>LR999977.1:8750000-9375000 GCA_905220455.2 Deilephila porcellus | reverse complement strand
TATATAGAACTGGGTCTGGGTGTTTGTGAGACCAAAATGTCTCCCGTAGTTTCTGATAGGTCTAGACACAAAACTCGATCTTAGTGTGGCAGGTCAGGTCTATTTAAAGTATTGTATGTGACTGTTGGGTGTATTTATGTGTAGGTACACATTATGTACTGTGTACATTTGTGGATACAGTGGGATGTCTCACTGCAGGACCCGGACCTTCTCTACAACCGAGAGTACAATTGTAAGCGGTGAGGCCATAGTCTACCACGCAAGCCTATTGTGGGTGACATTTATTGGTTGATATTTATTTATTTAACTATAAGATAGTCTACCTCCGTGGCGTAATTGTACTACGGTACGATTACAAAGCTGAGGTCTCGGGTTCAAACCCCGGGTCGGCCGAAGTGAAGATTTTTCTATTTATTATCAGCCCGGAGTTAGGAATTTGTGCCTGATATGGCGATAGGCTCGCCCCTTATAACACCTTCGCTCACCCATTTTGGGAAAAAGGCGTGAGTTTATGTATGTATGTATAATAAGACAGGAAAAAGTAACGCAGAGTCGCCGTTATTTTATTTAATAACAAATAACAATTTTATCGCATGACCTAAGCCTATTATAATATTTTCATGATCGACGCGTAGATTCTGCCCCGTGACCACGAAAGCTGAAAAGCAATCGAAACGTCGGGAAGTTAAAAAATGTAAAAATTAAACCAAATCGCGATAAAATCCGTATAAAATAGTTTTATTTCAATTCGACGCGTAGATTGTTATTTGTATTCGATAATTGATTCGATTTTTTGCAATCGGTGATCGGCCAACTCTAGTGTGTTTTTTTTTCTAGAAATGAAACCTGGTTCTTTGGCCATTTAACATTTACAATTTAATAAAATGTTGAGAGAGAAAAACTGTTCCTTATATTTTGATAACAGGGCTTTCGACGCGAGAAGAGCATTTAGGTATTAATAAGTGTATTATCTATGTTTTAGGGATTTATTCAATCTATTTTTCTCGGTTGTATTGTGGTTGCAATTTGCATCATGGTTGCATTTGACATCTGTTGTCATCAGACATCAATTGTCATTTGACATAAATCTACTTGTAAATGTTTCTAGCTTGGCGGGATTTTTCTAATTCTAAAATTATTTGCTTTATTTCCAGGTGTGGTAAATTGAAATACAAATAATTTTCCTCTCATTTGCCAGATAAGGTGATTTCTATGTCCAGATTTAAAAGTTTTGCAGTAGGTTAGATAGAGGTTATCCTTATCGGAAAATCAGCGGTTCATGATTTTTGCCGAGGTCACCTTCAAGCTTTAGCGTTGTCATTATATCGCGTGCGTGGTCGATTGTGTTCACGCTCCACTTATTATCATTCGTGTAATAATTATTTCAGGTTGGGTAAATCGTCAGTATGAGTGGTGAACCGCAAGCGAAACGTTCCAAAATGAGTGCTCTGGAACAGCTGAAGCAACATTCAGTCGTGGTGGCCGACACCGGCGATTTCGAAGGTTATACTTCTAATTATTATGTTGACTTCCATTTGATGTATGATGTTGTAAATCTTATAAAATAATTATTTTTTAGGTTTCTTATTAGAAGATCCTGATCAATTTTGATTCAATTGTAAAGTACATTATTCTTACTGACAGTGGAGGTATATATTGGCCAATTAATAATTACAGTTGATTAATTTTGTTATATTATTGCTTTCAATTTGTAGCTGTTAAAATTTATTGCATTTACAGTTTACATACAATAAAGGTATATTCATTTAAAAATGCAGTGATAGGGATAGTAAAGTGTCACTTAAATCATAATGAGCAGTAAATATACCTGTTTCACCTTGACCTCTAAAGTATAAGTAGTTGAACAATCAAGTCAAGCAGTAAGCATAGATAAAATAATCTTACTCATCACTTCTCAATACAATTGTTTTTCACCGCTAATGCTAAAAGAGGGGTTTATAGTGTACTATATTTCTTATGAATCTGCAATAAATCAATATATTGAAAATAGTCAAAGAATTTGCCAGCATGTACCATACTTAACACAATTTTCTAATTGTCTAATGGCCTTATTCATAGACATATTTAAAACATATTTTAGTTATCAAATGTTTTGTCTTCTTCTGTCAAACTGAATTCTAAAGTTGTTTGAAAGGGACAAAACATTTGATAACTAAAATAGGTTTTAAATCTATCTGTGAATGAGCCCATAAGAAAGTTAATTAACCTTGAAGTCTTGACTTCAATCTACAGATATTTTATGCAACATGCTTTATCAAAACATTGTCCAAGTATTGTGTAAATAGATGTTAATAATATAACTATTAAGTAAAAAACAGAATGCTAATACATGAACATTTTTTGTGCCTTGCCAGGGTTGGCTCAAAATATTTTGTATATTCCCCGACTGTATTTTTTTTTTTTTTTTTTATTGCAATGAATGTCGAGACGAGCATGCCATTCGCCTGATGGTAAGCGATACGACCGCTCATGGACAGTAGCAAAACCAACACCATGAATTACAAGGCAATGCTTGGAACTCCACTGCGCTCGCCATCCTGAGACATAAGATGTTAAGTCTCAATATGTCCAGTAGTTACTCTGGCTACAATGTCCTTCAAACCGGAACACAACAGCGCATTTACACTGCTGTTTGGCGGGAGAAATAGACATTGCGGTGGTACCTACCCAGGCGGCCTCTCACATATGAGAGACCAACCACCAGTGTGTTAGTAATTATTAATAACAAATCAATTAACACTTCACTGATCAAAATTGGGTGAACTTATAGTATATGTTCTATTGTGAAATATAGATAAATACAGATATATAGACTTAAAATGATTACCTATCCTATTGCCTTATTTTCACAATTCACTAAAAATTATATGGGTTACTGAGCCTAATGTAATGAATATTTTTGTTTTTGATTTCAGCCATGAAGGAATATAAACCAACTGATGCAACAACTAACCCTAGTCTGATACTGTCTGCTGCGGGCATGGAACAGTACCAACACATTCTAGACAAGGCGATCAAATATGCAAAAGAAATTGGCAGGTAACTCCCTTTTCTTACAATAATGAATTTATATTTTTAATAAACACATGTATATGTGCCATGGTCTGAAAATTTGGCTGTGTTAAATAAATTTGTGGATCCTATACCAATATGTCACAACATAATCAAATAATTTAATTACAGCACCATGGAAGAGCAGGTCGCAGAGACTTTAGACATGTTGAGTGTCTTATTTGGTTGTGAAATCTTGAAGATCATTCCTGGACGTGTTTCAGTGGAAGTTGATGCAAGGTGATTAAATTTATGTTAAAATATGATATTTTGATTATTCAGTCTAAATTTTCACTGGATAGTAAAATGTGTACAGAAAAACAAGGTGTACAGATAACCTGGTAAGGCCGCAGTAAGTCCCCGGATCCAGGCCGCTACCAACAGGTCGATGTAGAGATCCTTGGGGGACTCTATGTCCAACAGTGGACTTCCTGTGGCTGAAGAGAAAGAGAGAGAGAGTCCAAAATTATATACGACTTTGTTTAAAAAAGATGTTAAAAATAAAATGTTTTTTTTTCCCTAGATTATCATTTGATAAAGAAGCAAGTATGGCAAAGGCCATTAAGTTAATCAATATGTTTGCTGAGTATGGTATCAAGAAGGAAAGAATTCTGATTAAGTTGGCATCAACCTGGGAAGGAATTCAAGCTGCAAAGTAAGTAATTTATTAATGAAAATATAATGTATTTTGTTTTCATTTATTAGTTCAGGACGGTGATGAACTTGCTCCACCAAAGCAGCACCTAAATGCTGATTTGGAGCAAGTTCATATTTTTAGTTAAACTGCATATATCATTTGTGATTAGGAAATTATTCTTATCACTACCCAAAGTCTATAATTATGCTACAATTTCAACTTGGTCTTTTTTTTAATCAGAAAAAAAAAGTACACCCAACAGTTACATACAATAATTATAGTCCTGGCAGGACATTAAGATAGAGTCTTATGTCGTTGGTATCTGAAACTACGAGAGACTTTTCGGTCCCACGTACACCCAGACCCGAAACAAATGCCTGTGGAACACTCAAACATTGTCTTGTAGCGGGGATCGAACCCGCGGCCTCTCGTGTTACAGACGACGCCTAACCAACTACGCCACGGAGGCTGTCATTTGTATAATCTTTGCTAGTTTTAGATATTTGGGATAACTTTATAAACATAGTCTGGTTGGGTGTAATACTGGTCTGCAATGGTATAGGATTCAGATTGGATCATAGAACTCTGGTTCAAGACGTACCTAATGTCAATAGGTAATTGAGAAGTTTTGTGCCCATTTAATATTAGACAACCCATAATTATATTTCATTTTTGATATGAATTATTAACATTTTATATTCATGTTTACAGGGAGTTGGAGAAGAAACATGGAATTCATTGCAACCTGACGCTTTTGTTCTCCTTATATCAAGCAATCGCATGTGCAGAGGCTCATGTCACCCTTATTTCGCCATTTGTTGGGCGCATTTTGGATTGGTGAGTAAACTTACTTTAAAAACTATTACTCACATATTATGGTACGTAACTTCTATTTCTCCATGCAATAATGAAGTATATTTGCAGATACAAATAACAGTCTTAAGTCAAACACACTTATTTTTCTATTGGCATGGGAAATTGACTTCATTGTAACTGATGGTTTTACTCTTTGTTTGTGGTTGCTTTCTGAGTCACAAATACAAATAATGTCGTTACATCGCCAAATTTATTTATTTTTAGGACAATATAGTTCGATTTTAATTAAAGTATACGGTTATATATTTTCCTATGAATCAATATGGATAAATTAAAAAGCTCAGATGATTAATGCTTAAAAAATCCTATAGGAATATACTCAGTCATTAGCATTATCATATTTAAGACACTAATGGCTGAAACATTGTTCGCCTTATTCATAAACAGATTTAAAACCTATTTGAGTTATCGATTTGTCTTCTTCGCTCAAAATGTATTCTAAAGTCGTTCGAAAGGGACAAAACATTCGATAAATAAAATAGGTTTTAAATCTGTCTATGAATAAGGCCATATGAAGACATTTATGCGTAATGTGATGACGTAATTGATGTAAGTATATATCTATTGAAGTATTTGTGATCACTGATCCTACAAAAATGTTTTGCTGTCTGCAAAATTATTATTAGTAGTTTTTCATACTGGTAAAAGCAAGTGATTATAGCGCACCTGATGAGAAGTGCATTTATGTCTAGAAGGACTACTATCTATCTAGACACGGTTTATATATCGACAAGAGATAAGTGATAAGCATTAACGCATCTTGCGCATCAGAAATAACAACCAAAATAAAATACATGCAATACTTACTTTCGAATCGGGCGTTTCATACTTAATGCTCTAAAAATAGAAAATCTAGTAGTATCGTCTAGTACTATCGTAGTCGGTATTTTGCATATCTAAGACAAAGGAAAGATGCGGACTCTGAGCGCAGAATTTTGATTTTTAATGACTGCCTCGTGTTTTTTGTCACCAACGTTTACAAGTGTTTGTTACAATGCGATTCTGGGCGCTCAGTGTCGGTTAATGCATATTGTAATTTATTATATCATCTATTCTAAAATTAAATGAATAAAAATAAATGTTAAATTCTTTTTAAATATGTCCCTCGTTTAATACTACGTTGTTAGATGTTTAATTAGTTAATAGTTTTTCACGTATCTGGTGTTGCTTATGACTGATAAGTTGAATATTTTCTCACATCTGGCATTGCTGATAAGGTATACTAGTTATTTATGTGGT
The DNA here is from genome assembly GCA_905220455.2 of Deilephila porcellus. Taxonomy (NCBI): domain Eukaryota; kingdom Metazoa; phylum Arthropoda; class Insecta; order Lepidoptera; family Sphingidae; genus Deilephila; species Deilephila porcellus. The sequence continues at coordinate 9,369,176 of LR999977.1, read as the reverse complement.
TGCCCTATCAACTGTGCGAGTTGTAAGTAAATAATTCAAATAGGCATTAAGGCCCTCTTTTACCGAGGTGTTTAGGTATTAAACGTCATCTCACTCCGCGCACCCGGAGCTCGGCGCACAGGGCACACTGACATCAGCCGATGCCACAGTTCAAATTAGTACAGCATGCTAACTCACCATGCCATTTCAATAATTTATTATGGACGCTCTATAGTTCGTAATGGCCTTGCCTATATAATATTTTATTTTACGTGGCTTATAATAGTATTTTTAATTATTTATTTATTATATTATTTATAAAATGCTTTATTATTTCATTATTAATGTTATATGTTTTAATCAATTTTTATTAGTTTTTTCTTTGAGTTTTTAATGTAACGGTTGTTTATTATAGACTAAAATAATTAATATACACCGTTCTTTCTACTATACTTGGCGCATCCGCGACTGCTGTCCGCTACTGGACATAGCCTCACAATTTTTTCCACAGCATATAGACTAGGCTATTTGTTATTTTCATTCAACATTCATCGTTTGGTCATTGTTCGGAGTGGACGTGTGTTTTTGCTGTTTGTCAATATTTTAATAATTTCCTATATTCCGAGTCTACCAGTGCTGTGAGGAACGCGCATCCAAACTCGGTCCCTCCTTTTTCATCTTGCGAGCTGACCCGTAAGGAGCCGCAGCCATCTTGATTTGTGTCGGAAGTCTCGCTCTAAGCGCATTTCGCTGGATACCGGGCTGATTTGTTGTCGGTGAGTGAAGAAATTAGAAATTCAAATTTTACAAAAATCGCTGCTGTTGCGCGGGTTTTGAACCGGCGGTGGCTGTCGTGTGTGGCTGTGAAGCGTGCCCGCGTTGCCGCTGTGCCACAGAGCTTGTGACGTCATTTAACGAAATACTCAACCATATTCTCATCTATCAACTAGCACTGTGCGACATCACAACACCCTTCTACTGTTACCATTGTAACGAAAGTTAAAATGCCAAAAATAAATCGTACCCCGCCGCCTACTCCAATATCTGAAGCACAAAGAGCCTCTTCGAATCCCAATATGGAAACCTCAACAACATCTGAGTCAGTCAACTTAACAAAAAGGACTAAACGACCACGATCGGAATCGAACCAGTCGAACGAACTAAAAGACTTCAAGGAGGAAATGCGATGTATGCTGGCAAAGTGGTACCAGGAACAGGAAGCTAGTCTCAAGAATTTTATGACCAAAATTTCACTGGAGGTCGCTGAACTAAAAATTCAAAATGAAAATCTTCAAAAAGTTAAGGCCGAAATTGAAGAATCCGTGACCTTTATGAATATTACCTATGAGGAAATTAAAACTAAAATTTTAAAAATGGAAAATGAGAGATCTGAGCAGCGTACGTATATCGAAAAATTGGAGAGAAAAATATATGATTTACAAGAATGTCAGCGATCAGCTGTACTGGAATTACGGAATATTCCTTTTAATGAAAATGAAACTGATCAAAGTTTAATACAATTAATTACTGATATTTCTAAAGTTTTGCAAGTACAGATTGGACCTCGAGATATTCGTGATGTACGCAGAATAAAATCCAAGCAAATCAAATCAAGCCAAATTGTTGTTGAACTGCATTCTGTTACACAAAAAAATGATATTCTTAGAGCTGTCCGTGAGTATAACATGGGTAAACCTAACACGCAGAAGTTAAATACTACATTACTCGGTCTTTCCGGTGAGTGTATGCCTATTTACATATCAGATCGCCTTTCAAGCACTCTCAGGCAACTTTTTTATGAAACCAGGAAATTCGCTAATGCCAATGATTTTAAGTTTTGCTGGACGTCCAATGGCAAGATTTTTCTACGAAAAAGGGAAGGTGATAAACCTATTCTTATCGTCTCGGAAAAAAGTTTACGGGACTTATCGCTTAAAACATCATAATAAAACAGATGTTAGTTATTTATTTAAAACTAAGCAATTTTTTATGAATTTTGATTACATTTATTTTGTTATTTATTATATTACTTATTCAGCATGTCTTCATGATTCGTTTAAAATCAATTTATTTTATTTTGGCTATTCATCTCTGTCTTTGTTGTACCTCGTTTTATCAACCAATAATTGTATCTTTTACACTTAGGATGCTTTCTGTTCCCAATGTTATTCCTATTACATATAGTGGTCTAGCGGAGTAATACATGTATCTAACGTCTTTTTTTAGCAAGTTAAAGATATTTATACGCATTTTATTACATATTGCGTATTTTGCACACCCGGGCTGCAAACTATTTGTCATTTCACTAAACACTTTCAGAAGACCATACAAGACTGCATTTATACCAATATAAGAATGATTGATTCTAGAGCTTTCGACGAGATCGATACGTATGGTAGTATTAACTCTAGCTTTTGCAAGCCCGAGTTATGTGCAACTTTTATCAAAAATACTCGCAAGTCCATAACAATAATGCATCTTAATATTCGCAGTGTAAATTGCAATTTTGACAATTTCATAGTTTTTCTGCACAGTCTAAATGTCACGTGTGAGATAATAATTCTATCCGAATGCTGGTTGAATTGTTCTTCAGATATACCAACAATAGATGGTTATTTGTCATATCATACAAGTAAACCCAAAAATCAAAATGATGGCCTCATAATGTATGTAAAATCGTTCTTAACACATAATGTAACGGAACCTCATTTGAAAGACGCGAGTTATTTGGTATGTAACTTAAACCTGCATAATCTATCAGTAATAGCAGTCTACCGTTCTCCCTCTAGTCGTAATCTGGATAATTTTTATTCAGAATTAAATAATATTCTTATATCAACATCAACCGTGAAAAACATATTAATTATGGGAGATATCAACATTGACATCACGCCAAGTAACCTTACTCAGCAAGCTCATGAGTATCTCAACTTAATTGCCTCTCATGGTTTACTACCATCTCACGTTTTTCCCACTAGGGATGGCTCCTGTTTGGATCACGTGATGCAGAAAACAGACCTTTATACAACTACTTTAGTTCTTGATACTTTCATCACTGACCATAAGCCAACAATGATAAATATGGAGTGGAGCCAACTACCCAAACTATCCACACCCAGCTGTACTGTTGTTGATTATGTTGCTGCCACTAATGACATTTTTGGCACTGATTTTACTGCCATTTTCAGACTTGAAGATGCAAACGCTGCCGCAGAACTGTTTATATCCACTATTAGCTCTATCATTAAAAAACGATCAAAAACTGTGCGTATCACATCTAAACGCAGGATTATCAAGCCCTGGATAACTAGTGGATTGCTAAGGTGCATTCGTCACAGAGATAACTTATCTAGAAAATTAAAAAAAGATCCTACGAACTACATTCTCAAGATCACGTTCACGAGATACAGAAATTTTTGCAATAAGTTACTTAAAAAATTAAAGATAGAATATGAGAGGTCAGAACTTCAAAAAGCCAAAAATGATCCTAAAGCTACCTGGAAAGTTATCAAGAACATAACATCTACACAACGTAATGTTTTCTCCCCCAAAGAACTTCTCGAGAACGGGTATTGCAAATCCACTTCAATTAATGAGGTGAATGAATTCTTTGCCAATGTGGGGAAGCGATTGGCTGAATCCCTTTGTCCAAATTCGTTATTTTTGAATAATTTATGTAATTCTGGGCCACTTAATTCCTTTGTACTCTTACCAACAGATGAAAGAGAGGTGATGAAAGTAATTTTGGGCATGCGTACGGATGCTGCAGTTGGCTGGGATGGAATTTCCACTAAGTTACTGAAGTCCTGCCTTCCAACTCTAGCCCCCGTTATAACACATATCTGCAACCTTTCCATATCTACAGGCTGTTTTCCAAAACCTTTTAAGAAGGCAATTGTTCACCCTATATTCAAGAGAGGGGACAGACAAAGTGTTGATAACTACAGACCAATATCTATTTTACCTGCTATCTCTAAAGTTTTAGAAAATATAATCAATAAGCGTCTAGTATCCTACTTAGAAACATTTAATATCTTAGCCAGAAATCAATTCGGATTTAGAAGTGGTATATCCACAGAAAATGCTGTTTCATCATTGATTGACCATGTTGTGGATAAATTGGATTCAGGGATGAAATGCTTGGGGATATTTCTCGATCTAACCAAGGCGTTCGACACTGTGTCTGTGCCCCATCTTCTATCTAAATTAGAGTCCGCCGGCGTACGTGGACATAGTCTAAACATTTTTCAAGACTACCTTAAGGATCGAACTCAATGTGTTAAAATAAACGACTCTGTTAGTGATAGTCGAACTGTGAGTTTCGGTGTTCCTCAGGGTTCGATTCTGGGACCAACATTATTTTTGATTTATATAAACTCATTATGCAAACTTTCTTTAACAAACTGCTCTATCTTTACATATGCTGATGATACTGCTTTACTTATACACGGTCACAGCTGGTCAGAGACGTATATGTATGCTGAAAAGGCACTAAAAATTGTAACGAGTTGGCTCTCTGCAAACCTTCTTACACTCAATCTTGCAAAAACAGTCTATATGCCTTTTACGTTTAAATATTCCGCAACAAATGCTCTCAACTCCCATACAATGAAAGCACATGCCCATGACTGTCTTATTAATTCATCTAGTGCACCGTGCAACTGCCCACAATTGTCAAAGGCAACTACAGTTAGATACCTTGGGGTCGACATCGATACCACATTGAGCTGGAAGCCACATTTACAAAAGTTAACTTCACGAGTCCGCAAGCTCTTGCCCATCTTTCGGAAACTGAGAAACTCTGCAGATTTTAGTTTACTAAAATCTGTTTACTGTGCTCTATGCCAGAGTTTGCTTACATATTGCATAACAGTATGGGGTGGAGCTTCCAAAACGAATCTTCTATCACTAGAACGATCACAAAGAGCGGTTCTAAAAGTAATGTGCTCTAAGCCGTTTATATACCCTACCTCAGACCTGTACAATGATTGTAAAGTCCTGACGGTTCGACAGCTCTTTATCTTACACACTATCCTCAGGAAACATGCCACACTCATATTTAAAGCAGATTGTACGAAAAAGCGCCGCTCATATAAAGTGTGTACTACTTATAAGTCAAATACCGCCACTGCCCAGCGACATTACCACATTATTGGGAGCCATCTCTATAACAAAATCAATAGGATATGTAATATATTTCCGCTTACTAGAAAATCCTGCAAAATGAAAGTACAACAATGGCTACAGTTCTTAAATTACGATGAGACAGAAGACATAATCAAATTATCTATTATTTGAACACATGCTGATATTAGCTATATTTTTGCCAATTTTTGTAATTTTTTTGTTATGTATACCATTAGTTTTATTATTAATATTTTATACCTTAATTTTCAATGTTGTTAAATAGCATGGATCACGTTCATTCCGACTACAATGTAACTCCGTTTGAAACATGTTGTAAAGCGCTAACATCCAAAACTCAAGTTAACTCTTACCTTGGATGTTAGAGTGTAATTGTTATCCTATCTGTTGTTATATTGTATTACATATAAGCGATTCATAAAATGGATTATGTACAAACTTGCTTGAAAATAAAGATATTATTATTATTATTATTTATTATTTTCTGCAATTTATAACCAATGGGGTCCCACAATTTCCCCAAGTCATCGGTCGATCTAATTGAAGTTCTCACATTGCACTTTCCGTAATATAGTTGGTTATTATTATCTATTGAATTTATTTAATATACTGCATTTCTTCCCACCGCGACCTGACCTGTTCAATCCCGTCTGTTCCGTCACTTCCCGATCGGTCCCGTTCCATCCTTTCTCATCCCATGCCTTTATATTTCCTGCTATCCCATCAAAAGAAATATATCAGCTACCCTAGTAATTTTGACTATGAATTTAGAATATCGACACTAAAATAGGGAAACTAAAAAAAGGATTGAATATTTGGTATGTATTACACATTGTCTATGCCTTGCAAAAAAGGCGGAAAACCGATGCGCGCGCTTTTGCACCTTTCTTCTGTCAAGTCAGAAATAAACTAGCATCTCCTGGACTGATTGTTTGATTGTGCTTCCACATTTATATCAATATTACATTTTATCTCGAACGTTTATAATAATATGTATAAGTATAAAGTTTTCCCATTTACATTATTTCTACAAATTCATTCCTGTCCCAAGCGCGGCGCGGCGCTAAGAACCTTTGTTCGAAAAAATCAATACCTTTTCGCCTCTTTAGGTCCAACAAAGAAAACTAAGCATGTCATTATTTTAGTAATTATGAGTTTTTGACATTAATACATTGAAGCGATTATGATTTTGAATACAATATTTCGTCCCTTATTTCACCCGCATAATATTCTTTTTTCATAATTGTTCGTCGCCATTATTAACACACTTTTACTAGCTTCGCCTGTGTGTAATTCTTAATGACTACCGAAAAATAGTAAATTTAATATAAGTAATGTTGTCATAAATATCTTGTAAATAGAGAATAAGTACTATGTGTATTGACTTGTCAAACGAATTTCATTTCATTATATGTATTACATTCTACTAGAATAGTTCTTACATAGGATCATTGACACCATTACACAAGTCAGATTGGTATGGTATTTAGAATGGATGTATATTTTGCTGAGAAGAGAAGCACTTTGAAAATAGTTTATCAGCTACCAATGATTTACAATTATCGTTAAGGGATGAAATGGAATACAGTGGGACAAATGAGATGAGACCGGTCGGATCCGGATTGCATTCGATTGGAAATAATGAGACAGGATGTAACAGAAAGCAAAAGAGCCAGATGAGACGGGATGAAACAGGATGGGAAAAGAGGCCGTAGCTACTTAGGTTGAGTTTGTGAAGAATGCAACCTTTTTGGTACGTTTTTTGTATTTGTAATTGTGAATCCAACTTTGATTTCCTTGTACATTTTTTTCCTTGTTGATAGCTTTTTCTATTAGTGGTTGTAAATATTTTCCTGGTTATTTAAATCTTAATTATTTTATTTCATTAATATGTAAGTGTATATGAAATATTTAAGCAACACGTGGAGTGTAAGCTTCGTCAGCAGGCACTCCCCACAAGTTTAGGAATAGAGAAGTTTGAAAGGGAATGAAAAGTTTTTGGTGTGGAGTGGAGTCTAAAAAATTGTGCACCTGGCGAAGTTGTGCTGGGTCGTTAGTATAATATACCGAGGGACCGAGGGTACTTCAAGATAACCGTCATTCGAAATACACGAAAATATAAAAAAATATCGTTTCGGGCTATTTAATTCCATTCAAGCTCGTTTTAGACGGATAACTAAATATACATTTAGTTATCAACGGGATTTATGTGTATCAATATGTTGTGAAATAGCTTAACTTTCACCTAATATAGCAGTGCTACCAACATGACGAACAAAAAATATATCTACGTATTTGAAGACGAAAATGTATGATAATGTTCTCTCTATATATTAAATACTCTAAGGTGTAGAGATTACCTAAAATATTTTCCATACAATGACATTGTAATACTGAATCCATCAATAACTTCAGTTTCATTTAATATGTCATTCATATTCATATGTCAATTTTGTTCCGTACAGTATATCAAATGTATTTATTTTTACTGTGGCGCATTTACGCTATTGTTTTAGTGTATTTTGCAGTGACATTTCGTGAAAAAATCGGCATGGGTCCGACCTCGATGACGCCTCGGCGTCGACTGACGAGCTGGTTCGAACGCGTGCATCGCTAAAAATTTAGTTTTTATTTCTTCATAAAAAAATTACAACAATATTATAAAATGTTTTCTTACAGATCCCTAATAAATTAAAAAGCCTATCTTTTGATATAATTTTTACATGATTTTGATGGAATCTCTCAGTAACAAACGTGTTTGAAAAAGCGATTTAGACCCATCTTTGAGATGATTTTTGATCGAATTAATTATAATAATTTATGTTTTCAGCTTTACAATTCCCTCGGTTGGGAGTACCCAATTTTGCTAAAATGCTTTTTGGTTTTTGCGTCTAATAAAGGTATCCACGGAGCTGTAGACGTTTAAAAAAAGTAAAAATCGGTATAACCTGCCCTTAAATTTGAGTAACTCGCTAGTGAGTGACATCATTGGTGATATCTTTCCCGAAAAGTTACTCATATATTCGTATGATGGCACTCAAATGTTAAATTCATTTTTCAATATAACCTAGAATTGATACTAATTGTGTAGGTACATAGCTGAGATAAAACATCGTACGAATATGAAATGCAACAAAGTACAGTGTTTCGCCAATTATCCATAATTGGATGATAAACACCAGAAGAAAATCGTTCCTTAGCCTTAAAAATAGAGCATAGATTTATTTGCTCTGTTTTTTTAATGTTATTTTTTTTTAAGTGGCCATTGTTTAGTTAGTTACGAATTAGATACACTTATTTTTTCTGTTGTATTTTATTTTTACGTTAGTATAATTAGTGCACTGATTCACTAAGTTATTAAAGTAGTCATACCAGATTGCCAATCTTAATTATGAGATATGTCTTTTTATACAGGATTGTCTTTTAAATATAACATTGTGAAAGCAACTAGGCAGATATATTTTTCTAAATCAAAATATTAGAGGTGGTATTTAGTTAAAACTATGGGAGAGTAAGTGTAGAGCGCCATTGGGCGACTGCTTAGGTAAATACATATCATACGTTCATCTCAAGATGTAAATATATTTTTAATTTTTATTTTAATTCACAGGTATGTAGAGCACACCAAGAAGACTTACGAGGCAAAGGAAGATCCCGGGGTACTATCAGTGACTCGAGTATTCAACTACTACAAGAAGTTCGGATACAACACGCAAGTGATGGGCGCGTCGTTCCGCAACACGGGCGAGATCCGCGAACTGTCCGGCTGCGACCTGCTCACCATCAGCCCCAAGCTCTTGCAAGAACTGGCCAGCAGCGATGCGCCACTGAAAAAGGTTCCTTTTTTTAATTTACCTATATTTATTTATTTATTACGACAGCCTACACCAATTACAGTAATTTAAAAGAATAATAAAATATAAACACAAATACAAATGGAACACAAATAATTACAAACATAATGGAAATTTTAGAAATTACCCATATTGTTCAATTTTTTAAAATTAGACTAGCTTATGCCGCAAACTTGTCTGCGTGATTAGCTTTATTTAAAAAATATATGTATGTATAGATTATTTGGAATTCCCAATCACGTACCGTCCCGTTATATCCCGCCCATCCCGTCTCATTCTCACTTAAGGCATGTAATACAGTCCCATCCCATCACTTTGAGTATAAAAAAGTAACAAATAAATCGGAATTCCTTCCTCATCCCACGGGAACACTATATTTTTCGGGATTAAAAGTAGCCTAAGTGTTAATCCAGGGTGTCAGCTACACCCATACCACATTTCATAGAAATCCGTTCAGCCGTTTCTGAGTTCATCGCGCACAGACAAACAGATAAACAGTGACAAATTCTAAAAATTATTTTTCTATTACGTTAATACAGACCCCCATGTTAGTTTTCTCATTTATCTTCCATGTACAGACATCGATCGGTTACAAATTTATTATAATATGTATAGATAATATACGGTTAATTTTTGTAATTAAATGTTCTTTCACTGCTGGGCAAAGGTCTCCCCCCTACTCACCACAATTCGAGCTTTAAAGAAATTTCAGGCCACATCGGCTTGAAAGCAACCAGGTCAAAAAGGTTCTTATTAGTTTTTTATAGTAGTTTTTTTTGCGAGGATAATAAGTTCGGTTGTGGCTTTTATTTGTTTTTTTTTCCGGCAAGTCTTGTTATTTATAGTTCATGTTAAAAAAAATTGAAATAGCTTGACAAGCTAAAGTTTACTTTTGCGATTTTATTGTTTTTTTAAATAGAGTTTGAGATTTTTTTTTCCTTCACAGGTACTGGATCCCAAGTTGGCGGCACATAGCGACATCGAGAAAATTTCGCTATCAGAGGCTCAGTTCCGCTGGCATATGAATGAAGACCAGATGGCCACCGACAAGTTGTCTGACGGCATCAGAAAATTTGCGGCGGACACGAGGAAACTCGAGTCTCTTATCAAGACTCTTCTGGCTAAAAAGTGATTATTTTGCGAATAAAACATAACCAGTCCGTGGTATTTGTGAGGTGTTGATTCATTCTAATTTTTATATAACGCTGTATATTTTGTTTTTATCGGTTCTAATTTTTTTACCAGTGATCATGTATTTAACCCTTTTGGAGAAAAAAATCTCATATTGAATTGTATTAATATTGATGTGCTTCCAAAATTCTGAAAGGGTTAGCCGATGTAGCATTTAGTTTTATACACGAGCGTCCTTTTTGATGCTCTGTTTTCCGAACTGTAATGTGGGACCATAAGATTTAATTATGTTGTTAATTGTATGGGTAAGAAGGAATAAATGTTCTTCAATAAATTTGATACAATTTACTTCATTTGTTTTATTTACTGAAATTAGAATAATAATACACAACACATATATACAATAACACATGTCCTCTTTTTATTTTCGTTAACGTTTTCCAATCTTAACAAAAAAATGAGAACTTACGATCTTTTTAATTTCTCACATGTTTAAGGTCTGATAAATACCTATTTATATCATGATGATTTATCAAACTAGGTTTTGACGGTTCAGGAAATTTGCTTTGGGGCATATTTTAAAAATTCAATACAGTACATAGAATTACCCTATATGCAGTGTAAGTCATCGAAAAAATATTGTCCTCTCTTCAGTACTCCTTGGGGAATATTATCAACTTAAAGCTGTACTATGAGCGATAGTAAGGGTTAATGTTGGAAGTTGGTTCATATTAACTAACAATAAATTATATGCCTATTATAAATATAAAATGCTTTATTTTAAACGAACTTCTAATCTAAATAGACGAAGATAATTTTACTATTAAATTTATGAATTGTACCAAGTATGTTTAGAAGCAAAACATTTAGAAACATGGACACTGATTTGATTAATTACTTTTGGGAAATAAAAAGGATCAAAATCTTTCTCGTTCTACGACATTCAGCAAGTAAGAAAATTTCACATTAGGGGTAAAGAAGGGTGAGGGGTGCGGCGGAGGCGGAGGCTTGATATTGACCTAGATGTTCATTCAGAGTTCGGTCGATGCGAAACTTGACATCTGCGCGTTCCTGCGTTTTGTATTTTTCGATTTAATGTACACTTAACTTGTCTGCTTTTTGCTTTATTTCTTTATAATAAAACGTGGATTCTGTATACGCTATACTCTGAATCACATAAGAGCTACAGCCCGTATATAACCGGTGACCTTTAATATTGAATAGTCGGGAGTCTGATGTGTTGTGCTATGTTCGCTGGTCCCTGTACCATTCGTGCTGAGGTGACCATCCTTACAATGTTTCGTCACCAGTTTGTGCTAAAATAGTTTTAGTTCTACAGCTGTATAAAATGGAGAAGTCAAATGAGGCACAGATTCCTGCGCTTACAAAAAATATTCCTGCAATGGATATACATTTTTCGGAAGTGAGTATGAACGACCTAGTTCCGTTTTCGGGAAAAGAAATAAGGACATAGTGAAAGCTTAGTCTAACGTTTTAGATGTGGCTACATATTTGCATAATAGGCGCTTGTTCTATTGTCGCATGTGCCTAAGTTTTTTATATCTTTGAAAAATAGGTCACGCTTACATAGCGATATTTAGAACGTATGCAAGTGATATAATGTGGGTGTATGCGTCGGCATAGAGGCTGATGGATCGTATTAAAAATTAATCTGGAGTTATTGCCAATTTTTGATTCGTTCTGTGTTAATTATTACACAGCTACATGATTTTGCAAGAAAACAATTAATAAAGTTATGATAAAATAAAACTATAGGACACGATCGGATTTTAGTAGAGTAACTGTGATTTAGTTGTAAAATAATTTTACGTTAGTAGTGATTTCATTTCAATACAAAGTTGTTTGATATATGAGTGTTGTAGTTTAAGTAGAAAATAATATCTAGACTTACAGTACTTTAATATAATTTTGTAATCAGTGCAAGGAAGAAATGTCTAAAGAGCATGTACCCGAGGAGACCGCGCCAGAGCGCGGTAACTGGACGGGCCGATTTGATTTTCTTCTATCCTTATTGGGCTACAGTGTCGGTTTAGGAAATGTGTGGCGCTTTCCATACCTCTGTTACAACAATGGAGGAGGTTCGTATATAATAATTAAATACAGGATACTTGTAGTTAGTTTATAAACACATTATACGCGATACAACAGTATAGCCAAATCAATAATTGCTCCTACATAGTAGAAATATCTAGTGCTTGTTGCAACCTCACATCACAATATATTTAGGAAATTGTAAAGAATCCGGATGTTAACTAGATTATATTATCTACATATATTTCTATAATATATTTTGTCTTTTCAACACTGCATATACTATTCACGTTTTTTGACTTTCAGGCGCATTTCTTATTCCCTTCACGGTGATGCTCATAATTGCCGGCTTACCGCTTATGTTCATGGAACTATCTTTTGGCCAATACGCCGCTTTGGGTCCAGTTGCAGTGTACAACAAGTTTTGCCCACTCTTTCGGGGCCTTGGTTACGGCATGGTCATAGTTTCCAGCATCGTCATGCTATATTACAATCTAATTATAGCTTGGACAATCTATTATATGGTAGTGTCTTTCGCGAGCATTTTCTATCAATTACCGTGGCAAAATTGTGATGCGGATTGGAGCACTGAAAGTAAGTTTAGATTTCTAATAATAGCTAGACATAATAATATATTCTTATATTTATATTTTAAACCTAGCATAATATATAATTTGCTTCTTCTATCTGCCCTTGTCTAACACTTACCAGGCGTCGGTGCAACATTACTTTTTCAGCCGTGTTACAAAATGATTTTAAGCTTACAATTTTTCGCCGATTGCCTGATTGATATCAACCCTTTCAAGTGTAGATCTTTTTAGTCTGTCACGCAGATTTTCTGACAATATTTCCTTCACCATTAAAGCAAGCGATTGTTGACTAATAATTACGCTATTAGTACTTACTAAATCATTCAGTTATCGATTTATTACTCTATTCTCATATGCACAATATGTAGTACAATGGACCGCTTGTTTTTTACATAATATAAAAAAAGATTTTAAAGAAAACGACGTGCCTCAAATAGTGCTGTCTTATTCATAATACAAAGAATTACGAAGTATTCAATATAGTTCTAAAGTTACAAACTATTTAATTTAGTTTGACGTCGATATCTCGGCCGGGCAATTCTAGGGATCAGGGCAGGTAGGAGTGAATACAATGATAGATATCTGGCAATTTGCTTGCATATTTTTGTCCTTTAATATATTGTTTAAACGAATTAAAATGTCATCCACTCGTCACCTACCAATCATAGAAAATTGCCTTGCAGATTGCTATTCGTATGAAGAAGCAGATGAATGTTGGGACAAAAATGGAACTTACTACTTAAGAAAATGCTATAACCAAAGCCATCCTGATATAAAAGAAATTATTCAACTGGCCGAAAATGCAATTAGAAAACCTCCTGCTGAAGAATATTTTGCGTAAGTGCTATAACTTTTGTTTTTGTCTCATTTGGGAACATTGAGCCATTGTAATATCATCAATACGTCACCTCATTGGTTTAGGAGACTGTTCCTCATGTTTCACAACCCATACATACTGGGCACTCTATTTTGTGTAAGTTTTCGATTTGATAAAGTTGATACGAGTGACTCGTGACTGAAATTTGTGGCCGGTATGGCGATAGACTCGTCTTCTGTCACATAGTGTGAGGGAAATAACTATCAACGGTAGGTGGCATTAGGAGCCTTAGTCCATTAGCCTCTGCCCCTATTTTGGGCGATAAAGGCGTGAACTTATGCATGTACTCTGTGTGTGTGTATCGGTCATTGTCATTGACCTCGAGAAGCTTAATAACTTGCGTAGTTTGTAGATGGTATAAGCGACCTTCTGCGTGCTTAATACTCAATACAGAACACTCTATCCAGGCCTATTGGGTCTCACTAACGTGTTAAGTTCTTGCAGCATTTCCAGCGTGGATCTTTGAATCTTGACATTTTCCAAGACAGTAATGCACTTATAATCGCAATTGCAATTATGAATTTTCTTGGGTCACAGTGATCAATTAGGTAGACTATTTGCTAATTTACCGGTCCTCTAACAAACGAAATATATATATAAATTTGGTTTATCTATATTGTAGGTACGTTCTACTATAAAGAATAACTAATTCTATAATCTATATAGTATAAAATAATGGCTTAACACAAGAGAAGTTGAAATTGAATGTGAAATAAATTCCCAACAACAATAATCATAGAGCAGCATTTGCAGAAAGCATATTTTTTTAAAGATCCACACGAATTCTACAAACTTCAAATTACGTTTCAATCATTATAAAAGTGGCCATTTTCCTTTCTTAAGTCCATATATAACGTGACGTGTTCCATCGTCAGCAAATTTCCTGTGTTTTCGTGCTATCTGCATCCAATAATTTTCCGTGACTCTTAGTAGGTCATCCATTCATTTCAACTCATGGAGGGCCGTCGTTCATTGCGTTTTCCGGCGTGTGGCAGCCACTCGAGAAAGAAATGTGCTTCATGCACAAACACTTCAACTATTTATTGAGCTACGTGGATAACCCTAGTCATGGTGGAGACTTCGAGATTCGCGCGATGGTTTACTGAAATACTTAGCTCTGCCTAACTAGTTGAATAAACAATATTTTTTAAACCTTTTGTTGCGTTGTTCGTGCCGAGTGGGTTTGTTTAATTATCACTGGCATTAGCAATTGAGTTCAATGACCGCATTTTACGGATGCTATAATATCTTTTGTTTTTAAAACTACAGCTACAGTATCTTTGAGTTGTAGGGTGCTGTATCTACCTATAATGGAATAATCGCTTAGAAGATCACTATATTGTCCGTCTATCTGTTTGTTTGTCTGTAAAATGTAGTTTAACCCTAGTGTATAAATGATATTTTTGTGTATAGGAATCAAGTGCTAGGCTTGTCGTCTGGCATCGAGGAAACAGGACAAATACGCTGGGGCATGGCTGCCTGTCTCTTCGCCGCTTGGCTTATAGTATTTCTTTGCCTTTGCAAAGGGGTTCAGTCATCTGGCAAGGTGGGTGCACAATGATATTTATATATATGTATTTTAGAAGAATAAAGATAAAAATGTGTTAAAGAATTCCCCTAGGTAACCTAAGAATTATAGGCCATGATGATTGATTCGTGTAGTTTAAATGATATATTTTTCCAGGTCGTATATTTCACTGCACTTTTCCCGTACGTGGTATTGGTGATACTATTTTTTCGCGGAGTAACACTTCCTGGAGCAGCGACTGGAATACTTTTTTATTTAACTCCGGATTTCAGCCAGCTAGCCAATGCACAGGTGAGAAAAATACTGTGTTTTTAATAAATAAAGGATTTCGAGCTAGAAAGTAATAAAATATTTAATATTTAAATAGGTGTGGGGAGATGCTGCAGTACAGATCTTCTTTGCCCTGAGTCCGGCGTGGGGTGGTCTCATAACGCTGTCGTCTTACAACAAGTTTTCCAACAACTGTTACATGTAAGTCACTTAAAAATATTATAGATAAATGTTGATATTCACTTTTAACATGTTACTGTTTTTACAGAGACTCGCTTATTGTTGCTGTATCAAATATAGCAACTTCTTTCTTTGCCGGTCTGGTAATATTTTCCGTTATTGGGTTTTTGGCCCACGAGTTGAATGTTGGAGTTGACAGAGTGGTAGACCAAGGGGCTGGTCTTGCATTCATCGTCTATCCAGAAGTGGTGACCAGATTGCCCGTTTCGCCACTTTGGTCTATTTTGTTCTTCGTCATGTTGCTTACCCTAGGACTGGACTCCCAGGTATCCTATAATGATAACAAACATTATTGGTGCATTTATTTTAATTGTGTACGCTATGGCTTAACTGAAATGTGTTTTAGTTTGCGCTTATGGAAACAGTGACGACAGCCATATTGGACAGATTTCCAAATTTCCGCCAGAAAAAAGTATGGGTTGTGTTAACCGTCGCTGTATTTGGCTATTTGGGTGGACTTATCTTCACGACAAACGTAAGAACAATTATTTGTTTAGTAAGGTGCTGCTTTTTTGTTAGTACTTAACTTAATAACTTTTGCGAAGTTAAGTTGTTAAGCAATATACATGTCGAAAAAAAAATAACGGCAAAAGGGTTACTCGTGTGTATTTCGGAGTTTTTAAAATGAGGTTTAAAATACGTATTAATATTGGGGAGCAAAATTGGTCGTAGAGAATGAGCGAATCAATACTATACTACGCACAAAAATTAAAGGATATTTTTTTTTATCCATTTTTTTTGGTGTTTTTTGAGAGTCTGTATCTTGGAAAAAATTGATTGTTAAGAAATTCAGAAACTAAAACTTTAAAGCTTGAAATGTCTATTTTGCAGATCTGTGCTCTATTTCTTGATTGCTCGCTTAGTTGATAAGGAATCGTAAGAAAGCCAACGAGAAAAAAAGTCCAATATTTTTCAGTCAACAATTTTACTTAGAAATACTATTTATTATCATAAGACTTTAATACCATCTTATAGAGCATGTTTTGAAGTTACTAAAATTCTGATTTTGTTTTCCCCATGATTGATATTCATGGAGTAATCCAATGTCAAAGTGTGATAGTACATTTTTACTTTGATTTACCATAAGTCAGCTCCAAATCATGTCACGGAGGTTTCTGGTATATCAAATTAAAGGCAATTAAATTATCTACGGGAATTTTATAATGATGTCACAGAAAAAACACTACCCATGTAAATGCAGGGTTTTGAAATCCAGAAAAAAAATGGATTTTTTTTCTCGTTGTTTATCTTACGATTCCTTATCAACTAAGCGAGCAATCAAGAAATAGAGCACAGATCTGCAAAATACACATTTCAAGCTTTAAAGTTTTCTGAATTTCTTAACAATCAATTTTCTCCAAGATACAGACTCTCAAAAAACACCAAAAAAAATGGATCAAAAAAAAATATCCTTTAATTTTTGTGAGTAGTGTATTTCGTAAAATTTTGGTATGATTTTAGAAGCTAAGCGTGGAAAAGTTAAATCTTCTATATAGGTAGAATATATTTGCAATGTATAAATGGATACTTTACTTTACGTTTTAATTTTGTTCATTGCTTTTAATTTTTATTCGTGCATAATGTCTTGTTGGTTGTGGTATTAGTGTACAAACATTAAAATAAAACTAATTGTACCTAAAAACTATCTAGGAAAAAAATGTGTCGCTAAAATAATATAAATACTATTTGCGAAATCTACGAATTACGAAATTTGCAAAATTGCTTGCTGGATAATTTTAAAATTTTATTTAAATTTATGCCTGTATGTTTTGCAGAGTGGAATGTATTGGTTGCAACTGATGGATAAATATGCTGCGAATTGGTCAGTTTTGATTATAGCCATCGGAGAATGTATCTTAATAGCTTGGATCTACGGCGCCGAGAAGTTTTGTCGGGACATTCAGCGGATGATCGGTCACCAGTCTAAACTGTGGGTATTCTTCTGGAGCGCTATGTGGCGCATCATTACTCCGGCTGCCTTGGTGGTTTGTATTTGTCCTTACAAGATTATTTGCCTTTTTAACCATTAACTTCTGTCAGTTTTGTGCGACTTATTATACCTTTGAATTAAGTACACTTAATCCTACACTTAAGTATTAAATGTTTGGAAAGTAAACATAAAAAATATTACATTTACGCCTTAAGCACTTAACTAATTTTCCTTATAATAGTTTAATAGGTGTGTATCATACAGCACGTATAAGTTTATAGATAAAAGATTTATAACAAAATAATTGTGCTACAAAATACCAATAATTGCCTATAACTTTTTCCTAGTCAAATAACTTTCTATCCAATCATGTCGATTTCTAGAAATGTGCACATTAATTCCAGTTTATTCTGGTGTTCAACTGGATCGAGTACAAGCCAGCGTCGTACGGGTTGTACGTGTACCCCATGTGGGCCGACGCCGTGGGCTGGACACTGGGCGTGCTACCCGTCGTCGTGGTGATACTCATGGCCGTCAACCAGATCTGCAGCGGCCCAGACGACCTCACCATTATGGAGGTTTGTCCAAAATATAAACTAAAATGCCATCTTATTTCATTTTGCGCCACTAAAATACAGGCTTTTCTAGTGAAAGGACCATGTGTTTTGTAATTTATGGATTAGTGATTTACGTATATAATTTAAAAAAAATATTCCGAAATATCGCATATGTGTACAGCAGTTCTAAGGAACATGCTTCAGATAAGAACGCTACCGGTAATGTCCTAAATAATTAAGTCCTTTGTACCGAGCTTAGATTCTTCCATTTTATGTTTTAATGGGTTACGAGTTAAATAAGACAAAGTAAAAACGCCATTCATGTCTCGTAACTTCTCGTCAAGCAATAGGGTCACTGGGTTTTATACCAAGCAAAAATCACTTTACAGTTACGTTGTTCTTAAGAAAAGACATCAACGCGTTACACTTTCGTATTAATTAACTTGTTTATTTAAAAATGTTTTCGGCAGGATGTGAAAACATTTACAATAGTATTCTCCATGTTAAAAAAGTCATAATTGTGTTACATAAATAGGTTGTTTATATTATTAGGTATATAACGCCCCAAATACTATATAATTGTAAAAACATTGATATAGTGTGTAAAGTCCGACAACGTGCCACTGTGATGGACTATATGGCCTAAGCCTTTTCAATAGAACTCTCAATTGTGGAGAAGGCTCGTGCCCATTGCCCTGTACTGGGACGTATATGGGCTGATACAGAAATGGGTTGTTATAACAGCTTCCGAGGTGGTCTTAGTTTGAAAAGCAAGCAGTAAAACGGCCCTTTAGGCCCGGGGATGGGATCACTGCATCGAGGTAAATGTTTGTGTGACCAACAAATATTTGTTGCGGGTCTGTATGCTGTAATACCCCCAAAATAAATAACACTATAGTTATCTGAGTGTGGGACCAGGATTATGTGAGTGAGTGCCGGGTATATTTGTTCATAGAAAGCTCGTGTGCTGTCGCGACCTACAGAAGAGTGGGGCCAGGCTGGCCCAGCTCGTTTGACGACACTGCGGCCTGAGACTGAGCTGTCCCCACCAGTGCTGCTCCTCCACGGCCGCCCGGTGCTTCGCGAGCGCGGCGCTTGACCCCCGCATGCCCATCCGCTCATCGCTATGCGGAAGGTTATCTCACTTTCGACATATACATACTATAATGATTCCGATTTTTATTTATATACAGGGTATATCAAGACCGCGACCGAAAACGAAGCCAGGTGGTAGTATTAGTGATATCAAACACAATGCAAGTAAAACTTATCGTCATATTTGAGTGAAGAACACATAGTTCTTCTAAAATGATGACATACACCGCTTTATTTTTAAACACGCAATGGTACGTAAGGGTTTAAATTACTATTTTTGCAAAAACTAGGTATTTACCCCGAAAACACGATGATTTTTAAAATACTGTAAAAAAAAACCGTCGCTGTTTTTTTGCAAAATTTTGAGTTGCATTGTGTCTGTAACCGCTAAAACTACCACCTGGCTTCGTTTTCGGTCGCGGTCTTGATATACCCTGTATAATATGTATATTTTAATAGAAATACCTAGGTGTCTTTCAAAGTCTTAAATATTTATACATTATACCTACTGCTAGGAGTTAACATGCCTAAAATTGTGATAAATACAAATCCTATTTTTTTGCAGACGTCACAAGACGGAGACACTACATCCATTACGAGTGGTGTCGAAAACGAAATAAAAAAATCTAGTGCGGGAGTTATAAAGAGTAAAAGAAATTCGATTAAAAGAAAAGTTCAAACTTTAAGCCATGAATCTGATGACGCTGTTATTGAACCGTTGTTGCAAAAAGAGAAAGAAACACCTGAATGTGTCAATCAAAGTGCCAAATTTTCTGTGTTGAAATTAAAGACCGATGCAGTACTTGAAAAAGACGGCGATAAAGATAAACTACTTCCTGACAGTAAAGTAAAATCTTCAGGATTTCAAGAAACTTCACTCTCTTCAAGTGCCAAAGAAACTATAGCATTTAAGACCCAACCAAGTACAATTGCCCCTTTACATAATCATATGAATACTAACGTATTTAGTAACATTGAAACCACAAAATTCATTACTTCTACCAAGAGTCAAATACTGGTAGAGATTGATGGATGCAAGCAAGTCGGTTATAGTCCGAGTCCTTTAATTTTCACCACTGCGAAAATTCACACAGACACTAAAACAAAACAAATGGAACCAGTCCAAGTAACTACAGTGCCAATTCTATCAACGACTGAAATTGCCAATGCTGGTAAAGCCGCTAACAACATAAGCATCCCACAGGCAGTGCCTAGTACAAGTGAAGTAAAGGTAACGGAAAAGCCATATAAAAATTTGGCTGTTGCAACCCCCAGTTCTGTAACTGAAACCAGCAAAAAATATGCTCCTAACACTACTAGCGAAAATAAAATCCAAAATACACTTTCTGGTCGAGGTTCTGTTGTAAGTAGCTCTTTTACAAAAGATTCTATCAAACCCGGAGTTTTTGCTACTGATATACAAGTCTGCAAATCTATGTCTAACAAGATCGAACCAATGCCGTCAGTCTCTCATATCGCAGGTGAAGCTAGTCAACCGTTGAAAAAAGAAAATTTACCAAAAATATCACAGCCACAATCATTATCTCACACCGATGTTAGGAGTTCGAGTACTGTGCCAGTATCAAAAGCTTCTTTTACTACGAGCGATAGTATATTAGGAGCTCCAGGCAAATCAAAAACTGAAGATAGTGTACCTAAATTGGATAAAGCAACAGCTGTAAAGAAAGATACTTTATTGCAACAAAATGGTAAAATTGATGAAAATGCGAATAATAATGTCACTGTCCAACAGCCAGTTAAACAAAATGTTACAGAAGTCAAAAAGTCGCCTAAAGATGTAAAAAAAGCAGATTCTAAAGAAAAAGTGATAAAGGATTCTACAAGTTCAAGCAGTAGCAAATTATTACCGCGACAAAAAAATGCAATAGTTGAGGAAGCAGGTGATATTATTTCGAAAACAAAACCTTATAGTGAAAGCTCAAGTGCAAGCAATATTCCAAAACTCTCTAAAGATACTGAAGGTAAGATGACTGCGCCTCCAAAACATATGGTGCAATCTCAAGTGACTGAGCGAGATGTTAGTGATAAAACATTGCCAAAATCTAGTGCCAATAATATTATAGATACTATGACTACAAAAATCACTGCCACATCGATAGTAAGTAAACCTACGGTAAGTTTGTCATCAACAATTAAATCACCAGTGGTTAGCAAACCACAAGGTGTAGTAGTGACAACATCTATTGCACCTGCGACAAAGTCTAGTGCCACAAAAATACCGTCAATCGACACAAAAACAAAAACTTCAGTAACGCCTACTTTAACTTCTTCTACGATAAGCAATAAATCACCGACACCAAGTTCAGCAACGCTGCCATCAACGACACCCTCAACAGTTTATAATAAGGTGTCAACAATTTCCACTATTAAATCAGATACTGGCGGTGTTACTCAATCTTCTGCTCTGAATAAACTAAATGGGGCATCCACATCAAAACCATTTAGTGCTAATTCAGTATCACCTCTGTCGATTGAAAAAAAACCACCAACAACTTCAAATGGATCAAGCCCTTCATCCATCCCCGTAAAACCATCTACTGTTAAACCCCTTAGTACTTCAAGTGTAACTACAACGATCGCTGCAAAACCTACTTCTACTACTACACAGGTTGCTAAGCCTTCAGCGTCTAGTAAGAAAAACGGACCCAAAACTAACGAAGTTAATAAAGATAACAAGGGTCTAAAAACTTAACATTTGATAAAATGAATTTTCATTTTTTCAAACGTTAATATTTTAAATTAGTTAATGAATTTCACGGCTCAACCAAAGTGATAGTTGTGTTAATTTTATTTAAAATAATTATAATTGATCTCAATTAATATTTATCAGTGTTTAATAGGTAAAATATTTACATATTAGTAAGTATATAATTTGTTTCAGCAGTCCACAATTTGCTAAACTAATTACTTGTGTTAATGGATTTTATTAAAGTTTCTAGTCATTTTGTGGCATATCCAAAGGTATATGTAATGTAAAATAGTGTAAATAGTTCAAAAAGTTCAAAGAATTGTTTGATAATTACGTTGGAAAGTATTTTATTACTATTGCATTCAGTGTTTTTATATTTCTAAGAATTTTTATTTATTATGTCGTTAAAGTTGCTCATAATCGAAAGGAATTGAAACAAAAGTCCTAGTTAATTGTCCATAACTAAATTGATTAAAAATATATGAAAATATAAGTCATCTAAAATCTTTTGGCGTGTGGCGAAATTTGAAACTATAAATAAAAATTAACAAATACCTATATAACGCATTGTTTGAGATATGTTTTATGATATAAAAAATAAGCATTTAGACTCGTAATCTCATCGTATTAACATGCCTAATGTAATAAAATGTGAAAGGAGAAAATCTATTCTTACTTTTTTGACAACAAGATTCGGACGCCAGAAGATCGTAGACGATCTACATGCATGTTATTTTACGAGTAAAATGATGACTTTGGCATTAATCTTAAATTTCAAAAAATTGAGATTACTTGATGCTGCAATTCATGTAGTTTAGTGGTGCTAAGATGATTAATAATATTTTTCATAGACAATATTGTTATTATATTTTCGATACAATTTAGAGATGAATACTAGTAATGTCATCATCTCATACCGTGTCAATTTTTGTAATTTTTTTGCTAAACCTTACAAAAAACTACCATTACAAGATACTTTCACGTGTTTGGTAATTCCATACGTTTACTACTCATTTGATGCCGAAAGAAAACGCAGGGTAGCCAATGAATAATAATAAACATAATAAATAACGAAATGTTTTGAGTACTACAAGGTCAGTACTCTACGATAAGTTATTATGAAAATATAAAAAATATTTTAGTAACCATGCATATATTTTTTTCCATATTATTTGAAAATAGTAATATGCTTAAAATTGTAACTTACTCTTGAAATTTCCTGGAAATTTCAGACAATGTTCATATGTGCCCGCAGATACAAAATAGAAAACAATCTATGTAATAATATGAGAATTACTGCGTGGCATTAATCATTTTGACACAAATTTAACATAATGAGTGATGGTATTTGATAATAATTGCATATCATTATACAATGAAATTACATACCTACTTAAACTTTTTATTTGTTTTTGCAAATATATAATTTTAGGTGTTTAAAATTGCATAAAAAATAAAGGTTATTTCATTTTCAGACTCTTTAATTCCATATATTTCAATTATATAGGTATATTTTACGCCCTCAAAATACATTTTGGAATTCATGTATTATACAGGCTATATCAAGACTGCGACCGAAAACGAAGCCAGAAGGTAGTATTAGTGACTTCAGACACAATGCAAGTAAAAATTCCGCAATAAAATCGACAACTTTTTTTTGTAATTTTTTACTTTTCGTCGTATTTAGGTGATAAATACATGGTTTTCCTAAAATAATGATGTAGACCTCTTTACTTTGAAACACTCAATGGTACGTAAGTGTTCAAATTATTATTCTCGCAAAAACTAGGTATTTATCACCAAAACATGACGATTTTAAAAAAGTTCTAAAAAATATCTGTCGCTGTTTTGGTGAAATTTTTATTTGCATCGTGTCTGTAACCACTAAAACTACCACCTGGCTTCGTTTTCGGTTGCGGTCTTGATATACCCTGTATTTATGAGACATTACGTATATATAATAATACTAAACCGACTGATTTTTGGAAAGCGCATGTCTTCTGATTATTACAAATAAAACAAAATATTATAAATAGGTTGTCGGTTGCTAAAACAATCTACACCGTTATTACGTTGTATTCCAGAAGACATTTATGTGATTTCTGTCGTATCATTCCACATTATAGCATTTTTTTCAGTTTCAAGTTTTATTATAGGTTGCACTTTTTCATCATAAGCTGGCGTAGGATTTGGTAAGCACCTATCCCAACTGCAACATTCGCAAGCTTACAAGCTGGAAGGCCGGTATCTCATTCGGCCTCCGCTCTGGTACCGTAAGCAATGCTTGACAACTTTCCTCTAGTCAAAAACATTTAAGACTTAAATTTTAAGTCATTAAAGTGGACGGTCATATAAATTTTACTACTTCATGAATCTTTCCGATTATTTGTTGTGGATTAAATTAACTAGCTTCCCAGAACATTCCCAGTGTGTGTACTTTTGATCCTGTTTCATCAGTGAGGGACGTGGACGATGTAATCTCCAAAATGGCGGATATTAACATAAAGACATATATTTTAACTTATTACGATGTTGAATTCAGTTCGATCCAATTAATACTCGTATAGGGTTTAATTGACGACATTTATGGATTTTTTTTATCATTTCCTTTATAAATTATAATTATTGATTCTTTTTTTAAGCAACCGGCCCTATTTGTACACCGTAGGACTCACATTCCATCCACAAGCGGTATTCACCATTTAGGTAAAATAATATACCTATATGCAATTTAATGCTCAAGACAAAATCATTTCTTAAACTCCCCTGTTATGCACCCATGTAAAATACAATCCTGAATAGCATCTGCTTAATAATGTGCACAATAATAACGTATCTATCAAGTAGTTAGAAACGTCCAATATAGTAATAAAGTCCGTCTACTTTTGCACAACATTTTGTTTTATATAACTAACACCTATTTATTTTATAGATCACACAAAATTTGATAGTAATACAGACACAATGTATGTATGTGTAATGTTTATGTATTATTAGAAGTTAAAATGCAATAAAAATTAAAATAAGTAAAAAATGAAATTCCATTTACTATATTACGGTTACGTAACACTTTACATACATAAAAATATCTAAAGAATATTCCAAAACTTTTTTTTAATAAGTTTTACTCAATTTTTTTTGTGGTCATTGTATTTAAGTTTTTTTTTTATATTTTTAAGAAAAACTTTGCGACAAGTGGATTCATGTTAATTACTTATTTTATGCTTTAGAGTAAACAGTATGTTTTGTCAAGTTTGCCTGTACTACTAGTTGTTTCTATCACATGTTACGTAGAACTGTTTTGTTAGGTAGGAAATCATAGAGCTTAGAAAATTCGACTAAACTTTACTTGTAATTTCGCAGGTAGTCTCTCATAATTATCTGTATATAAAAATAAGGAAGCAAATAATAAATTAAAACACTATTAGGTCGAATTTGACACAAAAATTGTCAGTAGAAGCTTTAAAAAATTATTAAGAATACATTGCACGATCAAAAATTATAATTCAATTACTCAATTCGAACAATTGCTTAAAAATAATGTATGTAGGTACCTTTAATAACATTGTAGGTATGAAGTTAGAATATTAGAATTGTCGTTTAGATATTTTACTCAAAGTGTAGATTTATAGATGTTAAGGAAGTCATTACATTTAAGTTGTTATAATTTTTTAGATGATTTTATTTTGATAACTATCATGTTTTATCCTGTAGTGATGATTTTATAAACAAACTTACACGTTTATATGGTTATTGAGCAAGTAGACCACCTATTTGTTTTTGAATAGGTACCTACCCGTTTAGTTTCCAAAGTATAATAATTACGTAAGTGATAAAATGTTCAGGTTAAGGTACTGGTATCGTAGTGACGCGTGATGCGGGGTGCGTTGCAACTTGCGCGTGTACTGTGTACGTAGGTGCGTGGACGCACGACGCGACGGGCAGCGGTCTGTCGATAGAAACATCGCGTCGGGTATATGATCAACACATTGGCAATGTAACGTGTACAACGTTTTACATTGGTGGGCGTTTGCGAGTTACGAGTGGCGATCAATACTCGCTCATAACCACTCACCGATGCATACCAATATGACATTCGATAGAGCTATCTTTGAGATACGTACACATAAATGTTTCTATGAGACAATTTAATAAGCCTAATTGATTATTGTTGTTAAACTTGATGTATTTTAGAGGATTATTGATCAAATCGATGTTACATAGATGTTTATTGTAAATATTAGCTTAACACGAAGCGATGAAGTGTGACATGTTCTAGAGTGTTATAGAAGGCTGTATTTTTGGGTGATATTTTAGAAAGGACGACAGCATATCTTTGATAATATTATTTAAAATAACACATGAAAGTTGTCGGAAGAGAACGGTAATAGAAATGGTAAAGATGTGATAATTGCAATGGTTTTTAGTTTTAGTGTTGTTGTGCTATTAATAAATACATATGTTCGAATGTGGTTATTGGTTGTTTTATTTACATAGGCATAAGGATTAATGCTACATAAAATATACATACAATTTATTAGTGCACCCAGCTTTCATCATATTATGATTATGTTATAGTCACTCGGGTCTCGGCTGGTTACGTATTCCAAACGATGTTAAGTTTCAATGAGGGCACACAGTTAAGTGTTGTTACATGTTCAACATGAATTATTAGCTCGCCTCAAATTTCTATGAAGCCAAAGGCTTTTATCGTGATGACGTCAACTTTCTTGTTCTGCTCGGTTGTTGTTAGTGCGAGGTGGCTTTCTTGTCGGTTTCTAGTAGCGAGCGCACGTCGCGTTGGAGCCGCGAGCGCGAGCGCGAGCGCGAAGCAGCGTGGTGAAGTGCGTGCGCCGCGCCACACTCAGCACGGAGTACAGGCATGAGACACTGCACACTCCGCTGTGAACTGGCCACAGAACGGTCCTGACTCCCGCCATCGCGCCACAGCTAGCGCGCGTATTGTCATTCGCGTCGCAAGCCAACCGCGTTTCAATTATTATAAATACCGTAAAAACACATTTACACTTCCACGAGTAAATTTTGTGCCTTAAATCGTGTTGTGAAACAGTGACATGGAATATATACCGTTTAATGTACTCGAGTGAATGGAAATAAGCGTTCGCGATAATGTTTAGTTGTTTTAATTTTATTCAAGCTGAAATAAATTGGACCTAACTTTCCAGCAAAGTCGCCAGGTTAGTTTTTTGTTACTACTGTTTCGGTTGTTCGTGGATGTTTCTTTATTGTAAATATACATTTTCGTTAAAACTGCATTCTTATGACTGTTGTCGTAAAATATTATAATGTTGTATAACTGTTAAAAAATATATAAATCTTCATTAACCGTTAGATTAGAATCAACGAGCGAACTTATAAAATAAAACAGGTATTCAGAAGTTGTTATCATATTTGCGGCATATCGCTAACGCTGTCAATCAGCTTTAATCTTTAAATAAAAAAGGCCTCGGGATATTGATATCAATGTCATGTAACCAGTTATTGTTTCTAATAAATGGAATAATACGGAGAAAATAAATAATTTTTTGCTCGCTGTATGATAGGCTGCTTCTTTGTTATACCCACTACATAGCTCTTATTTAAGCTATCAAGTAAAGGGCAAACCTTTGTTCACAAAGGTCTTAAAGTCTCAAGAATAAGAATTATGTTAGAAACTTTGTTAATAGACACATTTGAGAGATATACTATGTAAATTTGTACTATTTTGCGTTTAACTGTATTGTTGGCACAGGTGATAACATTCTTTAAAATTATGCAAAATTTTAAGTATTTGCTGTCTGTAAGTTTATGTACTTACATACTGCATGGAATTATTTGTTCAATTCAAACCATGCTAGCAACGCTTTAGATGTTTCTTTGACCATTCTGTTTACATAGATTCTGGTTTCGTAAATCTTACACCGCTGTAAATCTTTATCGTCCAACACAGTATTTTTTTACATAAAGAAGTAATAATTACTTTACTTATGGCGCTCATAGTAGGCGTTATTATAACGCAATGTATGAACGTGAACGTTGGCATACGAATTCAAACATAATCATTGAATGATGAAACGCATTCAGTTCGAAAAAATAACCAGTCGGCGTATAGCGTGAGAACAGAAACTACGCTATTGCGCTGTCTAGTTCGCCAGCTCACTTTCCATCCATTCATGGAGCCTCCGACTTTTTTCCGACGATTTCTTTCGACCTCCTCTTAACAGCTTTCTTCTTTATTTACACTGTTCACGATCATTCTTGTCTTTGAATGCACCTGTCTGCGTTTACTTTGTATGCCATATACCACAGAGTTTCTGAATAGGTAATTGTAATTTCTCATTTTATATAGGATCGACTTAATTATATTGAAATTAATATTGAAGGAAGCAAAAGTTCTTTAACACAGACATTGAAAAATAAAATATATCTTTAATATCCAAAAAGCGTATCATGCATATTTTTTACTACTTATTGTAAAATACTCGTACCTAATATCGTTAAAACCCGCCTAGCAACGTGAATTTCCTCATTTGGTAGAGAAAGATTGTTCTCCGAACAACTCTCCGAGTATTGCAGGCGTGGCGAAGTACGCTTGATTATGCAAAAAGCATCACGCATTCACCGGTTTGTTTCAATAACTTGTAATTTCATTTCGCATGTTATGTAATACATCTACTACTCAGCTATTCTTACTACTTTGGTTATTGTAACCATAGAACGTAAAATTATTATATATTGACAGAGAAAATCAATTGGCCAGCATTCTGGAGCTGGTGGTATCTATGAAGGGTATTGGACAGAATAATCGGTATGGCATGCGGCCCAGAGGTCGAAGGCGGTTAATTGGCGAAGAGTCGCCACAGCCGGTTTGTCCGGCGGTCGTTGTTTTACGGCATTCCTAGTTGTGTGTAAGCTAGCCGCTTTATACTTTAACACCGTCGTTAAAATCAGGACTATTGTATTGAAATTGTACAAAAAGTGTGCACAATTGTCAACTGGTAATTTAATCCAACCTCGTCGATGTCATTGTAAGGCTTCCTTACTCTTAGCCGGAAATTAAGAATCCCCTCAATTACACTGCGCTTCCCTAAAGTTTTTGTTTTGTATCCTAGCAATATCGATCGAATGTTTCATTGTAAACTAAAGTGACTCATGTAAAATATTTATTTTTGTTTTGTGAATAATATAAAATTACATAATAGTTACGATCTACCTACCGACAGTGAACCATAAATCTTAAAGATTATCTCACGTCAGAAGCTACTTTTTTTGGTGAAAACTGGAATCACGTTTTATTCATCACTATACCCTTCAGGGTTAAGATAAAAAAATGTGGTTTTCTTAGAATTATAGTGATTTGGACGAGGCCATTGCTCTTGTTCTAACAAAGAAAAAACGGGGAACAGTTGTCGACCGAGGCAGACCGCGGCGGGGATTCACGGTTGAGCGGCCTCGCCACCTGCGCAGACACCACCACGGCCCACCGGCTGATGCCGCATACTTCACACTAGTTTTGTTTTCGTCATTAGTCTACACTACATAGACAAATATAGCCCTTCGGTTTATAAAATATACGAATCCAATTGCCACATATTTTTAAATACACATATGAATAGTTACCGAACGTAAAAGAAAATACGAGTATATCTATTCTTTACACTTTTATTAGTATTTAAAACACCTCTGGCTTTATAATATTGAATTTCACATTAAAGTTATATGGATATTTTATGGCCTGGGTACCTTTGAGTAATTCCATTAAACTTTCACTTTCACAGTTCCATCACATTGAACAGTTTGACTTAATAAATACGGAGATGTCGAAATCATAATGTATTATTTTTTACGATACTTACCACACGTAATAGTTGTATGCGATACCTGCGTAAGGGTTTCGTAACGTAACATTTCCATCATTTATACCAACATGTATATGAGGCTATATTGTCTATGACACAAAACTATTAGAAATGCTCTAATCTGTATCGTGTATGATGATGAATCAATGCAGATTGAAGTTGGATGCGCAAGTTAATTAAGGTTAACGTGAGTTTGCGCATCACGCAGTCAATCAGTATGTCGAACATTTGCAGCGAAGCAAATGACCGAGAGGCTGCGCAGGCAGTGTGCAGGCGCAGAGCGAGGTCATTGTACTGCTCACCCGAGGAGGCTGTACTCTAGCTCTCGCCCCTCGCCTCATCCCGTGACTCTCACGACCCCGCATCCTTACCTATATACATTGATATATTGACGACAATGCCAAACACTTTTGTGCCATTTGTATATCGAATTCATTTGTCAAGGAATTTCCATAAAAATCTAAAGTTGCAATACGAGTATCTCACTAATATTTTTGTATACATATTTAGTAACGGTAACTTATGTTAAAAATAACAGCATTGGTTAAGGTGGAACATTGTTACCTATAAAACGCCATTTGAACGACCTTTGAAGGCATTGTTATGATAATGTCAAGGAAAATCTTTTTCGTCTTTACACACTTGTGAAAGATTTAATGTACAATTTTACGCCCGATTCTTTTTTTAAGACGCTTGACACAAAACCGCACGCACGCATCATTGATCTCTATGTGAGAAACTGCTCATTCATTTCAAAAGTCATTGAGAAAGTTATTATGTTATGTAACGAATACCTTTTCACATACACTTTACTAAAAAAACAACGATTAAACTTATAACAGGTACACTCGAAACTGACTTGTGATTTGCAACCATCTGCGCAGACTAAAGTAGATGTGTACAAACAAATCTCAAAGTTAATGACACAGAGGCAAAGCATACTAATGAGCTATAATTAAGCCAAGATAAGTTAACGAAACCATAACCAATCTCTTCTCTTCCTCATCTTTTGGGTGTTGCCGTCTCGAAAGGAAAAGACTTGATTACCGTTAGTATAGAGATGTTCGCTGTGATCTGAATCAAAGGAAATTACATAAAGGTCACGATATCCGCCAATTTAAATCAAGTTTCGAATAAGTTTTGGAACCATGTTGAATGCCTGAACATTTTTATGTACCTATATAAAACAGAAACACTGCCTTGTATGTAAAATGCTCTTATTACAGTTCGGTATCTCGATATACTTGCCGAATGCCTTAGATGGATTGCAGCGACGTCAATCGCTATTTTAAATTATGTAATTTAATGTTTTCAAGAATTAGGTATTCAACGCTTCGTACCGTTCACCATTTTTATACAGCTTGCTGCATGGACATCAATTTTACACTTTTGCTAACTTATATACCCTGCTTTTACCATAAAGAGAAATGAAATAAGTATATGTACATAGGTATAGCGCAAACTCAAACTCAAGGTTCCATGATGCATATTTGTTTTCCATGGCCTGCTAGTAGCATTTCCTCTTTTTGAAGATATTTGTAAATACGTGAGTTTATCTAAAATACTTTACTTCTAGCATTTCTAGTATAGTATCTAAATAATTTATGCATGTAGCTTCGAATGAATAATGATTATTCTAGACTCTAAAGTATATTGAGAAAGTGTTGAAGTAGAAAGAATAGCTAAACTAGCCAGGTAAAGTGTAAACGTCGAGCTAGTGTTACACCCGTGAATTGATTAGCAAATGATGAGATTGTTGTCCTTAAATTATTTATTAAACCTTTACCTGAATTTGGCAAAAAGACAGAACCAAAGGTTTTTCTTCTATCGCCACACGGAAAGATACTTAGCAATATGTGATACCGATACCCCTTTTACCAATTTATAGATGCTGCTATCTAGGTGCTTAGTTATTTGATTACCTACTGTAATTTGTACTCCTAAGCTCATTTACTATACATTTGCTCACGAAAGGAGTTTAGGGCACTACGCCTGAAAAATAAAATCAATTATTGTGATCAACTTTATTTCCTTATGTAAACATTACTATTTCGTATTGTAGTCCAACGATGTACGCGACGTCGACGGCATCGACGACCACGTCGGGGTCAGGGCGCGCATTGGGAGCCACCACGAGCGAGCGGCGCATCCGCATCGTGAGGCTTCTTCGACCTCGCAGATCAGCACCAGCCTTCGGCTTCTCACTGCGAGGCGGCAGCGAGCACGGCTCTGGCTTCTTCATATCCAAAATTGAATTTAATTCGGAAGCACACCTCCAAGGATTAAAGGTACTTATGTCACTAATTCGTTCATACTTGATTGTTACATCTAAGTTTGATTTATATCGGCTATTGTACCGTGATTTCTTAAACTATTACGTTTTATGTCACCACATGGAAAGATCTATTGTAAATATTATCATAATAATATATTAGAGAGTTTATGTTCATTATCTTTTCTATAGATTACTACTGTTGCAGATTACTTCTATTGTTAGATTTATTTATTTATTTTATTTATTTATAATCTTTATTGTACACTACAGAAGCTTGACAAAAAAAAATACATTATATTAGATAGCAGTACAAAAGGCGGTCGTATCGCTCGAAGCAATCTCTTACCGACTACCTTGGGATGGAAATAAGAGAAGGATAAAAGAGAGGGCAGTCAATAGTGTACCAATAGCTTGACTGATAAAAAATACAAATACTAATTATAAGAGGATTAAAATTTAAAAAAAATAATAATAAAAAAATAAAAAAAACAGTAAATTTAATAATACATGTAAAATAAGCTACATACTAATTAAATAATAATATAAACATACAAACTACGTAATATATACATAAATACATACATACATTTATATACACACATAAGTGCACACATATATGAAGTACAAACATAAACAATCAATCACTTGACTAATTAGGCTGTTAAAGGGACAAGTAGTGTTCTTTAACCATTTTTTTAAAGGACGACAGTGTTTGTGCCCGTCTTATGACATCAGGGAGTGCGTTCCATAAACGGACAGCTTGGACAGCAAAAGACTTGTCCATAAAAGTCGTAGAGTGCGCGGGCATTCTCAACCTCAGGTTCTCCGACGATCTCAGGGATTTTGTATGTGAATCATGCAGGAATATGAAACGATCTTTGAGATATGAAGGAGTTAACGGATTAAACAAGATATTGTAAAGAAGAAAAAGGACATGAGTATTCCGATTATTCCGATTCCGATTTATAGTCGCATTGTCAAAATAAATTGGGCTCATTTTATTCGTTGTTTGAGTCTGGTTTATATATAAATACTTGTACATAGTATTATTCATATTATGTGTAAGTGTTTGACTATCCGTTATTATATTTTTTTGTTAAAGTCAATGTCCATGACCTATGTGCCAATATTGTTTTAGTAACGCCTATTAACGTTTTTATCATCATTTTTTAATATTTGCAATAAAAATATATTTTTATTTTATTCTTTGCGATATTGGTATTAGACACCTATTGGTGTTTATAAGCTACATACATTACGTTATATTTAACATGATGTATGTAGCTTATAAAAGAAATATATGTGGAGTTAATACTTTAATAAACTCTATATTTTTGACATAATGGTTTCTTAGATTTACGCGAATGTTACACATTGAAATAAAACTATTTTTCGCGATAAAATCCGTAAAAAATAGTTTTATTTCAATCTTTTGCTAGATAATAATATTAGCGGTACCTATTTAAAAATTAAATGTTTAGATGGTCAATAAAGCATAAAATGCGATTAAAAGGTTTGGAAACCATTTGTCTTATTCCATGAAGCAATGCGGTATTATCTTATTGTTAAGCTTCATTTGTTTTGTCTCATACGGTAAACACGCCATAAAGGATGATCGAATCATTGTTGCAGACTTTTTGTCGCGTAACTTCTCACGTGTTTAAGTGTCCCACAAGTGGGCGCGTGCGAATACGGCTGTTGGTAATTAAGCAGCAAGCTCGTTGCCACTAGCTATACAATTCCGAGGCTGAATTACTGTCGCAAGACGCATTCTATTCTTTGCAAACGCTCACGTAATTGGCGCGGTCTCCTTTACTACATTCGCATACTTTCAGACTGCGTTTTTATGATTCGGCTATGGCTAAATGTGTCTCAAATGATTGTCGAATTCCTTCTTTAAGTGATTATATAAACTGAGAGATTATATTATATCTGGCACTTCTTATCGCCTTTATTTTACCGAGTCACAAATATTACTCATATAAATGTCATCGTAGATTATTGGAGGACCATAAAACTCTAATAAATCTGAAACTTGCAAATAGTAGAGCCATACTCAATTTGGCCTTAAGCAAACCTGTTGGTTGGTTTGGCAAGATTTTAAGTGAAGTTGCAACTTTTCTACGGTTTTTTATTCGGTTAGAGAGCAATTGCAAAAAATCTGATAATTGCTAGTTTTATCCTACAATAGGTACTTCTATCTGCCTACTCGGAAAATTAACCGATACAACGCATAAATATGATTCCGCACGTATTGTCGGTATTTTATATTTGATCAGCTATTTTTTATTACCTCATGTAATCTTTACCTTAAAATAGATTACCGACCGTGATTAGTAAATTTTTATTAAATTACCAAACTATTAGGTATATAATGTGATTTGATATTTTTTATTATACTCTGAAATCACGGACTAATTGGCAAGATAATTTTAAGTAATCTGGTCGAAAAGAATTGTAAATCATTTTGAAATTGGCATTCAAACTCTGAGTGATCCGACCATTAGTGCACGATAATAAATTGAATAATACATTTTTCTCAGTTACTAATACAAAAATCGGTGGCGTAGTTGTATTACGGTACGGTTACAAAGCTGAGGTCTCGGGTTCGAGTCCCGGGTCGGGCAAAGTGATATTGGATTTTTCTATTCATTATCAGCCCGGAGTCAGGAATTTGTGCCCGATATGCCGATAGGCACGCCCCCTATCACATCGTGGGACGGAACATACAAGGCGAAATGTGGGTGTCCTGGTGGCGCCTCTGCCTACCCCTTCGGGGATAAAGGCGTGAGTTTATGTATGTATGTATATTATGTTGTAATAATTGCGGCGCGAGCATGAGAACACGGTTATACTTTCTACTGATTAAAGAATTGTCGGCGAACGTTTTACCTCATAATCGCTGTCCGTCATAATAATGAAGATGGTTAAACGCAAAAATGTTCATATAATTCACAAACATCGCAACAATTCACACGATTACTTCCTTTAACAAAGAAATTACGAAAAACTCATGAGGCACATCCGATGTTATTTAAAAGCACAATGCGTTGTAATCTCAGAATCCTGGGAAGTCGTAACGCTTTAAATTCACAACAATTGCGCTCTGAACCAATAACATATGAACTACTTATACACAAGCTATTTTTTTAACTACTGATCTCATTAAGGAATAATATATACGGCATTCTTCGCTATTGTGTCAGCATTATATTTCTCTCAGTGAATATTCTATAAGAGTCTATGAACCCAACACTAAACTAGGTTTTTAATTATGTGTTAAATGTAAAATAAATATTACGCAAACTGTAAAGTATTGTTTAAGTGTAAGCATATTTTATAGCGGATGTTGGAAATTTTATTATAAGTGTATTTTGTATCTTTACTAATCAATTATTGGTTATAGCCAACATGACAGGAAACTAAACTTGTTAGCGTCCGTATAATATGTGGTTAGAGATCTCAAAACCTATATTCTAGCGCGGCGAGTTAAACACAGGAAAATGCGTTAAACGGTCTAAATACACGACAATTTTGAAATAGTCCATATTTTTCTGACGACCCATGTCCGGTGCGTGAGTCATTCAATTACTCTCTCGTGTATAGGAGACTTTCTACTTACTGCTTTCCGTTCGTGTGCGCCTCTTTGAGTTAATGTTTCTTGTATAACTATTGCTAAAATAGAAAAGCACTCGTATTATGCTTTAGTCACCGAAGGTCGATAACCATTTTGACAATACCACGTCTTGTTCTATAAGTAAATTGTCGTATTCAAGCGTTGCGGAATAATTCAACGACTCAATGTATACAGGAATTTTGGTCTACAATTACAAAATGTATCTTATTGTACTTAATACTTATTTTAAAACCACGCTTTTATAGATCTAATATGTATCTGCATTTTATATCGATTCATTTATAAATAATAAAAGTTTAAAATTGCAATTGTAAACCATCTTTTCTAACTCACCGTATAAAATTCTCCACGTGCTGTGAGTCAGAAACCAATATCAAATATACTCAATCAGAGTTTTAAACATTATAAACGGTTGTTATTTTCAATCAGACGGCAGTAAAGCAAATAAAATCGATTAAAGCACTGGCTTCAGAATGACTCATTTATTACGTAGATACATACACTATAGATATTACATTTCAGCAAGCAGTGAATGTTTTTTTCACTTTCTATCACTTCTGTTAGTTCATGAACGTGTGCCTATTGTGCGCCTTACAAAAGGTTTTTATCTACGCAAAGAACAATTGAAAAGCGCGTTTAATTTAATAAAACTGAAGCAGTATTTATGCTTAACATTCGCGTGTTATGATAGTTTATAAGTAGATTCTCATTTGCATTCTTTTCCGTTCCTAACTTTACATATATATTCGACCACGGTTCCAAATTTTCATATAGAAAGTGAATTAATCAGTAGGGCTGGGCGACATTAAGTCTGTCGATGTTTCGCCTCAATAGTGAAAAAGACGAATTGTTTGTAACGAAAGTCTGATCGAAAGTTGCATGATATGTGGGCCACGAACCGACTTGTCCGGCTTCTTTGCGCGCCTCCAACGAATGTGATGAAAGTGTTCGTCAAGGAATGCTATAAATATGACAATTTGCATTGGCAACAGCCCGTGTTGAATTCAATATCCACTATTCTCAAGACAAAGGAAAACTGTGTAAACAAAAATCCAATGCAAAAATTACATATTATGTAACAGTTTCATTCAAAATGAAAGAAAATTCTCGGGGAATGTTAATGGGATACATCAAA
This sequence comes from Deilephila porcellus, assembly GCA_905220455.2. Classification (NCBI taxonomy): domain Eukaryota; kingdom Metazoa; phylum Arthropoda; class Insecta; order Lepidoptera; family Sphingidae; genus Deilephila; species Deilephila porcellus. The sequence continues at coordinate 9,332,312 of LR999977.1, read as the reverse complement.
TGTTACTTTACAAACGGATACAACACCAAGAAGGATGTACCATCAAATTAATAGGAGCTTTGAGCTCACTTTGCTGTTAAAAATCAAATGGAACGGTATATTGTAATAAAATGCTCATAATTACGAATACATTAAACGATACACAGTAAGTGCCTACGTTATAAATAGTAGTAACTTAAAACACCGAAGACCTCTATCATCGCTCTGGTCTACGTCCCCTTCTAATGTAGTGAATGTAGGCTCATAATATATTCAATTACAATTTACAACGTTATACTTAAAATATTATGCGTAGAAAGAATACTTTTTAAAGTAAATACAGTTTATGTTCAAATACTTTTAAAGTAGAACACCTGATTAAATTTGGTTAAACTAAATGAATCACGTATGTATATTGATGATTTGAACAGTTTTTATTGAGATATTTACTCTTAGAATGCAAATGGCATTGTCACACCGTCACTACGAATACTACATTTTACAATGGACAAATAAGAAAACTAGGTTATGGTTTCTGTCCCTCTTTGATTTAGCAAGTCAAACTTATTTACATAACGTGCCTACAATCGAAACCGTTAAATGCGAAGCGTTGCATGAATAAAATGTAAGCCATGTAACTAAGCAGTGGATATATGCATATGAGATGAGATAAGCCATAATTTTGTATAGCATTTATCATGAAGTACGTTCTGGTATCTCTGAGTAGTTATATTTTGATCTATTGCGTCAGTGACCTTATAATAACAATTGCCTCCGTGTTGTTTCACAATATACGGAGTGTTCAGCGGTAATTTTGCTATGGATTTCGCGTTATGAAATTCCATTTTACCAACAAACGGAAGTTGGAATGTGAAATACTTATGACGTTAAAATTGTTTTACTGTTTCAAGACGTTATTTTAACATTCATTTATAATCAGGACCTCAAGCTCAATAGTTTAAGGCGTTCACTTAATCGAAAAAATATTTTTATAATTATACTACTTCTATAGTAATATTTTTTTGTACCTACAATTAAATATGTACATATTACACTTCCTTTGAAATTAAATGTATATTTTTAAAGAGAAATTTAGAAAATAACTGTACTATTTAGATAAGCTAGTAGCTACACGTATAATGTTTTCTTTTACGTCCTAATTAAAAGTGAATTTCATTATACTCTCTTGGCCTTCCGAAATGTTGTGTGGCAATAAAAACCATAATGATATCTAGAAAGTGTCACAAAAGGTTCTATTTCGTGTATCAGACACAAAAACAATATTATACCGTGATGAAGATAATAAGTATGATAGAAATAACAATTTCAGCGATGACCGTGCGATATATGAACAGATAATGGATGGTAAATAAACATGCATTGTTCATTTCCAGGTGGGTGACCAGCTAGTGAGCGTGAATGGCTTCCGCGTGGACGATGCTGTGCACGCAGAGCTCGCACACTACCTCGCTTCGCAGTCTAGACTCAAGATTAAAGTCAGGCGTAAGTTACTATCACACTGATATCCGGTGAACGACCTCATTACACCTAATTTAATCATACATAATACACCAATAGTCTTCATATATCTAATCGAAACTGCGTTTTATATTACAAAAGGTGCATCACCGTGATAACATAATATGAAGTTCGTTTACGGTTTGCGGCATAATTCCACTTGATATCCATGACAAATCGCCGCGATTCTCACACTTTATTCGCACGCTGAATCATATTATGCAGGTGATGAGTTTATTCACAATGACTTGCCTCATAAGAAGGTTGATCTACAGGCTTTAAATCATTATTAATATCCGTAAATCGAAGTTAGCAACTTAGTATGAACAAATAATGCCTTATACACAAAGCCATCAGGCTTCGCAAGCATTTACTATGTTGCAACATTCTATCCGATCGCCAAGAACTTGAATGATTACATAATTCGCTATCCATCTGTTGGCTCGTATTTTAGTGCCTATTTCTTATAGCCATATGATTAATAATGTTATGTTAATTAATCAAACTTCTAAAGTTATGTCACCTTGTTTGTAAAGTGGAGATATTTTTAATTACAATTAATTATGCATGGATTTCGAAAATAATGTCTATAGAGGGTTCGTTGATAGATGTTCATAATAATCAATCCATATGTAAAAGTTTTCTTTTGAGAGTTTACATAACGGTTTCCCACGGATTAGGTATTTAAAGATTTAGTTATTCATAGGTGTCTGAATTATATTTATGAGTCTATCTAATCGAATATGCCCTGTGAACCAATTAATATTTTGAAATTTAAATTAAATCAACATAATTTTAAAACAAATGGCATTTATAGTTAAGTGTTATTTAATTCTATGGTAGGTATACGATTACTAGAGAAATTGTTTTATATTTTTAGTGAAAACAAAGCAGGTATACATACATATGTATTATGTATGTTTAGGTTACAAATGCCCCATTGATTTCCTCAATTGTGACTCTAACATAGTAACTCGAAATCTTTAACTCTAACTCTCGAATCGAACTCTAAACAGAGTAACATCTAAATTATACTTTCAATTATTATTTAAGGCACAGCCATAATTTATACATCCATATAAAGTCCATATAGATTGTAATATTACCATTGTATATTTTACATACAAATATGCATTTGGTATATAAGGAATTTATGTATTTAATTATTATTTACAGATGTGGGAATGCTTCCAGTGAAAGAGTAAGTGTGTAGCTATTATATTTATATATTATATCAACATTTACGCAGCAAAATAGGCCTTATTTACTACTGTATTGTTGCAGAAAAGTGCATGAGGCGCTGTCTTGGCAGTTTGTGTCGGAGCGAGGGTCTTTAGGCTCAGAAGTGTCATCTTCTCCTACACTCTGTCACGACACGGAACGCCTTACCGATTTGCGACTGTCCATTTTGGTGCCGCCAAGAGCAAAACTCGGATGCGGGTAAGTCAGTTTATGATAATATATAATTGGTGCACAATTTAGTTGATTCCTCCTGTAAAAGTCCAAAGTACTTATATAAAAAGTGCTTCAAAAACTGTTGAAGCATATAGCCCGATTTTACTTTACTACTCTAATCAATTCACGTTTTATTTCGATTCATGAAAGTGATTGCAGTAAAAAATAGATAGATCTACATACTTGTAAGTTAAGTATCACAATACTTAGTGAAGGGAATTATGAATAAAAATGTCATTGACTATTAACTGAGAAAGAACAGTTACTACAAGTAACACTACTTCGCAATACAATTGTCTTAGGGCCTCGTTCACCATCTTCAAGTAAACCGTTGATTACTTACTTTTTGATTAACGTTATTTGACAAGCAAATGTGCAGAGTATCTTCCGTCGATTTCACAAGTGAAAATAAAGTAAAGTGCTGGTTAAGTGAATGACATAAGAAATTGAACGAATCATTCGTTCAATATTGCTTCAAATGTTCCTCGCCCTGCCTCCCGCTAAAGTGTCAACGTGTTTTTTTCTTAAAAAATAAAAAAGGAGGTTGAGATTTTAACCTTATTATAACCATTAAGTAAATACGCTAATCGGCAGATGATGCAACCAGTAAGTTACTTATTAATGTAATCATAGGATTAGTATTACTGGAGCATGGTGAAATCGACACATGATGTTACGGATGACTTTTACTGATGATTAGTCTAATCAACGATTTACTTGAAGATGGTGAACGAGGCCCTTAGTGTCAGAAAACAGTCAACGCCCCAACTAAACTAATAATCAAATTAATAATGTTTTGTTACAGAATTTGCAAAGGTCCAGAGTGGAAGCCCGGTATATTTGTGCAGTTTGTAAGAGACGGAGGCATCGCTAAAGACGCTGGACTAAGGCCTGGTGACCAGATTTTATCCTGCAATGGAATAGACTTCTCAAATGTATCTTTTAATGAGGTTAGTGAACATTATATGATGAATTATTTTAGCAAGTTCCATTACAACCACAGGTTTATCATTTTGTGTAAAACTTGTAGGTGTAATCGCATGCGTAACATTTTTCCTATAAGTGTATCGCATGCAACTGAAAAACACCTCTAATTCTCTTTATTCTATCTGACATCAGATATAGATAAGAACAATCGGTTACACGTAACTCTAGATAAGCAAATTGTTTTTATGCATAGTCCGATATATTTACCTATCTTTTTCTCAAATATACCGTCAAAAGTAATGCTCCTGGATACAAGCCTGTCAGAAACCGTAGGGGAGGCCTATGTTAAGCAGTTGGCATTTTCTGGCTGACGATGATATTTCACAGCTCGTGCTGAGCGAAATATATCTATCAATAGCGTACAAATCTAATATATCTGGCTGAGAGGTATGCGTCCTTGGTATATTTGTCTAGGCTATAACAGCAATGAAAGCAAGTGGGCGCCTTGAGCTGGTGATTCGCGAGGGCGCGGGTACGGAGCTGGTGTCCCCCGAGAGCTCCGGGTACAACAGCTCGGCGTCGTCGGCGGCAGGTGAGCGGAGTCCAGCGCCGTCGGCACCACACGTGCCTCTCGCGCCACCAGCAGCGCTGCGCCGCCGGCTTGCCAGTGTCGCTGAAGAAGCCGCTGATCGCGCTGACTGGTTAGAAATGTATTAATTTTCTTTTGTTGTTCTTGCCTATGTTAACTCATTAAAACGCATGCCATAATGTCAAATTGATTTATTAAACTGTAGATGTATTTACTGGATCGTTTGAAAAGTTCGATATGTAATTGACATTTTTTATTGCATTTTTATTTTATTACCTTGAAATCTGGATCGTATTATATTATGCGCACTATACCGGTGAGAGAAAACATCGTGAGGAAACCTGCATGTATACCATGGCGATTCTGAATAATTTCTATGATATTTAAAAGTCCGCCAACCCGCATTAGGCCAGCGTGGTGGATTATAGGGCCTAACTCTTCTCAATCGCACTGGAGTTTGTAGAGGAGGCCTGTACCCTGCAGTGGGACGTACATATATGGGCTGATACAGAAATCTGGATTGATTGTAAAATGAAAATGAAACCTTGATCCTTCATATAGGTTATAACAATCATAACATAATTAAAAACCTACAGTTTTCTAAATTAAAATGATCGACTTTATTAACAATCGAAGTCACGTATGTACTTACAATTTTGTACAGTTATGTGTTAACTGTTATTCGAAAACTAAGTATTTTTTCAGGTTGACTATGAATCGATTAAAACGACGAACTTGGGATAGTTTAGACTTCGATTGGAAAAATGGTGACATGCACAATTTTGACGCTCCTTCAGACATAGAACCAGACTACGACTGCCCTAGCATACCTAATAATCCACACACATTCGAAAATAAAACCAATTTGAGATGTAATAAAAATAGTAAGGATTATTCCAATGGCCCATCAAACAAGACCATTATTAATTTAACAGAAGATGGAGCCACTATACAATGTAGTTACAACAATCAATCACCTAGAAAAAATACTTATTCTACCAACAATACCAATAGAAACAATGATAAGAAGACAATAGTTGTAGAAGTGCACCACACAAGTACTGCAACATGTGGAAAATCGAGCTGCAATAATTACGCACCGCCTATGAAGAAAGATTTAAATTCCGATGCTGCGAGTGTATCTAGTTCAAATACATTATCAAGTGCCATTGCTGAAGAAATACAACGAAGGAAACAAGTGAGTACGCTTTATACTAATATACTTGTGGTGTTCGAATCTAGTTTCCTGTCATAGAAGCGTCCAAAATCATAACAGAATAAAAATAATCAATATAATTCACATCGCCTTGATTTGAATCACTTGATCGGTATCTCGCTCTAAGCCCATGTAAAACATCTAAGTCGCGAGCTAATCATATTATTTTAATTGAAAATCCAAATCAATTGTGTTACCGCACTTGAAAATCCCAATAAACAAAAACGCTTCGATCCGATTGATAGGTAAATACAATTTGATCTACAGATATCGATACGGTCGAATTTTATCATGATGTATGTCAATAAATATCTGCTAAAGAGATCATTTGATCCAAGTAAACGACTTCTTTTATACACTTATACGTACATTTGATAAAAATCTCTACAGATATTACGTAAGGAGAGTTAACAATAAATATATCAAAAATATGTGTGCAAGTCTGTTTTAATAACATATTTTTATCCCTTAGAATAAGAAAACCACTCCGCCAGAAAATATCCCGCCTTTAATCCCAGTGAAGAAAAATTTACCAAAACCCGTTGATGACAAAAAGAAACAACAACACGACGCACTGATGGATGAATTTAAGAAGGTCCATAGGAAAATGTTTTCTGGTTTGGAAAATACGGAAACCACGCCTGACGGAAATAAAATAGAAGATAGTGATCCTTTGGTACGTACAAATCAAATCGTTTAAGGTGTAGCTTTTTGTTTGTTTACCATTCCTTACACTTTTGAACCTATTTTAGATTGAGGGTTTACAGATGTACCTATAAATTGAAGTAAGGGGTGGCATTTAATCATACCTGCATACATTTTCTGGTAAGGCTAATAGTGTTCATACGTCCAAGATTGGCTCGTATATATCAATAAGCAAAACATTGGATTTTTATGTCGACGGTGTTACGACAATGCATATGATTGCATGTGCAGTGTAGTTCAGATAGGTTATCCAGGCACGAGAGATGATTATCTCTCGCCGGTTATAATAATTATTATGGCCTGCTTTAAACCAGATATTATAAAACATCATGTACAATCCACATGCTAAACCCGAAACATGAAAAACTAGCTTCGAGGAAAACGACGGGTTTTCTTTACTATACAGGTGTCGTCGATACAACCTGATAAATGTATATTCTACAACTGTAGAGTTCATTGCTCATCAGTTATTCCTTCATACAAATATCGTCTCCTAGTAAAACATCTAAAAAAAATGTGCCTACATGTGCGTTGATAGTTTTAGAAAATGGGAATTATGAATTGATAGGTTCCCGGCAATCTCACTAAACTAGGAATAATACTATGTGATATGTTATAATCTGTGTGATAATAGTTATCGTTGAAGGCGCTCTATAACAGTCGTCATTCAATAACGGTAAAGAAAAACATCCTGAGGAAACCTGCATAATATAGCGATATTTTAAAAATTCTATGGTATGTAAAGTCCGCTAACCCGCACAAGGCCACCGTAGTAGACTAAATGGTGTAACCCCTCTCAATCGTACTCTTGATTGTAAAGAAGGTTCATGCTCTGCAGTAGGACGTGTCATACAGTACGCTAATACAATACAGTACAGTTTGTACTATGGATTGTCAATGGTGGAAGCCCGCGAGGTACACATAACACGCGTACTATGGCTACCATTGTTTTTGTGGTTACTTTAGGTAAGGGAGTAACGTCCACATAATATACCCAGCGTTTCCGGAAGTGTAGCCATGAACCCACCAGTATTACTCGCTTTTAAGCATAGTCAGAAGATATGCCGGTGGGAGCCCCTTGCTCCTTATCTTAGATTAGAGTAAAAACTAAAAACTGCCTCGGTGGCGCAGTTGTACTACGGTACGACTACAAAGCTGAGGTCTCGGGTTCGAATCCCGGGTCGGGCAAAGTGATATTAGGTTTTTCTATTCATTATCAGCCCGGAGTCAGGAATTTGTGCCCGATATGGCGATAGGCTCGCCCTCTATCACATCATGGAACAGAACATACAAGGCGAAATGTGGGTGTCCTGGTGGCGCCTCTGTCTACCCCTTCTGGGATAAAGGCGTGAATTTATGTATGTATGTAAAAACTAAAAACTGCTCCTGTCTTTCCCTCTTTCACTATATAACTCATTTGACTTAAACACTCAGTTTGGATACCATCGATTCATGCTGACTCTTTCAATTTGTATCCACACGGGCCTATGTGGGTTTATTGCCATTTAAACTTATGTATCTCAAACGTGACGGAAGGTCACTTTACAAAATGTTGTTATCGTCATTTCCGTAAACTATTATAATATATAATCAAAAAACGAACTACTACAACTATTTGGTCATATTAGCAGCGCAGAAAAACCTTTTTTCTGCGCTATTATGTAGCCTACAAAACATATAAATTGTTCAGCAATCATTTTGCTAGTTTTCCTCAGTGCGTTACATAACGTTTTATTCAAAGACAATTACAGTCTTACAAAATTAATACGGCCACTTCGACACGAATCGTTACTACATGCTTACATAAATTTAAAAGAACTTATTGGAGCGTTACTTCTGCTGTGCAGTAACGGCCGTACATGTCAAAAGGACAATTCAACCAGAAGTCTTAATTAAAATTTTATTCACGTGACATGTCATTGTGGCAATGAGATCAAATATTTGCTTGCAAATTTAGAATATCTCGCAAGGAAGTTGCTGCAAATTTGGGTTTTTTCCACATCTAGTTGCGATAAATCTCTGTTAATGCTAAAGCGTTTAAATCGGTAGCTCAATCTATTTCAAAATGTCTTACGAGATTTACTGTTTACGTAGATAATTTTACAATACGTGAATGATGCAAAATATGAGGATCTGCAATTACAACAAAATGTACCGTAGATTGGAAACAAACATGTATGGAGTATGAATATTTTGCAATTATAAAATATTTCTTCGGCGATAAATAATGTAAGAGTAAAGTAATATAAAATATTATAGCTATATAATCCCCTTGTTGTAGTAATGAATATCTGGCTCATAATAAGTTAAATGTATCTATCAACCTGCGGAAATGTACTGAGCAAAATGGTGCAAGTAGAGGCGTCATATTATATGTAGTTTGTGTTCGCGTCGGTCGACTAAGTTTGTTATTGGGGATCGAGTGCGCTGTGGATGGAAACATGCCGTGATTTCGCTCGGTTCGGCTTTGCACTGATAACGGCAATGAGTATCAGCGGGCGCCGCGGCTCATGCCATGCCACCTTGCTTGATCGCTGCTCAGTCGTTCGTTCTCGTTGCGCGCCGCCGACCGCACGCCCCGTCGCGATCGGGTCGCTAAATTATTGCTGCGATATTTCATGCTTCAGGAAAAATCTTTTCTGACCTTGAAGCGTTCCTTACCACCTTCTTATAATATTTTCGAACGTCATTTATAACGTATACGAATATAAGTTATAAAAAGTTAACAAGTGTTTAAACAAGTATTTTTTGTAATTAGTAGTGCGATGCGGTTGATGTGCTGTTTTGTTTAGTTATTTTTCTATGTAAAGATCTGCCGACCGCATCTACAATGAACAAGGTCAACAATAAAACTAAACCTTTGGTCATTATCCAGTGCTACGAAGTAAGTTTTCTGGTTAATTTAATAATGTACGCATCGAGAAATTACGATTAAATCTTGATTAAACATACTTGTGATAATTAATATTTATAAATTAGAGTAACTTTAATATTTAGCTCTCAGTAATGGCAAATATGTTTAATCATTTTCGCATGGAAGTGTTGAAGTTATCTGTCGATACCAGGAACGCGTGAACGATAACATCGAGTTTAGATTACTAGAAGGTATATAGCAAAAATAATGGATGTATTGTGTCAGGGAGTGGTCTCATTATCTAGCCTTCTATATTTATTTAGCAAAGCTTTATCAACATTACCGCGCTTCTAATTGTGTTAGCTACACTCTACAGTATTGTATTAAAAAGAAGGAAAATAACATTATATCGTTTTTATACCTAATTGCTCGTAATTATGTATGTAAATTGTATAGATGTGTATATGCTTGAAATAATCTTTCGAAGAATAATTCCCATCTAGAATACAAAAGACACGTGATCAAAGCCTAGAACACATACACTTGCATGATGTCATATCTTTAAATTAAGAATATTATTATTTAACTTTTCAAATCTTTCTGAAGTGACCTCTATTCAAAGAGGTATTGTGCAGCCAAATATTTGTGTGCGGCACTTTTCTACCTGAACACACCGCGATAACCATTCATATCTAAATCCATTATACATCTGTAATATATGCGAAGCTACGTAAGAAGTGTTTGTGTTTTTATGAACAAAACTATGTGTTGTTGATTTCAAAAACATTTTGCATTATGTATTAGTGGCTGCGGGATTCCATTCAAATTAAGTGACGCCACTTAAACCTTAATCCCTCACGATGACTCAATACGAATTTACAGAAAAATAGAGAAATCATAGCATCGATCACATCTGGGGCACCTGTTTCTTTTACGGCTAAAAATAAGAACAGATGTTTAACAAACACTCCGAAGTTACATGGTATTCGAGAATCGAATCTCCAATGCAATTGTGTCGAAAAAATACCTTATAGTTACTAATTACTATAGAATTACAAACCCTTTATGCAAAGTCTCATTTAATTAAATTGCAATTACAAAATCTATGAAATATCAGTATCTATACGGATTTTAATGCTAGGTATAGTAGTATAGTCTACTTAGTTAAAATACGCAAGGAATGATTAAATAAACATTAATAACGAGTAATTATATCCGTAAGAGAGTTGTATTGTCTGAAGAGGTCTGGAAAAGTACCTAGGTTATAAGAAGGCAATACGCAGGCTGTGAAACGAGAGGTCGGGAGTTCGATAGACAGAATGTGTATGCGGTGAACAAATATTTTTACACAACATTGTGGAACCAAAAAGTCTCCTAGTTTTGTGACTGACACATGTTTGTGACTGTTGGATATTTGCTACACCATACCTACTTATCTATACCCTAGAAGGGGTAGGCAGGTGTGTAACCAGAACACCCACGTTTCGCCATGTATTTTCCGTCCCACGGTGTGATAGGGGGCGAGCCTACCTATGTATCTATTATAATCCTTTCTATAAATGTAATGGTATCTAACTAATTCATCCCTTAAAGTTAGTTATTGACCCAATCTTCGGTCGGCTTCATATAATTACAAGCGGCTTTCCGCAGGTCAGCGCTCCACATAACTGGAGGACGTCCCACAATACCCACTTGAAGACGACCCAATTATCCAACTTTTATGGGTTCTTGTAGAGTTAAAAACTAAATGTATATATATGTAGCTTGTAAAGTATTAAATCTCAATATTAGATACACTGATTTTAAACCTAGTCGATAAATTAAGAAATTATGCCTCGTAATGATAAGAAAACAGCTGATTAATTGTGTCAATTTCGTGGAATATAAAATAATATCAGCGCTGTACCTACATTTAAGACATTTAGGTTCATTTTTGTACTAACCGTCTTGGTTCATAACAAAATAAAACAACTATGATATGGACATACAGGTAAACAAGAATCAAATAACATGCATCATGGTTTTCCCTGTAGATGGCCAGATAAACACATTCATAGAATTACTTAGTGAATCAATACGTAATAACCTCTACCACTCAAATCATTGCTTATAAAAAGCTTATAATTCTTTGCATTCAAAAGTTCCCCACCAAATTGTTTAATGGTGATTTTTTGAGTGAGTTTTTGGATGTAGTATAATTAGCTAGCAACAACCAAAAATTTTAAGTTATTAAAAAAACCATCTACGTCGTCCTTTTTTCTTTACTCAGTAGTTTGTCTGAAAATTTTGCTGATTAATGTAAGTACCTATAATAAATATTCTTACTAAACAATCGATATTCATAAATCGACTCTCATAAAATCACTTATTATTATGATAGGAATGTTAATGGCGTTTTCATATCTAGATGACGTATTGATTGTTATTTAATTTTAAAAGGTACATTACGTCCATAGGTTAAACTATCCATTAAGATATCTAAGACAAGTAGGTAAATTACTTTGTTATTGACCATGTTATAAGGAACGCCACGGATTTATGTACCCAATGGCCAATATCTCGATGTGTTTTTATTGCGATTGAAATATTTATATTATATACATATTATTTTTATGTTTACGTGCACTAAAATCTATCTTTGATCCAAACCATAAATGTGCATAGGTCATAGGTACATTGTCGTATATATTACGGTGTCGCAAGGTAGGCATTTAAAGTTTCCTTGACTTTATTCTTTTTAACTGCATCAGCGTCTCATTCACGTTATACAATCAAAGTTCAATGTCAACAAATTATCCCAAGAAATAATACCTATGTTATTTGACTCGGTCATTTAGCAAAGTAATTATTTAGCGGATTTCCATCATTATTTTCATTGTAATGATATCATCACATCATATAAATTAGGGTCGGGTGATTGATCATTCTTCCTGGATTCATTTGGTATATAGCAAATGATATTTTTTTTAGTTTTTTATTATTAATATCCGGTACCCAATATCTGCGTCACTTATGTGAACAGGGAAGACCAACATGAAGCATTTGAGATATTTATGTCGTTTTTTGTTCGGTGGCTATTGGCTAGGATTGCCGGAGACTTTTCTCCTTCACTTTTTCCAAATATTAAGAGATCAGCAACGCACCTGCAATCCAGTTGTAGAAATGGTCACGGGACTCGGTTATCTCTTACCATCAGTAGAGCCGTTTGCTCGTTTTCCAGACGTATGCATTAAAAAAACGTGTCTATATGTTTCTTCTTATAAAGCTAAATAGTTTTTTATAACTCAAAAACCTTTGTGTACTCAAAGCAAACATTCAGAGAGAATGTTGCAAGCACCTTCATTCTCCGAAATATGGAAGTGTAAATTATTATTTCCTGTTTCGTTAATTGCGTTCTTATGAATATGATACGAAATGTGTGTGAAAATGAAGCTTGGATTTGTTAATCATCTAGTATTAATTTATGAGAGCGTTACGTCATGTTTGTGCAGTTTTTATACTGTGCAAGTAATCAGTTCTTTTGAGATAATTACGTCAATGTAAATTAAAATTTTGTAAAGAAAGTACTTAGCGACGTTAGTTGCACATATTACCTATCACTGGATAGAGATCATCTATGATCTTCTGTTGCCAAAAGTGCTGTTGCGCAAATTAGGCAATGACATTGGTTATGTTCTCTGCACGTTTTATTGCATTGGACACAGTAATACAATTATAAATGCTTGTTCATTATATTATGAAAGTATATCTGTAACAATGCGATAAACCATTTTTTTATTTGATTTGTGGGTGTCCTGGTAGCACCTCTGCCTACCCCTCCTGGAAAAAGGCGTGAGTTTATGTATGTATGTATGATTTGTGTTCTAATCTTCGCCACTCGCCAAATAAGTTCAATAACTTATACAATTGTTTTAAAATACCATTGACTTTTGTGTAACATTGATATCGATGTAAAATAAACATAGCTTAACAATCTTAAAGACAATTGAAACCTGTAATCCGAGTACTATCTGGGCACCAGAAAAATCCGTCAGGAAGCGCGCCTTTTTTTTATCCAGTAGCGCCATTTGTCTAACTATGAATAACAGTTACAATAATGAAAATACTTAACATTAAATTTGTCGCCAACGATCTGGTTTTATCTATTTTAAACGAGACAATAAATCCCACGGCTTTGAAGAAAGATGTACGATTGTAGAATCCTTAATACCAAATATGATAGAGTCATAACTGCGGTCAATCTAGTTTTACGAATTTAGTACAAATAACAATAGACTTTTTTTACATATTTCTTTATGCGAAATTCTCACGACATGCATAATATAAAAACGATGGAGTTACTAATTCGTTTATTTGGATATGACATATTACATACATACATACATAAACTCACGCCTTTATCCCAGAAGGGGTAGGCAGAGGCGCCACCCACATTTCGCCTTGTATGTTCCGTCCCATGATGTGATAGGGGGCGAGCCTATCGCCATATCGGGCACAAATTCCTAACTAGAAAAACCCAATACCACTTTGCCCGACCCGGGATTCGAACCCGAGACCTCAGCTTTGTAGTCGTACCGTAATACAACTACGCCACCGAGGCAGACGATATGACATACTATATTCTATTAATTTTTATTTTAACATTAAATAGTTTAGTAGAATCCATCAAACCACTCTCTTGCTATTTTGCCAGGTATAATATGATTATTACAATGAATAAGAATTTCGATAAAAACTAACAATATCGAAAACATACTTTAGAGAGATGCTGTACTTAGGAGTTAGGGGGGGGGGGGAACTTATAAGCTGTTACACCGTTATAAGATGCATACAATTATATTGAACATTTACAATATTTAATATGATATGTATTATAAATTGTATTTATATAATTACAGGACCGACAGCAAACTCTACCACTAAAAAAAGTAGAACCTACGCACTCAGATATCACAAGCAACGACCATACTCAGCCTAAGCGAGAAGCAACGGACAACCCACCTCCTCCGCCACCGGTAAAAAAAACTCCTATCGTAATTGTTTAATCAATGTGCCTAACATGCCAATTGGTAGAGAAACTCTTTTTATAGAGACCCTAAAGATAGAAAAGCCCCAAATTCATGTGTGTATGATTCAGCTCGTAAATAAATAAGTATGTAGTAATATCATGCAAGCCGTTGCAATCATCATACAATTTGCATGCTACGATGCGTTACGTCTACACGCGTAGTTTTCGTGCGTTGATCAATTTCAGTTAGTGGAACAATAGGCGTTTCGGTTTTGAGTAAATGACTATTCAAAGAATTGTGGCAGCGATTTTTATTACTCATTGTCTGCCGATGTACTATAAGCAAAGTAAGACAGTTGATAAGGCCGATATTTATTCGAAATCAAAACAGAAGAGAAATAACGATAAGTAGCTAGCGAATATAATTAGTACAGAAGTTTATTAATATTTGTATAAGGGATGATTTTTTTTTCAGATGCCCACAACCAATGGTCACCAAAATGGCAACAGCAAGATAAATGAAACAGAGCATCAAAAAAACATTTCGAAACTTCTTAATGATCTCAAAGCACCGAATTGTCGAAAAAACGGAACATTAACTAGAACACCGACACCCGACTATAACGACAAATCTAACTCAGTTCAGCTTAGAAAAGTTAAAGATGAAAGAGCTGAACTGGAATCGTTAGAATCTTATAAACTAAAAAATCCTTCAAGCGTACAACCGAAACCGCCTTCAAATTATTTCATGAAAGCACCGAATGGTACCGCTACTATGAAGAAACACGCTAGACCAGTATCAGTAACTATTGGCGAATATGCTCATAATGGAAATGGAAGACGAGAACCTACGAAACTTGAGTTTTTAAATGGAGACAGAGTTGATGGCTTTACCGATCCAAATGGCGATGTACCGATAACCAATAGACTACAATCTGAACTAGCTTTAACTCTTTCTAGATCCAATTTACGCAAGAAGACTGAAGCTTTGGTAAGTAATATTTTGCAATTTCAAAAATAACAGTTTACGTACGAACTCCGTTTTCACAAAAACCTTAGGCTGTCTACAATTTGGTATCTTAACTAAAAATATTGAGTCTATAGAATCACTAGTGTATAGAAATTCTTTTAACTAATTCCTTTGTATACGGTGAGGCTTGTGTCTAGCGTTGAACATGTACGAAGACCTGATTATAATTTCTAGTTTCTGTTCATTATGTACCTATATTCCAGGGATTAGGTATAAGTGCGCTTGATAATGAAGATAGTGAATCCTCCATAGACAAAAACTTTCATGCCAGATACGGAAATAATCTCTTACCATTGCCGCCCTCAATTTCAATACCTAAAGTCCTGCCTAAAATTCCAAATTCGTCAACGTGAAACAGTAATGTACCATTGACCATAATATTAAATACTGACTATAATAACTTACCTTATTAACTCCCTTTAATACAATGGTTAACATGCTCACAGTTTAACATTACCCTCCTACATCTTATCATATTGCATGCTCGCAAAAACACGTTTTACATTAATAATGATCTATTAAATTTTCCATTCTGGTGATGGTTTTATTGCCAACTGACCGTTGATTTTACACTAAATACTTACTTACAAATAATTATTTCACACAATACAATTTAGATGAGTTCCTTCACGGGTACCGCACTCAATCACTTAATTTTTCGTATATATTCTTATGGTTCATTTTTGTTCACAGGCTGATGCTGGTCGATAGAATTAAATGCTTACTTTAAAACAGTTTCCGGATTTACCTAAAAAAAAACGAAATTAAGTCCAAATATATTTTGTTACGTCCGAAAGTCGAAACGCCACGGAATTGAAGTCGGAACCAGACACTACTAATTGCTCCTGTACGAGTAAAACAACTTATCATTTTATCAAAATATGTCTTATGGATTTGTAGGTAATAAAAGTAAAATGGAAAATCTTGTTAACCAAAGTTAGATAATTCTTTTATTTATATAAAACATGTTTGATAAATGCACTTACATTTTTGGATAGTCTAGTACATAACCGTGTTGTGTGTCTTTGTTAGGAAAATTATGTAACATGATTATAATCTTTTATCGAAATAATTTGTAAATATTCATACGTATATTTATTAAATAATTAAGTCATAATAAAACGCTGATGTGTATGTGTGTCTGCGAGTTTTATTTTCATTTTTATCCTATCTATAATTTTATTTAAAATTTCTCTTAAAAGAGTGATGAAGAACGTGTTTGAAATATTATTAAAAAGGAGGAATACCTCATAGATAGGGGTTTAATATTTTTAAAATTCATAATAATGTGAATGTAAATGTGAAATGTACGTGGTGGCCTATTGGTAACGGACTAGACGCATCGATATCAATGTTACACTAGATAAGACATTCAGTACAAAAAATGTGTCCCACTTAATTGCGGTGCATGCACCACACATGAATCAGTTTGCTTCGTGATAGTGACAGTGCAGTACGCCTTATCGCATACGTTTAAAAATAATAAATGAAGTTTTCGCCGTCAAACCGAAAGCAAGTCGTCTGAAGTTACAATATTTTAACAAAATACCAGGTAAGTGATGTAATATTGCAGTGTGCTTTTAAAATACGGGGGCAGTATATTTCTTTGACGTGTCTCGTCTATCGGTAGAATATAAGTCAATGACTAGACGCGGCGGTCAACATGTTGACGGTGGTCGCGGGTTCGAATCCCCGGACACCTTATGACTTTTCGGAGTCATGTGCGTATTGATATTTAATATTACGTCTTGGGTTGGATTCCTTGTTGAAGCTTTTTACTTAGTGTGAATTTTACGACTAGAAAAAAATATTTGCGTGGTTTTGAGTAGCTTAAACATGTAAAAGGAAAGTGATTTCAACCACTGTATATGACCTAAGTGATGATAACCGAGCCACGGCTCTGCTAATCGTTCACCGGTGCGCATGGAACTGAAAATGAAAGAAGGGTATAAGTTTTTTTATTCTTTTCTTTAAAATCAGCATATATACACTATTGTACAATGACTTACATATATACACTAGGCTATTGTGGACATTCAGAGGCGAGAAGTAGGTACCTATGTACCTACTTATTTAGCAGAACGGTAATAAAGGTGCAAACTACAATCAGTACCTACCTAATACCTATTGTGTACTCGCTTCACGGCACTACCTACCTCTTTTAACCATTGTACTTACTTCGTAGTCAAAGAAATCGGCAACGGCCACTGAAGTGGCATTAGGCATAGATGCAATATTTTAACTACGTCACCTGTCATGTAATGAAATGTGAATTTGGCATGAATTTGTGAATGACAATTGTCATAACTTCTGAATCAAGTGTTTTGGTAAATAATTGTAGTTCTATGTAAATACATGAAATGCGTTATGGAATACTTAAACAAGTAATATTACATAAGAACTGCAATGACAGAATTTTGATTGAAAGTATTTTTAGAGAAACGACGAGAAGTGGCAACCAAATATTAGGTCGATTTCATGTTGGTATGTATTTTCCAATTTGGTCACTGCTAAGTTCATTACCATATTGTTATTCGAAAGGAAGGATTCTGGTTTCAATTATGGTAACTACTTGGAGAAAGCCGCCACGTTGTGTCATTGTTTTGCTTGGGTTGGTTGATACTTGGTAGAAAGACCCCACAGGATGCTAAAACCGCTATTCTGTGCTGTAAATAACTAAATACTCTATTGGAATTGGTGTAGGTAAATCAAAATAGATAAAAATTTATACCCTGGGTATTTATTCCGCATGTGATGTATTGGCTGATAATTATTAAACAGCAATAATCAACCACTTCTTAAATGAAATAAATAAATGCTTAACGGTTTACCTACAGGTAACAGTTACTGCTACAAGGTGACTACCTACACGCACTACTTTAGGCATTTGATTTATGCATCTACATGCATATAAGCATCTAAATATATTTTCAGCGCTCACCCCAACTGCCTTTATAATCGCATCAGAAAACGCCTTACAATTCCTTGCAGCTAACACTAATTGTTCATATAGAACTCAGCTACGAGAGTTAATATTATTTCACCCTTTGGAATCAGTTCATTTAACTATCTTTAAAAAACGTAAAAGGCAATCTATTAAAATTTGTTTCGAAGAAAAGGTGAATAGATATTTTGAATTGGAATCGAATAAAAACAGAAAGGTAAGTTTATCAATTCATCTTGTATTTTGCGCTATGCGTACTCCAATATAAATGTAATCATGTAATTTTTCGTCATAGGTACTGTTACAACTTTTTAAAAATAAACTTTCGTTTTTGCTTTTACCGAGCAAAACTTTTTAAATGTTTATTTGTATCTGTTGCTACGAGGTGGGTGTTATGCTCAGTAGGTACGGGAATAAGCTCGACCCGTCACATTTTAAGGGAGAAAATAGAAATTAGTTCGGTGAAGAAATTATTGCATTCTATACTTGTATTACCCTCTGCCTCTCCCTTTGGGCACATTTAAAGATTTAAAATTAGATGCGTATTCTTTTGAATGAACGATAGCTTAGGGTAAAGGTATAATATGCATGTAACATTTAAATGTTCATTGGAGAAAATCAAAACCTTAAATAACGTTCAAACTCTCTAAGGAAATGCATAAGATGCTGAAGTACCTAACTATATTAATACCTATACATATATTACCTATTTTCTGACACTAAAGGTGCGTTATATTAATAATGTTTTACTTTGATTAAAGACATTTTGGAAAATATGGAACATCTACATTTTTGAACTGAGTAACGAGAAACAAATGTGGCCTTTCACTGCAAGGAATAAAGAAACAATTAAGTTTTCTGTATCAAACTATAATGAAATTCCTGTGATGGTAAATATAGTTTTCTAATAAATTATTACTTAGGCACCCGTTATCTCCGCACCATCTCAAGGTAGACTGGTATAGAATGCCTCGGGCATTAATTCCGCCTATTTATATCTTCTATACATAATACATATAATAAGTTTGTATCCGATCGATGTCTGTACATGGAAGATAAATAGGAAAAACTAATATAGGGGGTCTGTATTAACGTAATAACACCCAAAACAATGCTTTTGAGAATTTTCGTCTGTTTGTCTGTGTATGCGCACTGCGGTTGTGCGCGATGAACTCAGAAACGGCCTAACGGATTTCGATGAAATATGGTATGGAGGTAGCTGACACCCTGGATTAGCACTTGGACTATTTTTTATCCCGATAAATTTAGTGTTCTCGTGGCATGAGAAAGGAATTCCGATATAATAGTAACTTTTTTATACTCAAAGGGATGGGATGGGACTGGATTACGTGTCATGAGTGAGAATCAGACGGGACGGGCGGGATGTAACGGGCCAGGATGGGAATTTCGAAATAAAGTTAATCACGCAGACAAAGTTTCCAGGCAGTAGCTAGTGTAAAATAAGTTTGTATGTAAACTAAAATAAATAAAATAAAATAGGGCCAATTATTTAACTATTTAGCTAGAAAAATCCAACGGGCTCAAATAAACATAATTGCAATGTTGTTTAATACAGGTAGGTTTGTATGCTGTAGCAGGCGTGGCGCAGTTGGTTAGACGCTACGCCGCCGGCTGTGAAAGAAAGGCTGTGGGTTCGATCCCCGCCCGAGACAAATGTTTGCGCGAACCACATGTATTTGTTTCTGTCCTGGGTGCTTGTAAGACCGAAAAGTCTTTCGTAGTTACGACATGACACATGGCTCGATCTTAGAGTGTGAAGTCCATAGAGTGGAGTCAGTATGTGACTGTTATCCACATGTGTGACTGTTGGGTGTAAATTGTATGAAAATTATATATAGGTAATTATTATATTTGATATTTCAGGAATACAAATTGCATTGGAATGACAAACATTTATACTTTGGTCAACAAAGAGAAATTGAAGACAAAAATCGACCAATACCCATTCCAGGTCTTGGATCTACGGAATTCATTAAACTAATTAATTTGAAATCGCAATATTTTGGCTGTTGGTCACAGTCAGACCACTGGGTTCAATGTGAATGAAAATATTTTATTTACGAATTATGTCAGTTTGAGCATTTGATTGAGTGTAAGCATTTGTTTTTATTGGTTGTTCATATTGGGCTGTTTTATAATGTTTCTTCTGCCTAACGAAAAAAAAGCAAATCATAACCTAAGACTGTTATGTCAATTCTTGGAACAACTTTTACGTCAATTGTGGTGGTCAAGATTTAAGAGTGTAATACTGTTTAAAACATAAAAGTACTAGTTTTAAAATGAGTAGACTATAGTATTACATGAGAAGTAAACTAGTAATGTTATACTGACACGATACGAAGCCGAAAATGTCAATGTTCGCCAAATTAATACGTAACTGTGCCTCTTCATATCACTACAAACAGTTGGTTTTTGCTGGTACGACCAAATCATTACAGAAATATAACAGATATTTTAGCAATAACTCACGATTATGTATAAAAATGTACATGGAATATGAAAACCAATATGCGTATAATATTTTAGAAAACAAGGGATATGCAATCAGCTTCAAATCAGAACCCGTTCCTAATTTGTTATCAAAGGAACAATTCGAAGATGCATTACAATATGATTGGTCTAAGAAAACTTCCAGTGAAATTTTCAATGTGTTCCCTCAGTTTGCTGTGTATTGTGTACAAAACAATTTATGCATATCAAATACAATGTTTGATAATTACATAGACATCCTGACTGATAATGTAACTGAAGCCACAGATAAAGAATTAGAATGTCTGTTTTACTCACTTCATCAATGTCCTGAACCTCATTCTGTCAGAACCAGAAACTACATTGAAGTATGGGCTGCATTGGATGATGAGTGTTTGAAACGAGTCAGTCAGTGGTCTTATGATCAAATGCTCAAATTTATTTCTCTATTCTATATGATAAATGTTATAAAAATGAGTGAGTTTACTGTTAAAAGTTTGAATAAGTTAGCATCCAAATCAAAACACCTAAGCCCGAGCCAAGTGGTCCAAACTATGTTTTTCATTGGTCTAATGAGGCAACAACCTTTTGATATGCATAATTTAGAAATTTATTTAGATAAGAATTTCAACAGCTTTACAATAGATGACTTAGCCATAATGTGTATGGGGTTTTTCAAAAGCAAAACTCCTATAAGAAATATGACCTTGGTTGAAAAGATAATAAATGTAGTTATAGAAAATTCTAATATCATTCATGAAGTTTCTTTGGCTGCTTTACTGAAAATAGTAAGATATTCAATGAAAATAACAGTAAATGACAGCATATATCAAATGCTAGAAAAATTACAGCATGAGGTACCGAGGCTGTCAGTAATGTGCAATGTTCATTTAGCATTGCTGGGTACATCAACCCTTGTTCTACATAAGGACTGTTTGTCTCGCATAGCAGAGCACACTATTCAAAAAATGTCAATCACTAGATTAAAAGACTTGGAACGCTTAGTGCTTACTTACGGCACATTCAATCTAAAACCAAATACAAAAGACTGTTTTTTTACAAAAGTAATGGATGAATTAAGAAAACCTGAAAGAACCAATGAAATTTTGAAGCATGGACGAACATTTGCATGCTGTGTCTCATACTTAGGGCTACTTGGGCTATACCCCATAGATCTGATGAACAAAGTATTGAGCATAGACTTTTTAACCAATACATATGGTAAGCAGGTCCATTCTTATGGAAGAGAAATTTTAGTAATAAATAACATGGCCAAAATATTTTGTGCTGATGCTGAAATGAACCGGCTTGATGAAAGGGCAGAAATCATTTTAGCAAAAAGATATACAGACTATGTACCTTCAGAAAACTATGCAAAGCAATATAATATTACAGAAAGAATGATGTTAGATGTCATGAAAGTGTTAAAAGATAGTCGTGGTGGTAGTGACTATGTTGAAGCTGATCACATTCTACCACACCACCAAAGAGGCGGTCAGTATACTATTAAATGAATAAATTATCTATTACATAATTAAAAAAGCTTTTTTCTAATATTGTGATAGTTTTGATCCATTAATGAAGAATTTAACACACATGTAGACATGGTGTAGTAACCTTACTATTATTTTTCACAGACATCATAATATGCAATGATGCGAGTGGGAAGCCATTGCCAGTCAAAGATGCATTTGCAAATACTAAGTTTGGTTTATTGCGAACACCACCTGATGACAACAAATGGATAGTTTTAGTAATTGCAGGAAGAAATGCTATCTTATATGGTACTGATACAACCACTGGATACTTCCAAGTTAAAATTAATGAACTTCGAGCATTAGGTTTTCATGCAGCCTTGGTATGTTGGTATCTTTTAGACCTTACAATATTAGTAAACAATATTATTAATTTATTTTATTTTTTAGGTCCCATGGTCAGTGTACTCGAAACGCAATTCAGAAGATGAAAAAGAAGACTGTTTACACAGCATAATTAGTAATGCATTATTAGGTGCATAGAGTTGATTGAATAAATTATGGTAAAACTTGTTTTTCCTTTCGTTTTATTTTATGTATTGGCATAAATTCTTGGTTTATTTTATACCGCAGATTGTTGCCTAGGTACAGATTTACAAGTACATTATAAAAGTGAAAGCGCGAGCGTCTGTTATCTACGTTTTCACGCTTTAAGTAGTCAATTATTGATGATGATATACACATTAAGCATTCAGTGCTTCTTCTCATCCAGAAAAAAATGATTGTTCTTGTTCCCGAGAGTTGACATCAACGCTTTTTGTCCCGATTAGTAACCTCTAGATTGAAAAAAATCCAAATAAATGCCACCGATATTGCAGACAAAATGTAGCTTAATATTTGTATTTAATCATTGATTTAAAAATATTTATAGTAACTATCTAGGCTCCAGCCCCTATATGTTTCACATTCTACGGTCCATTCAAATATAGTACCTACATAGTCTACTCTTGACCCCACACTAAGATCGGGTCTTGTTTTGTGGGTATCAGAAACTACGAGAGACTTTTCAGTCTCATAAGCACCCAGACCCGAAACAAATAACTGTGTATCACACAAATATTTCTTTCGGTGCGGGCATCGAACCAGCGGACTTAGGTTTCACGGGCAGTGGCTAGCCAACTGCGCCACGGAGGCTATAAATATCTACATATGATGGACACCATAATCACTAAACTTAGTACTAGAAGCAAAGATTACTACTATTTAGTAAATTATTGTCAATACATATTATACGTGAACCTCGAAAAGTCAAAAAGATCTTGGATTCGAACCCGCGATTACCGAGTCTGACCGAGTCCGACTCGGCATAGTGGAAGCGATTGGTCTGTTAAGTAGAGCTGAAACGTATTTATGATAGATACTAGATTTTAAAACCAGGTATTCACTTCGAAGTACGGCGCGGCGCCCTGGCACGTGTAGAAAATACTTGCAAGTATGAAAGTATTGCCATACGTCGATGCGCGAAGAGCTTGGAACATACACATGAAAATGCTTGCATAGGAAAATGATCCATAACCTGATATAAATAAGTATCACAGTGGAATGCCAAACATTGCTGTGCAATTCATGATGATGTTTGGTTTAGCTACTGTCCATGATATCGCTTACCATCAGACGAATGGCATGCTCGTCTCGCTATTCACTGCAATAAAATGAACGTATTTGAGAATAGAAAATTAATTTAAAAGCTTTCAAGTATTTTATAACCAGGTTTTCGAACCTAGTATTTTTACGTATTTTCTTGTTTATCGGTCTGTGCTTGAAAGTATTTTGTTAGTATAAGTCGGCAAACCTTCGCGCCCCAGCGTCCAATAAATACTTACATAGGAATTCGACCCGTATTTTGTGGTGTAGAAGGAACAAAACGGCATAAATAAAAAAAATACTTTTAAGTTTAATGTATTTCCTATTCCCAAATACGTTTTTTTTTATTGCAGTGAATGGCGAGCCGAGCATGCTATTCGTCTGATGGTACGTACCTAAGTACGAGTATCAAAGCTCTATAGCTTTGGTACTTAATTTTGCAAGTATATCTCATCCCTACTGTTAAGTGTACCTTACCTATAGCTAGAGGCTTTCACGCACTTAATTAATAAATCAACACGTATGATAATAAATTAAAACCATTGTTACGTTTAATTTAGCCCCTCTGTTTTTCCTATGCGATAGATAGCTCATCATTAATTCTACCGATTTCCCATGGACTCAGCGGCCTCATGGGCATGTCAGTCAAAACTGATGGTGTGTTCAAAGCTTTTTTTCATCCAATATTCGCCATATTGTTTTCTTGCTCTATAGTCTATGGACCTAACATATGCCGGATGATTTTCGCGCCCGGCTGGCACTGGGAAATGCTTGATTATTTATTGTTGTGAAAGCTAACAACGTGATAGCCAAAAATCTCGATGTAATTAATTATTTTCTATTGAATATTTCGTACTTTTATCAATATGTCCCAAACTGAGGAAGCTGTGGATGTCGCAGATGTGGGTGATAATTCCGTAAGTACATAAAAGCAATACTATTGTTACGGTTAAGGTAGTATAAAGACTTCGATGAACTTAAAGTGTATTGTATACCTGGTTGTAATTCATATATTTCCAGAATGGATCATCAAGCGATACCACATCCTCGAGGGGTAAGGAGGGTGACTTCGAGAGCAAGATTGAAACAGATCGTTCTAAAAGATTCGAGTTTTTGTTGAAACAAACGGAGATTTTCTCACATTTTATGACTAACACTCCCAAATCTGGAAGCAGTCCCCCAAAACCGAAAGCTGGAAGACCCAAAAAAATAAAGGATACCGATCCAACAGGCGTCGGAGAGTAAGTACATATATGTAATGAATTTTATACCTTCTGCTTGGTTTTCACACACTTTTTAAATGGCATCAATAACAAGAAGCATAAAACTAATTATATGCTCCTCATATGAGACCTTTGGCTCTGCTATGTGGGGTCTAAATAACATGTTTGTAAAATTCCATTTGCCTGAAATCATGAAATGTATGAAAGAGCTGAGGTCTTTTAATGAACATAAGCCTCCTACAAAGATCATAGTTGTAAGGTTGGGGAACTCCTATAAAAATGGATATATACTAAAAGGCATATAAATATCAGTGTACTTTTCTATCTACGCTTGATAGATGAGCTGATGACATTTTTGTCCATCATGAGGCTGTCATTTGACTGCACCATCTTTGCAATATTTATGTCACCATTAACCACATCGTATGATTTAATTAACATTGACAATACAACTATCTCGAAAAAATACATAATATTTAGCATATTTTGATGAATTGTTCGCGCCAAACAGCAGTGTAAATGCACTGTTGTGTTCCGGTTTGAAGGACATTGTAGCCAGAGTAACTACTGGACATATCGAGACTTAACATCTTATGTCTCAGGATGGCGAGCGCAGTGGAATGCCAAGCATTGCCTTGTAACTCATGGTGTTGTTTGGTTTTGCTACTGTCCATGAGCGGTCGTATCGCTTACCATCAGGCGAGTGGCAGGCTGGTCTCGTCATTCATTGCAATAAAAAAAAAATAACAAATAGTGTTTCCAATAGATTAACATGTTTGTAATACGCTTTTATTAGCTTCAGACGTATGTATGTTAGTATGTAACGGAATCTTTGAACATGATTTTGACCCCCTTCAAAACTTCGGATTAACTCGAAATTTGGCATTCTTATTAAGGACCGATGACAATTCAATATTTTATACAGTTTGAATCCTTCCTAGGATAATCAGGATCAGCGATTTTTGTTTTCCTGAGACCCTGAGTGTCTGCGTTAAGACCAATGAAGGAATCTACCAGACGCATTTGACTAAAAAATGAAAAATAAATAATGGTTTAATAAAACTAAAAAAATACGCTTTTATAAAGAATTCAACTAAAAAATATAAAATAAAAATTGAATTCAAAATAGTGTAAGAAACAATGATTTAATTGTAAAAAAAGCGTGGGGTGCATGGTATCAATAGTTCTAAAAAAAGCACCCCACGCTTTTTTACAATAAAATCATTTTTCTTACACTATTTTTAATTCAAATTTATTGAAATTTATTTTCTATTTCTTAGTTGGATTTTTTTATAAAAGCGTATTTTTTAGCTTTTTTAAACTATTATTTATTTTTTTGATATAAAAACTTTATTATTTATGTGCCTTACAATTTCTTATAGTATGTAGCAAGATTAAGAGTCAAATATTCTTATTTGGTTGGTTCCTGTGTGCCAATTCTCTACTTGAAATATTATTCGCATTGACATCTCTTTTAAAATTCCAAGCAAAATGATGAATTATGGAACCTCTTATCTTGAATATGCAAGCAATAATTATGATAAATTGCCAACAATGATATGGAATTCTGTAATTGTTGCTTTGTGGTGTTCTTTCTGTTCATTCTTCTTACTGGAAAAATATTTAGCAGTTATGGAATACAGAATGCATTTCATATAATGTCATAGTCAATTACCACACACTTAAACAATATAGGAAAACATGTGAGTTAATACCATAGTTATATTAAAAACATTTTCTATGGTATATAATGTCTGCCAACTCACACTAGGTCAATAAATTACAAAATATATTTATGCTATTTTAGTTTCATGTTTTTGGTTGTAATGTCTACTACTATATTTGTTTCCAGTCACCGCCACCGAAAAACAGAACAAGAAGAGGATGAAGAGTTGCTTGCAGAAACTAATATAAAACAGAAAAACATATTTCGCTTTGAAGCATCACCACACTATGTTAAAAATGGTGAAATGAGAGATTACCAAGTCCGTGGTCTAAATTGGATGATATCACTGTATGAAAATGGTATTAATGGGATTTTAGCCGATGAGATGGGTCTGGGTAAAACTTTGCAAACAATTTCATTACTTGGTTACATGAAGCATTTCAAGTAAGTTTACCATATTACTTTAAAACCCAAATTCTGTACATTTTTGGGAATAACATTCTATTATAATATAATACTTTTTAGGAATGTTCCTGGACCCCACATTGTAATAGTGCCAAAGTCAACACTCACAAACTGGATGAATGAGTTTAAGAAATGGTGTCCTTCATTGAAAGCTGTATGCCTAATTGGTGATCAAGAAACTAGGGTATGTAATCACCAATTTTATGAACATACTAGCGGTCCAACCCAGAGTCAAATCTTATATTGAATGTGTTATAGAAGTTTGGCTTAGATTATATTAATTTGTCTTCCAACTCTTAAAATTGAAATGGAATGGTGACATAGCCATGCAGTAGAATTCTCACAATACATTTAGAATAGAATTTGATGTATGATTCTAACAGGCCCCGAAATGAATGACCCGAAAAATTAATATGAAATTCAATTTATTAATCATTTGTATTTAGTGCACAAATATTTTTTTTGTTGTTTTTTTTAAGAAGTAATAAAATTGTCAGAATAAATGATATAAAAATTATATAAAATTTCTGATAAAAATTGTTATAATATATTTATTTTATATAATGAATTGTAAATAAAGTGCGTAGTGGCCTTTTGGTAATGGTCGATGGTTCGAATCTCAGGGCACACCTCTGACTTTTCGTAGTTATGTGTGTATTGATAGTCAATCACCACATACTATAACGGTGAAAGAAAACATTGTGAGGAAAGCTGCATACCATAGTGATATTGAAATGTAAAGTCCGCTAAGCCGCACCAGCGTGGTCTAGATAAATACTCTCTTTATTTTCTTCTCAGAACACATTTATCCGTGAAACTCTAATGCCTGGCAATTGGGATGTCTGTATCACCTCTTACGAGATGATTATTCGAGAAAAGTCTGTTTTCAAGAAGTTTAATTGGAGATACATGGTGATTGACGAGGCGCATCGTATAAAGAACGAGAAGTCGAAGCTTTCGGAATTACTTAGGGAATTCAAGAGTATGAATAGACTTCTGTTGACTGGTACTCCATTGCAAAACAACCTGCACGAGCTCTGGGCACTACTTAACTTCCTTCTTCCTGATGTTTTTAACAGCTCTGATGTGAGTAAAATATTATAAATATATTTGTATTATTGATGTCTGAAAATATTACAAATATCATAGTGTGCTCTTGTGGACTCGCTTATGGCAAACATATCTAAAAATAATTGAAATTGGATTTGAATCTTTATAAAATTATTTCAGGACTTTGATTCATGGTTTAACACAAATGCAGCTCTTGGAGATAATCAGCTAGTGTCCAGATTACACGCAGTATTAAGACCTTTCCTACTCAGGCGTCTCAAGTCTGAAGTGGAAAAGAAATTAAAACCCAAAAAGGAGGTTAAAGTGTATGTTGGTTTAAGTAAAATGCAAAGGGATTGGTATACAAAGGTGCTGATGAAGGACATTGACATAGGTATGTGTAGTTTTTTAATTGGGTGAGCTAGAGTATTAGTCAACTACAACCAAAATGATTCTCTTCAAAAATTACTATGGAACATCACTGGCTAGTGGACGGCGTAAGTAGTTACATAGTTATTATGCACAGATTTTCACATACTCATAGCAAAGTCTGTGTTCTGCATTATGGTGGATAGACACCCACAAATGAATTTTTGTTATCACCTACTTTTCGGTCTTAATTTTTTTTGACATTTATGTTTTTCTTTTAAAGTGAATGGTGCCGGCAAAGTAGAGAAGATGCGACTGCAGAACATTCTCATGCAACTGCGCAAGTGTTGCAATCATCCTTACCTATTCGATGGCGCTGAGCCTGGCCCCCCATACACCACGGATTTACACTTGGTGTACAACTGCGGGAAACTGACTATACTTGACAAATTACTTCCAAAATTACGGGAACAGGGATCGAGAGTGCTCATTTTCTCACAGATGACAAGAATGCTGGATATTCTAGAGGATTACTGTCTTTGGAGGCAATATAAGGTTTGAATTCCAAATGTGCATTTCTTCAAATGCGTTTTTAAGTAATCTCAAAAGATAGTTAGGAACTTGTTTGCAGGTTTTCATCTATCAAATCCTGCTATATTGTAAATCTTGTAGCTTGAAAAATGCGTGCAGCTTTTTTAAAATTAATATACTCCCATTGAGTTTTGCTCAATGAAATAATAATTAATTACTGCTGACAAGTAGTTTGTCAAGTATTTAAAATTGTTTTTTTTTTCTTTCTTGGATTCTTGCCATTGTACTGTGAAATCAATTGCTGTTTTATTTCAGTATTGTCGTTTAGATGGACAGACTCCACATGAAGATAGAAATAGACAAATTGAAGAATACAACAGTGAAGGAAGTGAAAAGTTTGTGTTTATGTTGTCCACTCGAGCTGGTGGTCTCGGTATTAATCTCACTACGGCTGATGTTGTCATTATTTACGACTCTGATTGGAACCCTCAAATGGACTTGCAAGCTATGGACAGAGCTCATCGAATTGGTCAAACCAAACAAGTAAGACAAAAATTCACATGAAATTTGATTAGATACACATTTTGTATAACTATATTTTTGAAATGGTTGTGTACAGGTCCGAGTTTTCCGGTTAATCACAGAGAATACTGTGGAGGAGAAGATAGTGGAACGTGCAGAGGTGAAACTGCGTTTAGACAAACTCGTCATTCAATCTGGTCGTTTAGTAGACACCAAGAACCAACTCAACAAGGATGAAATGCTTAATATGATTAGGCATGGAGCTAATCATGTTTTCTCTTCAAAAGATTCAGAGATTACTGATGAAGATATTGATACTATCCTAGCTAAAGGAGAAACCAAGGTGAAATGTATTTTTTTATTTTGTAATAATAAATCACTTGTCGTTGTCGGTGTAATGATTGAACATTACTAATTACTCTTTTCACTTTTTACTTTTACACAGACTGAAGAATTGAAACAAAAGTTGGAGAGCTTGGGAGAATCGTCATTACGGGCGTTTTCGATGGACACGCCCGGTGCCACCACAGATTCGGTGTATCAATTTGAAGGTTTTATCGTATTTGAAATTGTTCAAATTTTCATAAATTAATTATTAATAGTTAATAGGTATATTGAAACTCATAGGCTCATTTCATGGACGGTATATAAAAAATATCCCTAGATATGTATGCAAAAGGTTTGGCAAAAAAATAAGGTGTTCAAATCAAATATGATAAAAAACTAACCATGTTATACTGCGTTTAGGCGAGGATTACAGAGAGAAACAGAAGGTGATACCGCTCGGTAGCTGGATAGAGCCCCCAAAACGTGAACGTAAAGCTAACTACGCAGTGGATGCGTACTTCAGAGAGGCTCTGCGCGTCTCTGAACCGAAGGCGCCCAAGGTACAGGTAAATAACGTGTAAAGAGCTAAACGCGGCGTCGGGACGGCGACCACGGCACACTATTATACTCATTATCATCACATTTATGTAGATTTATTCAATATTAGCTCTTTATACTGGCATTATACTATTATTTCTTAAATATGTATTTTAATATGTTTTCATCATATTTTACTTTATAAGTTTATTTTCTTCCTGCTTAATATTTTAAAGTAGTGCATATTACCATATTATGTATATAAATATGATTTTGTTTCTATTTTTTGTTTACGAATTCATAGTTAAATTTATTGGTAAACTATTGGTATCAATTTATAGGCCCCGCGACCTCCGAAGCAGCCAATTGTTCAAGATTTCCAGTTTTTCCCTCCGCGATTGTTTGAACTTCTGGATCAAGAAATTTACCACTACCGTAAAACTCTGGGGTGAGTTTGAACAAATGTTAACTTTCCAAATAAACACTTTAAACTTAAATATATTATTTTATGAAGACAACAAAAAATAATAATTAGAAGTATAGTCTGGAGAATTTAATATATTTTAAATTTAATCACAGGTACAAAGTGCCTCGTAATCCTGAATTGGGACCGGATGCAGCAAAAATTCAAAGAGAAGAGCAAAGGAAGATAGATGATGCAGAAGCCCTCACAGAAGAAGAAATACAAGAGAAAGAGCAATTACTTACACAAGGTAATTTATTCATATAATACTATCTTATAACTTATAACCATTCAGTTCACTAAACACACGCCTAATTAATATTTGAATATACAGGATTTACGAATTGGACAAAGCGTGATTTTAACCAATTCATAAAGGCCAATGAAAAATATGGCAGGGATGATATTGAAAATATTGCAAAAGATGTTGAGGGAAAAACACCTGAAGAGGCAAGTATACGGAGATGGTAAAATAATGCAAATGAAGAGTGTCACAAATATATAAAAAAAAACAATTATATTTTAGGTTATGGAGTATTCTGCCGTTTTTTGGGAAAGATGTCATGAGTTACAAGATATAGACAGAATTATGGGACAAATAGAAAGAGGCGAGGCAAAAATTCAGAGAAGAGCCTCGATTAAAAAAGCCTTAGATGCGAAAATGGCTCGTTATCGCGCACCATTCCATCAGCTCCGGATTTCGTATGGAACGAATAAAGGGAAAAATTATGTTGAGGAAGAGGATAGGTATATTTTACCTCCTTTATTTGCATGTCATATAGTTAAATTTTTCAATATTACTCGTCTATAACGTGTTATTTAATTTGGTTTATGATGTTGCTTATTGTCGGGGCCATGTGTACCAGTCTAATACTTTTGGTGCTGTGTTAGATATAATATGTATATTTTTCTTGAAGCCTACATTATATCTGTACTGTATCTCTATGTTGCAGGTTCTTGGTGTGTATGCTCCACAAGTTAGGTTTCGACAAGGAGAATGTTTATGAAGAACTCCGTGCAGCTGTACACGCCGCACCTCAATTCCGTTTTGATTGGTTTTTGAAATCTCGTACGGCTGTTGAATTGCAACGCAGGTAACGCACCCTCGCTTATTTTACAAAGAGGGACATCACTTTTTACCATAAATTTAGGGGGCGTCGGGTTTGATCATTACTCGTTAGCATATATAGACTGAATCATAAGGTTCTGGGTTATTTTAGACGTCACTAACATGTCTTACCAAGCTAGGAAATGTTGAAAATAAACAGTAAAAATAAATATATTGCAATATTTATGGTTATTTGCAGATGTAATACTCTTATTACTTTGATTGAACGAGAAAATCAAGAATTGGAGGAGAAAGAGCGCGCTGAAAAGAAGAAAAAGAGTGGCAATGCCAATCAGAACACACCAGGTGGCAACACTACCAGCAAAGGCGCTAATGCAGGCAAACGTAAGGCCGATAGTGCCCTGGACTCTGCCCAGAAACACAAAAAGAAGAAGAAATGAAATTTAGTACCCCGGACTATTCCCATGTTACAACTACCAGCGCCACAATAAAGAGAACAAATGATCAGTTAACATAATAATTTTAAGTTGATTGTGATTGCAATTATGTTGATTTGTACCCTCCAATTTCATAATGATGAGCAGTAATTCGAATTGTGTCAATTTGGAGACTCATTCCTTGTCAATGAAAATGTTGGGATTAAGTATTATAAAATGTGAAAATAGTAATATTTATTTAATGAGTAGTTTGTGTGTCATTCGATAATATCTGTGCTACATAACATTCCCTCTTCAACTGTGTAGTTTAATTTGTCTGTGAAAAATATTCGCATAATAATAATACTGCGACATTGTCCAGTTTGACAAATTTTTATCTAAAACAATTTCATGTTTTGCAAGTAATTTTATAATTCGCAATAAAGTAAAGAAATATAAATGGTGTTTTACTTTATTAATTTGTATTAAATTTATTATTGCACCTGCAATATAGTTTAAATTTGCTAGATATAATGATAATATTGGCCAAACAATAATAAGGCTACTAAAATTGTGGCAATAAAAAGTTAGTGTGTGCAATTCATACACAGCAAAACTGAAACTTCAGAAAAGTGGCCTAGGATATAAGGTTTATTACTTTGATAATTATAAATTATGTACTAGGCATTGATATAAATAACTTAACCGATTCGTTGCGACGCCCATTTTGGTGCACTTTTATGCGTGGCGACGAACAAATATTTCGTGACACGACAGTCGTGTCAAGCGCCATATCAGTTGATGACACGCCTATTGTGCCATCAGCCATGTACAGAATAAAATGCTCTTTTTTCTTGTTTAGCCTTGAATTGTATTCAGTCGACTTCCAAAATCGAAAGTAAACGGTCAGTTACTTTGTGTTAAGTGGTTTTGAACTGATTATATATGTGTTTCACTGAAAATGGATGGTAAGTGACTTTTTTATTCAGATGTTGTAAACCTTTTGTACTGTTTTATGATTTACATACATATCATACTGGGATTGTAGGTTATAATAAAGATTCTAATTTCTGTTTTCATTATTTGATGTCATTTGTTGTGTTTCATCGATTTGTGTAGTAGGCAAGTGCCGTAATGATAGCAGAATATGGATACAGATATTTTCCTGCAAAAAAATCTACTTATGTTTTGTTGTCTTTACAGGCGAAAGAGTTATAGAAGAGTCATCTGAGAGCTCAGATCTAATATCTGAGAGCTCAGATCTAATATCTGAGAGCTCAGATCTAATATCTGAGCACTCCGACATCACAACCCATTTAGATTTTCATAAACATTATGATGTAGATCCTGAAGGAACAACGCCAGAGCTGGATTCACCAGATTTGTTTACAGATAACGAAGTAAGTTTTTTGAATGATATTTTAGTAGTCAACTAGAGAACTAGACTAAGTAGGGAGTGTATTTATAATTATTTTATAGATTTATATAGGTATACGAACATATGTTTATTTTCATTGTTTTAGGAAGATTGCAATATTCCGGCCAATAAAGTATCTATCGGCACAAATACGAAAAATCATGAAGAAGTGAAAGAAGATAGAGACAATATTAATATGGACACCATTAATAAATGTTATATGTTTACAAAATAAATTTTTAAGGGATCGGAACAAGATTTAGCAAATGTGAAATTCATTTATTATTTATATGTAATACCTACCTACTTATGTATGTATCTAGGTATCTAATAGCTACTTATATTTATATTAGCCCGATAAGCTAAATAAGATAAGAAAAATAGATGCAGCTATTAATAATAATTCGAGGTAAATAATGCATTTCATTAATACGTACCTAATCGCAGTAATCGTAATGCAACTTATCGAGGTTGTCAACCCCTGGAATTATCTGATTTGCATTATTTCCAGAAACGAAGTCTATAATAATGATCCGCATTCAAAAAGATTAATGTTTAGTTCAAGAAGCACCTCGAGAAATTTCGATTTGAGCGAGATAAAAGACATTTAAAAATGACACGAAACGCGTGTCATACGCCATATGTAAAAAAATTGGATGACACGTCTGTCGTGCCATCCGCAACGAATCGGTTAACATTGATTTAAATTTACTTCAATGGTACTAAGGTACCTTTTGATTTTTTTGTTTTGATGCAAAATTGTGTCACTTTTTGTCCAATGATGGGTTGGAAATGGAATCGTCTCTTATAAACACTCGCTGAATTGATAACATCATATTGTTAATGAGGAGTATGCCACTGCGGGTAGATCGTAGACGGAGTTTATATTCTTTCTACGAGGTAGATATAACATCGGACTGTGGGTAGAAACTCTCTAACTATAACAGTAACATGACATAGGTTTAACGAATCCTCCTTCCTTTCCCTGTCGCGGGTCTCCTTAGTACTTTTTGTGCTCTGAGAAATATTACGCATATTGATGACCTAGGTGTAACGAAACCTCCCTTCTCTGCTACCCTAGTACTTTCTGTGTATCTTTTTTCAAATTTAGGGTGACATAGAATGGTTACCGTTGTTAGCTATGGTTGTTAGGGAGTTCTACCTAGTCTGATGTATTTATATCCACAGGTACAAACACCTCAGTTTAAACAAGTGATTCCGACCCACATGACATATCACGGTACCTTTAAACTTCAATACCATGTAATTCTACCTACATTATTGGACAGCCTCTGTGGCGCAGTTGGTTAGACGCCGGCTGTGAAACGAGAGGCCGCGGGTCCGATTCCCGCACCGAGACAAATGTTTGTGAGACCGAAGCCTCTCGTAGTTTCTGATACCTGTGATACAAGACTTAATTGATCTTAATGTGGGGTCAGGACTATATATGTGACTGTTGGGTGTATTTATTTATTTATAATTGTATAAAAACTGAATTTTATAGAATTTCATAAGGCCCTACCGCGACGTGTGTGTAGTGTGTTTCCTTCGCAGTCGGCACTTTAAGATGATATCAACCAAGGTAACTACGATCCAAACTTCGTGATTGCTGATCGTGTGATGCCTACATATTAAAGACACGCGTACACAAACTATCACCTTTTATAAAATTACGTAAGTCGGGCGCTCACGGGCTCTTGGTCTATTACGCATATTGATGACGCAACTTAAAAAAAAACTCATTATTTTCTCTGTCGCCCTAGTACTTTTTGTGTTCGTATTTAATGGTGCTAAAGAAGTTTCACTTTAATAATCCTGATGAATCAAAAAACAAATACCGATGATACTGTTTATTCATAAAACATTACTCGCAGACTAATTTATAAGCATATACTAATTTATCACAGTTTACATACATACATATTTAAATTGTTTGAAAATAATCAAGTTTAAAATATTTATTAATTGTGGTTACCCCACAATCTACGCAATTAATTAGGGTTGTGGTGCAACATCTCAGTTTATGAAGAGTTATTATTGTCAATATTATCTGAGAAATTATTGACATTATTTGTGAATGGTGCTCCTAATCCATACAGATGACCACTGGTACTTTCAATATTCCCATCAAAGAAGATCTGCAAAAAGAAAATATTCATCATTTAAAATGTTTCACACATTTTAAAACTGTTACAAACTGTCACAGAAGACTAACTTCTTTTATTTTGAAAAATGCCATCCCAGTGAGGTGTGAATCAGAACCAGCTTGATGCTGTGGCCCAACTCTTCTTATCTCCAGTTGGTCTGCAACTTCTTGAAGCCCACCTTTAAGATTTTTGCAAAGCTTCATGAGATACTGAAACATAAAATACATGTTCTCAAGTAATACACCTTACATGTAATAAGAACGAGGCATAAAGGATTCAATAATTATATTATCTTGATTAAAAGACCATTAAGTCTGTTTATTCTTCAGGTTAATAAAAAAGTATCTACTATGTTACATGTAATGAAAATCTGACAATAGCTTTAGCTCTGTATCTAAAATAAACTCTAAAGTGTCATGCATGTACCTCATACATTCACAACTTCCTTGCACTGAGAGTCTAGGTAAATAATATGAAATATTTTGCTAATAATACTCACTTTTACATCATATACTGTAGGGAAGTATAGTCGTAAACTATCAAAGAAATCATTTTCTTCTTGTGGCAAATTCTGATCAGTCAAAAGTTTTAGTAAATAACCAAAGTCGTATCCGGAATGAAAACTTAACCAGTTAATGTTATCCATTAGTACAATTCCTAAAAAAATATTTATATAAAAATATTAATGTATATTCATTATATAAATAAAAGATAAAAATGACATTATTAATACCTGAAGACATTAAAAGCTCCGCAAACTCCAAGGGCTCTATACCATGCTCTTCATGCTCCCTGAATTGAAGACCAGAGTTTTGTAGTAAATCAATTGAATCTTGCGCATACATATCTTCCCTGATAATATCAAAATTTAGTTTATAACCTTAGAACTAAACAAACCTTAACACCTCTGAAATAACAATAGAACAATATTCTTGCTTTCCATATTTATTACAAAATTTTAGTATTCAATCTTCATGGTTTACTTAAAAGTATAAAAACTGTACTTACTGCAAATTAAACTTAAAATTGAATTGCCAGGTAGTGCATCCTGGAGGAGTTTTACCATTTTCATCCATAAATGTCAGACCCAACTGTATGATCCGTAAAAGGTCTACATTGCATCTGAAAAAAAATAGAGTATATGCAAGTTGCAAAATGTACCCTAAGAATGTAAGTTTTAGTATGTACCTTAACAATTGATACTGATAGTCTGCTGTTGATCTAAATTCCCCGATTGGACGAGCGACTACTCCAGGAAACTCGGTGTCCATTGCTACCCAGTGATATTTCTGTACTATCTTAAACATAAAAGTGTACATCATGACAGGTATTTACTTTCACTTAAACAAAACATTTATCATCGTTTGGACCTATCAGAAAACAACAGTATGCGTTACCTGCCTAATAACATGAAACTCTTCGTGTAGGTTATGATTCCATACATTTTTAATGGAACATTCTTCTTTTAGAGTACTGGATAAAATAGAACCAAAGCTTGCTGTCGGCATCTAAAACAATACCTCACAATCAACAGCTGATGATAAATATTTTTAAACACACGACTAATATCAGTATATTTAATTCCCGTGTACCTTGTTTCTAATGATATCCTTTGAAAAATGTTCTTTAGAAAAATGATCTTCGATCTGCATCGGCACCGTTCTCACAAGAAATGTAAACAAATTTGGGTAAAGTGTAAACCTTGAAAATCTCACATGCAATGGAATAATAAAGCTTTTATTCTTTAAAATGATACTAATTAATTCTTAAACATCGGAATCATTGCGGGTTAACATTTATTTAAAAAAAATGACATTTGTATTTCATTTCCAGTGAGCCAATGTCAAATTTAAAAAATGCCGCCTGGCCCTTAGCTAGGTACGAGCTGCGTAGAAATTGTCAAGGCATGTAATCGATTCAAGTAACGTGGATACGATATTATTCCTAATTTTTGTGTTTCCTTGAATGCTCTTAAACTTTCACATCAATAATTATTGTTTTCATTGATTTAGTAATTAAAGAAAATTTATCAATCTCCAAGCACTACGAGTATAACGGTAAAGGAAAACATCGTACGGAAGCCTGCATAAGTGCTTACCATAGCGTTTTGTAAGAATTTCTATGGAAGGTATGTGAAGGTGTGTAAAGTTCGCCAACCCGAACTTAGTCCGGTCAATTTAGACATTCGAAGTTAAATAAAGTCCCAACAAGCTGAATTTCTGTGAAATTGTTCAAAACATAATTATAAACAATGTCTAGAAGTTCCCCATCATTCCCCTGTAAGGAAAAAAAAATATTCAAGGTCAAAGGTCAATTTCGCGATTTTCACCAAAACGGTAAGTTTTATCATAAAAGTACCTCAGACAAAAATTGTAGATCATAAGATTATCTATAAAAAATGTATCAATACTTTTTTTCTTACGAGCCACCGTTTCTGAGATATAACGATTCAAAAAGTTATAAAAGTTGTTATCGTCATAATATGCATGAATACGCCACGTATATACATCTAGAGTTGTTATATTTTATGTCTGAGGTACTTTTATGATAAAACTTACCGTTTTGCTGAAAATCGCGAAATTGACCTTTGACCTTGAATTTTTTTTTTTTCCTTACAGGGGAATGATGGGGAACTTCTAGACATTGTTTATAATTATATTTTGAACAATTTCACAGAAATTCAGCTTGTTGGGACTTTATGTAACTTCACTCTCATTTTTTGGTCTAAATTGACCGGACTAAACTAGGCTAGCGTGGTGGATTTAAATATGGTCTAACCCTTCTCAATTGTACTTTTGATTGTAAAGGAGGCCCGGAAGTGGGACGTATATGGGCTGATACAGTACAGTATATGGCTCCGAAGTCAGAGGTGTCCCCTGGGATTCGAACTCGCGACCACCGCCGTGATGCCGCGTCCAGTTCATTACCATCGTACACTAGATCTGTAACCTTATTTGTGATAGAGGACAAGAGGTGTGTTAAAGAGCGGTACGGTACATGTACCGCTATTTCCAACAGTAGTAACACAATCTTTTCTCTCACTCTACTAGTTTACCGCGATCCTGATAGGTACATGCGTAGTGAGTACTCAGTATTTTCTAAGTTCCACTTTGGTACTTGCCTATAATACTTCGATGAGCCATTCTACAAATATTTCTATCGGTACCGAAGTTGAACCAATGATTTCCTAGTTCGTTGTAAGATTACTTTCTGCAGGTACACAGAAGTTCGCAATTTATATCATGAATTCTTTTACCAGTGGAGCGCTTTTACATTATTGTAGTTCAGTACAAGTTAACAAATTAATAAACAATAAGGCCAAAAAAAGTTGAAATTGATTTATTCTTTAAGAATACAATGTATACTTATGACATAGGTTGTAAAACAAACTGAATAAAATACTAAAAAATCTATCTTAATCTAAATATTATATGTATTGACGGCAACTCCATAGCATCAAACATTGTAGTGAAAACTCTTATGTGAGCTAACATTATTTAGATGTATGAATTTACACGGCAGTTATCTACTTTACTACCGGGATTTAGGAATAATTATTATCATTGGTTCTAAGTGGAACAATTTCTTATTTTATAATATCCGTATTACTTGGGCTAGAGTAGCTGGCAGTTTGCTATAGCACAACCCACTTAATAAACTTATGGAACATGTAAACCCAACTGAGCCGCATTAGAAAATCAGTTAAGGTTTGTTAAATAAACTATTGCTTTTAAATACTACTTAATATGTAAGCTGCTTAAGTTCCTAAAACACCTGTACAGGGTCACCACCTGTTAGATAAAATAATTGGGACAATTGGTCCGTCATTGGAGACGATCAGCGTTTATTTCGTAGAAAATTAGTAAAACAAAGCCTGCAGTAAGATATTTAATAGCTATTGAACTTAGCGGCTTAGAAGAAATTGAACGACTGTCGCGTGATAAAAATATCGGAACAGGTGGCAACTCTGTTACCATAGGCATAAGATACAATAAAACTATATTAACTCGTTATACATAATAATATATGAGCAATAGAGACAATCCAGATATCTCTATGTTGTTTACCGATAAACTAATCATAAAAATATGTCGTGAAATTTTTAACCAAATATTGTTGCCGTCGACGTATCAAATGATAAAAGTGATATTGACGAGCGCTATATGATTTTTAATACATTCCTCAACTTAATTTGAAATAATGATTAATTATAATATGTATACAAATAAATATATCTGTCCAATTCATACCTATAATTAAATATACATTTTAATTTACAAAATATCATAATTTTTCACCATAAAATAATTATAACTTACACATTAAAATACTACTTCCAAAAAAGGAAACAATAATCACCAGTGCATTATATGCGAGTTTTAACATTAATTACTACAAATTATAGTTAAAGGGAAACACGAATTAAGTATCATTTAAATAAGTTGAAATGTTGTACTTGCGGAGGCACATGTTTTTATTTAGCCAACCATGCACATAAATTACGCGCGAACTTCATCATCTGTTATTGGTCATGTACGCGTCACTATGGTGGCCATTGGTTGTCGTCAATTTTATAAGTCTACAATTTGACACAATGTCATGAAATTATTATGTACCTACTAGCGATATAGCACGATTCATGTGGCTGTATTTCAAGTCTTAACATAAGGCGATAAAGTCTATATTGACAATCACTTTTAGTCGGTGGTAGATTACTTGTTTTTGCACGTAGGACGGTTTCCTATTTAAGTTATTTAAATGGTACGCTTTTAATAATTGATACTTGAATTTGCTCGTTAATTATAATTTGGTAATAAACATCAAATACTCGTACTATGATCGTCGCCATAATTCGATGTATCTTTCTGATGAAAACACAAGATCAACGCGCAATCGACATTATAATTTGCCAAAGTCCATTACTTGCTATCGTTGTTGAAATAGCTTCCCCTTAAATGGAGTTGTGTGTTGTAATCGCTTGAGGCAGATCAGTTCGAATTCGAAAAATGCACATTTAAGCGCCCTTTTCTTAAAATTATTATTTGTGCATGAATAGTTTGTAACTTGCCCTTCGAATTATAGCGATAACAACATGGTTATAGTTTCAAATCTTATTTTTAAATGTTATAAGTAAACACAAAGTTAAGGTCAGGGTCAACTAATACTGAGATGGCAGCGGCCGGCAACTGTTTGCTCGACTCGCAGCGATGCCTATTTATCACAGAAACTCATTAATAAACTTAGGGTGAATCGGTGGATGAATATACTGAGGATAGCAAATATTCGAAGCATGAAATAAAAAAAGTATAATTTAAAAAAGCACGTTATTGCAGGACGTCATTACGACTAGGTCCATGACGCCTCTACTTTTCAGATCGTGCTCGCATAAAAACGGTTCTGTCTTTAAGACGGTATTAATGATTGCTAGTTGATTTTTGGCACTAAAATTGCTTGCAGCTTAGCTGCCGGCCGCTGCCGTCTCAGTGTACGTCGACCCATAATCATCACCACGTGAGATATAGCGTGAACTTGGTTACACGCGTACATTTTACAACTTAAGAAGAATTTCCATTTTCTCCATTGTCTTGAAAATTGTTGGCATTCACAGAAAATGGTGCACCCAGTCCATATAAATGCCCACTCGAGCTTTCAATGTTGTCATCAAAGAAGATCTGAAAAGATAAGTTATAATTATATTATGGCTTAATTTTTTAAGACAATCAAGAGAGAAGTTTATTTGGACAGCTCTGGTAATTAAAGTTCAAAATAGTGTCTGTTACTGATGCTGATAGTTGTTAGTTTTACCTCTTTGATCTTAAAGAATGCCATTCCTGTGAGATGAGAATCTGATCCTGCTTGATGTTGAGGTCCCACACGCCTTAATTCCAATTGGTCTGCTACTTCCTGAAGCCCTCCTTTTAAATTCTTGCATAACTTCATTAAATACTGCAATATTGTATAATGTTGTTTATAACATTGAGTATAATTACTATAAATTATATTTTATATGTTAGAACACTTACTTTTACATCATATACTGTTGGGAAATACAACCTCAGGCTTTCAAAGAAGTCATTTTCATCTTGCGGTAAATTTTGGTCTGTTAGTAGTTTCAGTAAATATCCAAAGTCATAACCGGAATGAAAACTTAACCATTTTATGTTATCCATAAGTACTAAACCTGAAAAACATACTCAGTCATTTACATTTTAATTACCAACAATATTATTGCTTAAACAGCTCATACATCAATTTGGAGTATTTTTACATTGTTGTAACATGGGTATAATTATAATTAGAGATATGCATGCCATATAATTCTTCATTTATAACAGTTAGTTCATACATTTAAAGAGGACCTTGATACTATTATATTGTAAATGGTACATAGTATGGATATAATTTTCTCCTAATTACATTTAAATTGGACTAAAAATATATTTACCTGAGGACATCAATAGTTCAGCAAATTCCAAAGGCTCTATACCATCTTCCTCATGTTTTCTAAACTGTAATCCTGAATTCTGAAGTAAATCAATTGAGTCTTGAGCATACATGTCTTCTCTAAAAATAAATAATGCATAAGTATTGTCATATTTTGTTAATAGAAATGGTAAAAAAGTTGCTCAATCAGTCAATCGCACTTACTGTAAATTAAATTTAAAATTGAACTGCCATGTTGTGTAGCCGGGTGGCGTTTTTCCATTTTCATCCATAAATGTTAATCCCAGCTGTATTATTCTCAAAAGATCGACATTGCATCTAAAATGATACATTTATGTGGTAAGTACTAGGTAAAATTGTTTGAATTTTGAAATGGTGCTAAAGTACACAGGTAAAGTACACTTCTAATAATTGTACTCTAACATAATTACTAATTCATAAAATAATATAATAAGTCAAGCCTAATAATGTTATGACATTTAGAAAATAAACATTTTTGATTGAATTGTAATATATTTTTATTTTTATTACAATGAATGGCGACACGAGCATGCCATTCGCCTGATGGTATGAGATACAACTGCTCATGGACAGTGGCAAACAAAACACCATTAATTACAAAGCAATGCTTGTCATTTCACTGCGCTTGCCATCTTGAGACATAAGATGTTAAGTCTTATTATGTCCAGTAGTTACTCTGGCTACAATGTCCTTCAAACTGAAACACAATAGCATCTCGCAATAGCAATAAGGTTTTATTTCTTAAATTTATGAAGGTCACATTAATAATAAAAAAAAAAAGGATTTTTTTATTACTTCTTACCTCAGAAGTTGATATTGATAATCAGCTGTTGATCTGAATTCACCAATTGGTCTTGCGACAACACCAGGAAACTCAGTATCCATAGCCACCCAATGGTATTTCTGTACAACCTGTTATTAAATTAAAAATATTACAGACATTTTGCTATTCATTTTATCAAGATTCAAGATATAAATTACTGTACTGCATCAGGCTTCAGATGTGCGCACAGCTGAGCATGAGATGCTTATACAACCGAAATTTTATTGTAAAGTGCATGATAGTCAAAGCATGGCCCAGTGCAAGTTATTTAGTTAGATTATGCATACCATAACAAATACTCAGGTTTTTCATAAATAAGTGAATTGGAACATTCTTAGATGAACTACTTAGAAAAAATAAGTTTAAAGATATTTGGACATTATTAACGGCAGCAATAGTGACCCATGTATTGATCCCTCCAAGGATACTGCTATGAGTTTATGTATGTTTTGAGATGAATACAATCTTTGTCATAATCAAACCTGTCTTATTATGTGAAACTCTTCGTGTAAATTGTGATTCCATACATCTTTTATACCACAGTCTCCATTTGGTGGCAGTTGTGATATTGACCCAAAGCTTGCAGCTGGCATCTGTATAAAACATGTGCACAGTCAATTTTATGCATATAAAAGTACAATCAAGCATATTTTTAAGTTAAAGACTCTAAATAAATGTATGAATTTTCTGGTATATTTGTATGAAAAAAAAAGAAAAGTTTTACAATGGAGTCAATAAACCCTATAAAATTAACATATTTTAGTGTCATAGAACCTAAATAGTAATGTGAAATAGTAATGTGTTAATATAATTTGTATGTTTATATTAATTTATTAATGCTGGAGATTTTGTTCAAAAGAGCTAATTTCTGGTGCTATAAGTCAGATTTGAAACAGTCTTCTATCATTCGATAGCCCAATTCTGAGAAAGTTTAGAGGCTATATAAATTTACGCTAACACATCTAGGAGGCTAGCATAAACAAGAAATAAATTCATTTGAGAAATGTGCTAACTTTTTAAAAACCTGGGCGTAAACCGCATTCATTAGAATGTGGAGATGAGTGAAATAATAGCATCCAGATGAAGCCAAGCCGGATCATTATTGAATAGTACTAAAAAGGAGGACCTAACTAACCATCACCTTATATCTACTATCTGCTTCCAAATGGGCAGATTCTTCGCTCTTTTTCGACGCCGTGGTTTTTGCTTTGCTTTGTTTAATTTTGAATAACTTAAAGCCAGTGCTTTGGATTAAATACTTGGTGTTTAATACGTTACAAAGTTTTTATCTTAAGTTTTAAGTTCTGTGCTTGTTACATCTGTTAGTTGTTACACTTAAGAAATACTTCGTGTCTACGTTTTGTTCTAGAATAAAATAACGGAAGTGGATTATGGTCACGTTCACG
Organism: Deilephila porcellus; assembly: GCA_905220455.2. Classification (NCBI taxonomy): domain Eukaryota; kingdom Metazoa; phylum Arthropoda; class Insecta; order Lepidoptera; family Sphingidae; genus Deilephila; species Deilephila porcellus. Next base: position 9,287,582 of record LR999977.1, on the reverse strand, counting down.
AAATAATTGTGAAAACACAAAACACTAATACAAAAGAACATAAATGTGCACCGACATTGCAACTTCAACAATTTGCCATCGATGTCACTGGTCGATACTCCAACACAACAGACTAAAAATAATGCTTTGTTGGTATAGATTATACAGAAAATGCGTTAAGGTAAAAACAAACTATCGGACGTGCTTTCAGATGCGGCAGAAGGACGCGGCTAATAACACAGAGTACATTCTATATATGGAGAGCTAATAATATGAGAACGGTGCAACTGCCAGTGACAAAGTCTTCAGAGATACAATTGTGGGTTTTTAAGTACTCAAATTTACGACTTACGCCTGATAGTGTGAACATAACAGAAGAAACCAATGTCCAGGTCGGTTTAAGCCGCATCCGATAGTTTGTTGTCACCTTTATCTTTATATACTATAGACAAAAATAAACTAGATCTTATGCTAAACAAAAATCTGTAATTTAGCTTCACAGAAACAGAGCGAGCGCCTTTTTAGAAAACGAGACAACGAGATTGTATTAGGTACTAACAAGACAACCAGTTCATCTCCTTCGTACTTTCATAGGTACCAGTTTTATAATTATGGACATCGGGATAGAAATGCGTTGTATAGACTCTATTTACTAATTTATTATTATTATTATTTTATTGTACACAATAAATATTATAACAATCTAAAGAGATTATAAGACAACAAAGTACAAATGGCGGTGTTATCGCACTAAGGCAATCTCTACCAAACAACCATTGGATGGATTTATAAGAAAGGAATAAAGAAAATAAAAGCTCAAAATAAATATTACTATTTATACATATAAATACATTACATAATATACACATACGTCATACATACATAAATACATTTAAATATAAATAAACATGCATATATAAAATTGAACAGAGGAAATAATATTAATCAATATATCTGTTTAAGGACAAAGATAGTGTTCTTTTACCAGCTTCTTAAAAGATGACAGAGTCTGAGGCTGCCTAGTGGTCTATTCTTTGAGCCTGCCTCACCATAACAAGAAGTGAGGTCCACAAACGAAAAGCTACAACAGCGAAAGATTTATCCATATATGTTGTGGTGTGGATGGGCATTCTCAACTTTAAGCTCTTTAACGACCTCAGGGACCTCGTATACGAGTCATGAAGAAAAAGAAACCTTTCTTTAAGATAAGAAGGGGTGAGAGCATTTAATAAAATATTATAAAGAGGACACAGAATGTATACAGGGTATATCAAGACTGCGATCGAAAATGAAGCCCGGTGGTAGTATTAGTGACTTCAGACACAAAGCAAGTCAAAATTTGGCAAAAAAAAAATCGGCAACTGTTTTTTGTATTTTTTTACTTATAGTCGTACCTATTTGGGTGATATATATACATAGTTTTCCTAAAATAAAGATGTACACCTCTTTATTTTTAAACACGCATTGGTACATAAGGGTTTAAATTTGTATTTTCGCAAAAACTAGGTATTTACCAACCAAACACGATGATTTTTAAAAAATTCTAAAAAAATATGTGTCAGTGTTTTGGCAAAAATTTTATTTGCATCGTGTTTGTAACCACTAAAACTACCACCTGGCTTCGTTTTCGGTCGCAGTCTTGATATACCCGGTATAAGTATTCCGGCGACGCGACGGCGTAACAACTTGAGCTTAGCACGGAACTCAGACATATGATCATATTTGCGTAGACCAAATATGAATGTTATACAGAAATTTTGAAGACGCTAATGTTTATTTAGTTGGTCCTCGGTGAGATCTAGATAGCTGACATCGGTATAATCAAGGATGGGGAGAAGGATGCGTTTGCGCAAGCAAAATCTTCGTGGTAATGGGTAGAACATTTTGTAACGTTCGCAAGGACCTGGCCGAAATAAACAGCTTTCGACTAACTTCTCGAATCTGCGGACCCCAGGTGAGGCCTTTGTCTATATGCAGACCCAAATTTCGCACAGTGTCCCTGTAGGGGACGGTAACACCATCACAAGTAACACTCGGCAGTTGGGCTCAATCCAGTTTCGATATCAACATGGGGCTGCCAACAACAATGACCTGAGTTTTACTCTATGTTTATGTTTTCGATCCAGTATCCAGTTGTGGACCTAGGCCAGATTATGTGGGCGCGCGACGGAGGGCGCTTCTAATGTTGCAATCTGTTTGAAATTTATAAACTCCACAAATATGGGAATTATGGTACCTATAGAAATTGAAGTAACTCTTTCATCACGCCGTCGACAGTCTGTAATATAATTTTATTGCTTAGAATTATATGTATTGTCTTACTATAGGATTAATACCTAAAATATGTTAGAATGATAAGTTTTTTTGCCCAGTTCCAATCAAATTTCGCATTAAATTAGTACTTACGTGGAATTGTATAAGGTGGCAATACCTATATCAAAGTTATTTTCCAAGCAATAGGGAATTGAAGATTGAAAAATTAGTCTTTATTGGTAAATCTATCGGTTAATCATTTTTGTGATGTAATATTATTTATTGTGATTTGTGATATTTTTCGTTATTTTTTTCGATAGTGGAAAAATAATGGAAAAATTCAATTATTTCTGAATTGCAAAATTGGTTTAATTATTTTATATTCTGGAATAATTTGCTAATAAAGTAAACATTAATAAATTCGTAATAATATAAAGTCCAATATCACGGTAGGTAGTCAATGTAATGGCTGCCATTTGAAAAAGAGTCGAATATAATTATCTAAAAATTAATATGATCAAATCGGTTCATAAAAAAGACGCCCTTTTTGTTTCTATTTCCCCCTGAACGTCGATTAACCCTGTTTTTCAGTATGACTTTGTTCGAAATTCAAAATAGAAATTTATTCGGAAAATTTTCGGGACCCAACAGTAAACATAGGGCCCTTCCAGGGATTTACATAGCGATCTGTGGAAAACAGACAACAGTATACATCTAGCGGCTCCTTGCAACCTTTTTTAAGTCCGAAGTCGTGTGACCTCCCCGCGGGTAGACATCTGACACTGCGATTGCTGATACGTGGACTCCACTTGAGAACTTTTCGGCTCCATTGTACCTCAATTTATGAAGGGAATGGAATAGTGATTGTTTGTTTGGTGACAATTCTAGATTGTATTTGTCCTCATTTCTCTAAATTTAATAATGTTTTGAGTGCGGAGTAATTAAATACTTATGCCTATATTAATTAATTGAACATTCAAGAGAATTTGTCAATAAATGGCTGTCTTCCCTACAAGCTCAACATTTTTATCAGGCTATTGTTAGATAAAGTTACTCTCCGATTGTAAGTACGTTAAAAATAATGTCGGTATATTTAGTTATTATTTATTTAAATATTTATTGTACACAGTAAAATAACATACTGAAACAGAAAGAAAAACAGTACAAATGGCGGTCTTATCGCATAAAGCAATGTCTTACAGACAACCATGGAATGGATTTAAAAGACGGAGAAAGAGAGGGCAGTGTAAAAAAAGGAAATTAAATAAATAAAGAATGGAAACCAAATAAAACTAATTAAACATATAAATTTATTAATACACATACATTACATACTTACATAACAAATAAAATAAATACATAATAAATATACATACATACATACATGTATATAAATTTATATACAAAATGTAAAGAGAATTCAGATCAGATGTAGGAAATAATAATAAAAACAGTTTAAAGAGAAAGGTAGTGTTCTTTAGTAAGCTTCTTGAACGATGACAGTGTTTGCGCCTGTCTCACCACAGTAGGAATCACGTTCTCATCGGAAATCTAATACCCTACTCAAAAATATCCTGTGAATCTAAACTAAACCAAGCATTGCCTCGATTATGTTTTAACATAATCGATAATGTAGAAAATTAGTCTTATCTCTCCGATATTATACCTAGTCCCTTAAAATTCTTTAAATTAAGTACCTATAATACACCTGAAAGTATCCTTCGATAACAAGTAAGAAAAAGAAATAAAAGAAAAAAAAAGCCTGGAAGGGCTTCTGGTCCTTGAAACACCAACTGAAAGGGAAACTTCCTCTCGCAAGCTCTTCGACATGTGTATCCTGCCCGTTCTTACTTACGGTGCTCAAATGTGGTCGTTGACCGAGCGGCCGAAGTCTTAACTCAATGTTTGTTAGCGGGCAATGAAACGCATCATGGTGGGTGTAAAACAATATCATGTAATAAATACAATGCTGCGTTATTTAACAAAAATAACAGTCGCCGACAAAAAGACTACTAGACTCAAATGGGACTGGGCCGGGCAAGTCTGCAGGTCGCATTCTGATCGATCAGCCAAAATCATCAGCCAATGGGTGCCGCAAGACGGGTATAGGCGTATAGGCAGACCCAGAAAGCGATGGCGGGACGATCTCGACAGATAGAACAGGGACTGGACGAAAATCGCTCTGAATAGATATATATGGAAGAGCTTAGGAGAGGCCTTTGTCCAACAGTAGGATCTTATGGGTTAGTATAATAATAATTACACATTCGGAAGCTACGAATAATTTTGACCAGGTAGTTAACACATACATGTGTACTTACGTTACGCAAAAACAAGCGTAATTAATTAATTAATAGAGATACTTAGTCTTGAAAATTATTCCGCCCTTTATGTCAAGTTAGGATTAAAAAAATCAGATAGATATAGGCCGACTGATGATAAGTTTATGTAGGGTCTGTTTTCTGTTTAATTCTTAGTAGTTGAAAGCCACTTTCACTCATAAAACTCAATAGCTTAGTATCTGCTCAGTCTGCTACTTTCGTAATATTAATTAACTAGACTTTTTAACATCGCATTTCTCAATGAGCATACTAACTATTTTATTTTGTTATATTGATTATATTTATCGAATACATTGTTCGGTTATGTAGAGTCAGCGTTGGACTCAACTACGAAGGCACTACCATTTTACCATCAAAACCACCTGAAGATATCCAGAGCGTAAGACGACGGTTCTCCTAAATGGCATAACCCAGGTAAGACACCAAGCTTGAAACCGATCAGATGGCGCCAAATCCATCTAATCTAACAGACTGACTAATGATATGGCTCAGTGGAGAGCAGCAGCGCGACTAGATCAGCTATTTTTTTTGTAATCAATGGTGTAATTTTGAAAAAATAACGTAAACGACGATTCCTGTAGCACATGATTACAGGCCCATGGATTATGGAATACTAAAATTGACTTTCTTTGAATTATTTTATACGGCACAGTAGGAACAAGAGCTAAAAAAGGTCTAACAAAGGTATCTTTAGAATCTTCAAAGCATTTGATATAATATGGGCATTGTGAGGTGTTCGAGAAATAAAAGCGCGAAAATTGTACAAAGAAAGAGTTTATTACGCGCCATCAATACTCCCCATTTTATGGCTGTCGCCGAATGTCAATCTTAACCTGATCTAGAACCATTGGGCAGGAAATCTTGTTACTTTGTCAAAGGAACGATAATTATGTGAATGTATCAAAGGAAATGGTACTTCTACGTTTCTACTTTTTAAGGTTTCCTACTTAAATCGGCTTTTTACTGTAGAAATTGTTTATTATAAGAGCTCTTTTTATACAATTGTGCCTTTATATTGTTTTGGTACAGGTCATCGCTTAGCTTATTTAAACTTAAATGTATAATTTTACTGTAGTTAATATTTTGCATATAGCCCTATGTTAGCCTATGAACCTTTTGAGGCTTAATACAGTGATAACGGAGAGAGTGGTCTGATATTGTAAATAAAAAAATGCGATTCAAAACGTGTCCAATAATTAATCATTTTTAATACCACGTACCGATAAAATGTCGCCTTCCAATTAATTGAAGAAAAGTTGAGAGGGTTACTTTACGAGTATTTGATTCTATGTCGATAGAGCAGAAAGTTATGTTTTGTATGAAAAGTATTTTATTTCTATGTATATTCATTTTTTTTTATTTTACTACCACTATACATTTATTGTAGGATGTATAGGAATCAAACTAAAGATAAGATTTTAGTTCAATCTTGCTAGGAATATGATATCGGTTTTATGTCATGTCAAAGTCGAAGAGTAATGGAAAGAGCGGAAATGTAAGCGAGAGTTCGTGTATTTTATTTACTTACCTTTAGATATGTCGGAAATATATTACTGAGATAGAGTAACACGGGATTTGCATATACATATGATAATCATTTATTCGTAATTCGAATTTCCCCATACGTAAAAGTTAGAGTTGTGTAGTACGGGTGTCGGATAGGGTACGGCAGTCTATGATCTGTCGGCCAGTCGTTTGCGATCTGCCACGCGCGTCGGTTGTTTCAGCAGTTTTCAGGCCGTGCCGTACGCCACCGTATTACGGATACCGGCAACTTTGTATCAGTGAATTTATTTCAACGTTTATGTTTCCTAACTATGTGATATTTTTGTTTTTATTTATAAATTAATTTTCGTTGTTTTGTTTTGTGGTTTATTTATTGTAACGGCGATTTTGTCGCAGGGATTCAGTAAGTATAATTTATTAACAATTAAATTTACGAAAAATGTATTAATGATTGCATACTGCAAATTGATGATCATGCGAGATAAAAAATAGATGATAAGATATTATAAAAGAATATACTTTTTAATTACACGCATAAAAGCTCTACTTCAATATTAGAGTAAAAAGCGAAGGAATTTTATCCTAATTAATATCTAACTAATATCTAATAGGTATACATAATTATGTGCAACATGTTATAACTGTTATAAATATGTTATAAGCAGTAACTATGTTTGACAGGAGTTTCTTAACAATTCAGTCACGAAATAATTGTTTATAACAGTCGCACACTTGATTGATATTGTTTACAGCCGTATTTTCTTCATGATGTTCCTCGACACTATTAGGTGTTTATTATACTTATGGGTACATCAAACAGCACTGAATTCGACGAACAGAAATTAGAACGGCGCGGCGTCGGTAAAAAAAATAATAGGAAATAATAAATATGAACGCTATAAAAATATCTTCAATTTATACACTAAATGATTATTATTTGGGAAATATCACTGGAAATGTTGTTATTGTGGTTGATGAGCTCTCCTGAGTAGTGCCGGAGACGCTTCGAATATGATTTGATCAAAGATGTAAATATTGAATTCACTTTTCGATTAAACAATTTCACAGAATAAGCTGTTGCCATACCGCAAGAATAATTCATAAATAAGAATAATAAAATATTTTCATGGAACATATTTCACAAACACTTCAGTGCAGGCTTGACCGCAAACTCGGTGTGAATATCTGCGTTAGTTGTTTCTCAAAATATTACACGAAATTCGTCACAGAAGCTGCAAATAGCCACTATAATTATAATCATGCATTGAGTAGTGACTGGGTTTGTTGAAATTTTGTTGGTGTTATTTTTATTGTCATTACTATTTGTTTTGCAAATTGTGATTTTGTGAATGTCATTTCTAGAAACTATTTTTTTCCTTGTGCATCAAGCACGTGTAACGATATGATATTTATAACTAATGAATGATCTAGATTGATTGTAATTTATAGTTTGGTATGTCTCGAAAGCTTCTGATCAAATACGTCGCATTTATTTAGTCAGTGATTAATTGTTTGTAATTAACGTAATTGAGGTTTGAATAGGATTAAATTGGCATTCATATGTATTAAATGTGTATTAATTCTACATTGGTAATGCCAGTAACAATTTATGAAAAAAAAAAACGTGTTTTTGATCTTCTATGATGGAATAAAATAATGCATCGACATTGTATTTTGTTTGAATGAGAAATTATTCAGCAATTGTTATAACGTAAAATCGACTCTTAGGCAGAATAATTTAAATTGCAAAGAGAACATTGATTTTGACGTGGTTTATGAAGTAAAATAAAATAATAAAATCGGCAAACTGTTTTCTAAATCTCTTAATAATTATTTTAGTGCATCATGTAATGACATTGATATTCTTTGGAATCTAAACCCAGGTTCGAGGTAACTTTTTGAATGGACTGATTAAAGCCGATTTTCAAAGAGAAGTTTAAGGCAGCGTATTTTATTTGAAGCTTTCAACGAGATAAGCCACGGAGTAAGTAATCTGCGTGTAATGTATTTTCTAGGCGGGGTTGTCTGGAGATAAGTACAGTAAAAGATAATATAATACTATCTCTTTGTATTTAAAACTATTAATGGTAAGAATCTGAAATACATTTTGATGTTTTATAGTCATCGATATTAATGTTACACTATAAAAGGCATTCAGTACAAAAAATGTGTCCCACTTACTTGCGGTGCATGCACCGCACATGAATAAGTTTGCTTCGTGACAGTGACAGTGCAGTACGCCTTATCGCATACGTTTAAAAGTAATAAATGAATGTTTCGCCGTCAAACCGAAAGCAAATCGTCTGAAGTTACAATATTTTAATAAAATCCTAGGTAAGTGATGTAATATTGCAGTGTGCTTTTTAAAATACGGGAGCACTATAATTCTTTGACGTGTCTCGTCTATCGGTAGAATATAAGTCAATGTTTATAGTTAAATCGTTAATGTAGTAACCTCAAAGTTCTTATCTAGGATTCTAATATAACTAAATAATGACTAAGAAGACGACGAATAAAACTATACGATTGAATTTGATGAGTTAAAAGAATGTAAAATTTAACGACTGCTACTGTAAGCAATTTAAAGCTTCAACGGATAGTAAAGCAGATCTTTTACATTTTCAGCATATTATCAAGAAACTATTGTCATTCTTCACAATACATAAAAAGCAGGAAAATAAATACTTCCAATATTCACTGCCCAGTAACTTAGATAATGATATTGTATTGTATCAGCAACTACAAGGGTCATTGTGAACACAAATTAAATAAGTACACGAGAATCAGGCAGACCTTTATATATCTTTGTGGATATTGAACTCACGGTCTCTTGTTAAGCAGCTGGTTGCTTTTTGTTAATCGCGGATGGCAATGTTGTGGTATCTGAATTTTTAACTGTTATTTTAATGACAATGCGCTTTTATTTCCTTTAGTTTTTTTCCTGACGTGTAGCTACGTTGTTCTGTAAAGATTTAATAAAATTTATTTGGCCTGTACCTATATTTTTAAAATAATTTCCTTTTGAATCTCTGACTGCATATTAATTACTTAATTTGAAAACTTCGGGCGTCGCGTAGAATCATATTTATTCGTATATTAAATGATTTTGATAGTTTAAATGAATAGATTCACAAATTTCATGTTCATTCAAACAGTATTTTTGTCAGTCTATAAATACATTATACCTATTGAATTATTTGGATTACACAGCTGTTCCTATATCTTTTTAAAATAAAGAACATGAGTCAGGATTAATTTCAATTTTAAATAAATTCAGGTGGATTTCGTGTCGTTACTTTAATAATGCTAATAATATAAAGACTGGTGGTAGGTCTCTCATATGTGAGAGGCCGCCTGGGTAGGTACCACCGCAATGTCTATTTCTCCCGCCAAACAGCAGTGTAAATGCGCTGTTGTGTTCCGGTTTGAAGGACATTGTAGCCAGAGTAACTACTGGACATATTGAGACTTAACATCTTATGTCTCAGGATGGCGAGCGCAGTGGAATTCCAAGCATTGCCTTGTAATTCATGGTGTTGTTTGGTTTTGCTACTGTCCATGAGCGGTCGTATCGCTTACCATCAGGCGAATGGCATGCTCGTCTCGCCATTCATTGCAATAAAAAAAAAAAAGGCTAGATGAAATCAGGGACGAAATCAATCAATCACAAAATACTAATTACTACGCATGGTATATTGGTCTTTCCACTATCGATCAACACATACTTGTTAGTTGTTGTCAACTGCTATTACAGGTTTTGTGAAAAATGACCAAGTAAAAACAGTGTAATTTGTTACAATCATCCCTACGCCTGAATATATTCAGGTGCGGCATTATCACGTAGTTTAAAAGTAAGAGCAAAGATGTTTGCAACAATACAGCCTAAATGTTTCTACTTATCGCAAGTTTAAAAGATTTTGAATATTGGTTTGAGAAATTATAGCGGAAACTTTCATCGATGTAAACGATTTCGAATTTTACTTCTCCGCCAGAAAGTGTCAATTCGTTGTTTCAAACCGTGTTCTGAATATCTAAATAATGTAGTTTTTTCAAGTCGCCTTCCAAACGTGATTCGTAATAGGATTTATTTAATTACAAAATAATATGCAGAACATAGTTTTCACTTTTACGTCCATAATTTATTTATATGAGATAATCATCTAAGAGACTAATGGAATCTTAGTAGTAGAATTAGTTGGAAAATTGCGCCTTGTGGTGGCATTTTTATTAAAATAACAAAAGGATACATGCGTATGGCCTTTAGAAGACCAATAATTCAGGTTATGTATTAACTAATATTATATAGTTGTGTTATCTAACGAGTATATGGGCTTTTGACTTTGTGTAAGGTTTTCTCTTTCAAGTTTTTGATATTAATTGCTTCATACTTGAATTTGAGCCCGGTTCGCGCATTAGCACATCACAAACACAAATATGCTTGACGAACAGTAAGTGGGATTAGTGCTCGTCTGCGAACCTCACCGAGGACGAAGGCATGAACTTGTGAATTTAAAAAAAGTGGAGTTTAAGGCAGATTTTCTTGTTACCTACGTATCATAAATTAAAAAAAACTCATTAAGTTTTTGACATATCAATTTATCATCTGTAAAATTACATAGCAGGTAACACGCACTTCGTATTTTGTGAAATTATAAAATATTATGTGTGAGATTTTCGCGCCCGAATTGCTGTATGTACATATGTACTTGTATTGGAAATAATTCATAACCCTTTTCTTGGATGCTCTATGAGAAAAGCCAGCACAGAATCGAATATTACGCAATCATACATATGTACTTTACCACAAAGTAAATAAATAAATATTCTCAACAGCCACCGTCACACATAATATAGTACTGTATCTAAGTGTACGATATTCCTTAAGGCGTGGGAATCAGAATCTACGAGGGACTTTTCAGCCTCAAAACACCCTGACCTGAAGCAAATAGTAGGCCGCACAAATATTTTTCTCTGCGGGGTTCGAATCCGCGGTCTCTCGTTGCACAGGCACTCAAACAACTGCACCACGGGTGCTTTCAGAATGAACCTATGTTTTTTATAATATTAAAATGAACTAAAGAAATAAGTAAACAAATATTTTTTATCAATATTGTACTCTCATTATCATTCGTGAGAAAAAGATAATATTTAATAAATATCTACGTATTTGGGGTGTGTAACCGCAGATATGACATTAAAATACAGGCATTCACACAATAACGTGTGAATTACTTGATTATTTTACTGTTCCGAGATCAAAAGTATAGTAAAATGTATATTTTTATGCTTATTATCAGTTCGTATAAATGTAACGTCCAAACACGATTAGTCTGCCATTTAAAAATACGTAGGTGGTTAGGCAATGCACAATAAAACAGATGTTGGAATCCAATCGTTTACATTCATTGAATTTATATCTTGATAAAACTGTGAATACTGCGGTTTACAATAGATTTTTCCTATCCTATAGTGGAAGCATATTACTATTTTGATAATATAGATATAGATATTTGATAATAATTGTAAAGAATATTTAACTGGACTTTTAAGTACATCATGTGAACACCTACATGTATTACGTAAATACTAAAACCAAAATTACCTACTAGCCCATACAATAAACATAAAGAAAATAAAAATATTTAATACATTAATGTTTACGATGTGTGACATTCAAACGCAAAAGAACTCGAAAGTCATATAAAGACATACATATAAGCGAAAATGGAAGAGCTTTTTCTCTTTTTGTTCTTTTTTTAACCATAGGTACCGTAAATCAGACGTATACGGGGACGCGAATAGGGCTTCATTTTATAAAATTGAATGAATACACCCCCCTTCATTCGAGTGGATGAAAACCGGGGGACGTCGCCTGCGATGCCGTTATTGAACTCCTTTAACAAACTCTATAAAATACTTCAGCATTTGGAAGTGAATATGTTCATTTTATACGACATTCTATGCCGAGCGTAGACGGCAGAATATTTTACAAGCGTGCCGTGATAGTAATTTGGATATTATCATATTATTGTCTGATAGAGCCTCTGTGAAATTAAACGAGTTGTTGAAAAAGTTCTTCTGAAGATAATATCCATCCTTAAGTAGTTACAATAAGGCTGATGTGTAATTTTACGGCGCACTTGCATCATATATAACCGCCGTGGATTAGCTTGACAGAAACCCGCCATTAGCACGGTATGCGGTTAATAGATATGGGACGCGTCGAGGTAATAAGCGCTAAAGTAGTTGCATGATACGTAGTTTTTACCTAATGCGTTCGATATAGTTCTGCCTATTTTGCAAATGCCTACATTTATTATACCATATTTAAGGTGTTACGCTATCGTAATTTTGATCTAATAATTAAACAATAATCTTATCTTAAATGGTTAATATTTCATTCTCAAATACGTATTATATACCTGCTATCTAGTATTTATATGGCCTTTTATATGGTTTTAACATGGTTAAGATTATAATCCCAAATATATTTTAACGAGAGTTCATAAAAGTACAATTCAAGTTCAGATTAAACATGGAACTAGTTAAAAAAGTTAAGTTGTCCACATTGTTAGTTGAAGTTTCTTAAATCTCTCTAGATCCCGTAAGGGTGAGAGCTTCATTGTTCTACAATAATCTCTAAGCTGGTAAACTGTTAAGCTGTAATGGGTCTTTAAATTTTCTGCAGTATTAGAGGCCATTATGAAATTGTGGAAAGTTTAAGCCCACCTACTTTAACATTAATTAGTTGAACTCGTTTCACTCTACAGTGGTATTCATATAATAAACAACTTTTTAATTAGGCACTTTCAGTAATAATGCGCTCCAAGATTCTTTATTCGCGGCGTTTATAAAATAACATGGTGGCGTGTTCCGGACGTAAATGAATTTCGTTACTCTCGGCTTTCCACGAAGTAGGTATTGACCTTATTCAGTGCCGCTTTGAAACTTTTTTAAAAATCCAAAACGTTTATAAATGAACATAAGAAAAAATACATACATAAACTCACGCCTTTATCCCTGAAGGGGTAGGCAGAGGTGCCACTAGGACACCCACATTTCGCCTTGTATGTTCCGTTCCACGATGTGATAGGGGGCGAGCCTATCGCCATATCGGGCACAAATTCCTGACTCCGGACTGATAATGAATAGAAAAACCCAATATCACTTTGCCCGACCCGGGACTCGAACCCGAGACCTCAGCTTTGTAACCGTACCGTAATACAACTACGCCACCGAGGCACATAAGAAAAAATATAAAACATATTTGATCGATGCTGGCAATTTCATAATTAAGTTTATAAAAGATTTGGCACCCAATAATTCGCTCGGATGGCGATCAATCTGCATGATATAGCTTATCGGCTTAACATTTCAATCTGACAGTTAGTTGGTAATATTTCGGCAAAACCGGTACTCGATGTTGTAAACGATTTCTATACCGGAGACCATGACTTGACAGCCGTATTACGAATGACCAACATATTATGAAAGGTTAGAGGATACGGTCGAAAATCGACGTTCGCAGCGGGATGACTTAAATACCATATACTAAAATTGGTACCTACCTACTAACACGTCAAATAACATTTTCGGAGATTCCCAATGTTTGTAAAGATTAAAGGTCAAACAAGTGCAGTGTACACAGAAACGCATTTAATTATGAAATTTTCATTGTTTATTAACAATAATTTAAACATATTTAATTAAAAATTGATACTTTCGGTTTAATATAGAACAATTATTAAGCAATAAAAAGTTAGTAAAATACTTATTTGATTTTAAAATACTTCTATTAAATTCATTTGTGCCTTAAAATTATATTTGTTAAATGTTATTGCTACGACAACAAAGACCCACAAATCTGGCCTCTTGATCTTATGCATTTTCTAAGACCGGTGACATTCAAGTGTCGTGGCTCGTGAGTATTTTTGGCCTGTAGGGATGACTTACCACCAATTGTTTTGATAGGTATATCGGACGTGCTCAAAAAAGTCAAATAATAAAAGGAAAGTCTTGTGACCGTATACGATTGTAACCGATGACTGCTACAATTATTTTTAATAAATAAATAAATAAAAATATATTTATTGAAAAACACAGTTAGGTACATACAATTTGAACAGGGGTCCCCAAACTAAGCAAGGCTTGTATCTTGGGGTACCAATCCAAACTTTGAAAATTTTGAATTTAAAGCTTATATAAAAAATAAAATAATAAAAAAAAAACATAATAAAATCTAAAAATTTAAACAGTGAGAGAGAAAACTTCATATGAATCACTTAATGCTAAATAACAGAAAAAAAAAAATAAAAATAAAAGAACCAAAATTCTAAAACAGTATTAAAAGTATTCTTCTGTTCCTTTCGTAACAATTTTAATTTTTTTTTAATTAATATAATATAATTTAATTTAATATTTTTAAAATTAATATAATATGATTTGATTTAATATTTTTTAAAAGTAATATAAGTAGGTTATAGTAAATTGAGATAAATTTAAGGGAACTTTTAATTTTATACTCATCATTATTCACAGGAAGAAGTAGTCGGTTCATTAGCGAAGTTATTTGTCAATCTGCTACGTTTTAGCTGTAGTAGCGGAATGTCGCGCGCGTCGGCAGAGCTGTAATTGCGGTTCAATTTAAACTTAATAAGTTGTTAGAATAGTTGAATGAGAATCAGGTATAGGTTTACCGTGTTGAATAACAATATACTGTGTTTGCAGTACGGTTCTAGTATATTTACATTTTTCTTAAAGTATTCCTTAAAATAATTAAATTTTAACACGGTTCGTGTTCGTGTTGGGAGTTCGTTTTATGTTTATACTACTGAAGTTAAAACTTTTTCGTCTACTATCTTAGTTATAAAATTAATTAAGTTATTTTTAATATTATAATCAGGTTCGGTATGCAATAAGTAAAATAAATAACTGAGTCCAGTTTATGCGGTGTTTCTATTTGTCAAATATTGTATTTATTCCTTATCTTTAATTGTGAAAGTTTGTATGTATGGATGTTTGTTACCCTTTCACGCAAAAACTGCTGGACCGATTTTGATGAAATTTGGCATAGGAGTAGCTGACACCCTGGATTAGCACATAGCTTTATTATCCCGAAAAAATGTATTGTTCCCGGGGGATGAGTCAAAATTCAAATATACATATTCGCTACTCTTTCAAATTCAAATGGATGGCACGGGACAGAGAAGAGTGTTGCATGCTTTTCGTCATGGGACAGAAAGAGACGGGACAGAATGGGATATAACAGGACAGAACGGGACGGACAGGAAAAGCAATATAGTCGACGGCGGTCACGTTGAGTTTTTTTTTTAAATATAAAACAATACGCGAAATAAAATGATGTTGTTGACGTGAACTGGACTTAAAAACTATCTACATCCAGGCGAAATCGAGCCCGACCGCTAGTTTAGATAGAATTGTGTCAATCATACCTATTAACATTATATTTTAATTTATGAGAATTAGTTGTTGGTTTATAGGGGACAGGTGTTTTATATTTCTTTGATTATCATATTTTATTATAGATAGATATGAATGATAGTGGCAGATAAGGCACATGGGATAAACAAGAAAATTTCTTCCAATAATTATTGTTGCTATTCAGAACTCGGGCATATATTGTCGTATTTACGGGATGGTTTATTTTCGGTGTTAGAGCGACGAGAGCGTTGACTCAGTGAGATTACGATTTAAATATAGGCGGGGGCGAGTTGCCAAATCATTGGGGAAATGTTCGGACCTTGGAGCGCCGTGTCAGAAGAATTTCAGCAAATTGTGATTGTTCTGTAAATTCGCGAGAAAATATTTTAATTTGCCATGGTAATAGCTTTGTTCTTGTATAAGACTCATGTACCAGGAAAATGTTAAATGTCGCTAATTGTTCGAAAAAATTTTGGAAACGATAACTTTCATCGGGGCAGAAATGTGCTAGTAAGTAGATAGAATGTAGGTTCTTTAGTAGGTGTCGTATTTTTTGCTCAGAAAATCTCAATACATTTATTTATTTCATGAGTTTTTGTATGTCGCTTTCTATAAATATTTCTACAAAGATTTATCTAATCATTCATTTTTGTCCTGAGATATAATGAGTTTAAAATTCAATTTCAATTTTTTTTGTTAAAAAATGTTTTCTATTATAATATTTTTAGTTGTTGATATATGCTAATTGCTACGTCAATGGAC
This sequence comes from Deilephila porcellus, assembly GCA_905220455.2. Taxonomy (NCBI): domain Eukaryota; kingdom Metazoa; phylum Arthropoda; class Insecta; order Lepidoptera; family Sphingidae; genus Deilephila; species Deilephila porcellus. Next base: position 9,271,299 of record LR999977.1, on the reverse strand, counting down.
CTTCATTCATCGCCTTTTGGCTCGGAGAGTTGCTGTAAATGAGGTGTGAAAAAAATAATCGTGTTAAAAATACATTTTTTATTATACCAAAACGAAAAGAAATGTTTGAATATTTTTAGATATAGGGATTTCATAAAGAAAATTATTCTGGCTAAGGGTATTGTCGGAGACCATTTAGCTGGTGGTACTATATTTGTATCCTTGGTAGTGTCCATAATAAATGATGGTAAAAAACTCAAGTAAATCTCGTTTCGTGTCCAGAATGTGCTGATTCGGTTTTAAATTGGCCGGCATAATTGTTTTGACAGGCGAGAAGTCGCCGGTGAGTCCGTTTGGATTGCACTGCAATGTTAAATAATTTAATTAATTTAATGTTGCATTTTAGTTTTGTGACAGTTTAAAGAAAGCGGCTTAGGTCGGCTGTAATATTTCGATTGCATATGATATTGGAACAAGGACGCAATGATTAAGCGCTTAGCGAGTATGTAAATAGTGGTCTGTGTTTATTTGGAAATACTTAGAGAGTATACAATTACTGTCCAGTATAAATTCCCGGATATTACATGTTTACACATGACACGTTTCCAACAACAACGTGGCTTGTATGTAGTAAAGCATAGTTCAGTCGGCATTTAGAACATATTTTTGTGATACAATTGTGCTGGAGTGCTCGTATCGGATGTGGCTTTGTTCTGTCATATAAATCTTGAACGCTCCATCTTCCAAGAACTGAATATTAAGTTGTAGGTCCTGGTTAACGTTATCTTTCCGTAGTTCAGTAGCTTTTGCCAAACGTGACGAAATTCTAAGGTACCCATTAGTGATATAAAATCGATCTATACATTTACTTGAATTGGTTCAGCGTGAAGTTTGACCAATGGCCAGCAGTGCCCTGCTCTAAAATATGAATAGTTCTCTAAAACATCTGTTACAGGTACCGTTCACGAATAAATTGGCATTAATGTGAACTCTGCATTCGTTATCAGTTTGAAATATCTGTATATCAAATGTTGTGTTTCCAAACCGAAACTGTGAGTTTATTTTGTGCAATATTAGTGTCCCGATTTGCCCGCTGGGAATCATTGCTATTATTTTGCTAACCTTTTTGATTTCCAGCTCAGTAAATCAGTTTTACATGTACACAAATTATAATTATTACTCACTAATTGAGTAATGTAAGGAAATTGGCTATATTGTAAGGCTATATGGTTTACACAAAATTGCTCATGACAGCACAACGAATAAATTTTCATTATAAATGTTAGATGTAACAACGACAATACCTATAAGTTTTATCGGTTTAATGAAAGCTAGACAGCTGATTTGATTGTATTCCTTTGATGAATACAAACGGTCTTAATGAAGCATGACAACAATTATAAAGCGTAGCACATTTAGGCGGACAATGCAAAGCCAGCCGGACAAATAAATTCATGCTACTTTGTTTTATACAATTCCAAAGGTTGTATGGAATTAAATGTTAAATAATAAGTTTTTTTTATTGCAATGAATGGCGAGACGATTATGTCATTCGCCTGATGGTAAGCGATACGACCGCTCACGGACAGTAGCAAAACCAAACAACACCATGAATTACAAAGCATTGCTTGGTATTCCACTGCACTCGCCATCCTGAGACATAAGATGTTAAGTCTCAATAATCAATATGTCCAGTAGTTACTCTGGCTACAATGTCCTTCAAACTGGAACACAACAGTGCATTTACACTGCTGTTTGGCGGGAGAAATAGACATTGCAGTGGTACCTACCCAGGCGGCCTCTCACATATGATAGACGTACCGTCAGTATGTGTCTTTTTTAACTCATTGGTCTAATGAGAGGAGTAGAAGAATGGCTAGCTGTAAGATGATAGATTTCATCACGTTTGGTAAAAAAGCAATGACCTGTTTATTTATCTTAAATGATTAATGCAAGGCAGGGCTGTCATAAATTACTTGTATTTATAGTTAGGTATATTGATATTAATGAATTTAAAGGCAGAATATCTTCTCGATCCATTCAGTGTATCGTAAAATTTACTGCGAGTCTGGGAGAAGTTTCATGTTACTTTGATATTACAAGTGTTGTAAGTGGGATTTACTCTTATACGATAAATTTAAAGCCGGTTGAAAATAAAATATTTATAAATATCGTTAGTACAATATATGGTGTAAGGTATACTAAAGTCTTTACATATCTTACTCGTGTGAGTAAGATATAAGAGTTGAAAATATTATTAATTTTAGGTTAAATGATAGACATTTTGGATTGCACTTATAAAAATAGACATTACATATTGGAGCTTTATTTGAATTTATCAAATCTTATGCAACACAGATGTAAATAATATGTATAAAGTTTTAAGACGGAGGTCCCGACGAAGGGCCGGATGGAAACAGAAATTGATAAACTTTCGTTCAGCCAGGTGCTTCATATGCGAGTACACCTGACACAGCCAACCTAAAGTTTTATTAAACGCACCAGGTAATTTGATTTGAAATATTGATGTATAATCACGATTCCGGCTATACCATGGCGATATGAATGTCTCCCGCAGGTGACACAACTTCTACATTTAAAATAGAGATTTATCATATCAGACATGTATATTAGTACAGTCATTTAGTTGTAAAAATACAGGTTACGTGGAAAGTTTTCCGGGAGTTTTGAAAATTAGCAATTTTATAGATTTTGACATGCTCTCTCCGAATTTCAACTTTGCCACCTCGTATCATTGCCGCTCGCGCCGCCATATTCGAAAAATGGGGCCTAAGAGCAGTTTTATGATAATAACTACTTTCTGAAGCATTTTACAATAAAACATATCTACACAAAATGAAAGTATAGAAAATTTCCTGCAATTTATGTCATAACCTTTTGTTTTTGAGATAACAGCAGAATTTGTATCTAAACAGAAAAAGACACATTTATTTGACCGTAATATTGTGTACAATGTACATAAATTAAATGATTGATGAAAAACCGTATTTCACAACTTGCTCAAGCTCGTAATGATGATTGGGGCCAAGCAATTGTTGAAAGTCTCGAGCAGGTTAATGATTTAGTCGCAGCCGATGCAAAGTATGCATGAAAAAATTGTAGTAAACGCTCCCGTCCGAAGAAAGAAAAAAAGTTGTCCGTATGCAAACGAGATTGATTAGGAGATGCAGTAGGGTAGGGCGGGGCTAGTTGAGCAATTTTTTACTTGATCGTTCATTGCTCCTTAAAGATAGGTCAAAATTGCTGGTAAGTTGTACTTATAGGTAAGTAATTTATTCCTTCTTAAAGTCTTCATAGTAATTTATTATCAAGATATAGCATTTAAAAGTTACTCCCGTTTAAGTGCAAAAAGTCAGATATGCTCAACGTGCCCCATGGGTGGGGTAAGTAGAGCAAGGGTATGGGGTACATTGAGCAGTTAGAAATTCTAGTCTAACCAAGGTTTCTAAAAAAGAAATAACAAATTGTATTTGATAATCAACTGTTTATTTATTAATCTCTAAACTAAATCTCTTAGTGAAACAAAACTTAAAATTCTTTTGAAGGTATTTTTAACATAAAAATGGAATAAAAAAAACCGCAACATATTATTAGATTAATTTTTGGATTAGATTCGGCCTTTCCACTTAAAATCAGACTTTTTTAGGGACTTTTGACAGGAATTATTATTAATAGTGATAAAAACTAATCATCATCGTCATCGGAATTGCAATTGATGCAAATGAAATGAAGGCCAGTAACTTGGACACATTTATTATGGGCCCATTCTTTACATTCTTCGCATTGGATCCACTTCTCTCCTGGAATGCTGTCAGACCAAATTTAGCCACAAATCAAGCAAATAAATTCTTCTTTGTCACTTTCATCACTTGACTGAAGTATTTGTTTGCCTTTGTTTGTATAACCCATTGAAGGAACACCTCTTTCAGAGCCTGATTTCTTAATGAATCTGGTCAAAGTCATTCGCTTGATTCCGAATTCCTTGGCTGCGGCATTTACACTTTTTCCTTATTTGACAGCATTTGCAACTTCAATTAACTGTTGAGTAGAGTAAGAACCTCTTGCAGTTTTCCTTTTATAAGTTCGCATTCTAAAACGAAAAGAAAACTTACGTCATTATCATATTAAATCGCGGGGTAAGTTGAGCAACAGTTGCTCAACATTCCCCAACCCGAATATTTGAATTAAAGGTGAGGTTATAAAAAAACTGTATTAGATCAAACAAAATCCTCATTAGATATCAAAAATACATCAAATTGATGAACTTTTAACACTTACCTGATTTCAAATGGATAACATTTGAGTCGTACAGACGAAATATACACAGCAACGATTTTTTTACTTTTTGGTCGCAAAATAAACAAAACGCGCGTGTACTTTACTCGTTCGTCAATTCGCCACTAGCGGTGGCGTGATCATTTCCCCTCCCGCGCCCCCTCGTTTCCCTCATTTAACGTGCTAGCGTTTGATGTATAGTTTCGGAGATATTTTAATTGCCCAACTTACCCCTATGCTCAACTAGCCCCGCTCTACCCTACCCTACATTTATTCATATCTCGAGGAAAATTCCGAAGAATGTCAGTTTTCTCTGGATGAACTAATGACGAAAATAGAAGGTGATTACCGTCCACACATAAAACAGTGAAAGCACAACTGCTGAAAAAATAATAAATAAATAAAAAAAAAGTACAGGGTACGTGCCTTGAACTACATTTTACGGCGCTCGTACGCCGAAACTATTGATTTTAGAAAAAAAAGGCTATGACACAAATTGTAGGAAATGTTCTCTAGTTTCATTTTGTATAGATATGTTTTTTCTGTAAAATGCGCCGGAAAGGAGTTATTATCAAATAACTGTTTTTAGGCGCCAATTTTCCAATATGGCGGCGCGAGCGGCAATGCTACGAGATGGCAAAGTTGAAATTCAGAAAGAGCACGTCAAAACCTATAAGATTGCCAATTTTCAAAACTCTCGGAAAACGTTCCAAGTAAAAATACCAAATGACTGTACTATATAGAGAATAACGATTTTCAATACTTAAAAAGAAAACCTTTTTTTGAAACATAAATATAAAACCCAAGATGGTGAATATTGCTGCTTTTTATACTATTATGAAGTTTTTGCGCTATTTGTAATCATACTACAGTTTGCCTCTTATATTTCAGTAGACGCAAAACGCAAACCTCGCCTAGTGGCAAAAAATGTCAAGTATCTGTACAGAATACAGATCTGTCGTATAGAAAAGATATTAATGACGAAATATACCGCACCGCAATGGAACTTAATGAGAGTTATCAAGCTTTTTACTTTTAATGAGATACTTATGTGCGGGTATATTTTAGAAATCTCAATATTGCTATGAATTACAAACTCATTTGCATTCGTGGTCAAATTATAATTTGACATTTTGCTATACCTAAGGTTGTATATAAAAGATAAATAATTTATATCAATTGTATACAAAATATCAATAGTGATTTAACTACCTATGGTCATGCACGCATGAGCTTGCGGTCGTGCGGAGCTTGAGGGATACAAATGCGAAACCAGTAAATCATTGAACAATAAACGAGATTTAATTAAAATAGGCTATACCTATTACTCCGATGAAAACATATAATATTGTTAGTGCCTCGAATGCGACTAGTAACCGAGGTTCGGATATTCCTACTCATCCTCATCATTAGTTAAGTCTACGTAACTTATAAAAAGTTACATACTGTTGTCGAGTGTTTGATATCGTAATTGCAAGGATGTTAACTGGTAGACATCATATAACATTAAATGTGAAGAGTAATGAGTAAATTCAACTATACAGCCACTCAACTCTCAGTCGCTCAACAAGCAAACGGTCGGAAGTGGCTTATTTGTGACTCTGGCATTTCAGAGTCCATGAGCAGCAGTGGACACTGCCGCTGCTGCCCAACGTTAGTTGTAGTTCAGCTAGTTCGTCCGTCTACAAAGCAAAAAAAAAACATATAAAAATGTTAATATCATTATTGCTAACAGCGTTAGTCGAGTAGTGAAAGACCCTAATAACAACCCACTCTGGTACTCATAAGTACGATACTTCACCCTTATATTGGAAAGATTGAAAGGAATATAAATTGGGAAAATAAATAATAACTTAAGCCGGATTTTTTCTCATAGGTATATAACATCCTTACTTCCAACGGTTTCGAGCGGGATTATGACCTTTCGCAAGTATAGCTCATATCAAAGCATACATTGAAAGTAAGCAGGGAGAGCGCTACAAATCCCTTATGCATCTAACTTAGCTAGAGTTTGCTCTGTAGTTCAGCGGTGGGTACACTTCAACTTATACCGAGTTTTATAAGTATATAATTTCAAAGTACCTAAAGGTGTAAATTGTTGTGACAGAACAGTTTTTATTACTTTTGAGTTATTCCACTCAATTATGAAAATCTCGAGTCTTTAACAAAGTTCGCGAAGTCTGCCTGTTGTTTTATATTATTCCTTTATCCTAACAGAGTGATGAATATGCAAATTAAAGGTTTCAACTGGATTTGCGGCAATTTCTCTGATAGGAGCGGTAAAATATGCTGTACAACTTGATTCCCTGAAGTTTCCGATTCTAATGGGATCGTTATATTAATGCGATAAATTTGATTATATCGGTAACTTTGGTTTGCCCTTATTGTCGGCTCTTGGGAGATGTTTAATCAAAAATGTAAATTTGTTTTATAATGAACAACCGATAAGAATACAAATTCTTGATTACTTTGGGTAATCGATAACATAAGTTTTGTGGGAACAAAATATCAAAAGGACATCCTTGGTTTAAGGAATGAACAAAAGTAGGTTTTTTATTTCCTTGATAGGTTTACTGTTCAATGTATACTTCGTCGTCGTTTCGAAAGTTATGTATATATTTGTTATTCGAATAAATATATTTGCATATTTTTGACTTCAATCAAACTTAGACAATAAAGATGTAGACATTGTGTATAATAAAAATTAAAAATTGGAGGATAATAGACCATCACTGTCCTTTATTACGGAATAATAGAAGCGAAATGTTATAAGATGTGACTTGGCACGTTATGTATACAGATTTGTAAGCACCTTTCGCAATTTTAACGTTGGATATTTGCCAGTGAACCATTCAAAAAAGCTTAATTTTTTTTTACATGTACACTAAACGGACCAAGGAATTACGAACAACATAACATTTATGTCACAGTTTTTGAGATATTCAAAATAATTAAAATTAATTTAAACTGATAACATCTGGTGATAGTTAATTTTATGTTACTATAGTGCCATAGAATAGACAATAGTAAAAAAAGTAATGCATAGTTATATCTTTTTGGCATTTTCATAATGAATAAAACTCCGTAAACGGAAATGTATACATGTATGTATAAATTATTTTATATTTAAATAAGAAAATTTAAAGCCTATTTGATAATTGTTAAAACTGATATGGATAGGTTTGGTAAACAAAAATTGTTTTTTTTCAATTCAAATCCTGCATAGTATGAGCGACTTTTTTAAAATTGATAAAACTTTTTTGGCTAATTTACTAACATCACAGAATTATTGATTTGGTGGTTAAAATTAACACACGATATAAGTTTTTCTTTGTCATATAGTGTTTTTCAATCCACAATACGTACATTTTTATAATATTATTTGTTAAGCAGACGTATCTTAAAAGAAATAAATTACTGAACTTACTACCTTCTCAGAAGCTTAGGAAAATGAACGTGTTGCTACGGAATAAGATTGGATTGGAAATGCTGCTATTTGTCGCCGGTACGTGTGTCACGAGAGCGTGTTTTGCATTGTTTCAGACGTGAGGTTTGATCCAGACACTTATACCGATCTACATTCACAGATGTATTGTGAACACGTTCGTTGTTCATGCATTTTCGAACGTCATGTTGGATAGTATTGAACTGCGAATGAATGTGCCTTTATGGAGTTAATTCGGTTGTACATCTAGATTAGTTTTATTGATTTTTTATTTACTGCTGATTAGACAGAAACTCATAATATGCACTCAGTGCATATTAAGCGGTGATCATATTGTGTATTTTTTGTGTTTGCAAATGATTTTGCAATTAAGAAAAAATAAACCTTAGTACAACGCAAAAGAGAAAATATATAACAGTTATTTGAACTAAATAAAATAATAAATACACCCAACAGTCACATACATAGTCCTGACCCCACACTAAGATCAAGTCTTGTGTCGTGGATATCAGGAACTACGAGAGACTTTTCGGTCTCACAAACACTCAGACCAGAAACAAATACTTGTGGTTCTCACAAACATTTGTCTCGATGCGGGGATCGAAACCGCGGCCTCTCGTTTCGCAGGCGGCGTCTAACCAACTGCGCCACGGAGGTTGTCATAGAGTTTTCAACTCTATAGAGATTAAGAATATTTAGGTTCATTAAGTTTTGGAAATTAATTAATACGAAAAACTAGGCTGTATGAGCATTGGTTCCTTTGTTTAAAAAAAAGCGTTAAAATTGGCGGCAATTACGACGATGCAGCTATTTGCTTAATTTAAGTGTTATTTTCAGTTTTAGCTATGTTTTTTTGACCAATGTCGGTGTAATAATATTGACGCAGTGCGGAAGAGTACAAAAAAACATGAGTGAGTGATTTAAATAGCTTTAATCACATTATTTTGAATTATTTGGATAGTAGTTTTATATCCGATGACTGATGTTATATGAATGGTTACTACAAAGCATGTAAATTCAAATATTGAATAAGGTTTATAAAATACATGTTTGGGCTATCAAACAGATATCGATTATTGGCATCATACATGTGTCGATGTAGGTAATAATGCATCCACGTTATCCATCCGATGTTACTCAGCAACATCCGATAACAAAAGGTTATAAATATAGTTAGTACATTTTGCATTGTTACTATATCCTTCTTCTTCTTTTATTTATAGAATGGCTCCCCCGTAGTATCGGAGATTTTGCCAATGTCTTTGTTGTGGAGATATACATTATATTTTTAAGTAGAGAGGTTAAACTAATAGATGTATGTCGTATCGTGTACGAAATTAAAAAAGAAAAGAATCAGCTCTGACCAGATAATTAAGAGATTAGTTGATTATGTAAGTATTGTACAAACAGCCACTTACTATATCCTACGTAATGTTGCCTACCATGTGGTAAAAATAGATAACATTGTGACAGCGGTGTCGATGCACCATATACATATTTATTATTTTTCATTTAGTCACACGGAAGAGTACTACAGGGATTTATTTTTAAATTATAGCAAAAACATTGCAGATATTTCAATCTTGAATATTTTGTTAGTGCCGTGATAGGTTGTTAAAACAAGCAGGGCTTACTAGTAAAGTTTTATGAGATTTAAAACAAAACCAATAAATTTGACGATTGTAAATCGAATCATAAGGTAGAGATTGCTGTAAATTTTTGTTCTAAACACTTGCCTCTATAATCTGCGTCGTTATTTATTGTGGTCGAAATAACTATTTTTCATGATCGTTCAGCGACAAAAACCTTTCAATAACAAATAAAATACATTTTTTTTAAATAGATACCTATAATTCAAGCAACAAAATTGTTGAAGTATTTTATTCATCAAAGTCGGTCTTTGCATTAAATGAGAAAACGCTTTTTACAATCAAAATATGTACAATTGATTACAAATATACCTAGTACATTCTTCGTCAAATGTTTGTGCGGGCAGCTTTTCATACGAGCTGTCTATCTCGCCGATAGATCATAAAAATGCCAGTCAAGAGCAAATATAGAGCGATGACCGAATCGTTTTCCTATTTGTATTAGAAGATAGAACATATGACAACCCTGCGGTACAGAGAATCGTTCGGAAGGACAGACGGATGCCGTAACATTTTATTTATGTCGGCACATCTACATGTGATCTATATCTTCATTTTGAGTTTCTTTCTCTTCTTTTCACAGTATCTTGGTTTTGTAAATAAATTTTATAATTACATTGATTAAAAGCAAGTATAAATGTACTTTAGAGGCATTCCATTAGATTTATTACTTGACGTATAGAAGGATTAAGTGTCATTAATTTAATGTGCTATTTACTCACAAATCAGAAGGCAATACGATAAAGCCATATAAAGACGTTTCGAATCTCGTGCGTGATGTTTATATGTATTTATATTTTAGGTAATTACAGAAACAGAATTATTTATAAGCGTACTCGTATATGCGAAGTAATGTGGAACGAATATTTGATGTAGCCCTACCTGACTGTGACACACTTTACATTCATTTAATTTAATGCGTCACATTATAAGTATTATGTGTATTTACATTTAGTTTAGGTTGTCCACAATTATTTCTTTATCGTTAGTTCTATCTCCTATTTGTAATTCATGTGATGTTTCATATTTATGCTAAAAACATTATGCTAACAAACAACTCGGTTTGTTGGTCCGTAACTGATTTTCTACGCAATAATCTGATTAAGATTAACATCTGTGGTGGTAGTATGAATTATGGAGAATCTTGTTATAGACGTCAACCAATTGTTGAATTGTAGGAAATGAATATTAGCAATATTGAGGCATGCCATAAGAGCAGTAAAATAATCCATTCCGCCATATGGCCAATAAAAGCATATTGTGCTGACCTAACGTAGATGTATGATAACGGCACAGGTTTTATTTACTGTTTTTTTTGTTAAAGGCAGCATAAAGTGTCAATGTTTTCTAAGCGAAACTACATTAAAAACTTATATTACGAACCTTGAATGGAATTGATAAATATGAAAAAGGAATTCATCATTCATTAATATAAACGTTGAATTTTAGCCAAGAAATGCTTTTCGCGATTAACCAATCCTACCTATTTTATCTTTGACATTATGGAATAATACTCCCTTCTTGAGGATTGAATCTGCCTTACAAGGACGAATGATTGTGAAAAATGCAGCTGTTACAAAAACCTTAGGACAGCAGTGAATAAACGAAGGCTTTGCTTCTCTTAGCATAACCAATCACTTAACTTATGGTTACGTTCGACTTAGAACGCTCACACTGTTTTACAGAGTAGTGAAACAGAAGGGAAAATATTTGTTTAATTGTTTGATTATTCGCTCTCTTATTCTTCAAGGACAATATTTATGATTTTAAATACTCGTGAACACCAAAAGAAAAGTAATTCCACCAGGACACTTTGAATCTTTCTAGAACTCGTTTGACAAACACCCATGACGTCACAAATGACTTTTAAATGATGCATTGCCATCTGCCCTGACTGACAAATCCGGCACGGAGTTCGTAACGGCTTTGGCTTAGCTCGGCATCTCAGGTGGCAGGCTGAGTTGTGATGCGGCTGGCAGGCTTGGTTAAAATATTCAGCTCCGTTACACTAGTCAGTCCCATGCTCGATTATTAAACTACTTATAGGTTTTACAGTTGTGTTTACTATAGTCATAATTTATACTGGAAATCGTCTGGAATTCGTCGCAAAGGTATGACTACAAGTTTTGCACTCAATCACATATCAAATTTCATAAAAATCGGTCTAGCCGTTTTTGCATGAAAGAGTCACAACCATCCATACATACAAACTTTCACAATTATAATATTAGTAAGGATTATGTCGTCTATCCTTCTACAGTTTAGTCCGATAGAACCAATCAATTACGGATAATTAACAGCTAATTGTTATGACAGGCGATAATGATGGAGTGCTAGTGCATGCCCATGTTTGGCGGCCTATTATTCATTCAACCCTTAAATGGGCCGCCATAGATGACTCCGTGCTTGAATTTAGATGGCTGATTATATTCAAACTTTGGGCTTTAGATTGAACATCCACCAGAGGATAACATAATGCGTATTAACTAAGTTAGATTGGTATGTATTCCTCAGAGATGTACCACGTGAAGAATAATTACCCTCGTGAGCAATCTTCTCATGTTTACTAGAGAGAAAGACTTATTTGTTTTATCGGCTGCACATTGAACGGTTCTGCGTTTTGTTCTAACAAGCAAGCTTTTGTATTCTCTTTTATAATGCCCTGCTTTTTTCTACTCGCTTATATTTCTCGGTTGGTTGTGACCTCTCAATGTTGTGAGCAATATTTCACTTTTTAAAATTCGACAACCGGAATTCAGGACTGATTTTTCGCAGACAACCCTATGCCACCGTGTTCGTAATGAAATAAAGTTTATTTTCATTTTATTTTATTTCATTAACCAGACCAGTACAAGTTATAAGTAACGATTTACTTCTCCCTGCCCGAGAGTTGTGACGGGAAAATAAAAGGCAACCTAACGTTTGCATATTCTATGGGCTTCATACTTTCGATTGGAATAGAATTTGTCTATTAACCAAACCGGTGATATGTATATATTTTTTTAATTGTTTATTAATCATATCCTAGACTGAATTTTTTAGACAACCCATATGCAATATATTTATTGACATATTAAATTGAATATAAAATACGTTTATAAATCTATTAACCAGCTCGGTGAAGGTCGTTCTATATCGGATTCTTAGACCAATATGATAATCTGAATATTGTTTTGTAAAGCCGTCTATTCAATCAAGTTTAATGCTTTAATTTCGACATTGGTTTCGATTCATTGTTAGCTCTTCGCACCTCGATGTTTGATTAACATTTAGACAAGATACGTAGACAGTAAACAATGTATCAACATATCCCTCGGGTATAGGAAGCGAACATAGAGGCACGCAACACACGCAAACCTATTGTTTCGAATTCACTGTTATGCGTCACGTGCCCTGATCCCGACCTGATAATATCAAAGGGTAGGTTTCACTCCATAATTATTATTGAGCTTAATACACTAAGCTGATGAAACACCAATTGCAATTATGTACAATAGTTAATTAGTATTGATTTTATTCGAGGTTCGGTCAGCCATTCTATGGCGTCGTTGGCATTTTTATAATGTACAATGTATGTGTAGTTACTTACAATCTATAGCTAGCCATATACGCTAGGGTGTACCTGACAGGTTTGCCTGTACAGTTTTACATGTCTGTTTTGAGCGTAGATCTCAACACAGTGGCGCTAATAGGATTATGGATCGTTTTATTCGAAGATTATTTTAATTTAATTTTAATCGAAGATATCGTGAAAAGTTGTGAAGCACGTTCACTACAAAGAAAACAATAAATCAATATCAACCTATCGAAGTTTAAATTTTAAGCCAAAACGCTACCGCAATTATTTATGAATGGATGGAAAGACTTATCTCAAACCATTAATTATTGGCGGTGACACTCTTAATTTTAATGCAAGATACATTAATGAGAAAACTATATCGTCTCATGAAAGACTGACAGTCACGTTAAGATACCTTGCAATAGAGAGAACCTATGAATGTCTCTAACATTTTACCACAATATCAATCCAAGCTCTCGGCAATCTCCCCTTCTCTCGTAATCAGCGCTAAACTAACGCCTGTAAGAAGAACGACCGCCACACAGCTCAGTATTGCCTGTACAGTTAAACTGTGCGGGTATACCCACGTGCGGGAAATATCAAAATTAATATTTTTCCGGTGTCTGAATAAGTGTAAAAACCTGCACAGTTGTGTAAAGTACCCGCTCTGGTTTACCTGTAACATTTAATTGTACAGGCAATCCTGTCAGGCACACCCTGGCGTGAATGGCTAGCTTATGTGTTATAATATGAGATAGATATAACAATATTGAATTTTGATATATTATCACATGGTAGTACTTTTTATTTTCAATAACAACACGCTTTTTAAGTATATCTATATGTATAGTAGTGTAGTTATATAGATATCGTCCGTCCGTTTAATAGCGTATTTTTATCGTAAAATCTTATTTGTATTCGGGACGATCGCTAGCTATTTATATCGGCTTTGTAAACGGCCGAAGCAATTTTCTCTAAATTTGTGTTGAAGATTTTGCAATGGAGACTCATTTTAATTTTTAATAGAATATTGAGAGATGAATTTTTCAAATATCCGCCCATAAATTACATCAATCAAGACGTAGTCGTGAGCCATAACAAACACTGATTATAAAGAAAATACACGATTGCTAGTAATTTTATAAGTATTAGAGAATGTTTGGTGAATACAGAATGACATTATTATCCGTACAAATGACAAGGTACATGAATCCGTATAACAGTTATTACGTGCAGAAGATTGATAGCGGATACGACTGTCGGTAACATAAAATTTACATGAATATGGAATTTACGATGCATGCAGTTGAGCAAAACTTTTGTTGTTATCAACGTTTCTATTTATCCAAATTTATCTAAATCCCGCTATTTGGTTATATTTTTAATACATATACGAAGTATTGAGTAGTGTAGTAAAATGGATATCGATGACTTAAAATATTTCGTTAATATATTATGCGATACAGTCTCAACTTCACAATATGATATTACAAGTTTCGTGTCGTGGGTATCAGAAACTATTAAATATTTAAGGGTTCCACAAGACAGAAGCCCAAATTAAATACTTGTGGATCAAACGCGGCTGTCATGCTTCAAAAATCTAATAAGTATATATATTATTAATTTGTCAAGGTAACTTTGCCTCAGAGGGTTACTACCTATTTTCATATTACATTAGCTCAGTCCAGCCACAATACTGAGAATAAATCACATAATATGGCATTTGCTATAGTCCAAAACTAAAATCATACATATTTTAATTAAAGTGTCTAAGAGACGAACAAAGATCCACACAGTTTACCTACTAATGCAAGCCTATACGACTAACATTTATTTAAAAGCGCGTAATGAAACAGTAATCAACCTGTGTTATAGAATCAAAAAAACAAATATTTTCTTAATTAATTATCCGTGTATGGGTATGGTATAAAGTGCATCATCAACCTGTCTGAACATAAAAAGCTAGATAATATGTTTTTGCCGTGTACGCAGCCAGCGGCGAGTCTTTATGTGTATTGTGTAGGTACGATAATGTTTATCGGCTCGTGAATAACGAGACACATTCATTACCCGAAAAGGTAATCTTTGAGGATTAGCCTTTGACAAATTGCGCTGTTGTATTTGACCATAGATTTATCAAACGACAGGTAAACCGTTTATTAAGTTTTATTAAGTTTTATTTTTGCTTCACTCATCACTGAGCTTTTATATATTCCATAAAATGTAAAGTTGTTCACTAAAACTGCAATTTCATAGAATTATAAAACTAGAACCGTTAATATATTTCAATTGGTCCATGAATCTGCCCGTACGTACTAATAATGTCATTAAATGATTGGATTTATTTTCCGATCGGTCTGAAATGAGCATTTATATAAAATTATAGGTTTAATTAAGATATTATACTAACCTCGTTAGCAGAATTCTACTCTTCCACATTCAACAAAGGAAAAATCTTCCATTACCTTAGTAGGTATTCGAGTATTTGGGAGACTAATTGTATAATGTGTACATAACAAGAAGAGAACCATAACGAATTAATACGTTGAGTTGGTATCGAAGTTCACTGTATTGAATTACTTTCCGAGCACAGCGTGTATAAGTGCCTCATTATGGACCTGGAGTTCTAGTATATTTTACTCACGTCAAGTATTTGTGTATAGAATAATTATACTCTCGCGATACAACGAAGTCTCTAAACGGTTTTGTATATTTTTGTGAAAAATAGCTCTTTACAGTGTCGAGAATAGCCACATTGTTATAAATCATCTTCTTTTAAATAGTAGTAAATGCTGTTTTTAAGTTAAAAACCAAATTTATTTTTGCCTCTGGGCATATTTTTTTACTTTCATTAGTATATAAACAGTTTTATACTTGAAAAAAAGTTTATTTTATTCGTATTAAGGTAACTACTAAGATTCTTGATGCCGTGATAAAATACATCTTCATCGACTTACTCAATGTCTCTTTAAGGTTTATCAGAGGAATTGGTTTCTTTTTCCCGCAGAGATAATGGCTTAGTAGATGGCTAAGAGCTTAACAGTTTTCTCATGTTAAAATTGTAAAGAATTTTCAAGTTTAATACGTAACAAATACAACTATTATATTTCACCTTTAGTTATTTAGTATAGAAGTCGGTATTTCACCTTTGGCACACAACAATTCCTAAGCCGGCAATTTGTTAACGTAATGCAGTCATCTACCACTGTAGATTTCCATTCCGTTTTACGACAACAATTTCATTTTACGGTCCTAAACTACTGTATTAGCTGTTACATGTTTGTGACTTATAAAAGTAATGGTTGCGAATGTCTTGTGGATAAGCATATTAAGTTTATTCTGTTTTAGCCGTAGGACGATAAAATAAAGATTTCCATTGATTGCATGGAAAGTCAAATTACGGAGTATTAAGACGCATTTGGAATTCCAGCCTGTAGTGATCACTATCACGACAAAGGAAGCTAATACTGATGTCAGTATTACACTGGATCACCACTATACCGAATTCAAGTATGGCCCACGTCCGACTTGCTCCGTCTTTTATACCAGTGTCGTTACCGTCAACTACTCGCACTAGTGGTGGTGTACATGAGACAATGCACTATATATACACTATATATTTGTTTTTTTGTTACTATATGTACTGCAGTAGGGGTAATCGTATTGTTCCTGTTTTAGGGTATAATTTTTATGCATGATTATTTTGACAGTTTCCAACTGTTTCTACTGAGTAATTGCTGCTCAATTATGTCGGTCCCACTACTCACTGATTTAACGATCACATTTTTATGTGTTTACATTTGTGAATGTTCCGAAAATAGTAGCATAAAAGCGTAGCGCAGCTCGCGATATTTATCGTTCGTTTCCTTCAAAATTGGCTGCAGATCCGGTGATTTTTTCAAAAGTATTTTTGTTATATTTATATTGTAACGTCGACTATATAGCGTTAATTTCGTATTATAGTATTACACTTTGAATTTACGAAAAGGCTTGTATAAATCTTTATGTTTATCTTTCCTTTGTGTTGTCTTTTTTGTGTAAAGTCTTTTTATCGTACAAACAAAAAATGTACAGCCGTAAGCTCGTTGTTTTCGCTTGGTTTACGTAAGTTGATTTCATGTTATACAAGTGAAATATGTTTAACTGCCTAAAATGTTGAGTTCCATTTTATTCCTCACTATTCTGTAACATGGAAAATTCAGTTTTATAAATGTAGAAGGTTTATTTTGTAAGCGGAGTTTAAAGCGAGTCACTTCCGATGTGCAATTTATAGATAGACCTCTGAACTGGAATATTAAATTCCGTATTTATTTAAAAATTTCAACATCTATTTATGTGCATGGTTTCTACGACATTCTACGATACTTTATGTTTCATATTTTATTTTTGAACAAATCTTGCTTACCCCAAAACATATTCTCATATCGTTATTATTATTTCATAATTGTATATACTCGAGTAAAATTAATGTTTAACTGAAACTTAGCATCTGTGAGAAAAGTTCTTTTAATATTTTACGTCAAAACTCTTGACCGAGTCGACCGAATTACATGGTTGCAGGTCAATGTTCGTGCAACAGCTGGTAAATTTTATTAATGTAAATTAAACATCAAATACAAGTTTTATTATAATTTGCTATTTTATTCTGTACGCTACAAATCTTTAACACAGATTAACTAATTCATCATATATTGGACCAAAAATAAAGTGATAAAAGTATATATAAATGCTTAATGTATTTACGTATGCGTAAGTAAAATTTACTCCTGTTATGTAGAAAGACAACAAGTATGACTTTAGATTATACGCGAGTAGAGGGGATAATACACGTATTATACAGGCTTCGTGGATTATACTCAAATACTCTTACGATTTACTTGTTCGTCGTTGCTAGTTTTTCACATTAGTTTTGAACACACAAGTAGCAAATAAATAGTAAAAGCTCTGCATGAACGATGCTTTTTGATTATTTTCCATACTAAAATAAATATATATGTATTAATCAAATACAATTCACAGTTTAAATGAAGGAAAAACATGTAAGTAGTTATAAATTCATAATGCGCATAACTATTTTTCCTAGGGTATTTAACGCTGCAGAAATAGTGTGTGACACGCATATTGATGTATCGACGTTGACGCTTTCAATCAGTACTAAACGGACGCTTTTTTTTAAACTAATCTCATTGGTAATCTGTGAGTTTATTGAACAAGCTTTTGCTTTTATTTTTATGTAAAAATATTGTATAATTATGTAACTTAATGGAAGACCAAAACTACGTATTTTTATCAAATCTAGGCAAACACCACGTCAAGGAGGATTAAGTGTCGAGAAGTAGAATGGAGATGGGGAAAAAGAGCTCGGAATTAAAAAAAATAATTATTCTTTAATTTTAATAATAGCGAATACATTATCTAAGTATCAACATATACCCAAACAAACTCCTACACATTTAAAATTTAAAACAACGATTTAACTTACAAATTTTATAAAAACTTTATTAGTCGACTCGATCAGATGACCGATGCGCGGGCAAGTATAAAATGATGTGGCAAGATAACCCATTTTTTATTAACAAGATAAGCGATATAGGGATTCATTTGAATTAATATTTCTTGTAAATCAATAAAAATAACGAAATGCAGTTATACAGTACAGTTGTACTTACTGACGCCAGCAAATAAGTATTAAAAATTAAAAATAGCACCCGTGGCATGAATATAACCATTGTTGTTGAAATTGCAGCAAGCTGATGTGCGATCGACATAAGTGTACATTTTCACCGTTAAAAGCTCGATGGAGCAAATAATTCTCATTGCGAATCACGTACAAATCGTTTGCTATGTTTTATGTTTCCAACAAGGGTAGCTCTATTTGCTTTAGCTGCGTGAGATGTTTTAATGAAATCGTGCATCAACTGCGCGTTCTAACATAGCATCATAAACATTAAACGTACGCGATAATTTTTCGAGGATGTAGACTGTAAAAAACATCTTAGGAAAATTATAATAAACATCGCTTTCATTAAATGTGTTACAATTTTAAAAGAGCTGATTAAATTTTTAAAAATCATTATCGTATGTCCAGTCGTGACGAATTGTTGTAACAGTTATCTTTCTAAGCTCTATTGTTTTTTACTGACCTACAATTTTTTCATCATATCTTGATGTGGAAAGTTTATCACAATAAGTTACCGATGAAAATGTACAATCGTTATTGCAATGTAAAACTTCATACCGAATTTTTTGATAACTTTTATGTTTTTTGAAGTGAAAAATATTTACGTTGATTTCTTGCACTTATTTGAATGCATAATCTTAATATTATGTATAACGTACTGTGTATCATATTACTTAAAACGACTTTAATATTTTGTTCCTTAAAATGGCAGGGATTACAGCGTATGAACCAAACATAGCAAATATGTTTTGCTTTACTGGGTTTGTTGGCGTATGCATTAGTAGTTTTCAGTGCGCTGTCGTTGTTGGGACACGAAAACTGTCAAAAGAATCAAGCTTTCAGTAAAATTTACATTACTTTAAAATAGTGCTGAACGATATAAGCGATGAATTAAAAGCTTCGTTGCGCTTAATTTATTTTCTTTACTCTATATCTACATACATGTGTGAGCATATTTGTAGATATATTTTTTGTGAAGCAATTGTTTAATTCAAATGATCATAAGTTTCAATAGTGGAATCTGGGATGAGGATTAGAATTATCCTTCATTAACTAATTGCTAGGTTTCTAATGTTTCTTTTGTTTGAATGAACGTTAATTGGTTGACACTTTGATGAGTCCAAAATAATAAGAACGGGAAAACTGCTGCGATTGTCTTAGTTATGTATAGCAAACTAAATCGAAATTGCAGTTGGAATGAGATATCGGTAGCGCAGCTGTGGTAGCCTAATGCGTGCTCAGTAACTTATTCATTTGGTGCTAAGCAAATCGAACGACTACATATGAATAATTGTTACTAAAACGACGAAGCCTTTGAAGTTATTTTTACTGTTCGCCTTTATAAAATATATAAATATTTTAGAATCTCTCTACAAATGTGAGTCTATAAATAAGGGATTTCATACTTGAATGCCCGCTGTGAAAGAAAGTCTCGCATCCCTTTACTCGTTATTTAATACGATGTTTCTCAATTTCAAATTGACTCAACATAAAAGGTTTTTAGAACTTTAAGAAGAAGAGTAAAAACTCTATAAAAGTATTGTTGAAATGTGTTCATATTTCTTTTGCGTTTCGAACGGCATGTGTAAAACATTATGGTTAATATAAGACATGATAGGTTTTTGATTCTAGTTACTCAATGGTTAGATGGACGATAACATTATATGATTACGAAGTTAAGTCGGCGATGTCACCAACCAAGGCATAAAATTTATTGACGTCCAACGTTATGTTGTTAGGATTTGTTGCTATTTTTCATAAAATTATGTACTTTTACCGACAATATTAAAATAATCACAATTAAATTTAAGTATATTGTAATTTATGATGAAGTTAAGAATGAAGAATTTATATTTGTAATGACATAAATGAGTGCACTAAGTAGAAAGTCAAACAACTTTTGTATAGCAGTTGATTAATTCGTATAACTACTGTTGGAAAACACTGGGAGTACTGGTTGGATAGCATTCTGAAGCAGTGGATGAATAAAATACATTTTCGAATTTCCACAATTACGACCAAATGAGATTTTGTCTGAGGAATCTGCGAGAAATGTTATTTTTATAAATGAGTCAAATATTTTTTGTTCACTAAATTTAAATGCCGGTCATTTACAACTTTTTGCCTTTTCTTTGCAAAGAGACAATCTCGATTGTTGCTCGTGACATTGTTAAATCTATATAATTTTTATTTCAATTAATCTTCACATTTATGACATAGAAGATTTCTTACAACATTTTTAGTCTTTAATTTTATCTACTATGGAGTGTGGTGCGAATGTTTGCAAATATTTTATTTCATATGGAAATATATTTAACATAAACATGGCAAATACTTTTAACCAAAGCAACACATAACATAAAGCTCTAGGGAAATAAAGTAAATCGGTTCTGCGACCGACATTCGAACCGGTTGCCTCAGATAAAGCGAGTATAGCTGCCTTTTTGTGATTGGCCTATTTTTGGGATTTTTATGACTTACGTAGACGTTAGCAATAAAGCGTCCATTATTTGATTAACATTCTTTCGTAAGAGTCGTAAAGGGGATACTCGTTTAATGTCACGCTGCATCTTTACGGCTAGGGCAGATGACTACTAATTTCTTTGCTTTTGAATATACATATATATTTCTACCGATATATATTTTACTATGCAATGACATTGATTTTTTAACAAATTTGTTGAATTCGATGAGAAAAAAGCTGAAAATGTCGTTTTATGTGTAATGAGTATAGGTTGTGTATGTTTATAAGGTAGACTCCCGATAGCCATGGTTTGCCCTACTTTCGACAAGCCTATACATACTCATTCATCAAACTATTTTATGTACAAACTAATTGTCGACCTATTTGCTTTGACACACATTTAATTATAGTAAACTAACAATTTGCTTTATGTTTACACACATATCTTAATCAGAGTATGTCATAATGATGTAATTTCTAGTGTTTTATTGATTCTTTGCATGGTGGAAAAAAGAATAAATAAATAAATAATAAATAAATACACCCAACAGTCACATACATAGTCCTGACCCCACACTAAGATCGAGTCTTGTGTCGTGGGTATCAGAAGCTACGAGAGACTTTTCGGTCTCACAAACACCCAGACCCGAAACAAATACCTGTGGATCACACAAATATTTGTTTCGGTGCGGGAATCGAACCCGCGGCCTCTCGTTTCACAGGCGGCGTCTAACCAACTGCGCCACGGAGGCTGTCAATTATATGAATATCTTCACATTATATGGATACTTTCTATATACTGCAATATTTTACATGTATGTTACATTGTATGTAGCCCCTTTTTATACGATGTCTTAAAAACTCTCATTTAAAACTGATCTTACTACGAACGTAACTGCAATTGACAAATATTTTGTGCTGTAGAAATATCAGTGAAGAACACCTCTGCTATTGAACTATAAATTCCTTCCACACGAGTCGTATTGTATGAGGTGCCCTTTTACGTTAGACGGTATTTGGCCTAGTTATCCTCAGCAAGATATTCTTGACGACCTAAATATGCTGCAGATTTCAAACTCGGTTTGTCACGATTGTTTGAAAGGCTCTGTTATTTATTGGGTGTATGGTTATTTAAACAGGGTAAGTGACATAAATACTCGTGAAACTATAATAGTACTCTTTAGTAATAGTTAGGCACAAGTTATCGCGATATTTGTATTTAAGCTAGTGAATAAACTATTTAAGCGATATTTCTATATGATATTTCGAGAAGCACGACGTTGTCGGGAAACCTGATCTTGATATACACTCCTCACACTCACACACACTCGAATTCTCTGTACCGCAATGACGTTAATGGCTGCACTATCGGAATTGTCACTGAGAAAACAGTAATGAATTCGCTAGCAACTGTATAACATATGATGTTTAAATATTGTTATGATTCTGATTATAAATGTACATTAGTGCTTTCGTCAGTTTTGTAAGCGATAATAAATGACCCATTTTATCTTTACAATCTAGCGTTAGACAACATTGAAACATTTATCGTTTCGTAAAATAATATTATATTGCATTGTAAACGTGACCAAATATATTAATATAAATGACTGTAAGATTACAAATCATTGTCAAGGGAGGACTCATCTGCTGACCTAAAATACACAGCCAAAAGTTTAATTTGAAAGTAAGTGGAACCGTCAATATAAGTTAAAAATTGTTTTGTTTTTAGCTCACTTCAAACTCTCGAATCCCCCGTGCTAAATCCCTGATGTAACAATAGAAATAATATTTGCACTTTTCTTTGAATTTAATTTGTGAACGAGACGCTTGGGTATACAATAACCTTTTAGAGGTACCTGTAATGGAAAGCAGGAATAAGTAATGAATAAAGCTTAGTAAAAATAGGTAATAAATTCATGTTTTATACGGTAAAATAAAATTACTGCAAAATGTTCATGCTTCCTTATAGATAAGAAAAGAGTATAAAGAAATTTACTATTTTTTTCAGTCAATTAAATAAAAGAACTAAATAAATAAAGGTCGTTGTCGCGTTTATAATTTTCGTTACTGAATAGGTATAAAATACAAAGTTATAATTGCTTGTTGGCAATAAACAGTTTTGAAATTCTTTTAAACTAATTAATAACTGAAATTCCTTCGGGAAAATAAATAGCAAAGCCACTGTAACGGTTAACTCCATTTGTTAATTGAAATACACGAAATACAATGGGCTGATCGGTGACGTGGCAGGTGATTGTAGTTGATGATTTATTTGCAGAGGCCATTGTGCGCTTTAAATGTTAATATTCTATTTCTATTTTGGCAGCGTAGTGACAAATAGGTGTTTATTCAAACTTGAGTTATAAGACCGACTTTTCGCCATTATTATATCATACTTGTATTATTTGCAAGAATTTTCATTCTTAATGGATTTTATTATGAAATGGATTTTATGCATTTCAAGGAGTAAAGTGGTTACAAAAGTTAAGATATGCCTCGAACGGGACTTGACCTGCCTTACTTTAAAATTAACTAGCTTGTTTAAAATATTAGCCATTTTGTGTAAATTTTTCCATTATTGCAGTCTCATTTACAAAGTGGTTTGACAGTTTTTTTTTGTTGCAGCGTTCTCGAGAGCGTGTCATGTTGTATCTTCGTTTGTATTGCTAATACGCCAACACCATTCCCAAGTCTCGTCAAAACGCCCCACGATGTACGCGCAAACGAAGAGATAAGAGCAAGTACCACAAGGACAAGAGTCCCACCATGTTTTCTCTAGCCGAGGGGTGCGGTTGCGTCAGCTTCCGAGCAGGGCGCCGAGCGCGCTCGCAAGCTGACGACTCGTCATCATGCAGAAGCTCGGAGCTAGAACAAGAAGTACCGAAAAGGCTCACTAAGAGGGTGCTCAACGGCGAATGCACCATGAAGGCCTTGGCCCCTTTCCTGAAGTTTTGGAGGAGAGATGACGTCAGCATGACCAAAGCTGAAAGAAGTGAGTACTGATATCTAATATAAATATTACTTCGGGACAATGTCGATGAAGCGTTGGTTATTTAATTTTCAATTTCGTTAAAATTTTGTTGTAGTGATAGAGTAGGCTTAAAAAGGACTTTAATTCCCATTTTAAACATTGTTTGTACTTTTGGAATGGCGAATACTTTTGAGCATATTTGTGTCATCTTAACTATGCTGAAACACTCTTTACGTATATGGCAGGATTAATTAAATTTATTAATGAATCCGAATGTCGGAGAATTCCGATAATCACTATATTTTCCTAAGTACGGCAGTATATTTTGCTCCAACAACATTTATCTAACCGCCTTGACGATTCGCTTGGCCTCTTCGGTTGACTCAAATTCCTTTAAAGGCATTAGTGATAACAATTTAGTGATTATCCGAATATCCCAACTTTCGGATTTAGGTGAATGCACCATTGACAAATAAAGTTACTCATTGATTAATCACTTATATGTATTACGAAAGCTTATCGAACATATGTTTTGTCATAGACATCCAAGAAGGTTTTTATCATTGTCTGAATGTTGAATCTAAATTATTCACGCGTCTTGTTTCTGCTAGCGTTCACAAGAAACTGAACGATTTGTCCACCAAGATAGCACAAGACAACTGCAATACCTACCCTCCACTCGATAATATTTTCAATCAAAAATACATACGGTAATCGAAAGAAGGTATGTTCAAAGGAAAGCGAAAATTGTTAAATTGTAAAGTAAAGACCAAATCATAAAATTTACAATTTTCAATTCTCTACCTAATTTTAAAATTTATATAAGGTACGCCATGGTTACGGTTGAAAACAATTGAAATCGATTTCTCCATACAATATTTATATCCACTAGTGAATGCTATTTCGTAAACTTTATTGTACAAGTACCTATTATTGATATTGTCAACTACAGGTTGTAACGACTTGGCCGTAATATTTTACACGTGTTAATTGGGGCCGACTTTGGATACCCTATTGTTTATAAACTATTATAACATAGTTTGATGTAGGTACTGACATTGTTTATTTCGTGTTATTGTCTGTAACTGACATATTTACGTAATGCCACGAATAGCAGCCACATTGTAAATCCATTACAGGTTAAAATACACAAGAAAATCTAAAAGCTGTCGAACTAGCGGCGCCATTGGGGCTTTTTCGCTTGTATAAAGAAATGTAGCGCGGGCTTAGATCCTTTCTCCCCACTAACACCCGGATTTATGCTCAATGTTCCAAACTGGATGGTTTTAGAAATCGAATGACGGTGCTTTGAAGAAAACTTTTATTTGCTGCCAGCTACAGCCGTTTTAAAATGAATCCATTATCGATTTACGCTTTGAAATATAAACTGGGCGGTACAACTTCAATTTCGTTTATCGACAGCGAAAAGCTTTTGTCTTGAAATGGTTATTCCTCATATATATTTTTATGTTAGTATTTGTTGATATGATTATTATATTTTATAAAACTGAGTTCTCTCGTCTCGTCGAGAATCCCACGTCGATTTGGGCTGATGTTATTATTGTCTTTGTAACTACTATTCGGTATACAGGGTATATCAAGACCGCGACCGAAAACGAATCCAGGTGGTAGTATTAGTGATATCAAAAACAAAGCAAGTAAATATTTAACAAAAAAAATCGTCTATTTTTTTTTGTAATTTTTTACTTAACGTCGTATTTGAGTGATAAATACATAGTTTTTCTAAAATTATGAAGTACACCCATCGATCAATTATACACTAGATACACAGTTCCCTGTAAATGTTCCTTTAAAAAGTGGCACCGATGCATTGAAACAAAAAACTGAACAAGAAGATCACAAATTAACACAAATTTCACCTTATTCCTGGGGCATAAAGTCCCTTTTTGAATGAGACGTCCTCGAAAGTAATAAAATTTTATGACTTTAGTTGGACAGCGGAATATAGGGCGCAATGGAGTCGAATTGTTACATATTTTTTCTATGAATTAACATGAACATAAAAATCTACAATATAATAGGTAAAGTTATTACCTATTGTATTGTAATAATGAAATATGATATGTAAAATGTGATTATTTTGTAAATATGATAAATCGAAAAAAATAATAAAATAATTATTTTTTTTGGTTTTCTGTTTCTGTATATTATTTTTCTGTGTACAATAAAGATTTAAATAAATAAATATACTTAAGTTTATTTTTCTTTTACATTATGTTAAATGTTGTACGAATATGGCAAAATCATGAACAAATGAAAAAAAAATCGTTGACACACAACTATTTTTTTTATATTTACTTCACAATGTCTCCTTTTAATATATTTTAACATAGTCTGTACATAATATAATGAATTCTGTAATCTGTAATAAATATTTCTGGTGTTAATTTTTAATATATAATAAGTTTAAATCATTTAAAATTAGTAACTAAAAAATACAAAATAAAACTACTCCATGTATATTCTGTTCCAAATCATGACGCTACTCATCCTTGTCTATTTAAGCGTGTCGAAAGAGACAACTGCGAAGCAGCGCTTGTTGATTTTAGGTTGCTAAATTAATTTATATTTAATTATTGGTACTCAATTTTACATATTTATTAAAGTAGGAAGCAAGTAAATTAATTTTACTTACCGAAAATACGAAATCCCATGAGTTTTAAGCTTTGTAAGCGTGTTGTTTTTGTACTTTTTTACGGAGCATTTAGGCATTGTCACAAGCAACGGTCGGCGCGCGACTGAAGGCGAAAGAGTGCTTACTCGTGATTTAAGCACTCTTTTTCGGTGCCATTTTTCAAGCGCTCATGTTGTATCTAGTGTATAATTGATCGATGAGTACACCGCTTTATTTTTAAACACATAATGGTACGTAAGGGTTTAAATTACTATTTTTACAAAAACTTAATATTTACCCCTCTAAAACGATGATTTTTAAAATACTGTAAAAAAAATCCATCGCTGTTTTTGCAAAATTGTTAGTTGCATTGTCTCTGTTACCCCTAAAATTACCACCTGGCTTCGTTTTCGGTCCCGGTCTTGATATACCCTGTATAATTACCCATTATCTTTGGAATAATAAGATCTCAAACTATTTTATTGGCAAATGGATGACACAGCGATGATAAATGCTATAACTTTTATAGGTCATTTACGCAATCCACATGGTGCCGAAGCCTCCCCAGGCTAATTCCCGCAGTAATGTGTAATTGGTTTCACGAATCCTTAGGATCGTCACAACGTAATTACTTTCTTCATGGGTGCCGCAAATTTGATTACAATTGTAATACATGGAACTGTATGTGGACAGCGCAGTTATAAATTTAATAAGGGATTTTACAGCACTTACTTGTGCGTTTTAAACTTACAATCGCAAGTAGATTCCGTTTAAATAGCCTAAATCTCACTGACAAGATTATATTGTTTGTTTAAATTATTAGGTACTTGCGAATTAAACAACTCTGCTCCTTCATTAAACACCCCATTTTCGCAAATTTGTAAAAATAAAAAAACGTGAACCAAAACGTCTGAAAATAAGAATGTCTATTGAGAAATGTAGAAATATTCATTAAATTGGGAAGTGTCTTCTCTAAACACATAAAAGGAGCATTGAACACCAAACGAAGTCTAACCACTACACACAGCGCAAACTTGCTGATAAGACTTTGGCAAGCAGTTTTATACAATTTTCTGACTTCGACGATTTAAAACTGAATTTTGCTAATATCACACCGTTGTTTGCGAATTTTTAGGGAATTCGGTATGTGTATCATGTAATACATCGTAACTTTATAACACAAGTGCCTATCCATTTCATTAGAGCTTTAATATAGCTACCTGTATAAAACAGTTCACTCACATTGAAAAATACATTTATTTTCTTGTCTATTCAACAGACTACAATAAAAACATTCATTTGGGACAGTCATAAATATCACGCTTAAACTTAAAAAGGAATGTTCAGAATCGGTACCAACTAAATCGATACAGCCATTGTGTGTTGAGAATTTTTATTTCTTCTTATTTGAATGTATTTTGAAGGTATTAGGAATGTCAGTATTATGCAAAATATCAAATCGTAATACCCATTATGGGGCTTCCCATACCCACATCGTAGAGATCTGGTTTTCTTATTGTTCCCACATTACTGTCAGTAAATTGTATTATCTCTGCTAAAAGGGTTATTCAGGGTAGATATTCGCTTGAGATATTGGATACCCTTCTGTTTAATATCTACAAGAAATGGGATTTAGTAGGCAGACTGATTTAGAGATGGCTGAACTTTGTTCTATATTAACCTATGTACATACATACATACGTACAGACTACATTAAAATGTTTGGGAGCGTTAATAACATTAGAAAACATTTTAAAATCTGATAATTTCAGCCTGCAAATTTTCCGGATTAAAGAAATGTTAAGGATTGTTATGCAAAGGATTGATGATATTTGGAAACAGTACATTGCCGTTGTGGTTTATTCTGTATACTAGCAGTCAAAACAGATCTTGAGTATCTTGGCTGATGGGGTACCGTTCACAATGATTTGGTTTTGATGTCTTTGGACTAGGAAGGATCCTAGTTGAAGTATTTACTTTATTTGTGAATAATTGTCGCGATTTTTTTATTTAAGCGGTTGGAGCGTAAATACCATAATATTACCGATTAAGGGTAGGTTAAAGCTGATTAATTATCTAACTCAATCCTGGGGTCAAAATAATCACTCATAAGAATTCTGATATCGCTTTATGACCCTTGTCGACTTTAACCGTTCCGACAACTTGATGAGTTTTCCGCGGCTCAAAAGGAAATTAGGTTATACCTATCTACGGAGAGAGAGATCGCTCTGTCTTAGTTTCGATTATACATGTAGGTATACGTTTGTCCTAGAGCGTAGTGATTGCACGACCTGGGTGTTGCCAACTGAGTTACGAGTTTCTGAAGCGTATATAGACTTACAATTTGCATACGCTATATTCGACACAAAAGCGGTGCTTGTAATTCAGTACATATTATATAAACAATGCCTACCAGAAGATATAGTGTTATGGTTAAATTCACATTTGTTTTGACATTACACACACGGCCGAACTTCATGTGATTGAGTGATTTTAATAAATAATTACTGCAATTCAAGACTTTCTATATTTGCATTTTGCTTGTAATAATATTTATTATGTTGTCCAATTTTGTAATAATTCTATTGAGTGAAAAAAAATCTGCCTTGAAAAAGAAGACTGGAAAGAAAGTAAATAATCAGACTAAAAAGAAAATTATGTTGTTTGCAAATCAAAACTTAGGTATAATACCTCAAAATAGATATTATTTCGTATGGAATGGCAGTGGCGTAAATCTACGTTGGCTCTTAAAAACGTATAAAACTGCAATAAAGGCGCGCAAATCACAAAAAATTTATGAGTTCCTTTTCGACTGATACTAAAATTATGTTCCATTTGCGAGATCACATCATAGGTAATGGCTGTTAATAAAATGCGTTTATATTTTGGATGCCATATTGTGTGCATGCATATTATACGAAAAATAATACCTTTTGTTCAATCCATCGGTGTAATAGGATTGTATGTTCATTTTGTTACTACGGGTTAATGGCGTAAATATCTTAGCTGCTAAGAATTGCTTTCATATTTTAAATGTCTGATGGTTATAGGTATAATTTACCTACATGTTTCCATTGACCTACATTAAATACTGGCTGTTCAATTACGCCGCAGGCGTTAATTTATCTATGTTCTTTAGAAATATATGCTTATTTATTACTTTCGAATAAAAATGGTAGCTGCTTAATTACCGCATTGATTTTATAATTTGAGCGGTTAATGTATTAAACTTCACGTTCTTTATAATTAAGTGTTTGGAAATAATATGTACATCGACTGCTAAAGTTTCTTTGCTGTGACGCCACTGATTTAAACATATATAATTAAACTCACGCTTTTATCCCAGAAGGGGTAGGCAGAGGCACCACCAGGACACCCACATTTCGCCTTGTATGTCCCGTCCCATGGTGTTATAGGGGGCGAGTCTATCGCCATATCGGGCACAAATTCCTGACTCCGGGCTGATAATGAATAGAAAAATCCCATATGACTTTGCCCGATCCGGGGCTTGAACCCGAGACCTCAGCTTTGTAATCGTACCGTAGTACAACTACGCCACTGCACCGAGGCAGTGAGTAGGCACTGATTTAAACATAGCTTTTATAATGTTAGCTAAAGTTATAATATACATATATTATGTGTAAAAAAATTACTCGCTATGTTTAATTTTTTATCATCCGCATAGAGACGCTACTGCAGCCATTTATTCAAAAAATGAACCCTTGATTGGTTGCGTTTTCGTAAAGATAATCCAGTATCGCAATATTCATTGCCGGTTGCTCCAATATACTCACTTGTCTATTCATTTGCCATTCACCGCTAAATTAAACG
This sequence comes from Deilephila porcellus, assembly GCA_905220455.2. Lineage (NCBI taxonomy): Eukaryota > Metazoa > Arthropoda > Insecta > Lepidoptera > Sphingidae > Deilephila > Deilephila porcellus. Next base: position 9,240,787 of record LR999977.1, on the reverse strand, counting down.
CCGGAAACTAGTTATCGTACTGCGTGAAATGTGAATCAATATCGACAAAACATTTGATACAAAAGCACTCGATGACTATTGGATTATAGGACTGAAATAACTAAGCGAAAAGGTGTTTTGTATTTGTTGACGCGTTTTTATAAAAAGTAATCATGTATATTTCTTGGACGAATTCTATTAAAAGGAATTCTGCATTTTTTTAACACGCTTTTATTAGCTTCACCTGTATGTATGTATCTAACGGAATCTTTGAAGTCCATTTTCGAGCACTTCAAAACGTCGGATTGACTCAAAATTTATCATACTTATTAAGGACCTATGACAATACAATAATTTAAAAATTATGTGACATTATCTTAACCAGAACTTTCAGAAATTATTAGTATTTGATAAAATTTGCGGACAGCTGCTTTCCTTTGATAAGACAGCCGCAGATAGACGACTTTTAGTAAAATAAACAAAATAAAATGTGTGTTAAATATTAATTAAAGCGTAAATTTTCATCATTCTGAAAATCTGAACTCACCAGCCATTCGTATCGATTGTTAGTATGTCGTTAGGTGCAGTAGTTAAATAGAGAATTGTTGAATCTATAAATGAAACTAGAAGAAAAATATAATATGTTGAGATTAATGATTATAAATCGTATTATTATTACCGAGGACAATAAAGTTTATCCATACCCTAGCAATGGATTACACGATCACTTTTGAACACAATTTTATTGCAAACAAAATAAAATGTCTTGTGTGGAGAAATATCTTCAATTCTCATCGAAATTGGGTTTCGTGTGATAAATTTAAGGGTTGAATATACTCGTGTATAATATGAGTTGGCACCAAAAGATTTATTTTTACTTGAGATAAAATGGCCTTTAAACAAAAGGCTTTATTAAAGCTATCTTTATGCGGCCGTAACCTATTATCGTGAATGAAAGCAATATAATGTGAAAATAATTCTTTGGACTGTAAGACTATAGGAATTTACATTTTCATTTGGGAGAATGAAATAGTTTTATCAGATTCGAGATTAATGTTACAGAGAATTACATACAGCCCTTCACTTTCACGCTGCCCGCTAGACCGTTCCGTCAAGTGACAGTAGGACTTTTCATAGTAATTCATACAGAGAATATTTTTTGCCTGATAAGATTACCCACTCTGGGTTGAATTTCTGCAATATTTATATTTTTCGAACAAAAGCAAGAGAGAGACTGTAGGGATTTATCAAAATATTGATTAATCGTTTTACAACGTTTTGTATCCATTTCTTTTGTAAGTATAAGAGAATCGGCTTTTCGATTTATTCAGAATATCTAAAGGCGCAGGTGTGCTAAGCTAGGTACCCAATCTGCGGGAGGAGGTGAGTTACACGTTCATAGTTTTCCTATATTGTTCAAGCACCTGGTCTTAATAGGTTTATGCCCCAATTTTGTACGCAAATTATATTAATAGCTTTCCTTTACTCAGACAATGTTTATTAAATTTCAGGTATACCTACCAAAAATATTGGCCGTGATAATAAAGTTATAATGTTAATTAAGGCTACAAATAAATCGTTCCTTTTTTCTATTGACGACATAAGTGATAAGAGATAATAAATATTTAGCGAAGTAAATCTTATCCACACTTATTTAGATTAATATACCTATTGGAAGACATGTGTTACACTGTGGGCGATTTCGCTGGTATATTATTTACTTAAATAAATATAATAGCCTTTATCCTCGAAGGGGTAGGCAGAAGCGCCACTAGGACACCCACATTTCGCCTTGCATGCTCCGTCCCACGATGTGATAGGGGGCGAGCCAATCGCCATATCGGGCACAAATTCCTGACTCCGGGCTGATAATAAATAGAAAAATCTAATATCACTTTGCCCGACCCGGGATTCGAACCCGAGACCTCAGCTTTGTAACCGTACCGTAATACAACTACGCCACCGAGGCAGTAAATAGGTCTTTCGTGCACAATAAGATGCATGTAAATAGTTATTTCGTGAATAGCAGATGAACGTACAAATTACTGCTATATTATAGTTGGTATAGGTACGCGTGCAAAAGCGTCCGGTTAAATGTAACTTCGTTCGCTCAGTCCGTAATTTGATATCGTTTGATTTTGTCCCCTTTGGTGCACGTTACTATGTTCCACGTTTTCTCGTTTTACACGGACTAGTATATTGTGTATTTTTAAAGATGAAAGTGGACAGTTGTTTCTTTCGGTTCATTCTCTTTGTTATATATCGGATCAGATGTATTGCGAGTTAAAGACAACCCAGTATATTTAAGTTACTCGCCGACATTCAGGGCTCGGTGTCAATTCTTTGAGTGCCACTGTTGAGCTTGGTTGACAGGAGTTTCAGTAGCGGGATAGTTTTTAGTTAGTAATATTTTTTTTATTTTGTTACAGCGATGAAGGCGGCCATCCTGATTCAGCAGTGGTATAGGAGATACTTGGCACGCATGGAGGTCCGCAGGCGGTACACGTGGACCATCTTCCAGAACATCGAATATGCTGGCGAGCAAGACCAAGTTAAGGTATTTAATAAAATAGTTATTTAGGTCAGCAGGGGAGATCTTTACGAAAATTTAATTCGGATCCTAAGAGCCGGAAGGGAGGCTACTGTCTTAAAAGTCGCCTACTTGACTTTGTTAAAGAAAGGCCGCGATCCAAAGTTGGAACGATTGAGCAGGAAACGGGTGTTAGCCAAGGGCGGAACAATCCCAAGGGTAAGTAGAAAGGGTATAAATCGCGACTTTATAAATCTCGGTATAAAAAATAACAAGTGTGAATTGGATATTATTTATGATACACTTCTAAAGAGAAACATTACATTCCGAATTAAATTCCTACGCGATAAAAAATTGAATGTTTGTTATTCAATCACACCCCGTCACTGTACGAATGCAATTTTTATGGCACGTTAACTCTGTTCTCTCGCGGAGTAAATTTTATACAACGGTTGTTAATCCTCTAGTATAAGATTATTACATCCCACACAACACCCGCTGCCAAATGGCACATATAAGATTGAATAAAATTGAAAACTTCATGTGCGGTAGGGTATGTATGGGTAGAATAAACTAGACAGCTTGAGAAAATACCATCCCGTTTCTCGGTCATAAGCTTAAATTAATCCTTCTTATAATAAACGGAAACAAACAAATTGCAAAAAAATGTTCTTTAGATTTTGTAGGTTACAATCTAGAGTTATTTATTAAGCTGACGATTGTATACTCGAAAGCTTAGTCAGAGGTGTGTGCCCAACGCACGCCGAGCTTGCTTTCGTCTTAAGATGTTATATTGGGTGAGTCAATTTCGATCCCGAATACCAGTCCTGGGGAAGTCATAATTGAATTTTTTTTATATTTCAAAACGCAAGACATACAAAAATAGAGTCTCCGACTTGTAAATAGAATCCAAAATCTCACTGTTTATAAGTCCTTTACGCTGCGGCTAGACCAATGATGTGACTAAGGCCCATTATCATCACTATTGTATATTTGAAATGTTTCCCCAGATGGTAGGTGCTGGTATTTATAACTAGCAGGTGTCAGTCAAGTTTTTTACACAGCATGCCACATATTACTATGAAAATACTAAAAGCAAATATTGTAACCGTAGCCTAAACACACATCACTCCAGCGTAGTAGATGAATGTAGGAGCCACATTTCATATTAAGGTACATTAAAGTATAAATCCTTTTGAGATTTGCGATTAAGATTTACGTCTTATTTCAATATAAGGTCTGCACTACTTTTACCTCACTGATCTACTGATGCCGTGGATAGACAGTAAATCATGATGATTGAGGTTGTATTAACCCTTAACTTGGCACCGTACATCCCACTGTACGTACATTATCAAAAATTATTACTCTTTGTTTATTGAATATTTTTTCTTCTCGTTTTTTGTGAATATATTGTTATATACAGTAGAATCACTAGACAATTATTTTGTCGAGACTGCACTGTAATATAAATGTCTAAATAAAAAAAACTAAAAGCCACGAGCTCATCCTCGCGACACCGTGATATTATTTTAGCTTTATTCAACTTTTTTCATCTAAACTTGACAATATGTTTTGTTTTTTATTATGTATAAAGCTTAAATTATTCAATAAATGCCTTTTAACGTAGCTAACTACAAACAAGCTCTTGTATTCGAATGAAATAAGTGTATGTACATCACAATGTACATTTCCAAGAACGCGATAAAGTACCAATGGTAAACTATGGTAACCACGCTGTACATTGCCAGGTTTATAGAACATTGGGTTTTGGTAAATTTGTGGGTATTCGTTTGTTAATTTGTGTGTGTTTCGTTTATTTGTGTTTGTTTTGACATTTATTTGTTATATCTTGCCTATAGAACAAAAACTAACTAACTCGCATAACATAGTGGCATTAACTGTTGTGAAAATATCAGCTCTGAGGATAACTCTACATCCGGTAGAGCACCTCTTATTTGCATACAATCTTCTCCATAACCTTTGATTTACTTTCATAGGCATATTAACGTTAACAAATTAATTTAAATTAAATAGTTTGACAGACTTTAATAAAGAATACAGTAGTGTCTCTATAAGTCTCTCACTAATCCCCCAACGCCGAACACGAGCAGATATTACATGATATTTATTTGGAACCCATACAATTTTTACAAAACACAACTGCTGAATAATCAGGCACTTTACCCAGCAATGCCAGTCGACAATAGGAACAACTTACCACTTCTAAGCCACAACATAACAGCTTATAAAAAAGTAGCCAAAAAAGTTAAGGCTACGAAATTTGTTCTAGATTATGAGATTCATCCAAAGCCGTACTTCGTCACACAGCTTGTTTTTAAGAAATGTAATATGCCTTTCATCAAACTCACATAAATACAAAACAATATTGTTTATATTACAGATTTCAATAGACTTTATCTCAGACACTGATCATAGAACAAATCTATAGATAGTGCATAAGCTAGGATGACCTATATCGTTGACAGGAGATGAAATAAAGAACTTCTTAGCCACTCTGATCATGGTGGGTATAGCGTAGATGCCTGTTTATCCTCATAATTGGGTAGAAGGATCAAGATACCTGCTAATTACAGACTTTATGCCTCATAACGAATATCGAGAAATATGTCAACATATACATGTAGCTGGTACTAGCTTAGAAGACTCATACCACTGCTTCAAATTTTGTCTTTGATTAGAGTAAATACATTATTTGTTTTAATTGAACAAGTGGGAACCCATTTCCCGGAAGTAGGTGCCTAAACATAGCGTTGCAAGTGTTGCAAGAGTGATAGGACAACTGGCGTGTGTAAAAATGACAAATATTTTTGCATTTCGATGACCGGGATGCAAAAATATAATTATTTCCGAAAATTTCATACAAAGTAATTGAGGTTATCATTGTGTTTTGTCTTTTTTATTAAAATATATAGAATAAAATATTACAAATGTATTTCATTACGAAGCTGGCAATGTGCATCACAATGTGCAAACAAAACTACATGAAGATTTCCGCGTACTTGGCAAAGTACACTGTGATGTACATAGGTTTTCTCGTAACCTAGGATATCTAGATTTTTTATTTTATTTTTCCCATGCTATCTAACCCTAACCAAACTAATATTTGTCAAAATAATATATGTTTTCTTATTTTTCCGTTCTTGCCAAGTTAAGGGTTAAATGTTCAGGTAACATTCGCCTAACATTTTCGATTCACAATCTCTCCGGAATCGAGTTTCCGTGCCTCATGGGACCTCAGTGGAGTGGCAGAATATCGGTGAAATGCTCTTGCCTTTCCGCCAATTCTTGTTGATGTTTGAATATTATATTCGCTAAATTTAAAAAACAGCAATTTGGTGTTTAGTATTTGTTTTTAATAATTTAATGTACGTATGCTGGCTTATAGATCCGTAATAGTAAAATTTTTCGGTGTACACGTTTAATTAAATAACTAGATAAAGTAATGGACTACTCTTTCGATGATTACCTACATTTTTCGTTTAAAATTAAATCTGTCTTTGTGGGTATGTGCCTCATCCGCCAACCTTTTAAAATTCAAATTATAACGTTTTACGACGAGAGATTTCAACACATTTGTCATGGAGTTACAGTTTTATGAGGGAATGATTTAGAAGCTTACTTTATAGCACTTGTTTAAGACAATTTAGCGCTTGTTTGCGCATGTCTTATAAATTATTAATGCACACTAACCCAGACTTAATTTAATTATGGTTAATTCCGAACGTGAGTTGCTTCAACAACAATGTCATAATGAATTTACGTACTGACGGTTGAAGCGCACAATGTAACATGAGGCGTAGTAGTGCCAGAACCATTGACTCATTATGTTCATTGAACATTTCAGGCCAATCTTTCGATTTCAGTGAGCAAAGCTAGTGCAACAGAAGGCAATTTATTTGGAATATTCAAGTAATGTAATATCAATGATTGTAATCAATGGGATGAATGGGTGTTAGTTGCTGAAAGCTAATGCACACAAAGATGAGTGCAATTAAGAAGCCTTATAGTTTAGAAATGACCTGTAGTTTTAAAAACGTTGAAGTGTATGTATGCTCCCTAACTTTTAATTCTTAGTATATACACTGCTTTATATCGTTTTTATGCTAAGTAAGTACTTTTACTGGAATGCGCATTGTTGTATAAGTTTTATATTCTAATATTTTATTCAATATATTTCATTCACTATGGTTGGTTGTCTCACTACAAATATCCTCTAGGACCCCCAACATTTCATGGCGACCCTGCCAGGATAGTCTGCCAAGGGGCAAAATAAAGTACTTGTGTCGTGTGAATCGAAAATGTGCCGGTCAACAGTCGAGAAAGAAGAGGTGTTCCTAAACCAGAATGCGGCAGGTGGTAGCAACGACGCCTTGCTAAAGGACATCGGAGGACACTTGGAGCGAATGAGCGTCATTACCATAATCATTTTAGTCGCCGTATCTGTCGTGGTAATGTACCTTCTTTTGAAATATTATCGAAGCTGCCATCGCCAATGGATAAATGAAGAAATGGGTCTACACGCTCTGCAACGCATTCGGGCATCTATGCGAGGACGAGTAATGTCTGATGAAACATCTCCTTGATCCAGCTAGCATCAATCATGAATATTATTGTTTTATAACACGATAATTTAAACGACATAAAACAGTGCACAAATTCACAGTGAATATGATACCTAGCGACTAAACTGCAACGTGTGAAATATTTCTGTGCCGTTTCGCAACAATTGTGGATACTTGATGCTTTTGTTTTCTTTTTTTTTTGTGTCATGAAATAATTAATTATTGGTTTTATAGATTTAAGTGATGTTTAATTTAGATTATGATTGATATTTTATTAGAGAAATATGAGGTTCTGATAGATATTAGAAAATACTTAATTAAAAAGGGACAAGCTAGATATAAGGGTACTGTTATTAAGACAAAGTTAGATGAAGCGAAATTTATCCATGAGGAATGTACGAAAATTTTACTAAATTTAGAAAAAGGAAAAGATCAAAAGTTAGTTAAATCGGCATTAGATATTTTTCAAAATATTAAGAAAGTTTTTGAGGAAATAAGTAGTTTGTGTATTTTACCAAAAATTGTTTCCGAAAAAATGGAATTTGACTTAAAAGTGGCATGTAGTTTGCTTCCAGCAATGGACGGTGTTGAGGAGACAACCAAACGTTTAATTGACTCGTTAGAGATGTATGCAGATATGCTCGATGAGAAAGGTAAGACCCTTCTTATAACATTTGTAATTAAAAGTAGATTATCAGAAAATGCAAAGCTACGAATTACAGGTAAATATAGAAGTATTGAAGACTTAATTAAAGATATGAGATGCCATTTACTGACACAAAAATCGTTTACCGCTTTACAGACACAGTTATTAAAATTACAACAAGGTTCATCATCTATCGAAAAATATGGTACCGAAATAGAGAGATTGTTCACTGAACTTACTTTATCGCAATCGGAAGGTAATTCGGACGCAGTTGAAATTTTAAAACCCTTAAATGAACAGCTTGCCATAAAACGTTTTTCAGAAGGACTACGTAGCTCAAAGTTGGGTACGATCATCTCTGCGCGCAACTATAGCAGCCTGAAAGATGCCATACAAGCTGCGAAAGAAGAAGATATTACTTCCCAGTCACTGTCAGGTAACGTCATGCATGTATTCAAACGTGGACAAGGTTTTCATAAAAATCACCCAAGGCGTTATCACAATTTCAGTAATAATCGTGGTCAATATATTGACAATTCCAGTCGTGGTCGGTATGGTAACTGTGATAACCAGAGATACAAGTGTCGTGGAAATTATGGAGGATATACTGGAAATCAGTATAATAATCGTAGTTCATTGAACTATAATAGGGGTCACAGAAATAGTAGAGTTTCACGATCTTTTAGGAACAGTAACAGAAATGTGTTTTCGGTGGAACATAATGAAGCCACTCAGCGTAATGATACACATAATAAAGAATTAGAACCTTCTAGCAGTCAGTTTTTTCGATCTTAAACATTGCATATTATCAAACCTGGGCAATGCAAAATACGTAGTATTTTACGTTAATAACATTAAATATTATTGGCTTATAGACACAGGCGCTACGTTATCAATTATTAAAAGTGAAGCATTACCAAATAGAATCAAAGTGCAAAGAGATGAAACTTTAATTAATGGAATCGGTGGTCAAAAACGTTCTCAAGGCTTAGTCAATCTAACGTTAAAGCAACATTTCGCAAAATTTATGCATAAGTTTCTTATATTTGACTCTTTACCGCTGAAAGCAGATGGAATAATAGGCCTAGATTTTTTAACTAAATTTAAAGCTAATATTAATTTACATACCAATACTTTAACTTTATATAATCACGAAGATAAATATTATTTTAACTTTATTGATGAACATGATAGATTGTGTAATGAGTTGATAATACCCGCCCGCTCTGAGTCAATCCATTATATATACGTAAATGAAAATGAACAAAATGATGTAATTGTCTGTGGAAGAGAGTTAACGAAGGATATTTTTCTTGCAAATGCGATAGTAAGAGTAAAAAATAACAGAATTCCTATTAAAATTCTTAACATCAATGAAAAAGATATAAAATTAGAGAGTTTCGTGCCGGAATTATTATGTTTAAGTGATTACAATATATGTCAATTTAATAATAATCTAATAGACGTTTCTAGAGTTCAACAACTACTATCCCAGCTTAAATTGGATTATTTGAATGAGGAAGAGAGACAATCTATTGAAGCGATTTGCGCAAAATATTCAGACGTTTTTTTCATTGATGGTGACAAGTTGTCAACTACAAACATTTATGAGCAGTCTATTACTGTAAAACCAAATTCAACTCCAGTATATGTAAAACAATATAGGTTACCACAGGCATTAAAATCTGAGATAGCTAAACAAGTTAATAACATGATTGATGATGATATTATAGAAGAATCCAACAGCGAATGGTCAAGTCCAATTTTATTAGTGCCAAAAAAGAGTAAAGAAGGAGCTGAAAAGAAATGGCGATTAGTTGTAGATTATAGGAAGCTGAATGAGACAATTTGTGATGATAAATTTCCTTTGCCAAATATAAATGAAATTTTAGACTCTCTGTCTGGCGCGGTGTATTTCACTCACCTTGACCTTTATCAAGGTTATTACCAAGTAAGATTAGAACCTAACAGTCGTAAATTAACAGCATTTACCACTGGAACAGGTCAATATCAAATGAAACGGTTACCAATGGGGCTCAAGATTAGTCCAAGTGCTTTTAGCCGTATGATGTCAGTAGCAATGTCTGGTTTGACTTATGAAAGGTGCTTAGTATATCAAGATGATCTCATTGTCTTTGGTAGAAATCTGCATATGCATAATCACAATTTAATAAGTATAATGGAAAGACTAAGAAAAGTTAATTTGAAATTAAACCCACTAAAGTGCGAATTTTTAAAGAAAGAAATTCTGTATTTAGGTCACGTTGTTTCAGAAAAAGGTGTTTTACCCGATCCAGAAAAAACTAAAGTATTAGTAAATTACCCTACGCCCAAAAACGCGGAAGAAGTTAAGCGATTTGTAGCATTCTGCAATTATTACCGGAAATTTATAAAATCCTTTTCAGACATAGCTATACCATTAAATAAATTATGTAGGAAAAATGAACCATTTATTTGGACTAATAAATGTAAACATGCCTTTGAATATCTTAAAAATTCCCTAATTTCATCACCAATACTACAATATCCCGATTTTTCCAGTGATAACGAATTTATATTACAGACAGATGCTTCTGTTACAGCAATAGGCGCTGTACTGTGCAATAAAGACTTAAGACCTATAGCGTATGCAAGTAGGCCTTTAAACAAAGCAGAAAAGAATTATCCTACAATAGAAAAAGAGCTTTTAGCAATAGTTTGGTCGGTAAAATATTTTAGACCATATTTATATGGCAGAGAATTCACAATAATGACAGATCACAAACCCTTAGTTTATCTTTTTGGTATGAGAGATCCTTCAAGTAGGCTTCTTAAATTTCGATTAATATTAGATGAATATAATTTCAAAATTATATATGTTCGGGGAAAAGAAAATGTTGTTGCAGATGCTTTGTCTAGGATATGTATATCATCAGACGAACTTAAAAATATGCAAGCACAACTTGTAGCTGTAATGACTAGGGCACAAAAACGGAAGATAGATAAGTTGAGTAAAAATAAGGATGATGTTGAGAAGACGGAGCTTAGTAAATCCCGTGACAATTGGTCAGGCCAACCAAGAGTTGTGGATATATTAAGGAAACCGTTTGGCTCAGTAGAAATGACTTTTATAACAGCTAGTGAGTTAGAAAGATTGAAAGATGAAGACGTGATAACAGATGTATTTGAATGTTTTGTATTTTCAATGAAAAGAATGATAATTTACATCAATCTTAATTTCAAGGCACACTTTACGCGAGCCGAATTTGTGCAGAAATTGAGTTTGTTTTGTGATAAGTTGCGAATTGATGAAGTTTGTATGATTAAAACTGATAATAATATCGATTTTATTAAAAGCGTTTGTGATGAAATAACAAAGTTAGAAAAATGGTCCGGACCACGCATTTGCGTTTTAAGAGGAGTAAAAAGAATAAGTGATGACAAAGAAAAATGTATTATTATGAACGATTTTCATCTACTACCATCTAGCGGACACGCTGGGGTACGTAGAATGGTGAATACTATTAAAAATAGATATTATTGGCCAAGTATAGAAAAAGACGTCCAAGCTTTTGTAAAGAAGTGTACGAAGTGTCAAAAATCTAAGTACATCCGTTATATAAAAGAACCGATGGAAATAACTACGACAGCTTCCTCGGCTTTTCAGAAAATTTATTTAGATGTAGTGGGACCCTTGTGTAGAGATATCGATGGTAATTGTTATATATTGACTATTCAATGCGAACTGTCTAAATTTGTACTAGCCATTCCTCTAAAAAATAAAGAAACCATGTCCATAGCTGATGCATTCGTGCGACATTTTATTTTAATATTTGGTATTCCAGAAACCATAGCTACAGATCGAGGAACAGAATTTATCTCCGCAACAATGGAACAGGTTTGTAAACTTCTTAATATAGAAAAACTATCTTCAACAGCCTACCATCACCAATCGATAGGAAGTCTTGAAAATGCGCACAAAACTCTGGGTGCATTTTTAAGAATTCAATGCGAAAATCACACAGATACATGGAGCTATTGGCTACCATATTGGTGTTTTAGTTTCAATAATACGGTCCATTCAGAAACAAATTATATGCCATTTGAACTAGTTTTTGGGAAACTCTGTCGAATACCTAGCACAATTACTGACCCTGTAGAACCCTTATACAATAATGATAATTATTCATTACAATTAAAATATCGTTTACAGACAGCCCATGCAGATGCAAAGAACAATTTGCTCAATAAAAAATATAAAAGAAAAGAATTGTATGATAAGTCAATAAATCCGATTAAATATCAAGTAGATGATTTGGTTTTGGTAAGAAATGAGACAGGTAGCAAACTAGATGCAATTTATGAAGGTCCCTACATAGTAATAGAAGATTTAGGTTGTAATCTTAGGATAAAGAAAAATAATAAAATAGAATTAATTCATAAGAATAGAACTAGGCCATACTATCAGTAAAGTGATGTATTGTATGGACATTTTTTTTTATATAATGTAATTAAGTAAGAAATCTATTAATAAATAAGTACACATTGTTTTGTTGTAATACATCTATTTCGTTTAGTGTTTATTGGATATCTAATAAGTATGTAACAGAAATGATTTCAATTGGATTGTGTAAAAAAAAAAAACTGCATTTGTCCGTTTTTTTTTCTTTCTTTGCCATGGGAGGTGAAGTGTATGTATGCTCCCTAACTTTTAATTCTTAGTATATACACTGCTTTATATCGTTTTTATGCTAAGTAAGTACTTTTACTGGAATGCGCATTGTTGTATAAGTTTTATATTCTAATATTTTATTCAATATATTTCATTCACTATGGTTGGTTGTCTCACTACAAATATCCTCTAGGACCCCCAACATTTCACGTAGTGACCTCTCGGGAATTTCGTTATTCCAACATCCACTGACCTTTTTCATTAGTCAGGATTAATACTTACCTAAGTATTAACGAATTAAAAGCGTCTAAGTGGATTTAACTATACACGGGTTAATATAATGCTTTTAATGTAATTAGTGTCTGCATGTGAGAAATTTCTAATTGCATTATAGTTCTAGTTAATTAATGCTCAAATGTGTTCCATAGCATCACCTATGTATGACAAAAAAAACCTGTCTGATTCACGACGTGCATTTGGGTATCTCAATTGTAGTATTAAAAATTAAGAAAAAAAAAATTTGACAACAACAACACACATTCCGACAATTCTGAAACGTTGCGCCACATGTTGCATGTTACGAACGCGATTGTTAGCAGTGTAATGTGAGTTTCCCTATTTTTTAATTTATTTTATTATCATGTTATGTGAAGGGGATCTTTTAAATAGAACACATTAATCATGACACATCAATCATGCTAACACCTTTGTCAATCAGACAGATATTTTTCACCCTGTATACTTTTACGGCACGATAAATGCATTCATAAACAATTGTACTGGTTTCAACAAGTGATTATAATGCTTTTGATTAAGCACTGTGCCATCCAAATGCAGTAGTTATCGCTGAGATATTGTTTTTCTCGCCAATCGACACGATTATGCCAGCCTGCTTAAAATCGGATGTACAATGACTGATTTTGAAACATGTAAAATTTTGATCGATTTTTTGAAACGAGCTATCCATCATTGCGTATTGTAAGCGCTATCTAGGCAGATAGAAATACCCTCTGGTGCCTGATGGGAACCAGCTCCAGTCTCCGACTGTCTCATTCAGATCACGAAACTCAACATAAAAGAACTATTACTTGACGTCGGTTTTCCTGTGAAACAGTAGTATCACTCAGCTAATGAGTTACAGCATGGCTCTTTAACTTCAAACTTCACTTTAGTTATCTATGTTTAATATCACTATTCACAAGAAACATTTCACCTCCCTCGAGCAGCGTCGTATCGCTCTCTATTAATGCAGGCGATTAGGTTTCAAAGAAATCAAAATCGATAATTTTGTTTGGAGCGTGTCACAACCACTAGCTCATGTGAGGACAGTGACTCGCCGCATGACTGCCTTTATTGGTGCACTGCTGATCACTGGTATGGTCATTGACTAGTCATGTGCGTGCACAGACTATAAAGGCGTAAAATAATTTAACTCGAATCCAACGCTTACATTCGTCGCTGTGAAAGTGCGATATCTATCTGAATATATTAAATGACATGTTCTGACTGAATTACGAGTGATGAAATTATATAATTTATCGAAGCGAGGCGAACCGTTTAAATATGAAATTGGTAACTGGGTAAGTTTCGGTAAATAATAATTACTTTTAGATTTTAGAAACAAAACTCAAATGGCATAAGTTAATAATGTTCATGGAATGTTGAAAGAATTGTAGACAGGGGCATTCAATTTTACATCCATAGTAAAGTAATATAATAAAATGAGACAACATTAACAATTTTAAAAATAAACCGTAAGAATTGTTCTCCGTCCTTTGTCTATTGTCTTTTTATGTTCTAATTCAATCTACAGTGATGTGTTGAAGTCATTATAATAAGATCTTTCTATACAACATACACGTAGTTGTATATTACAAGGGGCTGCATTTTCCTTTTATAGTCTAATAAAGTGTAATAGAGAGTTTTTACTTGTAATCAGTTTGTATTTCTTCACAATCATTTTGCGTTCATAGTTTTTAATTAAGGTATTTTAAGGTTTTCCAGTATTACCACAGACTAACGCTTTAAGAGGCCGTAATGTATATGTCTGACCAAATTTTAGTTTACGTGGGCGTTAGCTTATATGAGTCAGTATGTCCCTTAAACATGGCATAATATATATATTAATAACATTTTGGTATGTTCATTTCTAATAAGCATAAAGTTTGATTTTATAAAACAATAAGTTATCCCTTTAAATATTATTTCCGAGCAATATTATAGAAGGGCGCGGTGGCCTGTTGGTAACGGACTAAGAGCGGCTGCCAACATGTTCATGATGGTCGCTAGTCCAAATTCCAGGCCAAATCTCTCACTTTTCGTAGTCATGTGTGTATTGATAGCTGTCAACGTAGTTTATCGAAGAAAGAAAACATCGTGAGGAAAATTGCAAACAAAGCGATTTATAAGAATTTCTATGGTATGCGAAGTCCGCCAATTCACACTAGGCCAGCGTGGTGGGCTTTGGCCTAACCCCTTTTAACTCTCAATCGTACTCTCGATTGTAGAGGAGGCTCGTGCCCTGCAGTGGGACTTATATGGGCTATAAACAAATACAGAATATTATATAATATATTACAATTGGTTTACCTACCCATCTTTTGATATAACATGAAATATTAAAATTCGAATTTGTAAAAAACCTCTAAATTGTGTACTACTTGTTTGCATAATATTATCCACATTTGTTAAGTAACCTTACTCTCTGTCGTTCATAATCTATAACGAAATTAATAAGATTTTTATCCTAGCGTCCCTCTCGTTTTATATTTAATTATTTTCATCTTGAGTATACTTTGATGTAGGAAAATCTTATTAAACGATGAGTAAAACATTTGAAGATACGACTCAGTAATACGGTTAAGCTTTTTTTACAATATTGTTTTTATAAAGTTGAATGCCTCAAATATTTTCAAAAATTCCTATGATACCTATGTGGAGTACGCCAACTGGCACCAGGTCATTGTTGTGGACTATAGCATAACTTCTTTTAATTTTAGAGGATGCATATGCTTTTGCAACACCAAATATATCTAAGGGATTAATTTTTTTTTCTTAAAAGTATAATTTTGTTACAGTTATACAACTTTTTCAACGCTCTGCTCAGCCACATGAGGGACACCAGCGGGCGCCCCTCTTCCGAGCGGACCTCGCGAACCGCTTCCGTTTGTAAGTACCTTTCCCGCGATTCCATTTCCGCAAGTAGATTACATCTTAGTGATTACCTGCGACAACATAGTCCGGCGATGTTTAAACTCTGTGCATTATGATAAAGAAGATATAACCACAATATAATTTTAAGTTTCGTATTTTTCGAGTGGGATACGAGCAAGGAACAGACAGTTGATTAACTCAGTTTATCGGATATTCGCTATGCCCCAATATGTTTCGCTTTGCTGTTTTGTGGAAACGTTGAATAACGAGTTTTATATGGAGGTGATTGATAATCCGGAAATTATAGGAAATTTCGTGAAGAAAGTATTTAACATGCGATTCCAAAGTAGTCAGTTGCATTAAATATATTGTATATAAATTAAATATAAAGGTCATTTGGGTGAATATTTCCTAATAAATTTACGAAAACGTGTAAAGTATCGGCCACAATTTAGTGAAACTGGATGTAAAAGTTTCGTGACCTTTCCAAGCGTCCTAAACAATACAAGTTTGTGCTGACAGCACTTGTGAAGTATAAATGTTTTATAAATTCGATTTTCTTTTTCTTGTTTGATGTTTATTACCGCCGCTGCCAGTTACAGCTGAATATAAATCACCAAATGATTTCTTCATTAAGATATTCATGATTGAAATCACATCAAATAATCTGATATTGTCTATTTGTGTTTGTCCTAAGATTTATCTGTACACTCTCAGTATTTATGATAGGTAATTACACGCAAAGTTATGTGTTTTGTAAATTGTTGAAATACCTTATTGATATGCATACATAGTTTGTGTGGTTTAATTGGCATCACGCGCACTACGCCACTGTCTTTACGCATGTGACGAGTGTCACGACCGACATGATCCAACTAACTGCAGTGAGTGACCTTTGCCACTTGGTAATGCAAATAAAACTAGGTCTCGGCTATTCTCGGATAGTTGTGACACAAAATCCTCGGATATGTCTGCACCACTGCATAATTAATGATCGAACCCATCGGCGTTTACATTCCGATAATAATGGTGAGCTCGCGAAAAATGTATTTCCGACGAATACGAGAATATTGTATTGAAGCCCCTATTATATTGCTTTCCCAGAACACTCAGATATACGGTTCATATGTCGCTATGATTTATTACGCGTCGAAAACTGTAAGTGAGTGTGGTTCGATAACACTTACCATCTGACATAGAATAATAATGTCCGTTAAATTATGAATTAATAAAATAAATTATGAAATTACTGTTTCAATGCGGGTATTCAACTCTGTTAGGTGAAGACGTATCCTAATAAAATGTATTCTGATATTTAGTATTCAGTGTTTCAATGTTGATTTATGTCAGCGAACTCACAAAACTGGACATTGAGTAATGACCAACAATGTAAAGCTCCCCGAGCAAATACAAAGCCTGGTATTTTTACGACCAAATTAAATTAAGATTAATGCGAGCATGTGTAATTAAAAGCGCTAAATGTTTTGTAGTGGAGCAAGTATTTTCGGAGGAGTCGGACGAGGGCGGGGGTGTGGACGAGACGGCGCCCCCCAAGCCCGCGCGCGGCCCTGACATAGAGTTTCCCCTACAACGAAAGGATATTGACCTACTGATTGAGGCATTTAGGAAGAAGAAGGTATTATTAGTCCATTTGACGCACATCGTTAACGTCATTTTATACTGTTACAATATACCTACACCATATTTTTTGTTGTTTTTACAAGTTTTGTGCAATATTATATAATTAGAGAAGAAGCTTTTGAAAAGAATGTTTTATCTAATTTTAATTGCATTTAATTAGGTGTCTTTATACCTATCAACGATATTATACAATCATGTTATTTTACTCCTTGATATATTATATTAATTATTTTTTCCTTGACCTTTAGCTGTCGGAGGAAAATTCTTAAATAAACATTAATAAGCAGATATTACGTTTTAAGTCACTCATTTTTCAAAAGTCTTAAATTTAATATGTTTGCAGCATCGTTTACACCCGAAACACGTGGCGCAGATATTAAAAGAGGCAACACAAGTGTTGAAAAGATTGCCTAACATCAACGTTGCTACTACATCCATTTCCAGCCAGATTACTGTGTGCGGTGACTTGCACGGGAAACTCGACGATCTACTCGTCATATTCCATAAGGTGAGTACACAAAGAGAATAAATTTTATTTGTGATTCGTATCAAACAGTATGTTTGTAGGCAATATTTACGCACTGTTGTTTGTGCCGTGTTGAGTAAATAACAGAATTGACGAAGTAAGTACTGGTGCATGCATGGCGAGTA
Organism: Deilephila porcellus; assembly: GCA_905220455.2. Classification (NCBI taxonomy): domain Eukaryota; kingdom Metazoa; phylum Arthropoda; class Insecta; order Lepidoptera; family Sphingidae; genus Deilephila; species Deilephila porcellus. The sequence continues at coordinate 9,222,950 of LR999977.1, read as the reverse complement.
TGTATTGGGGGTTTGACGTCAATCGAACAGAGCTCGACTTGTAACCCTAAGTGTACAAAGCTACGTTTGATATCAGTTGTTATGTAAACTTTTTATGTTGGAAATATCTTACAAACACGGCAATATTTCCTATTAAAGTATATTTTTAAAGTTGCTACTTGTCCAGAGCACGGAGCGTCGTAGTTTTTTTTCATGCATAGTTAGTTGCTGCATCAAAGAACCGCAATAGCGCAGTAATCTGCCCTTAATGTTTAAATGCCGAAGTAAATCAATCAGATTGTCTGTTACTTTTTAAAATAAATCCTTTGAACTGTTCACAATGCAATTTATCAAAGAACATTTTTTCTTTATTTTTAATTTGGATCCGTGAGGAAAGAAAGAGAATAAAATAGTTTGTATAGGAAATTACTTCTGATCAACTCCGTATACATAAGTAACTAGTTACCGGTCTCACAGCTTTCCGACGACAATCGCTAAAATGGTGCAATGGAACATTGCAAATAACCAACGAATTATTTAACCAAAGATTCATTTCCATTTATTTTTAACTATTTTAACAAACATAATTAATATATTGGCACAAAAGTATTAGAAGAGGTTAAGAAGAAAATAAGTTATAAATCACTAATTTAATCCAGGCCAAGCCAGCCAGGGTCGGTAATATCGGTATAAAAATCACATGTTGTTTGACGTCGAACGAAGTGAGTAATGCGTGGCTTTTGCGAGAAAATGACTCCAATAATCCTGGGATTTAGCAAAACCTTTTATGTTGTTAACAAAATAACGTACATACTACATAGTGCACGCTTTTAAAACAAATGTAACAACAACATTGCTTCTCTGAAGTGGGTGCTGCACTTTAGGGAGTTCATTGTTTTCAAACGATCACCATTGAAATAGATGCCTCATTTAGTTAGAAGTTTTCTGTAATCATTGCTAAATGCCACGTTGATTGATGGAAATTGATTACAAAAATTGGATTTGGTGCTCGTACCTGTAAATGAGTAAAAACAATACATAAATCGATTTTGTTCAACAGTCATTGTTATTAATAAGAAAGTGGGTTTTGATGTTCGTTTCTATCTAATTTAGGTGAAGGATTTTTATCACAATACGCCGCTTTGATTTACAAAAACAAATTCTTTTTCCCAAACATGTTTTTCGTTTATCGCGACCCGAAATTGTACACAAAAAACTCTTTCGTTGTATATACACTGCTTTATGCAATATTTATATCACGTACAGCTTATTACGTTTAAACTTTAAACTAAAATACGGTGAAGTTTCATGAGCACGAACGTTGTCATTTAAACAACCGTGTAACCTGTAACTAGTAAATGAAAACTGGGTCAAGTGACATCGTTATTCGGGTGTACACATACATTAGGGCGGTGTATATCGACACAGTTTCCTTGGAGTTGTTTTTCCAGTGGCTCATTAGAGGCAGGTTACGTGGAGTGGGGACAGGCTGGTGCAAACAGCGCGGGGATCGGCGCACGCGTCACGTAATTGGTGCCGCGTCCACCGCCGTTTGATTGATAGACCGCCTGCTAAGCCGGATGACCTCGTTAATTGACAGATATTGTTTCCTATTGCTGATTCTGCTTTTAACATATCCACATGCAATTCCTACTGTGAATGTATTGTAGTTTGATGAGAAATGATTATAGTTTCGCGTCACCGACGTTCTAATGCGATATGCCAGTATGTCGTTCGTTTTGATCAACATTTTTAAATAGTTCAAATTAAGGTAGATAATTAAATACAGTCAAACGGGATAACTTTGATTCCTTCGAATAACTTTGACAGTGTGACCAACAACTAGTTTTCATTTTTATTCATATGATAACATAGACTTTATGCATGCACAATTTAAACGTGAGTTCTTAAACGACTTAAAAAATATTCTTGAGGGCTCTTTGTTTCCGGAAAAAGTTATGAGTGCGAAATACCAATATTATGTTGTTGCTGTCATGACTAAGTTGGTGAAAGGGGGTTGGAGATGGCTGCAGAAAAGGGAAATTATCAAATTCAAATATGATGGTGTCGTAACCAAAGTAGATAACGATAAAATAAATATTACACGTCCTGGAGTGTACAATGTAGACGATGATTTTCTCTATATGGAGTGGGGTGAATAGACGTAACAGGCATATTTTTATTTATATATATCTTTGTTTTAATTATTTTAGTTTGTTTTCTATTCAATTTGTTTAAAAATGTCATCTAAAATATATTTTATTAAATATCGGGAAAAATTTCCGGCTTCTCTGTCAAAGTTACCCAGATTGGGTGTATATTGACCATTTCATTAATTTAATTTGTAAATAAATAAATAGACTTTAATAACGCAGATTGCAAACTATTAAGTGGTGACCTGATGGTAAGTCTTAACTCCCACCATAAACACCTACCAGATTAAGAGAAACGTAGGTGTGTTACCGACCTTTACGTAATTAATACGCTTGTAATTATTATTTGTATAATTATGTGCGTCGAGTATAAGGTAATTGTGTTGCAATGAATATGTGACACATTTATTGCGATGTTCCAAATACGTTTATGACGGTGAATCGTACTACATGCGGTGGTTTTAATTGGATCTCGGAAAGTTACGTTGATATTCTCTATGGAAATCTCGGTTCTTGTGCACATATAAGCCATTCGGTATGGATTGAATAAGATCGGGAGAGTCATACGAATGATAGAGTTGTATATATGTAGCTTGAATGCGTGAAATAAAGTGAAATAAGAGTTTTTTAGTTGTGTTATATGTGGATCTGATTTCCAAAACCTTAATGAACTTCAGAAAACGCCATTGCAATTCTCTGGAATTACAGATAGCCACTGGCAAGTGGCGACGCTAATCTCTTAGCGCTGTATATCCCCTTTGATATTTCCTCATTATCTACGCATAAATGTATAGTAAATCATCATTTAAAAATAAAATACTTTCGATGGTTTTCTCCGAACCTCATTAGTGACATGTTGTTTATAATCATACTTTCTTAGTAATGCATCATAGCGACTCAACGTAGTCCCAAGTTGGCAGTGGTTTCTAGTGGTGTTTTTATACCCCAATTTTACCGACGAGCTTATCGATTATCGCAATGAATATGAAATGATTCATGGAAGGCGTTAGTGATATGCCAACCTACGCAGAACCGGAATGTATTAGTATATAATTATTTATAAAACATACTTACTACATATACAGGGTGATATTGACACATGGTATTTAATTTTAATCACATATTTCTTATCCCCCAGGTAACATTATACAAAATTTGAAAAAAATCCGAGTTGGTTTTTTGTAAAAAGTCTTGATTTCAGTTTTCACGATTTTTGGACACCCCGTATAGATACGGGTATTCGAACCACTTAGCTGAACTTCAGTTCGGTTCTGAAACTTACCATAGCCGTAAAAAGACTCGTACCTATACGGGTTGATCAAAAGCCTTGAAAACTAAAATCACGATTTTTGACAACACTACCAGACAGATTTCTTTCAAATTTGGTACAATGTTACCTGGGGTGGCTAGGAACATGTGCTTTAAATTAAATACCATATGTCAATATCACCCTGTATAACGGCTTATTTTGAATTTAATTATGACATCGTTTATAATAAGTTGTGCGTATTCAGAGGGATATATCGATGCGTGTGCTAAGGATAATGATTATGTAACGGTGTTGGGTATCGATTAGTAGTACCGTTGCGTAAGTGACCTTCGCTGCGAGCGTAACTGCACATCTAAGGATTCACGAAATGAGCCGCCGCGCCGCGCCGCGCCGTGCTCCGCATCCAGACGCCGCGCCGCCCGCTCATATTAGCTTTATATTGGCTCACTGTTTATGTAGGCGCCTATTCATATGCAGATTGTGTAATTGAATATTAATATACATAAACATTGCTCTCAATTCGTGCTACTTGTAAATTATATGAGGCGATAATATATTTGAGCAAAATGTATTTTGAAATCTTCTAACATTTTTTCCCGACTTAACCTTCTATTGCGATGATTGGAATTTGTTGGCACACAGAATGGGCTGCCGTCGCCTGAAAATCCATACATATTCAACGGAGATTTTGTAGATCGCGGCAAAAAAGGCTTAGAAGTGTTCCTCCTGCTGTTGGCATGCATGTTGGCGTTCCCCGGCGGTGTGTATTTAAACCGCGGCAACCATGAAGATCTTATTATGAATTCTAGGTGAGTTCTTATTATATTCGGGTCTTTATCTTTCCTTATAAATATGCTAAATACAAACAATTTTTCTAAAATGTCACGAAGATTTTTATTTTTCCGCGGCAGATTCTGGTTCACACGATTTTATATGGTTATAATTTTTCAGGTACGGCTTTATAAAAGAGGTTCACATGAAATATCGGGTAAGTGGATTTTTGTGATTAACTTTTCGTGTTTTGTTACCGTTGTCAGCGCCGAAACTTGTTTTATTCACGATACGCGACTGGGATTATATTACGTTCTGACGAAAACTAACTCATGTGTTTGGTGTATTTTCGTACATAAAATATTAACATTGACACGAATGTCGTCCTCACACAAAGTTATTTCCATTCTCATTCGGTGGAGGAAATGTGATCTTGCGTGGAAAGGTCAAAAGACAGTCATTACCTACAAAGTAAATGTATGCGGAACACAATAGAAACACCAAAAGTGTATGCGGGGAAAGAAAGTTGAGTCGTTAGCCTGAGGAAGCGGGCTCGTTCCACTTTAGTGCATACTTTAAACACAATTTAAAATTGTTGCTAAAACTTTAATAGCCGTGCCGTGTGTGGGAATATTTAAATTGTTGACTGAAACCTTGTTAGTGAAATTAAGCAGTTAACACTAATTCACTCTAAATAATGAAGTAGAAGTAGATGAGGATGAAGTTTTCGATAAGCCAAATAGCTTTTCTTTTGTATAATTCATTAGTTGAGAACAAGATGTCCTTCACGAGACAGTTGAGTACGAAGTGTCTCCAAATCCGTTTGAATTGTAGCTTGACATCTGATAAATATTTTTCTGTTTTGTAATACAGAATATTTTTTGATATACGTCACTTTTACGGCCTTTAATCCTACGTAAAACCGATTATCGTATACTCAGATCTTAGTCGAGCTACATTCGAAGCATGAATTGGCGCCATTAGTAATAGAGTCGGTGTGACTAATGAAAAATATCAATTCACTAGCGTTCATGGCGTGCCAAATGACTGTCGCACTAATTATTTAACAACACACTTTCATTTTCTATATACGTGTTTGGTTGTACTACACGTAATGCCGATAGGATAATTATTTAATACGTATGTCTGCACTCTGTATGCACTTTGAAATTAATAGCTCGATTGCTAGAGCAAAATACTTACAGCATTAATTCTGAAAAATTAATGCTTTTAGTATTTAAAGTACGATGAGTCGCGAAACAACATAAAGACTTCTTTATTAAAGATTAGGTTAAGATCTAGTCGGTAAAAAATCCAGCGCCAATAACGTGGAATATAATTCAAGAAATTTTGTTGTACGAACAGCTGACGCAAAACTCTTCATGTGGTTTCAATTAACATTGTTATGTCTCTACCATCCATATAGAAACATAAAAATACTGACGACGAGTCTTTCGTCTTTAATTTATTATCTTTCATTTCATACTACGTTTTGTGCAATTTAGTGCAATATTGTTGCAGCTCTATAAAATTACGTAATCGTTGCAAATGTTTACAGCACAATGCGGAGCGTCTCTTGAAACTGATTGAGTGTGTGTATCGCTGGCTGCCTCTGGGCACAATTATTAACAACAGAGTGTTCGTTGTCCACGGTGGCATATCCGACACCACCGATCTTGACATGATACGCAGTCTTGAAAGGGACAAGGTAAATAATATTAAAAATATTAAACGAAATACACTACATAATTTATAAATAGGGTGTTAATGAAAGTCATTAGTTCAACTGTTACAATTTATCTGTATTGTAAACTACCTTTAAATGGTTTAAATTTGGAAGGCTAGATTAAAATTAATTGTAGTTACGTCATTACGTGGGCAATAATAGACAAAACAAACAGCTTATTGTTTTGCATTACAATTGTAGTTGGGGTAAGTTTGAGAGAGTCGTATTATTTATTATTGTTGTTTGTTCGCTGTTAATTAGATTTTGCGTTATTAGAATACTAAACAAAGGCATATGACCAGATTTTTCTTAGATTGATTCCTTACTTAATATTATGTTAAATGAAGCGTGTTTTTCAGTACGTGTCTCTCTTGCGGCCGCCTGTAATCGAGGGTTCCACCGCCGGTCCAGAGGCGATAGACAAAGTGGAGTGGAAACAGGTAAGTCAACGATAATGTAATCAATCATTCACCGCCCGGGCTGATTGTTATTGATTGATTTCATCGCCGACATCTTGGCACCTGTCGCGTTTGTCGATAATCTGTTGAAGTCGCCTGTCATACCTTTGCCAATTTTTTCTGAGAAATGAATGAATGAATATTCTAGCATAGTCACAAACATTCTATTTTCCAAAATAAAAACACGTTGTATGTTCTATACTTATGAGTTGTTTTAGTACTAACCAATTTATTATTTATGATTGAAAAATACGTCTAAAGAAGCAATGTCATATAGGTAGAAAAGTTATAAGTTGTAACCACGAGAAAACGAGTTACAGATGGCGAGCGATGTTTCGACAAACGATCACGTTTTTTCATTCATGAGTGTAATTTTTTCCAGTCAGTTGGGGGTCTGAAAAGGGTAACTCGTAGAAACGCTGAAACGAATGTTAATCGTTTTGGATTAAGCTATCTTTAATATTATATCTTAATTTAAGGTAAACAAAAGGTAGATTTTTTTGTATCTGTCTGAATTCATACACGATAGAGCGGAAACAACTACACGCTTGGCTTACGCCTGACACTAAACGACGTGGAGATACAACCTACATGTATGGAACGCGAGTCCATGGGATGTGTGACGAAGAGAAAAACAATTTAATAATAAATAATCGCACCTTTTATCATCTAAGGCGATATTTCTTTATAATATTTTAATCTCAATTTTAGATTTATATTCTCTGGGATTTAGAATAAATTTATTTATGTTGTGTACGACTCCTGTTCTTGATCGTTGATCGCTTTCAACATTTGTGTGCTAAAAACCTCAACTATTACCTAGAATGGGATATTTTGAGATGAGAATATGTACGTGTACTATATCTAATTGTTTCTAAACTAGTTCAGAGAATGCAGGAATCATATTTTACACCTAGATTAATGTTCCGAAATTTATGTATTTATCACTCAAATACGATGAGAAGCAAAAAAATTTCGATTTTTTTTTTGCGAAATTTTTATTTGCTTTGTGTTTGTATTTTTATATACCCTGTATAATAATATTTATTATAATATTTCTATTGTAATAATCGTTTTTATAAGTTTACGTATCGTATACACAGTCATTTATATTTTGTGTTTTATGTCTGCATCGCTTTACGCTAGACTGTGATAGAAATCTGCGGGAATTGAGACTGTCTCGATACGGCTATATTTATGGGACTTAAAATAAACGTAGCGTGTGTATTAAACGAACATTTACTATCATCTAAATTAATGCCAAAGCATTCAGTCCGATAATTAATAGGTAGTGAAAGTATAATTTATATTTGTATTAGCAAGTCAAAAATTTTAGATTGGTATTAAATTTATATATAAATTACCTTCTATTAATAGAGTTATCTTTTTGACAAACCCCTTAATGATTAATATTGTTTAGAAAATTTCACTCAACCAACTTCGTAATCTCCGTTTTAAAATTCATGAATGAAGGACGTCACACGTGTCTGGTAATTATCTAGTTTTACGTAGGTTTCGTTTGTTGAAAGAAACTTTAAAAGCAATTGTAAACTTTAGTGTTTAAACACTTTTATTAAAATATTTAAAATGTGTGCAAACACAAAGTTGCTCGATATTTAATATTGATATTAGATAAGTGTTTTAGCTATACTCTTCGTCTACTGATTTTATTCAGCACGTCTCTTGTGTTTATTGAATGTCTTTGTCTGCGTTATTAGGCACATCGGAGATATTACTTTATTTCTTTTTTTGTTAGAAGCAATTTCACCAACTATCCTTGGCGTAATACAATTTTCTTCGGTCGCACCCCGCGGAGTGTCACAAGATTAACTGAAGAATATACCTAGTTCGACCGCTTTATGAACTTTCCGTCCCAAAGGATGATTCTTCTCGTAATTTGTTGAGTATTGCTGACAGTTTTTTGACTCAGTTATAATAATTTCTCTGTTGAAAGATTGCTTTCGGGATGCAAGAACTTTATTGAACTGTTAATAACGATTGTCTATGTTCAATGTATTGGTTATTTATTCTTGGAACTAATGTTTTGTTTCTAAAATTATTTAGTACGCGCATTTGTCTACGCTTTTGCACTTATCGCCCAGAAGTCAGTCTATTTGTGTGTATTAATTACCAGAACTAACTCCACGACAGATATGGGTAAAAAAATTAACATTGATATTTTTATATAATGATTTACATAACGTGAATAGAAAATTCTATTGTCATAAGCGGTAGTAGTTCAATAAGTTGGTTTTTTTGTTGAAATGTATTTTTTGGTGCATGTCAGAATTGAAGCTCAGTATAATTATTCTTGAAAACACATAGTTTCTTCATGCTTTTCTCATTGATTTCCAAATCAGCCTGTAAAATAATGCAAGAGGCATTCAATGTGGCGATGAAAATAAATATTATGCTAATAGGTTCATTTGTATTAATATTTATGATTTCTGTAAAACAGAAAAACAAGTTTCCATTTGGCAAAAGAAAATTCTTATGGGGTTCATGACATTCGTAAAACGTCTAGACTCTAGACGTACAAAGCTAACGTATTCATTATGTTAAATATATTTTTTTATAGTTGATATATTACATTTAAAATACCATAAAATAATGTAAACAGAGTATTGAGAATCCATGCGACGCGGGCGGTTGAAGAGGTCAAAGAGAAAATTTATGCATATTCATGTTAAAAATTTATTACGTCCGGGTGATTCCGGTTCCGACCGCGAATGTACATATATATTTTGTAGCCTAGGAGTAATGGATTTGCAGTTAAATATATTTTCGTGTAAAAATAAACATCTATTTTTACTTTTATTGTTTAAATTGCAAATAGCATAAAACATTAATCATTGTTTAAGTTTCTAAAGGCAATGTCATGAAACAAACGACTTATAAAGCTTTATTAAGGTTATAAAAATATATTTTACAACTAGTTTTCTGAAAGAGATTACATTATATATTGTCTAGAGTCGATATATCGATAGTGACCTGAAACTATAACACCATTTTACTACTTAACTTAATGACTGAGCCAGGCGAGAAAAGGTCAAGTGGGGATGAAAGATATACGGGCTTTCAAATGTATTTCTCACACTAATGTTCATCCGTATTTCGTCCCGATTGCCACTTAAACTACGGACCTTAACCACCCACCGCTGTTGGAACTGCAAGACCCACTTAGCAAGATCTAGTTTATCCTTGCAAGAGTAATAACTGATTTTAATTGTGTAGTTTAAGGCGACCACATACAACTTTTCTCATTTTCTTCGGCGGCGCTTATTTACTCTGAAGTGAATTGATTTTAAATAAGAACGGTCTACATTAAATGAGCCATAACCTTAAAGGCTGGATGTTTCTCTGTTTCTTGTCTTTGATATTGTTACGCTGTTCGTCGAAGCTATTCGTTCCATGAAACGTGGGCATTGGACGTTTACTGGCACTTCGAGGCGATTTATGTCGGCTGCGAAGCTTTAGAACTCGCCCAAATATTTTCAAAGAATTTTTTTTATTTATGTTGCAATTTTCACTACTATTTATGATTATAATGTAGATCGGTCAACATTTTCACTACCTATGTAACTAATTTACAGATACGTACGAGTACACAGGTAACATTTTAAGCTGAAAAAACGCGTCGGTAGTATTTATGTAGGTTAATCGTAGGTGGTCAGTGGTTTTAATGAAAAAGTCGGGACGAGTGGTTTGCCCTTTACGCCACTGACGCAATAAATCAAGACCAAAACAAATTAACGAACTAAATGTGTTTTGTGGTTAACCTCATGACAAATACAATAAAATATTTCAGATGACTCATAAATTACAATAACTACACATATTTACAATATGTTTCTCTGCCTAAAAGTAATTAAATAACCATGAGTCCTATAAGCACTGTTGTGTTGCGGCTTATAGACAATTGTGGGCAGTAATTACTGAACATTAAGAGACTTCACACCTAATGTCTGGTTGTGACGACCGCAGTGCAATGCTATGTGTATGTATGCTTAATGATAATAAGAGCTGAGTGGTTTTGCTTCTGTTTATTGGTGGGCGTGACGCTTAGGTACTATGAGCGTGCGACTTGCACGTCTAAACAATCACGCTTTGTATGTGACGAAAGTCTACCTAAACGGCTGGACCGATATAGATGATTTTTTGTATATGTTGAAATAGATTCGAGAATGGTTTAGATTTACAATTCGGTCCACTACAAAAAGTATCCGAACTCAGGCGAAGCCGGGCCGGGCCGTTGTTTTATTACATAAAATATATCATAATGGAGCCTTAAGATGAGTTTTTGTTTATAGGTGTTCGATATACTATGGTCAGATCCGCAATGTGTGGGAGGCTGCGTGGCGAACGCTCTGCGCGGTGCAGGCACCTACTTCGGTCCCGATGTGACGGCGACTTTCCTGCAGAAGAACAAGCTCAGTTTCCTTGTGCGAAGCCACGAATGCAAGCCCGGCGGATACGAGATAATGCACAATGGAAACGTATGTTGATACAATTGCTGGGTGTAGTAGTTTCTAATACTAAGCGTACCATTCACGTGGAACTAACTAGCAGTCTGCCACAAACTGATAATACGAGTTAAATACAGATTTAATTGAATTTGAACGTACTTAATAATTTAAATCTTACATTAGTGATGATTTGGCGTCTTTTTTCTCTACGAGTGGTAGTCACATTTATTACATTTTCTAAAAAGGTTTATAGAAAATCGTAGGAATGGTACACTACGTGAGCTGAAGTAAAACGTCGGCACGTTTACTGTTGCTTGGTAAAATTCAATAATATTACTCAGCAAATAAGCAGAAGCGACAGTAGTGTACATATAAAGAAAAATATTTTTGTCATTCAAATATATGGTTTTGAATGTCTAGATAGTGGTACATAGTAGGTACATACATTAGCGTTCTTGTTTGGTGAAACACTATATTCAAATATCTTATTCACTTCTCTAATGTACATTGCTGGTTCCTTTTATGTGTACATTGTGTGTAATGTTTTACATCCAAAGTATACAAATTGACTGCCACACAGAGAACCGCTTTTCCGGCCGCAGACAAAATGAATCAAAGCGTATTTCTGATTTTTGTAAGCATTGCTCCGCCGGTCTTTGTACGCGTTGTAATAAATTCCAAACGAAACTTTTATTTTTTAATGATGTTTACGTGTATCTTGATTTTGAATGAAACTTTCAACGAAGGCGACGAGTACACGTAATTTAAATAGCTATTTCTATTTTTTGGCTACCGGTATTTAAAAATGTAAGTGAATTAGATTTTTGAATAAACGTCGTTAAATAGTATGGATATTTAATACAGAAGTGCATAGATTTTCTGTTGAGGTTTTTCTGAAACACGATTTTTTGCTTCAATCCAGCCCTCTAAATGTAACCGAGATTAGCATATATATTTCTTGTTACCATAAACGTGATAAATTTTACCGTAAATGCGTTTAAATGCGGCCTATTTAGGTGTTATCAGCGCCTTAACGATTCAAATGAAATTCGCACGAGAACATCAGCATAAACCGGTTAAGTTGAAGCGGCCATTGTTCAGTGTTTGTTTTGAATAGACGCGTGCAGCTCCGAATAAACCCCCGGCTACTGTTTACAAATGGCATCACATATGAATACACACGTACGCTGCCACGAATATTGATCCTACTATTCGCCATATAACAGCTACATATGAATTTTAGCGCTGTTATAAAAGTTAGTATATTTGGCTTGAATAATGTGGAATTTAATTTAGTTATTGTTTGATTAGCCTGTCTGTAATCACGATTCTATAACCGTCATTGCCGCGTAGATATTCAATTACATTTAATTCTCTCAAAAGCTTTTTCAAAATTAGTTCTTAGATCACTTATAATAATGTCTAATAATATGAATTATACTTAACAATATTGTGAAAAAGGTCACATTGCAAAACGTGTTTCTATTAGTTGTCGCATCTTGCGCTACGCTGGCGTATGCTACATTCAATAAATTTCTCATAAGCTGGTTTTAGTTTTATACGTCTCTGAACGACGATACATTCTGCCGTCTCAGGGCTACGAGCGCTGTACATTATGGATACAAACAGGCGATTGGGCACATGTATCCTCACATTTACCAGAGAAATACGAGTAAACCGGTGCGTAACGCGAGGACATAAATAATTTTATGAAAGCTCGGGTTTGATACAACCATTTTGAAATAGGCGGCCTATACACGGCCGATGCTCATAAAACACCCTAATCTTTCAAAGTTTCCTTTTATGAGAAATACAGCTATGTAAATGTAGAACATAATTCGCAGCTTTTCTGCCAATATTCAATACTCCTTTTTTCCTTTTCCCACCCTTTTTACTCCCCACTCTTCTCCCAATTTGATCGGCCGGCTACACATCCATAATCACTCACCTTGAGGTGACCTGTTTGCTCGTTTGCCAGACCTACTCAATAAAAGGAAAAGTTTTTCTAATGGTTGATTCATACAAAAAACTTTTAGGTAATAACAATATTTTCGGCGTCCAATTACTACGAGTTGGGTTCGAACAAGGGCGCCTACTTGAAACTGTGCGGGAACTCTCTGGAGCGGCAGTTCGTGCAGTACACGGCGGCCGTGTCGCGCACGCGGCGCCTCACGTTCCGCCAGCGCGTGGGGCTCGTGGAGTCGTCCGCCATGCGCGAGCTGCACAACCAGATCGTTATGGTGCGACGCTCGCTGGAAGCCCACTTCCGCAGCATGGATTTGGATCAAAGCGGTACGTAACCTTTGTTAATTTATATATAAGTAAACATAACTTAACCTTTATTATACAGGGTTATTTTTATTTGAGTGCACAAATTGTAACGGGAGGTTGATAATTATGATTATAGTCCATTAATAAGAATTGGTTTTATTTTCTTTTAATTATTTTTATCCCCACAAAACAAAATACGTAGACAATACACACAACTATAATAAGCCCATTCATAAACTACACACACACTCACACACACACACTCACGCGTGTCTGTCAATATAAATGACCGGCGACCGTGCTTGTAGCAGATGGTCAGTATAATTAAAACATTGATTAGAATATTATGAAATGGAAATAAATGAATTATTAAATGTAAATTTGAATAATTTCCACAATGAGTAAGTAGAATGTTAAAAAAATGTGCAGACTGAAAAATAAGCCTGTTTGTGAAACTCGCGGCTGCGGTTTTTAATCAAGGAACGTGCAGACAAAGCGGGTCATAACAGTTGTGAAAGGACCCTCGTATAAAGGATTATATATCTTTATGCGGGATTCACTCCGGCTCTGGGTTACTCATTACACCTTAATATGTGTGTATGCTTTATTATTAACTAACATTAGGCTGCCCACGAAACATTGTTTTAATTCATAGCGTTTTGTGCATTTTAAAAGAGGGTTTCAATTAAACTGGTGTAATATTAGCTTTGTAATGTCTACTTAAAGTAAGAGAGTATTCTGGGAACTTGTTTTAAAGGAAATTAAACTATTTTTGACTTTAATAGAATACGTAATTTGTGCCACTTTTTAAATTGAAGTAGGTAATAGGATTCTTTCACGATTTGGGTATATTTCTTCCATATAAATTTTCATTAGGCAAGTCTTAGAAAATAAAATTCTCAGCTGAATTCTGTTGTATACATAGTAAGTTTTATTTCAACGTCCCAACGTAAGCATAGATAGTTTATTACCATACAATCATATATCAATAGAAGTCGGATTCTTCACAAAATGTCTGAATATCTGAAGGCTATTTCATCGAATTCGACGGAGCTGCTCGTTACAGCTGTCAATTATAATGAATATGAATAATGCACGCAGTTATGATATGTACCAGAGTTGATTTACTACATGGCTAGAATGTTGAGGAGTGACAAGGGTTGACATTGTCTCGGCCCGCCAGGAGCCACGCTATTAGTTCTACAGTTCCGCCGAGTTTGAAACATTGACACTATTTGCTCTAACGATGTTCCTATTACCATAAAACAAAGTCACGAAGGTAATTTACAATGTTATGCTATGTTGTTTAACAGCTAAGTTGATGCAAGCTAATTTAATTCAAAGTTTTAAAATAAAAACGTGGTTTTTTTCGGTTACAAAGAAGGTTAATCATGATTTTGATTAGCAACAGCTTTATGGTTTTGTGGAATTTGAGTGAACTTTGAATTTCATTTTGTTGGGTAAATATGTTTTAATGTCCCATGTCTGGAACGGTTCAGCATCAATTTAGATATAAATCAAGATAAATTATCATCGCATTTAAATAATATTTTGTGAAAAATACAAAATGTATTTGTAAGTGGAAGAGATTTAATTTGAAAGGCTACAAGCTCCGTGCTCAAGGGACTGTGCATTTATCGCAGTCTCCTTCATTAACGCCATAGACAAGTATCGTGATAATATTTTTGAATAATTACAGGCGGCTTGTCTGAGCCTTATTAAGGAACCTTTGGATAAACCTAAAATTTAATGACAAAGGATAAGATGATTGCAGTTGAAGTATTTTATATTGGTACTATGAAGTTGTATATTGGTGATAGTAACACCTGTCATAATTTCGTCGTGAAAAAATAATTATTCAAAAAAATAAGGTAGATGATCCTACGATCCTAACTGGAACGTGACTTCACGGGAAAGAAGAAATTGAAAGGGAAAAGGGAGGCCTTTGCCCAGTTTTGAGTCACACTAACAAGCTTATAATAATAACTTGTACTACACAGTTTTGTCTGATAATAAAAAACCCATATTATACAAACAATTTCAAAGCCAATCCAATCAGTATTTTAATCTAAAAAATGAACAATATTTTAGCCAGATTTACAGTAGCATATTGCGTACATGTAGGTTACATATCGATCAGCGACTGGTGCCAAGCCATGGAGGAGACCACGCATCTAGGCCTGCCATGGAGGATGCTCAAGGACAAGCTCGTCCGCACCGACCCAGACACACGCAAAGTGCGCTACATGGACACTTTCGAGCTCAGCACTAACGTAAGTTCATACTTCACAGGTATACTAATATTATGAAGCTGAAGACTTTTTTTGATCGCGAAAATCTCAGGAATTAGTAGCTATAATTGATACATTATAATTTTAGTATTATAGAACGGTAATATGATCAATAGGACCCGAGCATCAATGAAAAATGTTACTAATCGGGAAAATTTTACTCCCGGAGAATTCTTGGGGTGGAGTGGAGTCAAAGAATATTTGCTCCCGAACGATGCTGGGTCGAGCTGCTAGTAATTCTTAGAAAATAGAAGTAGAAATATAAATCGCGAAGTTTTGAATACAAACACAAAAGTTAACATTTCTCTTGGAAATAGTCAAGTGTTAGAAAAGTATCCGACATTGCTGCGGGAGAAATTCTCAACTTTACTTTATGGTCGCCTCAGATATAAGACTAGCTATATATAGATGTTTCTTTTTAAACCAATAAATTGTACTGAACTTTGCAGTTATTCTGAAATTTATTGGTGTTTTTAACACATTTTTCTTAAAGACTTTATTTAAGCATTTTGTGCGGGTCACACCCATTGTGGCCTTTAACTAGTACTTTGTAATTGAATTTACTGTTATACACTATTTTCATGAGCTGAAGCCAATATTTTATATGTTAGGACATTTGCGTCAGAGGGAGGCTTTGGTAAAACGCCAGTATTCTTAAATATTATATTTAAAGGTTTTAGCAAAGCCTTGATACTACATGCAGCCCCGTACAGGCCGCCAATATGTTATGTACATTCTTTATCCGGCCGCAGTCTGTAAATATTGGATGTGATTTATTGGATAGGAGTTAACAAAATTGGTTTAATACATAATGCTCGGGCTAATATTTGGAATGAAAAAAACGGAAAATAAGAGGAGGTCCACTTTAAATACATGTTTAATCAACTACAGAAAAAGGAGATTATCAATTCGACCTTAATATTTGGTACCAGCTATGCCCCGCGGTTATACCGGCATAGTTCGTACCGTGATGCTAAATAGCTTATAGTAGTCCAGCTACCGCCGACCGCAAAAAAATGTCATATTTAGGTATTTAGGATTTATTAAAAGAGTAACCAAATTCATTTATCATGTGATCTTTCGTTACAGTATACTAGCCCATTTGACTGCTTTTTTTACTTTATTCTTACTTAATAATTATTTAAGATATTTCAATTTAATTTAAAATATATTAATTGGTGCCCCAACCCCCTCAAACCCTATAAAATTGATTCTATATCACTATATGTTTTTTAATTCCCTGTGAAGATCATGTGACGGAATTAATTTAAATTTCAAAATAGTATTCTTAGACTAAAAATTCTGTCTAGTCAAAGAAATATCAAGGTAAATGGTGCACAGCATTCCTGTCTAGGTAGACTAAAACATTTTTACTAACTACATTTCATGAATATTTAAAAATCCCGACACATCTTCTAATTCGCTTTTTATATAAAAAAAACATCTTAATGAACTTCCGTTTAGTTCACCCCTGTGCACATAACTTTATATTTCAAACGATATTTTTGAGTAGGTTAACATCTTTACCGTAATGTGTAACTTTGTTTTTGGAAATAATCTTACATTTTCTATCATTAGTGAGCTATTCCTTTATATCAGTTCGTTTCGACTTTTTCCTCGAAGCTATGTATAGCTTTATATTTCTAGTCTGTTAACCTCTATAGGGTTCTTAATTATAAGCACTTTGATTGTAGTCTCTTTTATTATCTATTAGATGGTGCTTAATTAAAACTCCAAGATTATCTATATAGGAACTCAGTAGTCGTACTTCATTTGCAATTATTCTCATTTAATTTCATTAAGTTGTAGAGGGAGCAAACAAAATTAGCATCGTAATAACACAGTTGAGCAAAAACAACGTCCACGCGCTACGAAGCCCGCGCCGTGCACGATGAAATTTTATTATATTTCTTTAAACTTTTATACAAAATTTTACAACTTTAAATTTCCTAATACTTTTTCTAAGAAAACTTGCAATACTCTTAAATAACTGAGTTTGGTTCTGGTACATTAATATGTTTTGGTATTTTGTACGTGTAATACCTTTATTTTCTGATTGGTGACCGACGCTGTTTCATTGCCAAATCGTCATTTCATTAACAATGCATGAATTATTAACATTTCGCCGATCATGAATGATAGCGAATGCGTAGGCGAATTACATTTTCTTGTCGCGGATTTGGTTGCCAATTTATATGTTCGGCTTGTATGCCCTACTTATTACTATACAAAAGAGCTATGATCATGCCTCATTATATCACGCTACTGGGTCTGGTCCCCACTCTCCTCTGACATATGCAAATGAAATAAGGGCGTATTCATGAATATAAAGTAGAAATATTTGATCAAGAAATAAATCGTGCAATGTCCATTGAAATGGAAAGTATTTGGAACCATATAGTAGGTACTTCAATAAAGGATGATGAAAGTGCAGGTAGAGATATGAAAGTCTGCGCTATCTGAGAGAGTTCACTTTCATTACTTTATGCTAATAAGATGCAGCTCTACGATATCAACCTATTTGTGAAATTGAATGACAGCCAGAATAAATGTTAAAATATATCTACGTATAATGTTATATTAAAAATGAGTTGTAGAGAATATTTTGGTGGGGATTTTATGTAACTTATATATTATTATTTAGTATTTAACACGTGTCTCTTATAATTTCAGAGATTGGGACGTAAAACTGATACACCAACAGTCGTGGAGACGTTATACAAAAACAAAAGAAGTTTGGAGGCGATTTTCAAAATTCTCGATAAAGATAATTCAGGTGCGGAAAGGATTTCTACTAACTCAACTGCTTTAAACAGGTAATGATTTCTTGCTTCATACTAAATACATTCTTATTTCAGGTTACATAACGCTAGAGGAATTCTCCGAGGCCTGTCAACTCATTGGGAAGTATATGCCAAACCCGATGACTCAAGAGCAATTAGTAGACATTTGCAGGCTGATGGACATCAACAAAGACGGGCTCGTCGACCTGAATGAGTTTCTCGAAAGCTTCCGCTTAGCAGAGAAGAGTTTGCACGAAGAAGAGCAGGAATTTGACGAGATGCAAGCCACTTGACAGCAAGTAGACCGTCGCCCCAGCAAGACGGCGGTCGATAAAGATGAGACTGGTGTCGAGATCGAAATCCTCAAACTTGAAGACAATGAAAGCAAACTCGGAAAAAACAATGGCCAAGCTCATTTGCTGGGTGAATGCGTTCCAGGCGCTTCTCAAATGGACGACATCCAGTTGATAGATTGCGAGGACACGGCAAAGCGGCCTGGCCTACTGGAAAGTGATATCTAAAGTTTTATATTGCTTCACTGCCAGTCATTTGTGTACTTGGTTTTATACTATTGATCTATTTTTTCTAGTTGTTCTTTCATAATTAACGCTTGATTCTATCTTCGTCTGCGATGTTTATGTTAATTTTATCTGCGACTATCTTAAAATGTTTTATTTGTATATCATTTGCTGTTTCCTCTTCTGCATATAAAGTTATTCTCACATTCTTGATGTTCAATTGTAATTTTGCTAAAAGTTCAAAAATATTTAGACACTACGTTGTCGAATCTATTGGAATTTATTGTAGCTTAGTGTATTTTGATATTAGAATTGATTTATAAAATTGGTGCCAATTAAGAAGAAATATAACGAAATTTCCTAAGACAGCTAACAAAATTTATATTTGTATTGTATAATCTAGTGCTTTCATTAATGAGATGAGATCAATTAACGAATGGGAACAATGATATCGATGATTCTAAGGAAAATATATATATTCAGAATCAATATATTTTACACAATCCAGAAGCGTTTGTACTATATAATATTGTCACATGTTGTCTACTCTCTGCTAAACGTAACATTTCCATACTTCTCGTTATTATTATAAATAAAATCTTTATATTGTAGATTAAGTCTGCTAGATGCTATTTTGAAATATAACTTTTGAATAAATTCAAATTCATACGTAGCAAATTTATGGTAAATTAGCGTTTTTGTAGTATTAAATTGTAGTTGAAAATTTCTGCATACATATCTCTATATTCAATCATTAAGCATTCCAATCTATATTTAACAGAGTTTAGGCGGAACTATATCGTCTGCGTTTTATAGAGTATGTGGAGCTATTTAAAATTATATCTGTGTTAAAGGAGAAATCGTGGCTATTAGAATAAAATAAAATAACTGAGAAACTATGAAGTTAAATTTTAAATAACTCTGTGTACAAGTTGTCAGCCCACACTGTTACTTTGTGCGCCACGCACTATTTATAGTCGAATGGAGGAATTAAAATGTTATTAATAGGTTCCACCTACAGGAGATGGGTTTATTAAATTATTGAGATGAGAATTTATCAATTTATAGCATTTTGAACTATGAATAAAAATACTCGTATTTATAGGTAATGTAATCAATTGTATCTCGCTATCGAAATTTATGAAATTCTTGTTTTTATTTACATTAAATTTTATCTTTAAATTTTTTTCACTATTACGAATGTCTAGCTAATATTGTGTATTTTTAATATCATTGTCCAATAAAATGTGATATTGCAATGAAGTTGGTTTTATTTGTGTACTCTGGCTCATAAATGATTAATGTTTCAAAGCAGAACAGGCATAAACTTAACATCAACTTTAATGTCTTTATCCAGTACAGAACTGTTGCTTTCAACTTTGCGGGAGAGATTACGTGCGTCTGTTATTTTACTTTTAGTTTCCCCTTTTAAAATTGTTCACTTTGAAAATGTTATGTTTTTACACTTATATTTCTTTTTATACTGGCACGAATATACAAAATAAACTACAAAGCATTTAGCAGTTATTTTTGCGAATTCCAAATAGTATTAAATATTAACATGGCCTAATTGAATCCATTTATGGATCCTCAGACTGAACCCGAAAGGCGTCACACTTGTATGAGTTATTGTGATGGGTTTTCGGTCGCTACTCGTTCTGATACAAATGTGTTACCACCAGCTATTCAGATCCAGCAATTGAAATCAAAATGCACCAATATGACGTTACTTGACTTGAGTTTTCGCCTCGGCAAGGCCAGACTGCCTCGTTGGCGCACTTGTACTACGGTATGATTGCAAAGCTGAGGTTCCAATATCACTTTACCTGACCCAGGATTCGAACCCGAGACCTCAGCTTTGTAGCCGTACCATAGTACAACTACGCCACCAAGGCAGTCTGCTTACCCCTTAAAGGAAAAAGACGTGAGCTTATGTATGTATGTTCACTTCAGTTTTCTTTGAATCCGAGGTACTACACCAGTCGAGCCGACCATTCATATTGTAACAATAACGCTATACACCAAGAATCTACCACTTTTGACATGCCATAATCAGGAAGTACATATAAGGTAATTGGAAATACCTGATGGAAAGATTTGTAACATGAATGCTTATGTTAATTCGTCAGCGAATGACTATTAATATTAAGTACTTATAACTATCAAATTCAGGTACGCATTAAAATTCATTTTGCATTGCTCATAATATTGATTTGAGATGTTATTGATAATATTGAAGTATTCATTTTTATTTGTCTTCAATTATACGCCTCTACATAGACCTGTAATATCGAATTTTGGTCGCTTGCCGTATATTTAAATAGTGATTATTATCTGAGTATCTATATTCTATATTATTTAGGTTAATAATTCAAACATCTGAAGCGATTATCTCTCCAAGGTCCAAAGGATTCTGGTTAACCTACGCAAATTCTTTAAGCGCATATACCATGAGCACTAATAGTATAGAAAGAAGAGCTAAATGCCACAAGACTTCTCTCTCTTCCAAGCTAGGAATCCCACATGGTGATGGGGTCAGCTTTCTTCGTTTTTCTTCTCCACTTCACTCTGTCCCTAATTTCGTCTTCTGAGACCTGCCATTCTCCCATGTCCCTCCGCACTACATCCATCCACCTCGTCTTCGGCCTGCCTCTGTTCCTTCGGCCGGTGATGGTTAACTGCAGTGCTCAGTTTCCTACGTAGTCCGGCGGCTTCCTTTTCACGTTGCCATACCATCGCAGTCTACTCTCCTGCATTTTATCGGCGATATCACGCACACCCAGGCTACCTCTCACATACTCGTTGCGGATCTTATCGAGCTTGGTTCCGCCGCACATCCACCTCAGCATAGCCACAAGACTTCAAAATTTAATAATACCGTCAGAGATGCGAGTCAGCTTGTTATAAAAATATCCACACGTAAAGTCACGAACACACAACAGAGTCGAAATAATATATGTGTTTGGTTATTTTAGCCGCAGCATACATTTTTAACTAAGCCCTTTTACGATACTTCTCTTTACCTTCGCAAGCGGTGCGAAAGGTCAAGAAAGCTATTAAAGTGAACACCTGGGCTTTGAATTAAAAATTACTGTAGAAGTTCATAAAATAACACAATGAAAGAATATTTTATGGTCTGGCTCAGAAATACTCTGAATGTAATGTGATCATAATATTAATCGTGAAATTCCAAAAAACTTAGTTTAATTAAACATTTTCTAACTATTTAATTAACTCGAAACTTTTACCAAGCAGACCTTTGTAACTTAATTATGGAATATAGAAATAATTAATAACTTAAATTACTCATATAAAAGAGATAAAACAATAAAAGTATTTTACTATGTTTATTTTATTGCGAATCAATATTTGTGTTTATCACACTAACTTCATAGATAGGGGTTGTATATTTAATTCTGTTTGTTTAAGCTGTTTGATATTGTTACCCAATAATAATAGTGATGTTAGCCATCCATATCGATATAGGTAATTATAACATAGAGGAATTTTAAATTAAAGTCTAATTGAAACATCACATTGTGAGTAGTCGTCCACGCTGGATTAATGCGGTTTAGACAGATGGCTTTAATTAGCCTAGTTATTTCAGCTCACTTGTCAAGTATCGTCATTTCAAACTATCTAAAGGTTCAAGTCCAGACGAAGTAACCAGGCTAGGTCCCTTATAGTATACCAATTAACAGATGGAAATACTGTAACTTTATTAAAAGTGATATCGAGTTGTTTTAGTCGAGGTCGTGAAACACAGTTTTACAGTTCGACAAAAATATTTTGTTTTTAAAGCCCCGTGTATCGATTCCAAACTAAGTATTGAATGTTGAGGAAAAAGGAAATCCATGAAAAATCGACGACGAGAGCGCTTTCATGCAATACGCTGACTCAGGGCCGGGACAGACTGTTCCGAGTGCACAATATACCGTTCCGACGGTGATATGCACGTAGATTCCTTTTATTTTATTATAGATAAATGCAACTTGTGCAATGATATTTCATTGTTATCATGCATTCCAGAGTCATTTAATGCATGAAATAATAAGATTGGTGGTGGTAAAACATACGTATCCGCCACGATAGCGATACTATACATATTTGTGGAAAACTCGGGATAGTGCGTTGCTCTGGTCCAGCCTGCCGATATTTTTTTATTGCAGTAAATGGCAAGACGAGCATGCCATTCGCCTGATGGTAAGCGATATATTCAATAAACTATTTTCTTGCCATATATACAATTGACCATAATATGTTATTACAGCACATGTCTGTATCAATCTTTTGTAAACAGTCGTCGAAATGACGACTGTAGGTAGCACTAGAGCAAATATCTATAGAAAAGTTAGATTTCTCAGTACCTAACTCGTAACGCAGGTATTTAAAAGCTTTGGAAACCAGTCTCTCTTTGTAATACGTAGTAATTCATATTAAAACCAAAGTTTCACATAGCTCCACAATACTATGTGCCTGATTAAGTGAATGATCGTCTAAAATATGTTCTTCAATCATTATTAAAATAAGAAGTAGGTACATTGTAATGAGTGCATTTATATATTTTTTCACACCGGCTTCACTAAATCTGGTAATAGCTGCAACAGCGTTCAAATAAACTATCGATTGGTAACTAATTATTTTTCTGCTGCAACTTGACGCAAATATACTGTCCTGCTTAATTGCTTCCACAGGCAGGTCGGCAAATTTTTCCAAGGTTTAAAAATGGAGTAGAAATATGAATTGGAGAACTGATTCGAAGTGAAGAGGGGAGGAAAGTGACGTTCTTTATAATCAGAAACTATTTAATTTCACGGCTGATGAATAGCAACTTGGATAATTCATCATAGTGACCATCTTTACAGTATAGAAAAAACGAGAGTCTAACGTGAATAGCGAACTATAACCCAGTTATTCTAATTAATAGAATGCGATAAAATCACTGCAAGCTCCATTTAGAACAGCTTTCTGGTATTTTCTTAGTATTGTAGTCATTGGGTAATTTTGTAGTAAACGCCACCTAGTGCGTATCTTTTGAAACGATATGACAACAAGCAAAGTTATTTATTTCGACAGCTACCTCTGCATCCATGCAGTACACTATAAACACGATAGATGGCTCTGAACAGAAATAAATAAGTGGTATAACTTAAGTTAGATGGCGTTAGAGTCTTTATCAAATATATTGGAATAATATTGATATAATTTTTACATATTCACGTTTTAATTTCTTCTTTTTGATAATCTTATGCGGTGAATTATTCATATTTATATACACTTATATTTCGATGCTATTTATTTAAATGAGTTTAAACTAAACCGACCATTTTTCTAGGGTAATCGCGCCGCTTAGATAGTCAGTTTGAATTACAATAATTTTCTAATCGAACAAAAACATTTTAGCTACCGCTGTCCATCATCTTTGTTAGTTACCTGTATTAACTATTTGATTGTCTGCAGCTATTAGTATAATTTATAGTCGTTTAATATTCTACTGAACTGCTGAGATTTGATTATCGATGTTGTATTTTTTGTGGGTCGAGACGCCACGGATCGCGTGTCGCGTGCTTTGGACGTCTTTTTCGGTTTACATTTCGGGGGTGTAACTCACAAAAAACGTTATAACTGGGCAACGACTACCGGAATATAATTTTTGTCAATTTTATAAATTATACAGCGTATCGGTTGATAATTGGAAGTTACTGGCATTTTATTGTTGCCAAGACGCAGTATTATTTTGGTTAATCGACTGTTATATAGACGCTAATTAGTTTCTTTCTTTTCAAAATGACACCACAATTCATAAAAGCATTTCTAAAGTGTTTTTTTAGCAAAACAGCTACGGTTGTTATAAGCGGTTGGCGAAAAAATAACAAAGCAAAATAAAAACGTTTAGTTTCGACGATAAAAAAACTAAATAGGGGAACACTAATAATCGTTTTTGTAAAGTAATTGACCACTGACCACTGTTTATTTACAAGTATAAAACTACAGCGCCTTATTCTGGTGTTGTAGCTAAGAGACAGCGCGGCGGAAGTATGTTATTACTAGAGCAGTAACGACAGCTAGAGCTTTGACACGTAGTTATTGTTTGAACAGAGAGGTGCGCGGGCATTGCGAAGGGAAATTGCGCGGTGGCGCGCGCCGTGATCCACCGCGTAACATGACGCGCGCGGTTCCTGGCTACGAGCTGGGCTTGCAAACTGCGTCATTGTTCGGAACGTTCGATTAATTTCATATTGTTTGATTTCCAAGCGATGGGGGATAATAAAAAGTATATTGTTTTCAGAGAATGTAACGCTGTAGAGCAGGAAAACTGTAATTGATGTTGTATTATTTAGACATTACAAGATTCAAATGTATACCTATTTTTCAGACATTACAAGATTAAAATTCCTTCAAGTATGAATCTAATCTGGAATTGATGCTCATTTATTGTATTTTGATGTGTTATTTCTAATAGTGATTGGGTGGAATTCTCTCGGTGCATACGATCTGTGATCACGTTACCGAGCGCCCGATGCGCCCAGTAGCGATGCCAGGCCCAAGTCAAGAGTTTTTTGTCCCTTTTCTGACAGATCGAATTAAAATAAACGCTTCGATAAGGCGTCCTATAATATTATCATCCTGTATTTGGTTACGTGAGCGAGTGACGGCCAGTGGGAACGCGGTAGGTGGGAGCCAACTACATCATTGCTCTATTTTGTCTGACAAGAGAAAAGTCAAAAAGGCATTAATAAGTTTCGTGATGATTACACAGATCGAAGTGTGGGAGAACAAAAAATACATTCAAGGCAAATACATTTTGAGAACAGCTAGTGTAGGCATCAATAAATAAATAGGTAGGTACCTATACGAGTTTGTGTTAACAGTCGAAATAAGATTCTTTAATGTTGCTCCTTAAGTAGTTTTATTAAAAAATATTGTGGTATTCGCTAAAACAAAAACAAGGGTGAAAATTCCATCATGCGTAAAAGCTACTGGATTAGATGAAAAAAAGCGGTTTACCTGTTTTCTGGCAAATGGTTGCATTTCACCAGATGGTGTATTTTTTGCGTGAACTCAGTTTCATGGATAATTTTATTTGACATCTATGACACACGGTCCAACGGACTTGAGAAAGCTAGTGACAAAATAAATTAAAAAACCGAAAAGGGAATAAAATTGCAGTTAAATAAACTAAACAATAATATTTTATGGTAACGATTATGGGATTATTTCACACAAACGTAAAATTGAATTGAGCTAATCTACTATATACGCATTGTAGATTGTAATATTAAACAATATTATATGTACCTGTAGCTATGGAATAAACTAGATACTCGTATAACAAGAAAAAAAAAACAAAAGTGCAATCATATAAAACATCAACACCCCTCAAGTCCATATGATACCTATTGCACATTTTCTATACATTATTTATTTCCTATGTGCTTGACTGTCTCACTTGATATACTTAAATCTTAAACAAACGCAGAATTTGGAATTTGAATATTTATCTAAATGTTAAAGATGTTTTATTTTTGCATTAAATTGCAGACAAATTATTTTGCAATTATTTCTATTTGTTTGTTTAAAAGCAAAATGTTAATGTAACGGCATTCACGAGTTCAATCAACGTCTTCACTGCAGATTGTTATCACAAAAGGCAGGGCAGAGTACGGGCAAAAATAAAAAGTAATTTCGTCTTAATCGCACCGAATACTCGAACGGAGGCAGAGCGATATCCACCTTATCGAGTTACCTAGGCTACTGGGCATCTTCGCAACACCACCGCAGAACGACGGAACTGTAACCCGCGGCGCTCCCACTGCAGACTTTATGCACGCATCTTAAGATCTCATATGTGTTGAGACTGCACCAAGACTTACAACAAAACGCGACGATACAATAATAGTCGCTTCGGTGATTTTATGGAAACATGATACTGTGTAGGCCTCTTACAAAAAGAATAAAGCTAAACCCGAACGAAATTGTTTTAATCGTCGGAAGGCTCCCGTTTATTTCATTACACTTTCTTAATTATAAAATGATATTTCATTTTGGAGTGTTTACTAGAAATAAGATTGAGCATTTTAATTTGCTCAAAGTCACGTTCTGAGAGCTCACGCAGTCGATCAGTAACATAATATTAGTGAGGCGGCGTCGCAGTATCTGTTTTACTATGAGATTCGTTTTTCGTTTGATCGCTGATGTGAAAGTATTGACGTGATGAGAAGAGACGCCGTACGATTTGTTTGAACTAACTTGCGCATGAAATATTGGTCGGAGTCAGCTACCGATAGTTTGCTGGCTTACCTACCGCCGTCACATAAAAAAGTTATAACTCTGTCTCAAGGCATTCAAATTCCTTTGAGGCAAATACGTGTGTGTAATCGCACGTAACAATTTATTTAATTCAGCGCGAGTTAAAACACGAAGCGGCAAACAAAAAGTTGATTTTCTAGTTGGACATGGTTATTCTTACGCTGTGATTTATTTGTGGTAGCGTATTCCTTTGTTTAGTCATCCAACGTGAAGTGAAGAATTTGTTTTGCGGCGCCTACCTGAGGTTTCCGTGAAGCGCGGATCGCGTGTCCAATACAACTGCGAACATTCACGAAGTGGATTTTTAATGGAGCTCGATAACTAAACTAACTATGGATACGCCGCTCATTTGCTACTGCACATAATCTCGACCTTGTTGTGCCATAATAGTGCTGCCTTCATTAATTCCGCTGGATAAAAACGTTAACTTTCCCAAGGACATACACAACTTTGCTGCTATAACAATGGCATAACAGTGTCAAGTGGATAATTTATAAACGATTTTTTAAACATTTCGAAGCATGTGACAAACGAGGTGTTGTATAGAGGAGAAAAGTGGCAGGTGAGCGTTGAATAAAGCCTTAATAGAATCGCAAAGTTGACAATAAAGAAGCGAAAAACGTAAGGTATCTTTGGGCAAAGTTTCGGTAACCACAATAAAACCGCATACCTCTTAAACGGCGTCGCGTGGCAAGTGCTAAAAAGTTTTTACCAAATTATGTTTCGCCATTCAAAGTATTTTGGCACACACATGACTTGGCTGCTTAATGATTCGGAATAACAAAGTTTAACGATTTTATTCAATTAATATTTGAGGTGCTTCTTGATATCCCCAAAGTTTGATTTTGTTCACGTTGCGTTTTAATGCAGCAATAAACATGTCTTGTAGAACGAGATTGAGGTATTGGAGAGCGAACTTCAAAATACAAAACGGTCCTAAATCAATCGCTTGTTTTATAACAGCCGTAAACTTGTCGCCTCTTAACCTATAATGAGATACCATTAACTATCTTTGTGGATTTTTACAATCTACCAATTACAAGTTTGGTTAATATTTGTTACAGATATTGTAAACATTTAGGGCATAGAATATGAAATAGCTTCTATAATACCGACATACAGCCAAAATCGTGGGATATTGTGGCATATTCTTTGCGTACATAGAACCAGAAGACAATTATAGAACCTCGTGAGTATAGGTACTTACCTAAAATTGTTGAGCTAATGAAAAACACCTGAAAAAAAAAACGAGATACCATCAAAACTTATTCATTTGCAATTTGAAGTTAACATGTTAACTCATTAATATTTTACTAACATGAAAAGACATGAAAAAATATATATTTAAAAAAATGTTATATTATACTAAAAATTAAACGTTCATTTACTCTGGTGCAATTAAAATAAACAATTTCCGAACACAATTACTGACTTATTTCTTCAAAATGCGTCTCTTCTGTTGTAACTAATCTATGTAATTTTTTGTAATAGTGAAGTGTTACATCAAATTCATCATTGGCCCACCTGCAGCCTTCGGTCGGTCGACTATTGCTCGCAATAAAATGCTCATTATACGAGATATTTTAATAAACCTAACTAATTCTTGTATCAACGGCTATGGAACACTTCCTGGGGATAACCAATAGATTATTATACCTGCTAAAATGATTTATTCCTAACAACTAACATGTAATTTAATTAGGTAGGTAAATATTTTATTAGCTGTAGCGGGAAAATATTTTTGTTAATTAAATAACTAAGTAATTTTCGGATGCGCTTTTGTTTTTAATATGCACTCTTGTATACAAGTTTTTTTTTTTGTAAATAAATAAATACATCCAATAGTCACATACATAATCCTGACCCCACACTTAGATCGAGCTTTGTGTCGTGGGTATCAGGAACTAAGAGATACTTTTCGGTCTCGCAAACACAAAATGACTGCTATCCAGTTGAGTAATAGAAGACTCAAATGATATCATTGTTACTCGTATGTGTGATCAATTCCGAAGTTATCGATTATATTACTGGTAAATAATTCCTTAAAATATTTTATTATTTGTTATATTGATTTTATTGTACGTTAACAAGTTTAGCTATTGCATTTTTTTGTCTCTGAAAAAAATAAATACAACCCTTGTTATCATTCATTTGAAATAATTTTTTTTGGCAAAATCACGGATCGTGTATGTTGTACAAGAATATAGATGTATTAAGATTAAGTACTAAAAGAGCATTATATTGGCGCAAACCTGCATCGGCCGGTGAGCAGGCGATGCATCAATTGCGCGCCGCAAGGGGCCGCCACTGCGTCCGTCACTTTTGTTGAGAGGCGAACAGTTTGGTTTTGAGGTATCGATGGTATAAAATATATTTTTTATGTATGGAATCAAATTAATTAAAATGTTCATTTTAATTTCTTATGTATTGCACATAACTTCATCATGGATCTGATAATAATCTGACCAGTAGTTGATGGTAAGTGTTGACCGCCGCTTGTAAACATCTGTAATACTTTCTTGAGAATTGTAGGTGTTTTATCAACTTTTAAATATAATTGAAAAAAGGGGTGATAGAAAAAGGGGTTATCTTGAATCTTATTTAATAAATGAAACGGAACTAAAACTGGTATTCACACATTGAATTCTTGAGAGTTACCTACACCTTCCGATATAGTTTGAAAATTAATACTGTTTATTAAACTATATCTACATGGCTCTACCAATTGTAGAAAAATAATAATTTAAACTATAAACATCTTCATTAAAAAAAAACGTTGATTTTAAATCAAACCTTTACGTCGAATTTAGTCTGAGAAATCATAAACGACATTTTTTAAAATAGTAAGTTACTCGAAAATTATCCTAATAAATAAATTCGTTCCCAGTAATGACGCTAATCAAATTATTTGTGGTAATTTAGACGCCGACATCGATACCGGCGCGTCTCCACTACGGTTGACTGACATTAGAGGAATCGTCAGCGATTCACTTCGAAGAACCGTGCTCTGCGGACGTCACATTCCGGGTCCTTGGGAGCATGCGCGAAACACCGCCCGCGCCGACCGCCGACACAACTCGATTGTAGATAAAGACCACTTATGACACGAACCATGCCTTTATTCCAACAAATTGATTTTGAACATAGAGCCTCTATCGACCGACAAGATCTTAGCCTTACAACTCGAGAAACAAACGCCACGTTATTATATTTCAAATTGATGAGCGCTCCGATCTGTGAGGTATGCTCCACCGGATCGCGGACCTATCGAGATTACATTCCATTATTTCTCGCTTTTATGAAATAATTACTTTTAATTGATACGTGCTTTTTATACCAATAGATAAATACGATATTTAAAGAAAGTCAGAATTAGATGTAATTTCACGTACGAAACGCTCTACGATTATTACGCCGACCGAACTCGTGATCAAGATAACCGATTATTAATCGCCGCTAATTACTGCTGGTGTTAGTTCGACCTTTATCTGGACACCATTTACCTACGTCGGCCGACAAAAAAGTGAACAAAAACCGTGAAGAAAGGTGATTTGTACCCCCGTTCCGGCGTTCATCGTTTCACCTGTTCATTGTTTGGCTGGCGGCTGTTATAAACAAAAGGGTTCAAATATCACAGTTTTTGGAGATAATAGCAGTAAATGCAATAAATCTCGGTGGTAATAACTGCACTTGCAGAGCCTTAGATTATCGCTATAATATATGGCGCGGTTTGTATGACGATTTATCGCGACTGATTTATTGAAAGGATATCCTTGTGGATACCATGTTTATTTATTTTTCTCAATATACACTTAGCAACATGCGTGCGACGATATATTGAATATGAATAGACACTTTTAATTAGGGCGATTCATAAAGAACATTTATGCACTATAAACTTTCGAGATTATTAATACGTACGCAGAATTTTTTTAAAATTGATGTCATAGCTTGAAATACGGTCCCGTAATGTGTGCGAAGGATTACGTGAGATTGGCTTGATCCGACATGATCGCGAAACGGATGTAGAACATCCATGCAGGGAGTCGCGGCGATAAATCCAAAGTTGGCCGGCGGCGCGGGTTTCGGGAGCCATCAATCATGCGGAGGAGCGACGTCGCTGGAGGTTCCGTTCCACAGAGCAATAAACGATTTATAAATCACTTTAATAAATAATACAAGAATACTATCAAATGTCAATGCCTCCTGGCAGAGAAGCGGGTCAAAGTGTTTACACTGGGACTTGATTGAACTAGTAATTTTCGTTAGTCTATCAATAGACTTTTATTATACCTAGGTAGATGTCCAATATATACATTACGTTTGGTCTTTATATCTGTTTTATAATAGGGAGTGAGTCTACTTAGTTCCTTATAGACGGGTTGAATCTTGTCAGAACCAGATTACAAGTTCTAGACGTTCCTAGTAAATGTCTCAATTTGGAAAACAATGCACGTTTATTACAATATGATGCAAAGTATACGCAGAAGCTTTAAACCTACTTAATCAAATGCACTTTTATTACATAAGCCCTATTACTTTAAATAATCTAATAGGATCTATAAAAATTGAACTGCAATTAAGTTATATCAAGATTATAATCTGCAAATTACTCTGTATGATATAGTAACGAAGCCCTATTAAAACTAAGCCGCTCCGCGGAGTATGTCCGACACGATATTTGTTCCATGATAACTAGAGGCGAAGTCACATTAAATCAGCTTGCTCGCACTCGCTCCTGTAATTCACTTAATTTCACTTACTTGCTCTGCTAAATTGGCATAATACCACCTTATTAGAGTTTATAAACATTATTCAATTCCTGCCGGTCGCGGATGATGTATGGCCGAAGCTTCAATGGGAACACGGTTATGGAAATAAGGTACCCATTAAATATCTATACGATTGATTGAAATATGGAAATTCGCATGGAGCAGTTTTTTAGTATACTAAATAATTATTGTTATGCACATCCCGATCACTGAGCAACATAGGTACCTACTTAGTGGCAATATTTTGGTGCATATATTATATTGCAATGTTTGTGTCGCCACTGGTTCCAAAACCAGAGTTTTATTAAGTTGTTTATTAATTGATCAATGGGTCGCACAGGTCAACCATTTTAATTTATCTACTAAATCAAAACTAATGCAATATTAATACATGCTTGGGTTAATATTCAGATAGCGTAATAGTAATTTAAAAGTATATGCAAATAACCTAAGTGTTTTTGACCTCATAAATAAATATTTATATCTATATAGCAACATTTCGAGTATAATCATAACTACTTGTATTTATTAGAATAAAACATAATGACTATATATTAAGACTGCATATTAATGCACATTTGCTGTTTTTTTTTTTAAACGGTTGACATTTTGTTTATTTTTGCGAAATTGTATATTTTATTCTGGTTATGATTATTGGAAACAGATTTTCGACATTTGTTTTAGAAAGCGAAGTTTTATATTTGGCGTTGGGAAATGGCGTAGACGTTTAGGTACCTACATATTTCTAGTCCAGGCACATTTATTACTATTTGTTTCATAAACGTTAAAGTAACAATGGTTTGTTAAATATGACGCAATAATCACATGATTATACCTTGAAACACGTATTCTTAGATGAATTTTATAGAGCCAAAGACAATAATCATGCTTTGCGTTCCTGTAAAGAATCTAACTGAGTTTCTCTTAAATTCCGCCAACAATGCGAAATAATTAATGAGGCATGCACGTGACTGATTTTCCCCTTTTCGCATAGGGTTCCATTTGAGATAATAGCCTGGGTTATGCTCAGGACGAGTGTGAAATGATCACGACTGAAATGCTAGCCGCGAGCTAACGATTAGGCTATGAGCACCAGCATTAGCGTGCACAGGTGCATGAATTAGCAGAAATGCCTTTTATGTTTCGCATTTTTTGCAAAAATAATTTTACCAATATTTTGTTGAGGAGGTAAAGTTACTCTTAACAAATATTATTTATTGTCTGTCGATTTGTCTACTTGAGTCTAAATAGTTAATTGGAGCTTTAGGTAGTTTGTCTAATCGTTTGTATTATAATGTGGTATCCATTTTTTCGTGCCTGTATTGGGATTGAATGAATGACGAATGGGTAGAATTATTCAGGAAAAAAGGAAGTATACAATGTAATATTAAATAAATAATAATAATACTAAATACACCCAACATACATAGTCCTGACCCCACACTAAGATCGAGTCTTGTGTCGTGGGTATCAGAAACTACGAGAGACTTTTCGGTCTCACAAACACCCAGACCAGAAATAAATACCTGTGAATCACACAAATACATATTTGTTTCGGTGCGGGGATCGAACCCGCGGCCTCACGTTTCACAGGCGGCGTCTAACCAACTGCGCCACGTAGGCTGTCAGTTATATTTATTTATTATTATTATTATAGCATAATATTTTAATGTATTGTTGGTACTTCTCCAAATTCTATATCTTGTTATTGTACAAGCTTGCGGAAATAAACGATCCTAAGTAAATTTGCAGTATTGTCCTAGAGGCTCAAATTATAAGCTATTTACTCGAGGCACTCGTGACAAATAGACGTTACTGATGTTTTGTAATTTTATAAGTGTCAGAATATTCTATGCAAATGCGTCAATGTATGAGAAAGTTATGATTTGTGATATTCCTAATATTTTAACGACTATGTATTCTTATTATTACTGTTTTTTCTTTTGTAAAAACGTATTGAATTTTATAGGAAAATGACTGACAAACTATAAGCAATTAAAAGTATATACACTGCTATTTTTTTGGCATTATTCATTTTTATAATATTCTATTGCCTCGATGGTGCAATTGTTGCACAATCCCGGGTCAGGCAAAGTGATATTAGATTTTTCTATTAATTATCAGTCCATCATTACATGCGACAGAAAGTTCAAGGCGAAACAGAGGAAGCCTGGTTGCACGTCTGCTTATCCCTTCTGGGAAAAAAGCGTGATTTTATGTATGTATGCATAATATTCTAATTTTAGTCAATTTTGCATTTCTACTGTAATAGATATATCTTTAATATTCCATACCCCTTTGACACGGTTATCAGTTTAATATAGTTAAATAAGAGCAGGATATAAACTGTAGCATTTGATTGTGCAGACCTGACATTACGGTGTTGGTAACAAATAGTCGCTGTTGGCTTTTGAACCCGATGAGTGAGCCTTCACGAGTAGGGCTGGGGATTATCGTATCGTGAAGGAATTTATCAAGGACCTACATGTGTATGTGTACTTATAGGATGTATGCATCTTATCTGATGTATTAAGTGAATTATCAAGAGGCGGATAATTATTGTTTTTTGTATCAAAAATGGATGCAAATTGAATTGACCGACTTAACTTATTGTAACAAGATAATACTCCATGTATGTAGCCATTAGAATAAATCAATGATTGTCCATTCTGTATTAAGTGATAAATTACAAAATATTAGGGAACAGATAATTTTATATCCCTCCCAGTTTGCAACAGCGAGCACATCATTACATTAAGTTGTGAGTTTCACAAGCGTCTTGAATATTATAAAGGCAGGCTAACAATATGTTTAGTAAACGGCAATAGACTGGGAGAGGCCCTGCGAAAATCGAGTTTGCAATCGAGCGTCGGCGTCAATTATCTTGTCGATACTCCGATTCGTGAGCACGAACATCGCTGAATTATACCTCTATTTGCTGTCAAACTTAATTTCCTACTCGTGTCGTTACGGACTTCGCTGCCAACGATAGTTTTACTACTCGGTTTAATGCACTGAACTCTGGTGCTACGGGTGTGCTTGCCCCTACTTTATCGTACTGCCTTCAATGTTGTTATACCTAAAGGTTACGCAGGGCTTACTGTTAATCAGGACCGTATGATGGTTTAAAGATCTGTATTTGGGATATAACAATATGCTGGCGGTAGTTGCTGTAAAATTGTATTCCATTTTTCATTATTAGTACAAATTACATGACGCTATTTGTTAGAGATATATAGGTATCATTAATACATATAATAGTTAGTACGAAGAGGGAATCTCAATGTGACTTTGAATATTTTACTCTTATTTGAGGCCATTGGATGGAGACTAAACAAAAACCAGGATTTCTAGTTGTAACCAGTTGTACTATCCATAGATAACAGAATTCGAGGTTCTATGATGACTATTCGCTTTACGAAAACAATAACTATAATTGACTAATTTAAGAAACTTTCTCTATCTTCAAAGGACTCCAAGACACCTACCCTTCCTTCCCTCAAATTTTCAAAGGCTATGATAATACATGTCTTTCCACAAGCACGCTCGTTTTTAATTCCATGCAACAAAAATGCCCTATACATCATATTCGATTCCATGTAATACATTTCAATACAGTTACTAAAGGATAAAGTTGAAATATAGCCGTTCCATCGGAGTGTGAAATATCTTGGCTCGGCATGACGAGTGATTAGTTGCTGGCTGGTATAATTTAGGCTTAGCGTCAGTGAGACGTTGTGCCGAGCGCTTGTTAGGCTCACTTGTTGTGCGCGCTCACACTCGTATTAACTGCTCTTTTGTATGGAAGCCACGTATATTTAATTGCCAGTATTATTGTTAAAAAAACATTGATTTTATTTGAAATACTCAGTAACGTACTATCCTGGTTGCAAAATAAAGTGCAATTTTTACACGCACTAAGTTTAAATTCGGACATATAAATGTATAAAATGCTCCGTTCATGCAACGAACCTGCGTCATGTAATGCAGAAAAGCAAATTATTAGTAAACGCTGCACCAATCTGATACCAAATAGATAGAGTGCACACACGGACAGACGAAATCAAAAACAACATTTTCTTTTATAATGGAAGAAAATGGACTGGTGATTTTCTGTTCATTTTCATTAATATATATTGATCGCTAATAATACGTTCTCGCAATAAGTAATGGAAAAATAAAAAAGCTCAAGTAGGTAGTGCATTTTTAAATCGATGATTATACACTGTGGTTTACCATACTGCGCAAATTAATAGGAAAAATGTGTAATTGAGAAATCGTTTATTTTTGAAGCAGAATGGCGTAAAAAATTATCTATTTGTGTAATTTTCTTCGCTACACTACAATTGCTCGATAGCTTTAGTTTCTTTGCTGATTATAATTCATTTACTTGACAATGTTCTTATATCATTTTCGCTTTTTTATGCTTTGCTTTTCTATTCCTAACACTCATAAACTTAACTAAAAGTATTTTAGTATTAAACATAAAATATGTATTTAAACAAGGATGTTCCTATTAAAAACTTTGCGTGAGTAAGGAATCCTTCTCCAGCCTAACCCAGCAGTTAGACGTTAACATATCGCTGATCATTTATTTACATTAGCACCATTTCTTTATCAGTTTATCACCGTTTGTTTCCAGATGGTATTGAGGCGCAGTGCACACAATTGCCATTGATTAATAGCCGATGACTAAATGTAAATACGATTGAGCTTTTGTTGAGGTGCTCTGCATCGCTCTCCATCACTCCCTTTACACTACGGCCACACATCTCATTCATTAATGTGAATATTAAAAGGTTTCGAAGGTCAGAGAAAACCGAGTGTGTGATTGTGACGTATTTATACTCGGATACGATAAGAACTGGATCGTTATGTTAAGAGATATCAATAGATTTACTTAATAACGACTGTGATACGAGTAAAAAAAACTTCAAACTTATTTGTTAACGATATCTTAGTACTACTGGTACTTCTTATTAGTAATTAAAATGAATAATTGTATACATACATACATATCTACTCTAAGTAAATTAAAAATATTACAATACTTTTATATTTGATCCTAAAATAACGATGACACGATTACAATATAGCGAAAAGGGTTCAGATAAAATGATTCCTTTGACAAAACACGGCGTATAAATATGAATTAGTGAGTGGTCTTCATTGAGGGGCCGTTCCACCGCTGTTCCTTTTGTATTCCCCATTAACTGCTTCAGGAGTTCATATTTTTTATCAACTCAGCGGTGACATCTTTTGTTACCCACTGAGTGGGTCCAGGGAGACATTGTGAACACTCCGACCTTCATTTTGAGCTGTTGATCTCATTGTGTAAGTGTATTTTGACACATTGCCACGAATTGTTTATGATTTTTTAAGGTCGTAAATTATTTCGGGACGTGAGCGATCCGAACTTATTTGACGAGGATGCGATTGTGACCCGGGATTAACTTGATGTTATGATTTATGTGATCATCTATTGTGAGCTGTTTGTGGTGGAATGCAGCGCATTTATTAATTTCGTTACGTGTGTTTATTATTAATTTTATACTGAATGAAGATGTTTTTTTTTTTATAAAAAGATATAAAATGTTAGTTACTAAAGAAGCGAGGTAAATGAAAAGGCTACAATAATAGTTAAAATAAGTTGTAACGTAATCTTCGTTGCGCTTTGACTAGATTATAGCTGTTAAGATTGATTCTGGCTTTTGTTTCATAGATTCTTTAAAGCTGGTTGATTTTTTTAAATTTCAATGCGAACCCTGGAGATTTCTTTGAAATTATTGTATTTACAATATCAATAATTACAATTATTTGTATTATAAAAAAATATTGAGTCCTCCCGAGTTTGTGAATAGTATTTTTTCTATGTAACAATAAATTTTCTTGGTAGACGTAATGGTCGTCGAACAGTCTATTAGAACTTAAATATACTGGTGGTAGGTCTCTCATATGTGAGAGAAACAGCAGTGTAAATGCGCTGCTGTGATTCGGTTTGAAGATATGGCCATAATGAGACTTAACTTATGTCTCAGGATTACCAGCGCAGTGGAATGCCAAGCCTTGCTATGTAATTCATGGTGTTGTTTGGTTATGCTACTGTCCATAAGCGGTCATATCGCTTACCATAAGGTGAATGGCAAGCTTGCCATTCATCGTAATAAAAAATTTACACGTTGCGTAATGCGTTCTACTGATCGTCTTCACATAGCCTTATAAATGTATAATGAATGAATACTAGCCTGCAAAGTTACTGATTACCCAGTGTTGACTTTGACACAGCCGATGTGGCATTGTCAGCGGTGAGAATAAAGCCAGGTGACAAAAGAACGCGGCGTCTTTCTGCGTGTCACGCTTCATGTGTGATAACCAATTGAAGAGAGTGCGCTGGACAATGGAGTCGCACAGTAGCGGGCTTCCGTGACGCTTGGCAGAACTAGGAATAGGTAGACAAGACTTGGAAAATGTGTGTTATTTAGTTCAGATATGGAACTGGACTTCCTGTAGCTGAAGAGAGAAAGAGAGAGAGATCAGATCGGTTGTTTCAGCTGGTGGTAGGCCGTAAGATATTTTATAGGTATGTCCGGATAGTAAAGCCAGACGATGCTTCCGTAACGCTTGACTAGAACTAGGAATACTCGTAGACAAGGCTACAAAAATACATATTAAGGTCAGGTTGGTTTAGCTGGTGCATGAATGTCCCAAATCAACGTTGAGAGAATTAACCCAAATAAGCTCTCAATAGTAAGTTATATGCGATACAAATCAAATTGTAGTAAAATAATATTTTAGGCCTGAAAGTGTTTGATTTGATTAAATATGTTGTTTGCAACAGAGACTAAATTAAGTGGACTTTGTCTTACAATTTCGTGGTTTAACAACTTGTAATCGGTGCCAAATTAGACGATTGACCTTTGCGTGTATTCTCGTTTGATGTTTTTGCCTTATTTACGTAGGAAGATTAAGGAAAATAGATGGACGTAAGGTCGCACTGGGTAGTCAGATTATTATCTGTCAAAACAATACTAAGTATTATGCTACATATTTAATTGATTCACCATAAACGTAAATGGTAAAAACGAGGGAGCAATTATTATAACTATTTTAGAAGGCTTTGAAAATAAATAGGCTTTAAATAATTCATTTAATATTTTTTTCACTTTTATCTAGGCTGGCATAATTATTGCCGATCCCAGAGAGATGAGGTTGTCTTTGATTGACGCTTTATCTGAACTGCGCTTTGTCTTGTAAGTGTAAAAATATTTTGTAAAATACACACCAAAACAAAATATTTTTTATGTTTTTAGTGAGTCTATGGGTTGAGGTGTGTTGTTGCGACATAATAGCCTGTAGCGAGGCGCACATAAGCTACGGTAAACAATTACCATATTTTAAAAACCATCCTCTTTGAACCGTACCGACGAAGGGGCTAACGCCGATACGAAATATAAATTTACAGAGACGGAGGTCTATAAGGAAAAATTATATACATTTTTAGTTATTTACAAATATTTGGACGGATTTGCATCTGTTAGTCGTGGTGGGGCTACATAGGATGTAGTACTAATTTTTGTTTATGGTGGGAGTGAGTCGCCCGGACACCTTGAAATGAAGTTGCCGTTGTTGTTCCGATTTAAAAAAATATGGGACCAATTTTGTTGTATGTATTATCAAAATGTCTACGGTATGTAAGACCGCCAACTATTTCTACGGTATGTAAGTCCGCCAACCCGCACTAGGCCAGCGTGGTGGACTATATGGCCTAACCACTTTCAATCGATTCTCTCGATTGAAGAGTAGGCCCGTGCCCTGCAGTGGGACGTATATGGGCTGATATAGTATTATCAAAATGTGCTCTTCAATTATTTAATATGAATTATAGATCACACAACCTAAAATTCACCTTACCAAAATGACACTTATGTAACAGTAATGATACCCTATGAATTATTTAAAATTTCACTCACTTGTATACCTCATCAATTACAACGCATGTGTTTTTATACAATTTATTATCACAACATTAATTACTCATTCTCAGTACATAATGTTAATTATATAGTTTTTGTGATAAGCCATGGTCGGTGCGCGTAGCCCTTATGTATTCGGCCCCTAATGCTTACTCATTGGCGAGTTTCACTGAGCATTCCCCTACCTCTCCGCAATTAGCTGTTTATTGGCGTTCTATAGCTCCCATTGGCTTACCCACACAATAACTTTAAGTATACCTTATTTGGCTTTTAAAACTGATTATTTACTTTGAATTATGGTCATTTTATAGCTGATGTGTTTGTTGATGTGACAAGTAGGAACATAACAATGTATGTTCGATTACTTAAAAAACATACACAAACATACTTTT
The DNA here is from genome assembly GCA_905220455.2 of Deilephila porcellus. Taxonomy (NCBI): domain Eukaryota; kingdom Metazoa; phylum Arthropoda; class Insecta; order Lepidoptera; family Sphingidae; genus Deilephila; species Deilephila porcellus. The sequence goes on along the minus strand of LR999977.1, from coordinate 9,182,817 downwards.
AAATTTGTTATATACATGGCTTTAAAATACATAAATAAGCTCATGTTTATTCTCCGAAAAGGGTACATAGAGATTAAAGGTATTGTCACTCTACGTATCTCTATTGTATTTCTTTGGTAAATTTATTTTATTTAATGTATTATGTGTAATTTCGTGCTAAACACGTTCAGTTTGCTATTAATTTGCTCAGTGCCATTATTTCAAAAGCATTTAATACAGTTCCCAAAATTTTCTTACACCGCGGCCATTAATTAAAATCGTATTATACAAACGATCGAATTGTATAATCTCATCGTTCAAAAAAGTTTTATTCACATGTTAAAACAATGGCTACCGACAGTTGCGCTGTTTGCTTATCAGGTACATCAATAAAATACCTTTCTTTGGAACGTCGAACGTATGTTACAATTTTAATTTTCACCACGGTCCAGTCTTTTGAGACCTCTGAGTATTTCATTTTATAATTGAGCAAAATATTAAGTAGTAGGTCTAGTTTAAATGGTCGCTTAAAATATCTAATAACATACTGAATGTTTGTGGACGAAGAATTAGATATGGGGAGAGATGGTCACGGGGTGGCCACGGCTTCGGGACCCGTTAATTGTGTTTTAATTGCCCGGACTAAACACCGTCCGCTCTTATAAAGCGAATGCATGAAGCTAGTAATTGCTTCCTGTTACATTTTATGAAAATATTACACGAAGAAAATGTAATTGAAAAGACGGCATGCTTTGCAGTATGTTTATGATTTAAATATGCCACGTAAGTAAAAAGATTCTAATTAATATGCGGTGAAAGGGGACTAATTCACTAAGTGCGATCTTTCTAAAATACTTAGATTTCTGTATGGAATAATCTATTAGGGATTTTTGACGTGTCAAATGTAGGCATATAATATGTCGGCCAACTACAACTCACTTATGATCGAGTTGCGTTTGATATCATGATCTTGTCGAAAATATAAGAACTAATGTCTACTACTTCTTTCTGTACTCATGAGCTTTAAACAGATCATAACCCGCAGGTCATAACGGTGAAGGAAAACACCGAGAGGAAACCTGCATACCATAGCGATTTATAATAATGTCTATGGTATGTAAAGTCCGCCAACTCGCATTAGGCCAGCGTGGTGGACTATATGGCCTAACCCCTCTCAATCGTACTCTCAATTGTACGTGGGGCTCATGCCCTGCAGTGGGACCTATATGGGCTGTTATAGAATCCGTAGATGAAATATATGGTAGGTATGCATGTTCTTGTATGAATAAAATATATAGGTACCTCGCAAGATTGAAGAGAATTATAAAATTAAATGATTTAGTTATGTATTGATTTTTTATATTTATTTGTTTCTTCCATAGCTCTTTGGTACACAAACATAATGGCTGTACAGCATAGTAAATCGTGTTTACGTTCTCCTAAAGAGTTAAATGCACGCTTTTACTTTAAAAAGGTAACGAATTCAAAGTGTAGGGCACCTGTCCTTGTTTTTGTTACATTATTTTTGGTGGAGGCAACTGCATCCCAAATTATTGTGCGCCCACGGACTGGTGTTTTAAAATTCTAACTATCGTTCATCAAATGCATCGCAAGGTGTTCCCCGGTCTGTTTGAATATGATTAGCAGCTTGTCAAAAATGAGTTAGGGCTCTAATGTATTCAAATTTTATTGATAAAGGGTTAGATGTGTCCGTTTAATATCACTTTCCACTTCGTTTTATAAGACAATGCGAACATCGTACCGATAAAAAATTTGATTGCTCTGCATTTATCATCAAGTGCCTTGCAGATACTGTCGTTTAGCAGTAATGTTGTGCAAATGTCTCTTAATGAATTCGGCAATTCACAATGTACCACGGCTTACAAGTTTGTGTTTAAAACTAGAATCATCCAATAATCTTAGCGATAGTGACTGGGATGGTTCCAATCATGATATTACCTTTGCGTCCATAGCAGACAGACGTAGAGCGATTGCTTTAGCCACAGTAGCTTAAAAGTTCTTCCCCTCTGGATAATGGTAATGTAGGATACATTACCATTATCCAGGAATACCGTAATCAAAGTATTTGAACAATCCGATTGTTCCGTTGGGTCGATTGAATTAATAACAAATTAACATTACTTAAACGGCCATAAAAGATAAATTAACTCAAGTACGCTAGGGTCGTTACAAGCGTTTAACATATCGATGATAAGAATGTATCGATATCCGATGTAGATAATGATAGCGACCCCCCGATGTAAACGTCGCCGTCCGCGGACACTAGGGGGGTGCTAAATCGTCCCGACAACTTAACATATCAGCATTACATTGTTTTGCATAATGACTTGTTTTGTCGGAACTTAAAAACTGTTGATTTACGTTAAGTAGTTTGTATTTTATGAATATGTAATACATTGCGTTGACAACGCGATTTGTTCACGTCTTGTTTGATCCATCATCGGTTAGTGCGATTGTTTAAATTATCGCTTCGATGAATCATACGTCTTAAAAATTATTCTATATTAACAGCAGGTTTGTATCAGCCCCTATACGTGTCACTGCAGGTCACAGGCCTCCTCTATAATCACAACTTTAACTATTCAGCTTTAAGCTTAACAAGCTAACTACATTTACGCCCGAATACTCAAACGCCATTTGAATATTAAGTTGTACTTAACTACCCACGTCCCACTTATTCGGTACATTTAAACGGGACTTGCGTAGTTAAGTGCAACATAATATTTAAGTGATGTTTGAGCATTCGGGCGTTAGACTGCGATTGGATTATGGTGCTAACAAGCAGACCTGTTAAGTCCGTAACAGATTATGGGAGCATACCAGTCCAGAGTTGAGACCGCGGCTTGGCAAACGTTTAGGATACCCTTAGGCTAGATGGAATGGTGATCTTGTGGTGGTCTTCAGAGTTGCTGAGCAATGTAGATAAGAAAAACCAATGATCAAGTTCGATGAATTACGATAGGGCAAACTTATCCTCAACATTAGCCTGCTGTAGTTTGACAATAATTGCCGCCTAATAAAACGAAAATAAAACAGATCCAGTCCAGGCCAAACATATTCGCAGAAAATAAAATAAGCACAAAAATAATTAATTACTTGCATGTAAAAAAGTCAATTAAAATGAACAAACGGATTAATTATACTTGAATGATATATGTATGTACGTGCCACTCGGATTTCATTATTACACGTAATTCGAACGAACCCATTAGGAAACTCGCGTGCAAATTGAAAAACGAAAATGTGTTGTATGTCGTACCTATTGTTGGCGACCTCGTTCACGTGAGTAAAATAATGTAACCCAACACTTTTTGTCTAGGCTTATACTTGTATTTAAAACTCATTACCGTGCATCCTGTTTCGGGAGCAGTTGTGACGTAAACGGGAATTGATCAGGATCGGGCTTGCGGAGTACTCGTAATTTACGAGCTTGCTTAAGGAGATTTATGCCAGATGGAAAAACTAAAGAGTTATATTTGGGCCATGAAATCTGACGCTTTTTGGGCTATATCCGCCTTAATAGAAAACTGGTGTGATTCTTCATATAAATTTGTGCTTTTTATGACAACTTATGCTTGTAATTCATAAAATGCATTTTTGGTTATGTCAATATTGGTATTCAAAAGCAAAACTTTAATGATTTTATACCTTTCATGGATCAATATACAATTCAACTAGTAGTCTTTCACGTATAAAACGACACAATTAATCCACTCAGGCCTCAGCTAACTAGCTAGCAATAACAATTAGCGCCTACGTTCGTGTCTAGTTATCAAGATACTCGCAGTCAATTGTTGGAAGTGCACTTGGTTGTTCCGCTAACACGCCACGCCAGTAATTTGCTGTATGACAGTGATGGGCCGTGTCCCGACGCGCCCGGTGCATAGAGAAATTATTTTATAGCTGCTTTTTCCATATTAGACGTCAATGTGGGTAATTGTGGGAGTTTTATTATTGATTCAGATGCGCGCGACGGCTTTTTAATGCTAAATTGCACGTTCCGTGACTAGGCGGTATGTTACAATGTAAGACATGGGTAATTAGCTTCTGTAATACGGTCTATATTTCTGCCGTCCTCTAGCTAAAATGCCGTTAACCAACATCTGACCAATTTTTACTTTTAAATGCAAGTATAATCAGAAAAAAAAGTTTCGCTATTGAAAAGTGCTTCCTGAGATCTATTATTCAGTATTTCAAAGTTTTAAATAGGACTTCTAGTTATTGAGTAGCATATTAAAAACAAAAAAAATGTTGTTTGCGCATAACTCAAAAAAGGGTTATGGTAGTTAACGGCATTTTAGCTTGAGGACGGCAGATTTGTTGGAATATAAAATTTAAAAAATGATTTCTTGAGGACTTTTTGGTGGATCCATTTTTGTCAATCTTATGAATCGTTTGTAAGCATATAATAAAACTGTCTTTCAGCCTTTTATACAGGTTTAATAACATGTAGATTTCTTTATTTTATTACTTAATTGTAATTTAAAAGAGATCTGATATATTCATCTAATAATATAGAAGCATTGTTAAAAATGCAATAGTACATATAAAATATTTATAGTGATATACTCTCTCAACAAAGAAATTTAAAATAATGTATTTAAAAGAAATGCATAAATTTCTGAAAAGCGCATACCGCCGATGAATGTGAAATTTAGTAAAATAACGTATTATTACGATCTCCTAATCACGAATATCATAACGAAAATTGGCGCAAACGCTATTTTGGATATGAAAAAACAAGCAGAACCTCTGTTCGTTCGGTGTGCATAATATTCACGCATTCCTAACTGATTTCGACTCTTGGTCTTTCTCCAGAAACGGTACGCGTGTGTGTTCAGCGGTTATCTCGTGGTGGAGTCATCAAACATATAATGGCAGACCATTTTTGCGAATTGATATTCGTGATTAGAAGGTCAAAATACGCTATTATATCAAATTTCATATCCATCACCCAAATAAGTATCGTTAACATGCGATTATTCGATTAATTACTGTATTATCGATTCAAAAAGCATAGCACTCATTTGTAGTATACAAAAATCGATAAAAAAAAGTACAAAGCGTGACGCTGCACGCAATACGCTTGATACGATATCTAGCACATCACGGCTCCCATCGTATATCTTGTTTAAAATTCGTTCCACCGCTCTGATATGCAAATATCGGGCGACATTCGAATACAAAAAGCTCGAGCGCGGTGGCAGCGAGTAAATCAATCGATCAACGCCGGATATACTCGTAGGAATACGTCTTCATTGTGTTCATTAGCGACGTCGGGGAGTCGCGGCCGACCACACCTGCCTCGGGAATATGTCCTGTGTTCGGCAAAAAGCGTAAGAATTGAACACCCCTGTCGTTTACTTAATATATAGTTAGCTCTGTCCTCTGCCAAAAACTACATGCATTCACTTGCATACATTTCATCAAATAATCTGGGAGTACGCGGGATGAATCAACTATGAAACCCAAACAGATTTAAATCATGAACCAGGTTCGATATGGTAATAACAAACAGTATGTATATACATATTACATATTATCTTGTTATGTTTGACGCTTTTAAGTGTTTTTTCAACAATTGCGAAGTAAAGCGGCATTTTTCAAAATTATCTATTTTATTAGAACTATTAGATATATGCTACCTAAAGATATCAACAACAGATATTAATATAATTAAAAGTTATCTCATTATTAGAGAAGGGCACACAATGGTACAGATTTTTTACACGTTACAATAAGAAATGGAAGCACTTTTGAGATACAAAAAGCAGAACGCTATTCGATTGCGACCGTTGCGAGCTATTATGCTATTAAACGCCTTAATTACAGATCAAACGCTGTAACCACAAAGGCTTCATCTCGCATCGCATTTCCGACTTTTGTGTCGTAAAATTCATTTTGTATAAGTTGTATTTTAGCGGTTTTTAAATTACTTTGGGTTCCGCTTATTGCCAACAAAATGCCAAGGAACAACGGTGAAAATTTATATTGATTACTGAATACAACGTGCATTGTTGTTGTACTTCAATAGTTTCTTATAATATTGCGGTCATTTTGGGGAAATCTTGCATTACAATGTAAGCGCATCAGATGTTTTATTTTGATTTTTCGTGTGTCATCTTCAAAGTGAATTAATATTATAAAAACAACGTTAAACTTATGAGAGGTATGACAAATTGCTGTATAATTCCAATAAGAATGTAATATTGTAGACACAAAAACGTCTGGCAGATTGAACGACAGAAACATGTTAAAGACGGACCTTTATTCAACAAAAAACTGACCTTGTCCATACGGTGGGTTTTGTTAAGTTTTTTCAATTAAAGGTAATTAATTCGGTTTATTTAAGTTCAAAAGCAAAGCCACAAAACCGCAGATACTTCCGTATTTTTGTTGAGATTTTTTCATTGTCGAAAGTGAACTCTTTTGAATATCTACGTACTTATGGAAAAAAGTTTTTGTGGTGGCGATATTGTTTATTTGCTCCAACACTTATTTCGTCCATTAAAAGCACCGTTCTCTCGATGCCATGTTCCATTATTCTCGTAGGTGTTCTCACGAATGTTTCACGCATTATCTGTATGGCTTTTAATATTTTTACATTCTCATGACTAAATGCAAACAGGAATAAATTGCGTCGCTATTGTAGTCGTGAGGTTTGTTTAGGTAGCCGTTCACAAACACAGGCAGAAGTTATTGAAGGTATAAAATTTGCCCGTAACGACACCAAAACACCATTGTTTATAAAATAAACCTTATTATGGAGCCTTATCTCGGCAGAAGTACGTGTTCTCTATTTACGAGTACGAGTATATACGTTAAATCCGAGCAGCGGGTAAGCCATAAACGTAGTCAACCGTCCATTTTCCCGCTATCGTGACTGCAGGCAGCGGACACGCAGGCCTCTGTTATACCTTTACACTAAAACGAATTACATCCACTATTGTTTTAAAGCAAACTGTACTGTGTAGAGCAAGCAATAAAGCCTAATTTAAAATAAAAACAAAGTATTATTTAAGGAGTTTACTTAAAGAGTGCGTCTATTAGCATAACGACCCGAGCACCCCTTAACGCAGCATGCTTGGTCACGCTGCCCCCCGACGTTGGTCGCAATTTCCACAACGGGGCTTTTCTTGAAAAGTGGCGCGACTGTATATTAATGAGCTTAACATAAATAATTTTGGTTCGTTCTAAAACATAGAGTAATTAACGGAATAAGGTTTTGTAGAGCGTACACTACGTCAACCATTAATAGGTACTTAATTGCATAGTTTTTGATGTTGGATTCAATTTGTAGCCAATTTCTTTTTATTGTGCAGTCTATAGCTTTACAAAATTGTAATATAAATAAATAAATCATATTATATATTATATCATCGATGAATACATTCATATTTGCTTTTCTATACGATTATCAAGACATTGATAAAAATGACAAAGCGTAGGATGTATAAGTTAATCTAGCGATACAATCGCAACGCTTTGTACATTTGCTTTAGCATATCTCCCCTAAGAAATACATCAACCACGTCACCCAGCGATACTTGGTTTCCATGTAAATCCAATTTGAGCAGCTCGTCCGAAAGGGTGACTCGTGGCTGGCCGTAATTATTCACGTGTTATGACATCTTATTTGCATATAATCGGTGAGGGCGATGCGTGAGGCAACGGCGGGCAACCGTAGGCCATTCACACGAACACCACTGCCTATCTTGATCGTGGCCGACCTATGAAAAAGCGGCCACTAATTAAAAAATAAAACCTTATCTCAGATGGTTTGTATATTCACGTGAGCGCCGAGATTTACTTTCACGTATATAAACGTATTTATATTAGAAATCGTAAAGGGCTGAAGGTTTCTTTTGGTATCTTGCTTGATATGGGAGGCGCGAAGATAAAGTAATAGAAACCGGCTGGATAAAAGGTTAAGTTTGAAATTACCACGTTAGGATAAAACAAAAGTTCAGGAAGATAAAGATTTGAAAAATTTGGTCAGATGTAAATTAAAAACATGGTCCTATAACCGTAAACTTCATAATTAGAATTTTATTTAAGTATTAGATTTTTTTAGGACTTATTTTAAGCAGGCGCCCTATAATAGCCATTGTTATAGAGACGAAGCAATACCTATTTATCTTAAATTGCCGACATGTGGTGTCCTGAAAATTTATGAATATATACTACAGTGCACAAATTCGTATTTCCTCTGTGTTTATAATACTACTGTATTTTCCAATTGTATTAACCCTTTAACAATGAGTTATTAAAGGTTCCCTTTCAAGAAAACCTTTTAATATCGTACTGATTGTTCTAACAGAAATCAGGGTCCCACAGCACAAGTTCTAATGAGTTTACCAGCAACATTTCAGTAGCTAAGCTAGATAAATGGTCTGAAAGTGGTCACAATGGCGAGCAAATTGGAAACGTCGTGAAATGTGCGGCGGCCGCGTACTTATTCGCATGAGCTGCACCGTTTGACGCATATCTATGCATATCGCTGTTCCGTAACCCATTGTGTCCAGCGCCGACCGCGAAGTGCGCAAAATCACCTCCTTTATTTGCGAAACCATGTACAGTAAGAGGCTAAAATTGTTCATTTTTATTAGGTTTATTTTTTTAATTGCCAGGTAATTCATATATTTTGCCCTGTAGTTCGCGGGTGCAAGAATCCCGCCATGGTATCCCTGCCTGTCGTAAGAGGCGACCTAAAGGGGCCATCGGAGTCGTTGGGCAAACTGCGGGGGCAGTGCGTCTACACTTATAACGACTCTGAGATGTGCGTTAGAGCGCATGTAGTCTCTGTCGACACGTCCACGACATCTAAAACGTCCAAAAACATCGGCAAGTTTTGGGCATTCAGGCCCCCCAACAATGGAAGATCAGCAATCGTTTTACGCCGGGCGGTTACGCGGACTTAAATCGGGGCGCCTTTAGCTCTGGGATGTCCGGTGTCACTCATAATGCGTGTGACGGTCATCGAGGGGTTTTTAGTCAGTATACTCGCAAAGGTTATGTTAAGGACCCGGCCACAAACCGCAGCGTTCCAGGCTGGAAGGCCAGATACACAGACATAACCTTTCGGCCTCCCTTTATTGCGACAATTGTCCGTTATTTGTGGGACCTATTGTAATATGTTTCGGGTCTGAGTGCTTCTGAGATCGAAAAGTATATGTTAGTTTCTAGTAACCACTATACATCACTTAATTGATCATAATAAGAGGCCAGGACTAACTGTGTGACTTTTAGGTGTAGTTATTTAATGCTATTTACCTATAACCTGACACATAAAATATATAAATGCCATGTTTCTTACCTAATTCTTAATCTAGAAGTAAATTCAAGTTGTTTAATTTCGCAATTATGTTAAGTAAATGTCACTTGGGTTCAATATTTACATATTTTAGTACGTCGGCAGCTAGTGTCTGACTTATTATTTCCAAATTATTATTAAATTATCTTGCTAGCTAAAATTCCGTTTATATTATTTTTATTTACCGATTCATCGTTAGCCCTACCAAGAATTATCCCAGCTCGAACCAGTTTGTTCTCCTGCTTAGTTTCTTTTACTTCTGCCAATTAAAGGCGTCTTCATTTATAAGACTATTGAATCTCATATTTTCCCTCAAGATTTCACACAAGCAATTTTGTCGCATCTGCTACATCTGCCATATGGTATGGTATCAGTTCCAAACTTGATATTCTGCCTGGTTAATGGCTTTTATAAATACTGTTTTCTTATTCTTCAGGCATTGATTCAAGGCTTTGCGGGTAAGATGGTTGTACTTTTACATTTGAGATTACAATCAAATTTAATCTTGAATAGTAGGATCTATTTATTACATTCTATACGGGAATATATTATCGCAACCGACTTCTTTTGGCTAATAATAGTGATCGTGATTACGGAATAGTAAACAATGAAGCACAATTGCAGTGTTTATGCGGACGGTACGAGTGGCGCGCACGGCGCACCGTACTTTCAGGCTAGGCTGACGTATCTACATATGTCAGTGGAAACTGTATGTGAAATGACGATTAAGAACAGTTGTAAGTAGCCTTTGTTTGATCGCGGCTGAGATAACATGAGCTATTGTGTCCGCCGCACTGAGTAGATCTATTCAAACGGTAACAAAACGTATCCTTTACATTTTATCTTTGCGCTCATCTGGGAGAGTTTTGCCTTGTTTTATGTCTTCTTGATCGCGCTACAATCGCTTATAGCGCGCCCTAGAGTAGCCATATTCTCATGCACAAGTTTTCTTCTAACTTCTTAAGGTTGGTTCATATTCAGTAAATTATATATACTTCTCTGCGTGTATTAACTATGTTGAATTATAATCCCGTATATTTTATATCTACAAAGAATGTTGAAGTATTTTTATGACACTTAATTTCGACGAAATTTTCCTGATCAGCAAGTCAATTAAAATTGACTACGATGACACATCTATTCTTTTTCAAAAGTGTGTGCCTATTAGTGACTTTCGTTTTTATTTAAGTGGCCTAACAATTATTTTCTTTACGAGATTTTTCCAAGTTGTATTTCGCAAAACTCTCAAGATGGAGTTCATTAAAATTTTGATAGAGCCCAATTTAACATGTTACTTTATTCTATTGTCAGTTTTTGGTTCTCACCGACGTTTAATTACCTAGCCGTTTCGTAATTAGCGGTACATAATTGAATTGAAAGGATAATGAGAGACTGTCCATCGTCTTCTGAATAATAGACGAGTGTAAACGAAACACATCAAGTATTTACGAAAGAAATTTCAACAATATAAAGCGGTAGTAAATAATTTAGTGTAACATTCCCATGGAATCATTACTGTAATTATGTGAGACAATTGATTTCCGTTATTAAAGTTTTTGTGGAAGCGCGATAGTCACCCTTCGGCCGGCGCGGCTACATAAGTCAGTATTTACATACGAGGCCGTGCGTCAGTTGCGCGAGTTTTTTCTGTTAATGTATGTAAATGGGAAACAATTAGGCGAGTTAAAATACGGGGTAGGCAGTCTAGGCAATGGCTCGCGCCCCTTCCGCCGAGACGCCATATGTTAGTGGGCGGGCGGCGTGCCGCTGCAGCTAAAGCGTGTCTCAAAATGTTACATTTAATTTATGTATTCACATTTATTATTTATATTCAACATTGCATTTTTAATTTTTGATTTTGGATCTGCAGTGATTAGTTAAGCATTATGAAACTACAATTAAATCTTTTAACTAAGAAAAAAAAAATGTTTTAGATTCTACACACATGTATAAACATACATGATGTTTATATTCCTGACAGTAATTAACTTTTTAAGATAATTAATCTCGTATCAAGTACCGATAATAAAATAAGGATAAGTAAAGGCTAACTAAAAAGTCAAGAGATATCTTTAAAAAGCATTTGTGATCTTATCAGGTTAGATATGACGTAAGAGAGCGATAAAAACGTTTACAAACATCTAATAGATATTTTATCTACTTTTATTGCTTACGCGGCGATAAAAAAGATATTGGGATTCTTCAGGATATTGAAGTGGAAGAGTTTGTAATAATAATTAGTATATATTAAAGTTTAGAATAGAAAACGATCCCATAAAAATAAAAACGGTAGGTTTTTTTTATTTTTATAAGATTATAATCTGTTTTTATTGATTAACTCTCCAAGAAGAATACCAATCATTTAAACACACGGTCCCTTTCTTTTTTCCACTCTTAGAGATTGTTATATCTATCTCCTTAAATCTACCTATGTAGTTAATTGGAAAGATACAATATATATCACTATTTCTGGATGGAAATTCGTTGTATAAATATTGTAAAAGTTATGAATGGATAAAGAGTTAGGTACCAATGAATCGAATAACTATTAATCCACATGCGAATTAGCAGGTTTGCGCCAACAAATATATTAAATAAACGGAGACTCGGATCTTGTGTTCATTTTATAAGAATTTATATATTGCTAAAAACGCAGGAAATTGACTAAAAATGGCGATACTGCATCTTTTATAATAAATTATGTTGTTGTTTGAGAAGTTACCATGTGACATCATTAAGCAAGTTATTGTGCAATAAAGTTAATGAAAATATTTAATATAAAAAGAAAAATGATATTATGGTTAGGATTTGTTTTTGTTGCCTGTACTTTATTGCAAATTAAATAATTAGCGGGAGGAACAATAATCGCGACGTGCAATACATGGTTATGATCAAGAATACTCAATGTTTAATAAATACTAATAATTCAAACGCTTCGATTAAAACTTACAATTGAGGGGGAATTAGTATACTTATCAGGATATTATTATGATTATTTTTTTATTGCGTATGGAGACTGTCCCGCCCTCACATCCGCCAATGCAATTCCTGTAAGCCAGGATCAACAGTGGCACGCATTTTAATGACACTGAGCATTGAAGCTCAGCGCGTCTCCGGGAATGTCTAACTTGTCTTTAACCCGCAACGAAATCAATCAAAAAGTTAAATTAATAGGAGGAGTTGGAAATAAATTTTATTGCGTATGTCGGCAAACGAGTAAACAAGCCAACTGATGGTAAGTGATCACTGCCACTCATGAGCATCCACAACGCTAGATCATGGATGTGTTGCCGGCCTAATAGGGAGAGGAACAGGTAGGAAACAGTATGGGAAGAGGAAAAGGGTATACAGCATCCGGCAATCTCACTCACCGAACACTACGCGACAGTAATGCTGCCGCTTCACGTCGATCTACTGTGAGACAGTAGTACCATCCCGGACGAGCCTGACCATTCATGCTGAGTCATGACTGACAACAGCGTGGCTCTACCACTTGCAAAGATAATGTTATGATTACATACATACATACATAAACTCACGCCTTCATCCCCGAAGGGGTAGGCAGAAGCGCCACTAGGACACCCACATTTCGCCTTGCATGTTCCGTCCCACAATGTGATAGGGGGCGAGCCTATCGCCATATCGGGCACAAATTCCTGACTCCGGGCTGATAATGAATAGAAAAATTCAATATCACTTTGTCCGACTCGGAATTGGAACCCGAGACCTCAGCTTTGTAACCGTACCGTAATACAACTACGCCACCGAGGCAGTCAGGCATGTTATGATTATGTCTCTATATTATCACATTATTATGCAAGCATATTTTTCAAGTCGATTTAATAATATATTTGAAGAAAGAGTACCGAATGAGAAAAAGCACAGATGAGACCAGCACTAAATTATTTAGTGTGTCAATGTTATATAATTTGATATAAGAGGAAGTGACTAGAATTATGAGTCGTTGAAAACTGTTGATTGTAGATTTTCTGAATAAATAGATAGTAGTCGTAATCAAATGGTAGATAAAAACGAGTTGTAATAACCTTATTATAGATATAATCGTTTTCTTTATTCATTCCGAAATTACTAGCACGTATATAAAATAGCGTTTTTTTTTAGTACTGAAATTATTTAAACTCGAAATATTCTTTGATCACGTTGCTTTTTACAACACGATCTGAATCGTTGAATATTACTACCAAGTATCACTGCATTGGAACGTGATATAGATGTGAAGAAGAAAAAGCGCAAGATTAATAATCGTAATGCTATGAATTTATTTATTTATAATCTTTATTGTCCACAGAAAAATGCAGAAAGTAGAAACAGAAAAAAAACACAACCGCATAATATAGGTACCGCATAAAGCAATGTCTTACAGACAACCATGGGATGGATTTAAAAGAAGGAGGAAGAGAGAATTCATTCCATCATCAGAGATGAATTTGAGAAGAGAGAAATTGAGATTAATTTTAATAAATATTATGGATTTAGCCCACAGTTTTGATGGCGAAGGTGAACAATTATTTACTCTGTTACTCTTTTCTGTATTCTAAAATATTCGTTTGTCGTTGATACATAAATCATAGGTGTCTACGAATTAATAGGAGAATAAAGTTGATTCAGCGCTTCTTCCGATTCTGTGGCACCAATATTCTGGTTTCATTTGGAATATGTACACAGACAACCTATATTAGCCCATTTATGTTCACTCCTGGGCAAAGAGAGAGTAAAACTGTATTACCATATGCAGATTAATTAATAGATTTTGTAACAATTATAGTGTTTGATGAAGGTGGACCCAAGGCCAGCTGGGACAATAAACGGGCTTCGATGGTGTATTTTATTATTCTACAAGAGTGTTAAAGATATAAATATATTCTAACGACATTCAACAACCAATGTCGGCCACATTATAAAAAGTAACGATTATAGTTCTGCCGAACATTCCGAGGCATTAACTTTAGTTGCATTCCATCTACATTTGAAACAATCATGTCATTTCAGAGTTCAGGGTAGTGAAGTTATGAGCCAAATTGTGCTGAGATGTTTTAAAAATATTCCCATGGTATATTCCCATTAAAAAGATTGGCTAAATATATATTTCGCATATGACTAGTAGCTTAGATTTGGTGTTTCTAAACTATTCTTTGTAATTTTATAAAATACAATTATTGTAAAATTGTCGATTGTACTGTTGTGAGCACTTGTGAAATTAATAACAATATAGGTAGGTGCTGATTAAAATATTCATTGATGAAAAAATGCATATTATTTGCTTAAAGAAAGCTTAGCGTTTGATTTTTCTACTGTTTTTGATCGAAGGTTTCTACCTAGAAAATAACCGATTAATATGTCTACGAAATAAGATACTTCAAAATAAGAACAAAGATTTTTAAAATGGCTAATTGGTGTACAAATGAACTAGTCTTCTTGTAGAATGTCTCAGGGATAAGGATAGTATTTCTGAGATATTTATTTTATTTTTAGCACTTTTGTTGGTTTTTGATACCTTGTATCGGTTTTTCATGTAAAAAATCTTGTTACTTCTCTGTTATTCTGTTTAAGATTTCAGTACGAATATTTTTTGTATACAGCTGCCTCTTTTATTATTATACATTAAAAATATTTGAGATATTCTGAAAGTGTTTGGGTACTATTACAGTACAGAGTTTTGAAGTAAATAATATAAAAAGAAGTATTATAAACTAATAAGATGACGCATTTATTGGAATGATAAGAGAATCAAATAAGAAACGTTCGCAAAATAAAATTATGTCGAGTCATAAAAGTAGTAGTTTAATTTATTAGTAATAAAATAAAGTGCAGCATTAAATAAACATATTCATAAGCATAAATATCAAAGTATAATTGACCGATTCACCGAGTTGTAATAGAAATGATGGTAATTCCCGAACATAAATCTGAGTTATGCGAAAGAAATTCAATAATATCGCAGTTTTTGCATATATAATTATATGTATCGACGTGTATGCTATTAAATTTATAATTGGTAGTTATAACGTTGAGAAAAATATGAGTTTTTATGTCTAATAATAATCGCTCTGACCATATGAATCAGAGTTCAAAAATATTTTAATGTATTAACCAGTTCTGAAGGAAATGTTTAGCTAAGATAATGAAGCAAAAATCATAAAACAAACGACGCAGTCATTTTTATTTTCATAATTTGTATTAATTTATTTTGTTACTCATGGTCATATTTAAAAATAATTTTAAATCTCAAATGCAGTTACACATGCAACTGAAATCACATCTCCTTAATTAGTATTTATTTTTCCTGTTTGGAAATATCATTTTTTTATTTTTGGCCTCTATTATAACTTTCATGTTACTTTCCTCTAGAATAGGACATATGTATTGTTTTGGTAATTTAATGGTGTATTCGTATTTATATTTTTCAATTTAATTGTCTGTGAGTGAATTTTATAGACCAAAAACTTTAACTTTGGTTTGCAAAAATAAATATAATAATTAATTTAAAAATTAAAAACCGTTTTTTTTTTATTTTGACGTTCCTAAATCGAGGACTTTTAAATGGTGATAATTAAATATTAATTTTAGATATAAAAATGCTTGAATATACGTAAGTAGTGTGTGTCGGCAAGTATTGTCGGGGTGTGGCTAATGTGGCGCCGCCCCGCGTTGAAGCGCGCCCATTGGGCGGACGACGCGATTGTGCAGCAACGCTCTGCTCGCGGCACTCGCGCCTCGGCGACAATGCTCAACACACCACGCTCTTCACATCGCTCTCATTACACACACATAGGCACACACATTATTAGATGCAACTGCTACAACTAGACTGGACTCTACTGACTCTACATAATATCTAAGTCAATTATTTGACATAATAATTAAATTATTGACACTCTTTTATTTGTTGGACAAATTAGGAAATTAAATTAAGGGTAGATTTTTCAAAAGTCTATTTAAATTTTATCAATAATTAAATCATGAGAAAATTTAATATGGCGATTGTATATGTAGCCACGTTAGAAGTTATGTAAAGGATACATTTCACCCGTCGATTGAAAAATCAGGCTTAAACGATAGAGTCAATGAAGTAGAAATGCGCGTTTCAACAGGGATGCTGGTGTAGTTCTGGCAGGTACTGCGTCATATCGCATGTCACACGGTTCGCCACAGCATGGGTGGTCCAAAATAGATAGCACAAATATTTTGAACACATTATGATGGAAATGCGGGTGTCTTTGCCTTCGCCGCGGCATTGTCGCGTCGGACCACGACGAATGTCGAGTGTCAAGGAATGTATCACCATTGTATCGTGGCATGTGTCACCTAAGTGTGTGTATGTGGTGGTGTGTCAGAGTAATTTGGTTGCGATGTAGGTGCGCACGCGTTGTGTAGAATCTTGATTGCGTCCGCCGCGGCCCGTGGGTGACGATTCGTCTGTCCATTGTGCCCTACTGCATTGTTTCTCAATGAGGTGCTAATATGCAATAGGTACACATGTTTATAATATAGATCACTTTTTACATATACCACATTTATTTACATTTTGTATAAATTTTGAATTAACATTCTCATGCTACCTTTTGTCCCTTTTTGGTCCGTTGAGTCATCGTAATATTTTTATTTGCATGATGTAGTAAGATTAGGGCGATGATTTTACGGTCGGCTGGATTTTCGGAGTCAACACTTCTGGGAAATATCAAAATCAAATTATCAAACCAAGTTAATTGATAAGTTATATTTTGATATTTAGACTGTCTTGGTGGCGTAGTTGTAGGTACTACGGTACGACTACAAAGCTGAGGTCTCGGGTTCGAATCCCGGGTCGGGCAAAGTGATATTGGGATTTTCTATTCATTAATTATCAGCCTGGAGTTAGGAATTTGTGCCCGATATGACATAGGCTCGCCCCCTATTACATCATGGGACGGAACATACAAGGCGAAATGTGGGTGTCCTGGTTGTGCCTCTGCCTACCCCTTCTGGCATAAAGGCGTGAGTTTATGTACGTATGTATGTATTTAGATAATGTCATGATCTCATTTTGCACTAGTCTGAGTTAAACAATTTAGATTAGATATTCATATTTGCTCATATTGTAGGTAAGTTGTGCCACGGTAACCGATGTATGGAAACGCAAATTACATATTATTTTATATTGATAACGAGCCTTAGCATGCAGCTCCGCTTATAGAAGCTACTGTTGCTTGGGAATACAAATTAGTATCCTATTAATCTAAATTCTAGATTGAATAACCAAAGTATTTCAATTATAATATTATATTTAGTTCACGTGTCTTATCTTAGGTATTATTTTCACAAGATTGAAAAAACAGAAAAATGATGCCCTTCGCATCTAGTATTGAATGAGTACGTTTTATTAATCCATTAATTAGAATCAAGGTAGACTTATATTGCAAAATGAAAAGTCGTGAAACAAATTTTATTTCCATAAAAAATAAGTAGTTGTCAACAAAAAAGTAGTTCTTTAACCTTAAATAAAGTACAATACAATAAATTTCCGAAGACGACAATATCGAGTCAATAATCCACATCGGTAAACGTTTCTACGTTGAGTGAATCGTCACAGGCGTGTACGGGAGTGGCGATAGGAGCATGTCGACAGTCGGTGCGACTGTGCGAGATAAAAGTCGGCTCACAGCGCCGCCACATAAATAAATATATTCATTAGGTGACACCCACGCCGTATCTCGGCACTAAATCCTCCGTGTCGGCCTCTGAGACGGTACACTACGTACCGAGCCCTCTTGTATCATTAAAATAAAACCATACAGATACGTCTAGTCCGACGTATTGGTGTTTTTAAATTAACTCTCCGACCAGTGCTCTCCGAACACTTCGCCATCCGTTTACTAATAACATAAATGGGATGTCGGTGTAATGTTTGAATAAATTTCCAACTTCCAATTGGGATGGTAATGTAATTGTGTCACAATTTATATAAATGATAGTAATGGTTTGTTTAAGATACGCGGGACTGCGCGCGTCTATTATTTACGTTATTGATTTTATTAATATTAGTATTGTACAAAAATATTATGTTATAGATTATATCTCATAATGAGGTTTAGATTAATTACAATTAAAATTCAAATAAGAAAATATTTTCTTATTAGAAAAAATAATTATTTAAAAGCTTGAAAATCGCATCGGCAAGGAACAATTAGCAATGGTGCTTCCAATGCCGTGACTGACTTTACAATTGCTGTCCGTTTTTTGTGATTAACTCGGAATAAACTATTTATTCCTGAGCTTGACCATCATTTTTACGCTTGTACATTATAAAAAGCATAGAATCCCAGAATGTTTTTACGTTTCGGAGTTCAATACAGGAGCTATTCGAGACGGTCAAAATATCTTTTGCCAAATTAAACGCAAAACGGTTTTAGTCTGTAGCATATCGAATAAAAACTAGATCAAAACCGATTGATACACATTTAAAACTTATTATACAGTCCTTTTCAAATTATTTTATATGAAACTGCATTATCTTTCACATTGTATTTTTTAGTGTTAAATATTTAGAGAGCCTCGATTGATTTTTTTATTGTAATTTATTGTATGATATGTGAATTTCATGCGCATTATGAGTTCAATGTAATCCAACAGTCCAAATATCTGTAATTCCTGGTTGTATAGGATTAAAATATGTTTGAATTTGAATAAAAAAATAAGAAAATATATTTGTCTAGTGATTATTCTTTTCTCGCTCGCCATAGTGATTACACTGTATCTGGTGGTAGATGCAAAGCATTAAACTTATAGTATCCCCCAGTAGTACATCCATCCGTCGGTATAATTATTTCAACCTGCTCGAAACACGACACACTGGCGTTAGACACTTTGTCGTGTTTTCCATCCAAGATAAATGAAAAACAATTCAATTTTTCGAAAATGTTTGGCTCTAAATGAAAAACAAGGACGTATCTTTTGATTGAAGTCACCGAAATTATTAACATATTATGCTTTTCTTTTAATATTCTTTGGGTACCATAATATATGTTATATACCTAATACTAAAAAATCTAATTTGATATTGGCTCCTCTTGTTAAATTCAGTATTATTTATGAATTGGAAGAACATTATCTCGTGGCAATCGATACAATTATGTCGTTCATCTCAGCCAATTCGTTCTTTTCACATGAATCAATAGCAACAATATGTATTGGTATTATAGCGGTCCGATGAAAAAGCGTATAATATATGATTACAGTAAGTAATCTAGGTCTAAGGTAAAGAGATAAAAAGGAAAACAAAAGACAATTGGTCTTGCTGAGGGAGTTTCTTGCGCCGTTTCTTCTTCACACCTATAACACGTTTCGAAGTGGTGTTAGTATTAAATAACGATTCAAAATTGTGTTTTAAAATATTTTTATTTTTACAAAAAGTAATTATTGCCGCCTGTATTTCTAGTGCGGTATGGTACTTTGATATACGCTGGAATCATTTTCTAGCTGTAAATGAAATAAACGTGTGTTGTTTCGTGCGATTCAAGAAACTGTACGAATGACTACTATTTTTTGTTAAAAATGCCAAGAGTTTAATAAAATATACATTTATTGAGAAGGCGAAACATATTGTAAGAGTTGTTTGCACCTGATGGAAACTGTAGCGCGATTAAATAGAGTGGTGGGAATCATACCGCTTTGCTCGAAATCGGATATACGGAGTGAACCCGAAATGCGACGTACTTGTATGGGTTTTTCCATCATTGTGTACCGTGCTCGCTAGGAAATTCGTATCTACTCGATACGAAATTCCTACTTACACACACAAAATACGTCTAAATACAACCCATATTATATCAAAAATTAAATAAAAATGTAATAGACGCGATGAATAAATAAATAGATGAAGCGATGCGATGCGACTTGGATGTAATGAAACATGTAGACATTCATATTTGTATTATATCTAAATCTCTTTGCCACATTATTTTTTTTTGTACTAAAGACAGGATGGTATTTGTCCAAATACCTATTGTAATGTTTTGTCTATAGACAAGCGATACTTTTACTATTTATAATTAGTTTTTGTTAATTTTCAACAGTAAACTTGATCATACCATATCTTTAAGCAAATACCTAATTTAATTTTCTTTTTTTAATTTTAATTTTCCCAGGAGGGGTAGGTATAGGTGCCCCCAGGTCGTCCACATTTCGTCTTGTATGTTCCGTCCCACGATGTGACAGGGGGCGAGCCCATCGCCATATTGGGTACTAATTCCTGACTCTTAGCTCACAATTAATAGAAAAATCCTATATCACTTTGCCGAACCCGGGATTTGAACCTGAGACTTCAGCTTTGTATTCGTACCGTAATACAACTACGCCACCGAGGCAGTCAGTACCTACTGTTGTAACTAAATTAAAATTATTCCTTTTACTTATCCAGTCTTTAATAACAGATAAAATATTTTAAAAATGAGTATATAAAAATGTTAAATTCAATATTGCCATCTGCCGCTTACATAAGTAGTATTCAGGATTTCAATGTTACAATGTTGTTGATCTCATTTGGGTTTAAATCGTGTGTTTATCATATGGCTCAATTGTTTTCAATTGACACACAAGAGTATGAAGTGTAGTTATTATACAAATATCGCCCATTGTCTAAAAACTGTCACAACAGAACGCAACTGGTTTAGAGTTAAAAGCATTTTAATTTCTCTTTTAATTCGTTGTTACTGATACCGCATTACAAACTTTTTTCTTATAATTGTAATGAATTTATTTTCATATTTGCAAATAATTTACTTTATTTACAAATATGTCAGTTTTTTTCATTAAAACTGAATTTAACTCTGTTTTTGTCTGAATACAGAATACATTTTTTGTGTCATGACAGAAAGCTCTGAGGTGACGGTATGTTGTGTACGTCAACATAAATAGTTATAGAATAGGTACGTATACTTTAAAGAACTAAAAAGACTATGGACTAAAAAGTCATGTTGCGTCACCTTGTCAATATGGAATAATTACAGGCAGAAGAAGATAATTTTACCAATAGAGGGAAATTGTAGAGCTACAATACAATGTCTTGGGCTTTTGCTTGGAATAATAACTTTGATAATACTATTTTGTCACTGAATATAACGTAAAAGAACAGTTTATTTCTGTATTTTATGTGTTGAGTGAATATTCTGAACAATTGGCCATCTTTAATCGTTCTTCTTAATTTGGTAATTGGCCGTTTTTAATTTCTGTTCACATACAGAATGTATTTTTGTTCCATTAGTAGACATATTAGAGTAAACGTGTTATAAGACTTGCTTTTCACATTAAATAGATCTAAATTAAGTTCAATATAAGTTCAATTAAATATTATTTTGTTAATTGTCGTTAAGTTTTGTGAATTAAAAAAACTCGTTATCATTTTATTCACTTATCAGATTGCCAGTTTTGTCGTGCAAATGTACAGTCATGAAATAAGGCATAATAAATAAAATCAATACGAAAATACAAAAATGCATATACAGTTCTTCTAATAAAGAAATTACGAAGAGGGAGCGTGTAATAGAGCTCATTTATATTTCTGTTTCAAGGATGTCTGTGGCAGTTGATTGTAAATCCACAAACGCGAGGCCGTCACGTCAGCCAGATTGATACAAATTATCGTACAAAGAAAATATTGCTTTTAAAATCAAAAGAGCCATTTTCAAAGGCACCATCGTTGTGGCGGCGTCAGTTGCACTCCGCCCGGGACCTTCCGGCAATTTATATTACCCTGTAATTACAATACAAAAATATTGCCGTGAAACAGAATCGATTTCACATAGTAGCCGATCAAAAGAAGTCAAAAGAGTATTTTACACCAAAGTTATAATTGCCGCAGACTAGACCGACATACTGTCTGTATAATTACGAGCAATTTGGATTTAATTTCTCGCTTTAAAATGTTCCGCGTCAGATTTAGATGTATCGTACTATTATTGTCGCTTAATTTTTATGTGAAGGCAGTTAATAAAGTAAAGGGTTGACGGGTCCGTTAATGATTGACACATTTCACTCTTCGTCCTACAATACCACCGGTATGCTCTCACAACTTTCATAATTAATTGAACACATGACTATAAAGTTTAGAATGTTGAATTTGTTTTTCAATTTAATTAGAATGGAACGCACTCGATACAGTAACTATTAGAGCGGATGCTAAGCATGGTTAACTAGAGCCAAGTGTAATTAAGAAGCTTATCATTGTCTTATTGTCGTCTCCGACCTAACTATCCGTTTGCCGTAGGAAGGAAAGAGATAGGTATACATCGACAGCTCCTATACAAAGAAATGGTAAAAGATCACCTGTGCTCACTACCGTAATTCTACCGGTCGGTAGAGCACCTGTCCCTTTCGTACGGTTCATGGTTAAGCTGAACCGAACGAGTGCGAGTAGGAGTAGTTTCATTTCGTAGTAGTAACGAAATGTCTTATCAGACACATTCATGATTATATGATTTGCACCTTAATGTTATAGCAATAAGTTTGATTTTAGTATGTTGCTAAACTTTTATATGAATTTAAATATTGAGAACGGGACGGAAAGTTGCACTGGAATCGAGCGTAGCTGTAATTTTGACGCGTTCGGAAATCGAATTAAGAAGGTTAGAGTGAGAGGTGCACGTAGGTCCGACACAGTGGAGGTAGTTTTTTGTTATTGTTTGCCGGCGAGATTTTTTCCAAGGCGTGCAAATGGGAGTAGGCGCGCGAGTGGGCGCGCCGGTGCGGCAAGCGCGCTCTTCAGTGTTCTGGCTGAGCTTCAAGCGAGCGCGTGCGAGACCGGTGTCGTCCGTCACGTAGGTGCTTCATACCTTATCACTACTGCACTAGTGGCGCCGAGGCTGGACTGTTGATAACATTGGTGAACTGTATTGAGTGGACTCTGTTAGTGGCGCATGCAGGTCGCAGAGAGCTCGTGACTGTAAGGTGGCCCGACCATGTTGATATCGGCGGGCAGTGGCCCCACGCCTGAGTTTTCCCCTGCGTCGTGCTGCGCCTCCTGGAAAATGGAGCCGGCGCCCCCTGCGCCCGCCGCCATCACGCAGCCGCTCAACATATCGCCCAACGGTGAGTCGCAAAATACCATACTTATTCTGCTTATTAACGCTCATAACACTTGCAACTACCACAGGAATTCTAATTAGATTATGAAATATATGTATGTGCGGTGAGCCTAACCTCAGCAAAAATAAAAAAAATATATATTGCCAAATTTAATTTTCCGTTATTACAAACATAACGACGTTGGCTTTAGACCAACACAATATTTTTGATACATAAAAGATAATTTTATCAAATTATTTTCACAAAGACATATAATATGCTTTTGTTTTATTGACGCAATTGTTATGATCGTTATATTTTATGATTATTTAACTTTTTACAACAGGCTGACACCTTGAATTGAAGCCAAAAAATTAATGTTTCGAAAAAGACGTTAATCTACATTTAAACATAGGGCGCTAACATCTTAGTTTAAAGATTACTAGTTAAAACTATTTTACAAAACGTGTAGTAATTAATACATTGATTTGTATACAAACATACATTTTTTTAGCATATTTCATAATCGAAATGCTACGCACGAAGGAAATTTTATTCAAAAACAGCGGCCATTATTAACCTAATATGCGCTACAATGATGACAACTAATAGATAAAGGTCATCACACTGATCATTGACCAACGAAAATAAATAAATTTACATTATAATATATTTATTTACATATTTTATGGTTTGTTGTCGCCGTGGAATAATAAAGTGTGGTGACACTGTTTCAACTATTTTTCTTTGCAATTTACCGCCGCGCCCGCGCCGCGCGCGCCACAACGAAACACACTAAGTAATATTATTTAAGTACTAATTAATTATTAATCATATTATTTATTTTGCCCTTCCTTATCCAGAAAGAATCCTTCTATACTTGGGGTTGATACAATATTTTTATACATTTTGCAGAAAGATTTGGCTTGCGATCTTGCAAGCAGCCGCCCGACGTAAACAACCCTTTAGTGCACCCATTTTAATTTTTTATTTGCTATGCCTAAAATATATGTAATTTATTACACGCATTAATATAATGTTGTTTAATAAATAAATAATTTAAATATCAAATTGGATTCTATCAAGAATTTGCAAGCATTAAAATAATTGGCCGAGCTTTGAAAGATAAATAGCATTAAAAAAATGAACCTATCCAATATTTTATAATTTTTTTTTACATGTTTTGTCAATTTTAATTGATTATTTTGACATGACATTTATAATAGATACATATATTAAAATCCCTTGGTATGTAATTTACATGTACCTAAAAACTTAATTATATAATCAGCTGTGATGATCATAATATATTAATAGTACAAATATCCGAAAAGAAATCTTTTAACTATAATGAGGGTATTAATAATTACATTTGGCCATTACACATGGGCATATAAAAAATTGTTAATTACTTTAATTATAAACATAATTATGACCCACATATAAGTTTTTAATTAGTATGGTTTTATTAATAGACTTATCAAATTATGTTTTAATTATGTTTATAACCTTTTTTTAGAATAAAAAACCTTATTTGTTGGTATCAGGCCGCTTCCAACTGGTTCGAGTGTAAATACTTGGAGGAGACCGAGGTTCTTTGGTAGAGTTCCTATAGCTGAAGATTATAATAACTACTATCGGCCAGATATATTTTTATTTGGTATTTATATTTGCTTTTATCTTTTCAACCTAGTGTTGGAAGGATTAATTTGTTTAATAATATTGATTGGTTTTAACACCATAGTTGACCAAACATTGTCTACTTTTCTACTAAGTATAATATTAATTATACTCAATTAATCGGTTATAATTCATATTTTTACCCGTTTAAAAATAAGATTATGTTACATTTAAATCATCGTTTATTTACTATTCTTTCAAAGGTTATTTTTTGCTTAAATTCTTTAACTGACTTTTTAAATCTTGTGATAGACAAACAGCCCACACGTTCTTCTCACTATATTGTAGAACATATTTCAAAATGAAAATAGAACTCCTCATATATGATTTTCCTGTCATGGATGAAAGCGGCCCAATGCTAAACTAACCTAGTGGATTAGCAAGTTTAAGTGCCTCTGGGTAGGGCACAGGGTCAGAGAGCTGACGGCCGCTGGTGCTGAAAAGTTCTTGAATGGAGACCACGTATTGTGCATGTGTGGCGTCGGGCGCCAACCCACAAGAAGCATGGATGACCTTTTAAAGGTTGCAACTTGCATATGCAGAATGCAGGCTGATTCTTACATGTCGCTGAGGAATTCTCCGGAAAAGCTCACACTGAGAACTAGACATTTTTGTCTAAGGATGATGTGGTTGAAAATATTTAAAAATATGTATATATCTGCCAGATTCGTATTGTAAAGTATGCCTATGTAACATGTAAGTTAGTTTACTGGTAGAGCCATTTTTATAACACCATAATCTTAGGTATACCCTAAATTGACAATGGCAGACTTTAAGCAGTTTTAGATATCCTGAAGGTGACTTTAAAAACTGAATGAAAATAAATTAAAAAATCATCAAGTCACATTGAGCTACCGGCTCTTTGGTCGTCCTGAGGAATCTAGCAATTATCGACTATAGCACCCAAGAACAGTTGCAATATTATTGCACTATTTTGTTATACATGGTGTTATATCCTTACATTCTAAGAAAACTTAGGCTAAATACCACGAGGACACGGATCTTAGTGATTGCAATAGTTGCATAGAAACTAATGCGAGCTAGTGTTTTATTTAAATAACTCGAAAAGTTTTCATTATTTAGCCGTCATTATAGGCAGATATAAAAATACTGTTTAATTTAATTTCCTAACCAACCCAAGAAACGTCTAAAGCGTAATGGCGTGAAATTAAGTATTACTTAACCTGAATTATAAAATATACTGTAACTATGTTTAATTTAAAAATAAGAACATGAAATAAATAAGACAAACTAACTTAAAATATCCAATACAGAGTGCATTAGAAAATTTTACAAAATGTACGTAATACTCCCGTAGGCTTGAGTATTAAGTTTATATTGCCATTTAACCCTTTCTGTATTATCCGTTAAGTTTTCTAAGCTTATCTACAGTAGAACTGAACAATAGTTATCTCATTTTCCTGTTGAGCCTGTACTTACCATAGGATTTTTCCATATAAAAACACGAAATCACAGAATTTTCCCCAAGATATTTTCATACGATCTATATCAGCCCATATACGTCCCACTGCAGGGCACGGGCCTACTCTACAATCGAGAGAATCGATTGAGAGTGGTTAGGCCATATAGTCCACCACGCTGGCCTAGTGCGGATTGGCGGACTTACATACCGTAGATTTTTTTTATTTTTTTTATATATTTTTTCATACGATGGTGTACTTAAAATAAAACTACATGATAATCCATACGTTAGAATTAATTTCACTAAATTCAAATATAATATGTATACGTATAATCCAACAAACTATAACTTTCTATTATTATAATCACGTTATCTACGTGTTTTATGATTACGCCAAGATGTGTTTTTTATAAATAGAGAAATGAGTTGATTAATCTATTGATAGAAGTGATAACAGCCATCAACCCTGCCAGCATTGCGTCAAGAAAGGCGCCAAGTCGGCAGTCAAAAGTAGGGTAGCGTAATCATTTGGATATAGATAACAATCTCACACCCAGACATATTCTATCTGGACAGTATTGGCCAATCAGAAGTCATTTTGTCTTGCCAATATACCGAAAGCTATCCTTCGCCCACACCTCTTAAATTACCACCTTTAATTATTTTCGGATTAATTACTTTTTAATTCATTTCCAAGCTGTCATTCATGTCTGATGCATGTGAATACTATAAGTTTTAGAGGTAGCCTAATGTCATCGGCCTACAATAGTGATACGCAAAGCAATAATACAAAAGAAAATTAGCCACTAGATCACCTAATTTCACAGTACATTCGCGGCTTTTGACTGCTAAAACATCTACTCGGAACGGTAATGACCTGTGCAAATTGTGGTAATATTGCACCGGGATGTCATTAGATGTTTTCAGTTTCCCATTGTGAAGATCGATTGGACACAATCAGTATTTTTTGCACTGAAGAGCGTGAAGAGGTGTTTAACTACTCTTTAAGCTATTTATTTAGAGTTGTTTTGTGACTAATGGTTTTAGAAGGAAGCTTTACTGATCTATTTAAAAATAAAAAAAAACAATATAATTTTATTATCGAATGGCGTGACGTGCAGGTCGCTCACCTGGTAGACGTCATAACTGCTTAATGAGGAGTGCATGGTGCTTGTCACTTCGAGTGTGAAATCTGAGATTGCCCAGTAATCAAAGACTGCGATGTCGTTCAAACGTTGCTGTTAAGTGGCAGAAATACGGGTACGAGTTGGCAGTAACTTCCCGGACGGCCCCTTGCATTAGTAGGCTTTACCGTTTATTAAAATTATTTTTTATATTGAATAAATTCTAGACCGAGCGGTATTATTTCAGTTTTCTTTTCTGCCTAATTGGTTCATGTTACTAGATATAAAGGTAGAAGAATTTATTGTAAAATAGCATATTTGCACTAGTGATAATGTGACTAAAATGTAGTCTCTACCAACATATTCTACCAACAGCGGGAGTGGTGGCAGACACGAGTTCAATATTTTCTTTTACGATATCGATTTCGATTTCGCGTCTTGTCTGTTACCAACACCCCATCACGCCTTTTTGAATTTGAATAAAATCAATGTGTATTTGTTAAAGCGCTAGAAATGGCTGCCTTGTCCCTGTTAGGTCTTGTCCTAATCATATAATTAAATTAAACCATGAAATAGTTTTCCAGCAATAGGTTTAAAAAAAAGTTTTTTGGTAATTTTCTCCCGATTATGGGAAAAAATAGTCAAGTATGCAATTATGAGGTTTACTACGGGGAGTTTAAAGGAGTACAGTTTTAACAAAGTAAAAAATAATCATACCTACACGGCTAAAACTGCGCCCAACCGAGCTGCCACTCTTTCAATAAAACAAAATATTAATACGTAAAATATTGAACGTCTTAATAATATAAATTATAATATTATCCGGCTGAAATTTACATTATGATAATTTTCCTGCAGCTTTCCAAATTTCACTTACATTTATTCGAGTTTAACTATATTTCGATAAGCAAAATGTAAATAGTACTCCTCATATGACAAATTTTGGCGTAATTACCTATGATAATCATACCTATGGACAATAATAAATTATTCCATATTTCTTCTTGTTAAATACACTTTTACGTAAGCATTTTTTATTTCATTTTTATTACACCTGTGTAATTTTAATGTTTTTCTTAATCTACATAAAAATTAAATGGTAATTACAACTATTGGCCAATTTAATTAATATCTATGTAAGGGTATATATTCTACGAGGGTAACGTTCACGAAGCTGAAAGGGTGGTCATCTTCTATTTGAATATAAACAGACAATAATATTTAATAGATTTATCTTCATTATTTTTATTATTCTTTATTTTCCTGCAATGGAAAGCGTACAGAATGTTATAACGTCGCAACGCATTGCTTATATGTTCAGCTGATATTTTGGGACACAGAATACATTGCATTATTAAAAGTAATAGTAATGAATTTCATAAATAACATATGATTTCTGTATTTATTTCCGCAAATATCCTTGAAATAATTTAGATTATAAGGTAGGTGTAGTTTCTGAAGTCACCAGTGCTGTCAGCACATCTATGTCTGTAGCTAAATATAACCCGCTACCATGATATGTGATAATTATTGAAGGTGGTTTATTTCGACGATTTTAAGTTTGTTCCCTATTGTATAAATGCGGCTATGGTTTACTAGTATTAACATTTCATCAAGTAACTTTGTTTGATGTGACATGAAATGGAATGAAATTCGATTGTTGGTCATGTAGGTGTGTAATTAAATAGCTCTTATGACAAGTCAATACATACGAGTATTACTTAATCTATATTTAGAAAACAATAGATATAATATATTCATATTAAATTTATTTGGTTTTCGGTAGGAAATACATGACATTAATACATGATAAAGATGCAAGAAGTCGCTGGATGCAGGCCGCTTGCAATAGGTCGTTGTGGAGCTCTTTGTGGGAGGCCAATGGTCAGCAATGGACTTCCCATCACTGAAGATAAAGAGAGGGAGAGAGAAATACATTATCTTGCATCACAATTTTCCAACTACTCCTATTAATTTAACTTTTTGATTGATTTCGTTGCGGGCTTAAGACATGTTAGACATTCCCGGAGACTCGCTGAGCTTCAATGTTCAGTGTCATTAAAATGCGTGGCACTGTTGATCCTGGCTTACAGGAGTTGTAGTGGCGGGTGTGAGGGCGAGACAGTCTCCTACCTCGCATCACTTTTTCATTGAAACCGTAGTAAATTATTCAAAAAATATATATTTTACAACCGAGGAACTGTATTTACAATCCATTTGTAAAACCACAATTGTAGTTTTGACTCTGACTCTTTGTGCTGTGTAAACAGTATCGTGATTTGCCCCATCTAAGAAGCTTAAAATTAAGGCTCGCTTCTCCAGCCATTCCCATGAAAACAAGTCCTGATACATTGTACATTGAGTTCGTGACGTGTTTTCTTGTCATTTGTCATCAGTCCAGCTGCCGCGATGAGTGAGCGAAAATTATCAGACATCACGACATAGTCCGCATTGTGCTGCCGATCGACGTAATTAATCGTTAGATCGGCTGATAGATTGCCCGGTAGCGTTTCCGGTGGAGGTTGCTCAATATCCATATCATTTATATGCTTTATGCTTGATATGTGAGGTATACATTTAAGGCTGTAGGTAGTGGATGTCTCGTGGAGTCTTGGTGCAAATTTAGTACAAAGTTCTTGAACTTAAGTTCTTAGTTTGGATTTTGTACAGGTTTTAAACATTCAAGTAGAATGTACGGAATTTAGAAATAAAATACTCTTTCAAACTGTAAATAAAAAAGAATTCTATACTTTGTTTTGGTCATACCCTTTTATCTGGACTTCGCTTATGAACCTTGACTCAAAATCAGCAATAGTCTAGTTGTGATTGTATATTAGAATACCCAATTAATTTATCTTCAAATAATTTTATTGCCAATACCGGCGACATTATTTTTCCCTTATGATTGAAAAATTATCAAAATCGCATTTTGTGCGACTGGCGAACAATTACAAAAACTGACAGACGAACACGGCTCCGTTACAAATTCATAATAGTACAGATAACAGCTTGCAGTGAAGCGTGTCAAAGACTTTTATTTAAAAGAAAAACTACGACATTAACTTTTGAATAAGTTTACAAACACGTAAACAAGCACTCTTTAATTCCTGTTTTTTATTCAACTTAAATTAATAGCAATAAATATGTTTATTAAAACAGATACAGTACAATTATCATACGTGTTAGATTCCTACTTGACAAGTTTATTTGAATAGATACCACATATCCGTAATAAGTGTCAAAAGGGTTGTAATATTGTGTAACCTTAACGCATACAACCATTATTGAATGTATAATCTTTTTAAATGAGACATTAATCCATTAATTTATTACAGATATTATGTGCGTCACATTCTCGTTTCTAATGAAATATTTTCTTATCAATGAGTCATTTGGAATTTTCACGGAGCGCAGGGAGTGTTTTTTTCATGTCAACTTTTGTATAGATGCGCGTTTGATCAGGTGCGCTAATAAATCTAATTAACATTTAAATGGTGATCACGCATAATAATCAGCTGGCTTTGTAAACTGTGGCGATGCTCGTTAATTAGTAGACAATAGTAACAATGTATTAATGAGCCGTAAAGTCGGCTAAAACATTCATACACAATGTTAATGAACAAACAGCGGGACACTTGTTCACACCGACGCGAGGGTAGCTTGTGACGCAAGCGACGGGTATTCGTGCCTACTTGGTTCTCTTCTACGCCGACACTTTTCTACACGATTGCCCTGTTATACAACTGGAAATATGTCATAATGTATTCATGTTATTACTTCCATTTGATGCCAATTTAACATGAAAAATAATAGAATCATTTGATTTGTTATTGAAATAATTGTGTTTGAGTTGAAATCATTCCAAACTTCCTTTGCAAATTTGAATGCAGTTATTTTGGAAAACATCACTCAAAAAACTTGCTCAAGAGTTTTGAAATTGTATTTATATAATTTTAGTGATCAGCTTATTTTCAACAAATGAAATTCCAAATTTCAATAATTCAATTAGATGTAGGTAATCACACTCCTTCCCAGACTAAATATGTAAAAAATATCGTTAAAAAAAGTTTGCTTAACGTTTTTAATTCCTAGATGAACAATTAAATTTTTAAATGTAACCGGGAAACAATTACTAATTTTCTTTTCTCATATAAAAACTTGTGCGTCCTGAGATGTGACGGAATGCCTGGTAATCAGAACATATCTGAACATTAATATTGATATATTACTAAACTAAAAGTATACAAAATATACAGTATACTACTGTTTTATCAATATCGGTCAACGAATTTATTTCTCCGATATGTTGGTAGTAATTCAGTAGATAGGCATCTCAAATTTGAAGATCCCGTGTTCATATCACATTAGTTCGTTTCGCTTCTTATTCAAATTGATTATGTAAAAGATTAGATTACGCTAACGGGTAAAAATTAACATTTTGAAATAACTCGTACCGTCCTTGATTCGGATGTCAATACACCAGACGTAAAATGTTCATGAATTCTCTGATAATAGATTAAAAACTATTATTAGTATGATTTATTCATTCATCCACTATTGTTGATTGAGAAAGCCTTGACAATAACAATTTCACCCCTGAATATACAAAATAAAAACAAGATTTGAACCTATTATATACATTTGTTTTAAGCGATGATTATTTATTTTTACATAAAGTTATAATGATCTAGGTAACCTAATTCGCGTCATAGAATAGACATAAGAATGAAGATAATCCGCAAAACGCAAAAGCCACGATTGTTTCATCAAAAATGAGAACTGTAATATGACGAGAGTAAAAAAGAAATATAATTTCGAAAATATTACGCAGTCACTATCATAAAAACCTACGCGTATATGTAAATAATTATTATCACAGTATATCAGACTAATATAAATATTAATGATTTGGCCTAGAACCAATGCTTATGCCAGACCCTGATTGTGCCGATAATGTTCAAAACCAATAATTTTGTGCTTTTTAGTAAAACTTATGTTCGAAGCTATTTTCTACTACTTGAAAATGTTTGTTCATAGCGCACGAGTATTAAAGTGACTAGATTGAAAATATGTCTTAAATGAGAAAGATATATTATAGTTCGTATTTTTGGCTCTGTAATTATTATGCACTACATGTTTTTATATAAGAGAAAATCAAATAATCATAATTTAGTTATTATTTCCAAACAAACATTTCCAAGTCTATTCTAAAATGTCATTTGTGTTTTTCCAAATATGAATTGTATTTTTAATTACGTTACCAAAATAGCCGTGCGATACATTATTTAAATAGGACTGATTAATATTGTTAATAATTAATTAGTAAGAACGCTGAAACGTAGTAACCCGCTTAACTACACGTATTTTAATACTTATTTATCATACGTATCATAGCGAAAGAATAATAGGAAATAAGATTACTAATGAGTTCTGTCATACGCTTTCCATATAATTTATTGAGGATATTATATCTCAGATGGAAATTTAATTCCTAATGCCAAGTCAGTATGCAGTGAACACAATCTGAACTAGATAATCTACTCCTAGCACCTACTATTACGTAGGTTTTTGAAATACAGTAGAATATAAATATTATTTTTTTTATTGCCATGAATACACGAGCATGTTATTCGCCTGGTGGTAAGTTATACGGCCGCTCATGGACAGTAGCTAAACCAAACAACACCATTAATTACAAAACAATGATTTATATTCCAATGCTTGGCATTCCTGAGACATAAGATGTTAAGTCTCATTATACTTTGTTATAGTTACTGTGGCTAAAATGTCCTTCAAACCGGAATACAACAGTGCATTTACACTGCTGTTGAAGGGAGAAATAGTCATTGCGGTGGTACCTACCCAGGCGGTCTCTCACATATTAGATACCTACCACCAGTAAAATATAAAATGAAGTTAAATAATATGCTGTCCATTAAATATGTTGTAAAAATGTATATTCTATTTAAATGTAAGAAACCAGAAGAGTTTGATTGAATGCCCTTATCTTTGGAACTACAAGACAGGCCTAAAGAAATGTTGTATGTCGTAAGTCCAGTATAAGGCAAGATTATTGGTATCTTCACGTCACACTACCCCCTTTTCTTCATGAATCACACCAATACACAATGTGTTTCTGGTCAGATTTATTTATCACTCGGTGTGAATTATGTGAAGGGGACTAAATTTTGCTGCAAAGCTGGGTCAAATAACTAGTTTTGTTTATTAATATAATTAGATACGTTATTCAAAAGCTTCTACAATCATAATAGGTGCGAAATAAAATGCATTTGCTCGTTACAAATAAATTTATTTTATATCAGAACACTTTGCTTTCGCGTTCGTTTTATAGTAGGCGATTCGCTACAGCATTTACAGTGGCTTTTACCTAATGTCAAAAGCGACTTATTTCAGGCTTAGTTCTTATCATATTTGACATTTACAGAAGCTTTTATGAGTACAATGAACATGAACCCTTTTACTTTACAATATTCCTTACTTAGGTATACATTTTCAGAGCAATTTACTATTTTATATTTCAGAAGGAAATTTCTTGAGTATTTGTTTCTTTTTACACCGGCTAGACAAGTTACCAAATTCACCTCATGCAATGTAGTGCATCCCAAAGCGTAGTTGGGATCAGTTAGTAAGTCTTATCAGACAGACTTACCAGTCTATGTATATGACTGTATTGCTTATAACGACTATCGGATATAACGTCGGCAACTATACGGTCCCTTCGATCTCGTTATATCAGGTTTTGACTGTATATGTCTTGTCTATTTACATTTAAGTCACAAGTGTTAATAATGATTGGATTAGGTTGTTAAATAATAAGTCTAAGATGAAATAAATTTATAGACGATCATGGAAGTCTCTAAAAGCTATCCGTTTCTGAATAGCCGCCATGAAAATTTTCAGAAGAGGTCTGTGTTGAGCAATTCACTTATAAAGCTGGGGGTGATAATGATAAGAATCTTTTTTTTGTAGAGTATATCGTCGTTATATTTTTATAGGTATGTAGCTGAATAAAATACATATGTATGTGGTCTATTTAACTTAGTATCGTTATTAAATATTTTCAGATAATAATATTGTTTTTCTATCTACTCAGCAGTAAGCAGCGTATTAAAAAATACAGTGCAGGTAAACCGACTGTAAAAAACTGGCGTTTATTCACTTTGAATTATTTTTTATCGCTGCGTTGGCTGCGAATAGTGTTTAGTATGCATTCTTAAAAGCACTTCAACAGGTGTCCGCTCGTTTTGCCTTATGATGACCCGGAATGTAAAAGCCAGTGTTTTTATGGAAATGCGTCGACCTTTTTCCACATTTCTATGTGAATGTGAACTGTGGTGCCATATTTTTATAGTCGTTGCTTATTTTGCTTTGATCCATTAATTAAAAGATACAATTTCATAAGTAGCTTTATTTAAATTATAAATAATATTTGACGAAAACTCAAACGTTACAAAGAAATACCCTAGTTATAGTATAGTCAATAAAATATTTGAAACCTTACAATGCTTCAAGTTTTCTAACAATCGTTTTTTACCAATTTGTATCAAACGACTTACTCAGAAAAACGAACAACCACACTGTAATCTTTTTTTTTGCGATTTGCGTAGAGACTAAATCTTTCTGCGCTAATTATTTGTTAATATGATTATGAACGTAAAATTAATTGTTGTTTGCATATTGATATTGTAAAAGAATATCTAGTATTATTTTTTCTTATTTTAAACTAAATAAATTTAATAGCGTATTAAATTTAATTAATACGAAAGTAAAATAATGAAAAACTAAGCAGAAAGACAAATTCTCCTCGAGTTCTAATAAAATAGGCCAAACAAGTTTCCAACTTTGCTGTCCAAGTATTGATGGCTTTTTCGGCTTCTTATCTCTAAAACAAGCACACGTGTGTTACATTTTGTTTTTTTTTCTCCGTAAAATGCTATAAAATAAAATGCAATGTCGATACTATGACACAATACGCGAGCATTTTTTTACTACAATATGCTTATGCTAACAATGAATGAATGAATTAAACATCTTCAATTACAAGTTATAATATAATTTCACTTTTAAAATAATTAAACAAACGCATGTAAATGTGATAATTTACCCAGTCACATGTTTTTTACATTTTTTAAAGAGGTTAACCATAATATCGCGTTTCTTCGATACAATGTATTAAGCGGGTACACTCCGTGCGACTCGTTAAATAAAATCGGTGTCCCGTTCCCAAACCACATGTATTTGTAATTCGCATTTCATAAAAAGGTGTTAACTTCAGTTACTTTTATAACATTATTAAGTTTACGGCCGCGCCGGACATCACGCCGTGTCCGAGGCGTCCGGCTGGCCAATATGCACTTACACTTACAAACCGAATGATAGCATTTCATTTATTAAAACACCTAAACAATCCTCAACTCTCGTCCCGAACGATTCATAAAAAACCTTCATAGCAAAACATCAATTAACATAAAATCTTATTTACTGTTTCAATTGCATTATTTTTTGCTTTCGAATCAATTTGATGCTTATTACTTTTTTAATTTACACGTTTTTATGGCCCGATAATGCCGTGCGAGCAGCTAATGGATTAATTTTGAAGCCACCTTTATGTCGACATATGCATATTAATTGTTCTGCATTGAGTCATCTCGCAATTTATGCGGTCTCCATTCTGTGGCGCGGACATCTCGGCCCGTTAATCATTGGGGTAAAAATTGAAAAGGTCCATAGTTTATTCATTTAAAGCTAACTTCCGTTGTTTGTGACTTAACTGACTATTAAATCCTTGGGAATCGACTGCATTGAATATGCAACGAGCGAATACAGAACACAAAGAGCTAGTGGCGAAATTACGTGCCGGATTCCGTACATTTTCAAAGTTATTCGTACATTTGCCGAGTAGAGGCATGATATTAATCATAGCAATTTGGTGCCATTTGAATACGAAGCCAATATTTTTAGTAGGTTATTTATTGCCAATAAATTATCATTTTTGCATTTCCACTTATTATATAAGGTCCTTGCAATAAAAGATTGAAAAAACAAATTGAAAGCAACGTTCAATACAAGATATTTATTAATGAACCCTTTTTCTAACTTATATTGTGTTGAACGCTTATAGCAATTTCACAAGCAATTTAACTTGAATTACTAAAATTCCCTTTAAACTGAGGAACACGTAAAAACAGTTTTTAAATCTATCTGATATCCATAATTCATGCGTATTTTAAAACAATTCCGTTGAATCGTTGAATGTAATTCTTTGCAATCATAAAGCGAGTACACTTTCGATCTCGTATTGAAATTTACACTAAAGGTGGTAATTTTCCGCTGCGTGATGACATTAATAGCAGCAAGACTCGCTGGTAGAACAATATTTTTTGCATAAAACTGTTACGTGCGCACTGCACGCTGCGCTCCCCTCACATTATTTACCATGTTTATATGTAGTGGCCCAGGAGCCACTGCAGATGCATCCGCACAGAATTAAACCCACCTTAATATGTTTGCACAATTAGTGGTGCGAAAATGATTACCCGCTTGATATTTACATAAGCGTATCACTCCAAAGGCTTCGCTCTATTTAATTTGATATGTGTTTAATCCCAGGATATTAACCAGCTAATTGATCCGCAAGCGTTACCACTTTATATGCGCTTGGCCCGTGTAACAATTCACTGGATTTGCATAATTAATTAAACACCAAGTTAAACAACCTTTATAATTACAGAACATTCAATGATAATTACAATTTGCGCTAGCGGCCCGGCCCAATTAAATAAACAAACTGCCCAGTTTGGGCCGTTAAACATTAACAAATAGATAAAATGAGGCCATAAAAAGTAAAAAAATGACGGGCAATAAATAAGAGCGACGTTCATATGGCGGAGTGAACTCCAGTCAATACATTCTAATCAGTGATTTATTAGCACTAATCCTGAGCTCAGCACAAATAAGCTATCTTGTGGACTTAATGTTGTATCAGGTGAGGCGTGAAACTCCCGCGCACCACTAAGTGGTCCTTCCAGTTTCCACTCGAAATATTTTAATAAGGCCTCACTGCTCACGCACCCTAATAAAAACACACACACGCACTCACCAACCAACTCCTTATAGCCTTTACAGCCTTTACTCCAACTCCAATTTATTTATAATAGTAGCGACACTAACAATCTACATTTTTGCTCTAAACGGTGTTAATTTATTGACCGTGGGCAGATAATATCACTTTTTTCACCCATTATTAATGCGATTACACGAGAAATTATATGTTGAAGTCGAGTTCTGAGCGCTCGATCAGAACGAGCCGCGTGTCCGAAATATTTCTTAACTGCATTTGTAATAAGATCGATATTCGCTAGAAGCTGGGAAACGACTCTATATTACTTTCGTTGACGAAATCGCCTTATTGACTCACCTATAAAAAGTGTTAAGTTATGGACACGTTATGCCACTTGCATTAATTTCGATGCTTAACCTGATAAACAAATTATGGTATATTAAGTTTATAGCTTAATTTATAATTGAATGTGTTACGATGTGTTCATAAGAATGCATTGTTACGATCAGCCTTTTGCATATTTGGCCAATGTTAGTGACAAATTGAGCGAAAAATATGCGTGTGTGTATACATATGAGAGAAGGCCGTACGGCTCTTCGAAAACCTTAATACTGGGAAACATTTTAATTCCGTACATGTGCCATCTCGGATCCAGTTTGTTTGACCATAAAATTTTATTTCGACACCAATCTATCCGACTTTAAATTACAATTCGCGTTTTATTACGCACTTATTTGTTTTGTGTTACGGCAGCCGATGTAGTTTTGTTATAAAATAAGCATTTAATTTGAAGGAAGCTTTGTACCGTTGTCTGTTATCAGGAAAATAATGGCTTATAGTGAATTTTTCCGTGATGTTTCACACGGCTTTATATTTTCCATACCGTGCCTTGTAATAAAGTGGAATTGTGAGCCTCACAGACGGCATAATAATATAAGTGTTTAATGAATGCGCACGAATTTACTAGCCCTCGGTAACGTGGAATCACAGAAAATATAGCCCAAGGCGTTCGCATTATGGACGAACTGTGAAAAAATTAAGGCTAATTTAAAACAACTTTAAAAGTAATGCGAACTGATGTTATATATTAGTATTTATGTATATTTATATTTATAAGCATAATAAAATATTTTAATCGTAATGATTATTTGTACATAAAAATGATATTTTATTCTCACATAATTTTGGAGGTATTCATTTATCTTTGACTTTATATGGACAATAATTATAATGTTTCATTGATTTCGGAAATGTTAAAATATTACTAAAATACTCTGCGAGTGCTTTTCCCTGAAAAACACGACATAGAATAATAAAAAAAGTGTACTATAAATATCATTCTCATTATTATAGACGACTCGGAAGTGTTAATTAAAACATTGATGAATATGAAAGGCCACTTATTGAGATTCTAAAGCGCCGCGGAATCGGGTTCATAAATACTAATAATATGATAATATAGCACAGGTAGGTACTCCGTTTTAATGCTACACTTCCTTTCGTAATAAGTAGTTTATATACGAGTTTCGCAATAATCGTTTAAGCGAGGCAGTCACTTAAACAGTCAGCTTTGTTGTAAGTGATGAGGACAATTTGCACGAGTATAAAAATTAACCAAAATTGACGTACTTTATCGAAGTGTTAAACACTTGATAATTACATTGCGTTATCATTTTGAGAAATATAATGGAAATTTTATAGGTACTTAGCAATGGAGAGATGTAAAGAGATTTCTTGATTTAATTTAATGGTAGAGGCCAATCCAAGCGGCTTTGATTTTTTAATACTGATACGACAAAGTAACTGATATCAATAGTAATACAGTCCAAATAGATAATCTACTGTCGTCGACACAACAATGCCGGCCTTTTAGAAAACCGAAAACACATAGGCCAACCTCAATACGCGATTCACATGCGTGAATCAATATGACGGGATTTCCATTAGTTTGTGAGGAAGTCGGGCGAATGTGAATATTCTACGACCAGTGTCCTTTTGGACGTCATGATGCAACATACGCATGTGAAACGTCGCGAATAGGAGTGCTGTCTAAATTATCCTTTTACTATCTATTTAATCTTTTCTTTATATAATTTAACCCACCATGAGGATAGACGACATTACAAAGGTAGAAAACAACTGGATGCAAGTGTCGATTATGAAAATTTTCAAGTGAGACTTTTATTCAGGAGTAGATTAGACTGAATCTAGCAAAAATCCATTTGCTTTAACAAAACATCTTGTACATTTACCAGGAATACTTGAATGAGATAAGCCTAAGATTGAAAGACATGGACAAACATAAGTAATCCA
Source organism: Deilephila porcellus (assembly GCA_905220455.2). NCBI lineage: Eukaryota > Metazoa > Arthropoda > Insecta > Lepidoptera > Sphingidae > Deilephila > Deilephila porcellus. The sequence goes on along the minus strand of LR999977.1, from coordinate 9,142,825 downwards.
TGCAGTGAGTGTATACGGGATGAAAATTGTGATAATAATATTTTTCTCGTCTTTCCAGTGCCTGTGTCGCCATCTTCATCGGCGGGAGGTGCGGGCGGCGGGGCCGGGACGCCGCTGTACCCGGGCGCGGCCTCGCATCCCCTTTCATCCCTTCTCTCGCAACAGAGGCTTCTAGAACTATCCCGTTTCGGCCTGAGGCACTACGACATCGCCCACCACGTGCTGTCGCAGCAAGGTGCTGTAACTAAATTGCTTGGTAAGCAATACCTGTCGTAATTGTTGTTCAAATCGATATGAACTAAAATAAACTTATATTCTAGAAATAATTCCTAATTTGCGCCCGTAGTTTGCGCTGTAGATAAGAAGCAGTTGTTTCGTTTGTAAAATCATTGATATTAATATTGCCATATCTGCGTTTTTAGATATATTTTTAATTCATGATACAGAAATTGAAACTATTTTCATAGATAATATCTAAAAGAATGTCTCTATTTCTAAACTATGTATTGCTTTATTTCATAAATTGATAATGACTATGCCAGTAATAATTGGTATGGATATAGACTTGGTGGTGAATCTTTTAGCTGCTATAAACACTATAATCCCTCTGCATTAGTTCATTTGCCAGTAAAAACTTTAAGTTTCGTCACTTACCATAATTAATTTTCCACCCTTGTTAGCCATTCAATTAATTACACATTATAATTTTAATCTCTTTCAAAAATTTATGGAATCCGTCTTCATTATTATGTTAATTCAAAAAGTGTCAAGTTATTGCCGTATACCTAGTCTTGTAAAATTAAATTATTAAATCCACAATGTATAAGATATCATTGTTGCACCCATGTAAAACAACAACATAGGCATTAATGTAAAGCTTACATTGTAAGTGTAATGAAACCGCAGTACCAAGGATTACTATCAATGGTAGTGATCAGAGTAAATTATTTAAGTAAGCATTTAATATAATTATGTGATGAATACGCGATTACTTCCCTTAAAGAAAACTTTACAAGGGAAATATTTATGACCCATTAATTAAAATGAATTATAAATATTCACAAATTGCTGTAACAACACTAATTGTTAAATTGTGTGTAAATTGTTACTTCATAAATTAGATTGGAATGATTAAATGTAAATTTAATTAAAATAATACTTCAATTTATTTGTTTTGTGAAGTGGCGTGTGGAGTTATTCGGATTGCTACCTCGTCCACTCGAATATTTGGAGTATCGTGTTTTCTTCATTGGTAGATACAACATTAGATAGATAAGCACGATACAAATTGCGATGAGAGAAGTTGTTTTTAAAATGTATACATTTTAATATATCAATATATATATATATAATATACATAACAGGAACGCCTGCATCTGACAAAGATGAAATGGTTTGTGAAATGAAATGATTACCTCTATTATTTTAACAGAACATAGACTACATACAATTCGGCGATGGGCAACACTATGGCCACATCGCCTACAAATTGAAGCCGTACATATTATAATTTGAGACTACTAAGGACATTATAATCTATTGTGTATCTGTGTCGGGCCGATATAATATTTACGCGTACTAAGAAGGGGTTTTCTTTGTGATATCACATTCCAAATGATTGTACAAACAATTATCTATATACAATAGAGGTATAAGATAACCGAAGTAGGTTTCAAAGCCTAAATTACACTTTACCACCGATTCAAGTTTCCATTAGAGTAATGGGGCTGTATAAGCTATATTAAGAGTAATGACGCAAAAAAATTGACTGAGGGCAAGGTAATTGATAAAGCCGACTTACTCCATAATTGATCCGTGTAATTATTTCGTGCGTCCATAATTAAGGGGTCTTGGTTGTCATCGCTACTGCCGTAACTTATGGAGCAGTTCGTTGTGAGCCTTACTTCAACTAAAGATTTAATAATATTGACATTATTTGTAACCTATAACTTGAGATTTATTGATTCATTCAATTCTAATTGACCTATGCTTTTACGGCTGTTCTATAAAGGTCACATAGACTATTTTAATAGTGCAAATTAATTAAAAATTTAGTGTGAGCTTATACTTAAGTGCCTTGTTTTTATGACGCAAAAAGTAGGCTTTGCAAGTGACAAATTATCGAGACAGAACTAACGTTAAAATATCAAGACTGTGATTCTGGTATTATACTCAAATTAAATAATTAATAATTATCATATCGTACCCACCTTTAAAGAATAGAGAGGCAATAAATAAATTTACATCTTTCCTTCATGATAGGTCCGACCTGAAGTTTAAAAGCCCAGAGAAACAAAATTATTTCAAATGCACCGTTAAACTGGCATAAATGAAGACTTATATTCAGGACGTCAATATTCCTATTTTATGTTAGCTTCTGCTAGATTTATGACGTTATATTAAAAAATCTGCTGTAGGTACATTTTATGCCCGCAGGTATTAACCATAACGTTAAATCATTAAAATCTCATAAACATCATTAGTGCGTCATGCCAGGCGGGTCGTTCACTTAATAAACGTAATTTGAATTCTTAAAGTTCGAATTAAACCTGATTTGTCTCGTATCAGCAGAAGATCAAACCGCAGCGTTTAGTGGTAGTTTGTCATTTCACGTACACGGTATTTAGCATGCTCGTAATAAAAGGCTTAGGCGAAAAATCTCAATCGTCATTAATCAATGATAAGCGATCGGTTCGGCTGCCGCGACGAAAGCTGCTATTGACGAAAGCTTAGATCCTAATCGATTCATAAAACTCGTAGCGTGTTAATTATAAGCCACCGGGGTGCGGATAAATGCGCTGCCGCGAGCATGCGCTCCCAACTCCAACCTGATTGGTGATGTGAGAATATCTTATCATCAACGATTCTTCACATCCACAACCCAGTATTTGTACCTTTACCATTATAATTATCAAGAATGCATATTGCCGCAATCGCAATCTTTAATTGAGTGTTTTGAAACAAAACGCCGCGGTGAATCTTAATGCGTTAGTGTTCACAACACTCTCATTTACGAATGCATCGACGATAATAACACTACTGGACACAATAAATTTTGCAACGGCAAACGTGAAATTAATGCCGTTCGTTTTCGATGTCTTGTTGCAATTAAAATGTCCGCTGATTAAAGTAAACAATGTCGTAGGAGACAATTATCGCGTAATGCTATGGTTGGTGCAAGCGAAGCGTGAGCCGACTATGACGTTGCAGACACTTGATCGCATTCATTTAATTTACTGAATTAGAGCTGCGAGGGTTATTAGGACACGAGGACACTTTGTATTTGCTCAGGAATCGTGAAAGGACGTTTTCGAATGCACTCATGCGATTATTACCGCTGTGAGAATCCTATAATTATACGCACTTTGAACATTCTTTAACGCACACGTTCGGTTTCTTTTCTTGATTCACGAGCATTTAACAGTTTTCCACTATGTGAATACTTTAAATATATTGGCGTTTCTAAGCCCCTTAAAAATATACTGTTCAAAGTTATTTATACTCACAATATTCTTGACTTGCATTTTATAAGAATACCTCTTTACAAATGTTTTATTGAAATGTAGGTTGCGTCAAAACTTATACTGAGGTAAAAATCAATAGAAAACATTTAGAACGATGCAGTTTATATTGTCAATCAATTTTCGCCCGTGGTGATTTAGTAACGTCAAGTGTTGGGTTCCCACGGAAGCCCGGTTACCAGTCGCCAAAGGCCATCATGTCTAACCACTTACGTGTTTAACATACGCACATAGCCTTAGCTCAAAACTTATTATCTAGCTCGACGCTTTCAACGTTCAAACGTATATGCATTAATACCCCGTGAAAAACGTGACTTTCAAATTCAGGTTTAATTGATATGTATACGGAATTCTGTGACGAAAATCATAGAATCTGTTCCGATTCAAATATTGATGGGTATAGCAGCACTATTTTAATGGTCAATAAAACACAAAAAATCAATATAAGCAGATGTTAAATTTAGTAGAGCGCGATATTACGAATAATTCATAAGCCCACAAAGCAACCGAACTCACGGAGTGAGTAATTTTATATTAAACCGGTCATTTTATTTCTTTCTACCTAAATTTGGTTGGTAGCTAATGATACCTACTCAAGATGATTGTTCTCGGATCGCCGCGGCATATAATGAAGCTGTATTTAGGTTTGGTCCTATAATCAAAATTGAATTATCCGGGTTGACATTCTTGTTTCATAAACAACGCTTTTTTTGGTTCTGCTCCAATTCTCTAACGTCAATTTAAAATTTTAATAGTCTTTGCCCACAGACCAATATTTAGATTTGTTTCGTGTATTTGCCTTATTATGTTACAAAAGAGAAAGCAAGTCTTCAAATAAGACGTCGTCCTTTATTGTATTGCAGGAAGTATGCATTTAAATTTCATTCTACTTATTTTTCTAGAACTTATGCATATTTTTTATCAGAAAGGCGAGGCTTAGGCATAGTTATGATATTGAGATTTTTCAAATTCATAAGAATTTCAGTTACTTATTATTTTTAGGGTCCATGCTCAAGAAAAATAAATTTAATAAATGTTAATATTTATTATCGATCCAAATAATTACCTGGTAGTTACGCATTTCATAGCACACAAGCAACATACAGGCATATAAAATCGCTTCTGAGGAAGCTTATGTGAACTGATTTCCTTTGCCGAACAAAAAGTCGATCAATCACCGAATCAAGGCATCGTTAACACGCATTGCATTATGTTCAATAAATCAGGCTATCCAGGCCCACTTCGCCGCTTAAGATTTTGATCTATTAACTGCATGACGCTGCACTACTCGCGCCACTCGGCCGAGGTTTACGCTAGCGCCAGCCAATAAAGGACCACTTTTAAATACCTCCAATATAAATTTAATTAACTCGATTCAGGGCTTTTCTGTGTCGTTTAAAAGATCTTTGTAGACGCACCGTGTAATGACTTTAAACGTCCATAAACGACTCTTGTGTGGAAATTTATTAAGGTGCGTTTTGAGTGTGCTTTGTGCTCTTTATAAGTTTTGCTTCCTTAACGACGTTGATTAATCGCTTATCATTGTTTCGCGGAGTGCGGTTGTAGCTGAACTTCCATTTCTCGTGCGTGTTGAGTAATGTTCGAGTAATATCTAAGCTCAAACAGTTTCGAACAGTAGTTGCGAGTCCAGATAACGTGGCAAATTGTATTTCTGTTATTGAATATCTATTAAATGATTTGAATTACTCAGATCCGAATTATACTATTTTTTGCTAAGCCGTACCAAAGCTATCAAAGCCAAGCTTATTATTATTGATTAACAAGCTTTAACAATATATACCTTTATGAATTCTGGACGATGTTGTATAAATTATAATGTAAGAAATAGCAGATGAAAATAATAAACAATAAACATTTTATATAGTATGGCATAGAACAAGATCAAACAAAACAAACTAGGCGTTAAAACTAATTTCTATTATGTTCTATGTAGCAATACATTTCTAAATCTGTTAGTATTGAAATATTAGTTCCTTTTCTTCGCTATAAATGCAAAAATAATATTACAACGCAATTCTTTTGCAACGATTAAGGCATAAATATTGATTTTAGTTAGGAATTTAATTAATATACATACAATATAAATATTTGCTATCGGTAAATAGACATAGTTTAAGTAATTATTGGTTCGATATAATGCAGCTAGCATTATGTTCCGCTACCAATCAATGCGCGTTGGCCTACAGTAGGTTTGTACATATTGGCCAATGGAATAGCCTCTTCTTAATTTTCAAATCGATGTACATTTTAATATATACGTTTTTTTAGACTTTAATGGTTCGAAATTTATCCAAAATATAATAGTCTTAAATGTAGGAGTTTACGTTCTTACCCCTTGCATCCCTGTCATACAGTGTTACCCCAATGTACCTACATAAAAATGATTAAGGTGTAACTATTATAATATAACTATAATTAAATATACAATTATATTGAATTGGAGGTTCTAAGGTACTACTAACTTATTGATTTATAGAAAAATAACCTAAAATACTGGTGGTAGGTCTCTCATATGTGAGAGGCCGCCTGGGTATGTACCTACCACCGCAATATCTATTTCTCCCGCCAAACAGCAGTGTAAATGCACTGTTGTGTTCCGGTTTGAAGGATATTGTAGCCAGAGTAACTAATGGACATATTGAGACTTAACATCTTATGTCTCATAATGGCGAGCGCAGTAGAATGCCAAGCATTGCCTTGTAACTCATGGTGTTGTTTGGTTTTGCTACTGTCCATGAGCGGTCGTATCGCTTACCATCAGGCGAATGGCAGGCTCGTCTCGTCATTCATTGCAATAAAAAAAAAACCTCACAAAATAGCTTAAGCAGCTTGACTGCACTATTCGAGAAGACTCATAAAACCGTGAAATACTCTTAAATAACGTATTTAACTAACACATCTAGTCACAGATACATTACAATAAAAGCCAACTAAAGAAATATCCTTAGTACTGTTTGATCGCAAGCGCGCCGGGAGCGCACGCATGAGTTTCACACAAATAACACACATTATTTGCCGTTTCAGTACCTCACACGATCCGCCTCTGCCTAGGCAACAGCTAGTAATTGGCCCCGGTCATGCGATTACGTTCCAAGCCGATTTAATTATCGCAAAATGATCAGTGTGCCAGCCTCCTGCAATTTAGCTATCAATCAATAGAGAACGGGCTATTGCCGTCCGAGACTTAGAATAAGCAATATCGATTTTCAATAGTTGCATGCAAAATGCTATGTGGTTACGGCGAAAGGCGGTGTTGGAGTTCAAACATGTAATGTTTTAAAATGGCTACATTCTATTGTTTCATTTGATTACCAGGAGTTTGATACGTGTTAAATCGAAAAAAGAAACTTGAAAAAAATATATTTAAAAAAATATAATTTCTAATGTAGAGTTAGATGAATTAATGAATTACAGTCGATACTTACATCCGAGTTGTAAGATTTTTTTTGATAATATGTAAAATTGTATTAATTTAAAATAAATATTTTGGTAGCATAACATATACTTTATAATCTTAACTAACATTTCCTACGGAATTATAAAGTTACTATCACAAAATAAATGACCTTTTAACGTCCATTTCGTGTGCATCATATAGGTTAATTAAATGAGTTATTATCATTCGAGGGTGTTAAGTCGTGTCTACGCGCATTATATTCAATTTTATTATTTACAAAAAGCCTTAACGGGTCGCCCATCTACTTAATGTACCATATTATGGTATTTTGTACGCGTTAAACATTTTATACTCAGGAATCATCATCAAAGAATAATTATACTAACTTTAGAATGCGAAATATCATACGCAATATTATTTAGTGACTTAAAAATATTAATTCGGCGTTAAAAAATTATATTAAAATTTACTATTACAATTGGCAGTAAGCGACCTCAGTACCTACCTATATTACAGTCAAAGATAGTATAAAATACCGGGCTTTAAGTAGTTTCACGAACACAATAACTCACTCATATTATAATGAATATGTAATTATCTAGTCACATTATTTTGAGCATTTAATAATGTGTACGTTAACATGTGCACGTTTTAATTCAATCAACAAAAGTGCATATCATATTTTATATAAAGTCCAAGTACATCTTAACTAAATCATTTAGCAGCTTCACGTCGTCAGAATGTTAATACTAAGCTCGCCAGTTAAGGCATGTGCAAAATTTTTCTCAAACATTTGAGGTTAGGTTTTTACACATCGCCACCATTTTCGGCGGTAAGCTTTAGTCTTATCAAGACATAAAGAGCTTTATGAATTCATCTTGGATGGCGTTGACAAAAATGTGAATATAAATAATGCGTTGAATAATTCAGCGTGTTATCGGTATGGAAGACAACGCGGCCGCGCATATTGTAAAAACAGTGCGGAGGCCCGCCGCCGCCGGAATGCCGCTGCTGCGTTTTTACGTAATTGTCCCGGAGCACGCACTCATCCATTATCTATCTTAAGCATTATTGAATCCATCATAACAATTTTTTACGCAATCCTTGATTTTATTTTATTTTAAATTTAAATTGCGCTCCACAAAAAAGCAACTGAAACGAAGCAACGCCGCACCTTATTATCTAAGCAGCCTAGAGCAGTAACGTTACATCCGGTTACATTGGTCCCGCCGCCCGCTACTGCTTTTTAAATAATTTGATTTCAGCGACAAAACATAGTGAGCGGAAATTAAATTACAAATTCACATCTCGCTCACAGAAGTTTCATTTAGCCGATGTCAATGACTCTGTAATTATTAATACTTATTTGAGAGTTTCATTGTTATTCTTACCGCCGTGCTCGATTATCAATTTTTTGTATGACTCCACGTCCACCTTCCTTTGATATGTGAAATCGCAAGCTTTTGTTTGTCAAAGTGAAATATAATTATGACCCCTACGTCATGGATTTAAGAGCGAGGCGAGGGACGGCACAAAGATTGCAGTATGAGGAATTGGTTCGCGACAAGTGAGTTGCGTTTACTCACGTGTAGCACTCAATGAAATTGCATCAATCGGTATCGTGTTGCTATTATTGGCATTTTTATTTGCAGTTCTAATTTGATTTTAAGCTTCCCTTTATTCTTTTCAGTGGGTAGCAGGTGACAGTTTGTTCAATTAGTTTTTTTGTCAACTTAACGTAGAGCCGATGTTGATACGCGGACTGTTCCCGCAGCGTTCGGCAGAAAAAATGTTAGAAGATTGTATTGTTAACAGTAAATAGTGTAACAAAACATAACTTTAGTGCTTTCTAAGAATTGCTATTCCATTTTTATTGTGAAATTACATCTTGAGCATATTATAGGTTTTGAACTGAGTCATTATGTTTATTAACCATGAAATTTGATAACAGCTTCTGTTTATAGTGCCTTCAAAAAAATTAAAGCGTCATGGAAACAACCTAGCAATTCACCCTGTTTACATATCAAACATCACAAATAGCCACTAGATGTCCACGATATTTGCATAGCGATTATATGAGTAATTTCTGTAAGAATTTACATATTTATCATTCATTCACAGGTACCCTCCGACCGCCCGGGCTAATCGGTGGCAGCAAACCAAAGGTGGCGACGCCGGCAGTAGTATCCAAAATAGAGCAATACAAAAGAGAAAATCCCACAATTTTCGCGTGGGAGATCCGCGAGAGGCTGATCTCAGAAGGTAAACAAATAATTATATCCTAATAAACGATGCATGTGTTTTGTATAAGTCAGAAGCGACGTGTATACCGTTGCGTATGCCGTGAATGCCTAGAGCGATCACGACTTGACTAAGACTAACCGCGGTGTAACTGTGCCTATTCATCATATAACTGTTTAGTTATCCGGCTATTGAAATTTATTTACTTTGATAAACTGGGATAAATATCTTTGAATCCAGGCCACATAAAATCTACTGGTCGTAGGTCTCTCATATGTGAGAGGCCGCCTGGTTATCAACGCAATGCCTATTTCTTCCGCCAAACAGCAGTGTGAATGAATTGTGTTCCGGTTTGAAGGACATTGTGGCCAGAGTAACAGTTGGACATAATGAGACTTTACATCTTATGTCTCAGGATGGCGAGCGCAATGGAATGCTAAGCATTGCTTTGTTATGGTGTTGTTTGGTTAAGCTATAGTCCATGAGCGGCTATATCGCTTAGCATCAGGCGAATGGCATGCTCCTCTTGCCATTCATTGCAAAAAAGTTTACTTTGTCGCACTGAATCGTTGGAAACGTTAATATATGCCTTGTTCATTTTGAATTATTGTCCTGCTAAATAGAGAGTGTTTTCCCCCTTTATTACCACTTTTCATGCCAAAACGTTACTACGTAAGTGCTGATGAATGATAAGCCATTGTATGATTTCTTAGACGATGGCTAAATTTTGTATTAACACAAGTGTGATTTTCATGGAAAAATTCTGCTCATCATAGAATGCGAGGGCGCCATCACCATAGCCACTAATTACTTTAATTAATGTTGTGCTTCATGGAAGTATACCCGTATAGAAAAATTAACTTATATCGAAAGGATAGGCCATTGATGCACGTGCAAGTCCGGATGCCGAACCATAAGCTATAAGGCCTTTGAACCTCAGCGCCTCCTTATGGTGGCAATTGATCCTTCTGACCTCGTTGTAATTAATCCAGCATTAATTATTTAACAGTAAGGTCACTAGATAGTTTACGTTAAACATAATTGTTAAGGTTCTATTTAATATCAAGGAGATCTAACCCAAAGTCATTATTTTTCCTGCGCGTTCTTAGTCCAACGTCATCTGTTTCTTTTCCATTCGATTTTTTTTTATTTCTAACTTAATTCAGTTCGCGTAAGATTGCATAATACCTTAATAACATAGCCAAATGTGTCAATTTAGAAATATCTCCATCCCATACCCAGATATATTTAGCTTTTGTAATCATACACTTCTAGGAGCATTATATGTTTTTATTCTGATACGTCAGAGCGACTACACCTCTTGGAAGGATAAGTGAATTCTAAATCCACTCTCTATTGGTGGATGACAGATATTTAGATAGACAGATAGATATTTCTTACAGACCCAAAAAGCCGTGCCGGATTAGTTAAAATTGAATTGCCACAGGCCCAACCCGAAACGACGTACACTTGCATAGGTCGGTATGTCAAGTTTTCTGCTGTCGTTGCTATCCGGAAAAATGCAGAATAAAAATAAGTAAATGAATTGTACCACATGCATAGAAATTGGACTTGTATCTGTATTATAATTCACAGTTGAGTTATTAAACGAAAAGTTAAGTATCAAGTCACTGAAACTCGTGCTTCGCAGTATTCATACTTTATGTAAGGAGTAAAATACTGCGAAGTGAACGTAACAAAGGCGACACGGCCGTTGAAAACAACGTTGCCGTTTAAAAGTGTACTAGAATGCTCGCGAAGACCTAGTGTAATATAGGTACACGAAATAATAGTAGCACGTAGGTGTATTATTATAAAATGTCGGTGAGCGCAGCGCGTAATACCGGTAAGCGGCTCACGTTACAAACAGCGAGTTGCGTGTGCGCCGCACTACGTGGCGTCCGCGGCTCCAGCCATCATCGAATTATACACCGGCCGTGTTATTAAAATAATTGATGATAATCTACACATTATTATTATTATGACAAATGGTTACTTACTACCGTTCTTGAGGTACACGCGGAAAAATAGTCATGTCTACAATAATACGTAATTGTGCTTTGATTGGTCAATTTTAACTAGCTGTTATGGTAGAGTATTTTTGAGGTGTTTCATTTTTTTTCATACTGATCCTTTAGATTGTTATAATGTAATTTTTGGTTTAATTTGCGAAACTCGGTTAACCTAAGCAATACAACTCCAATAATCTCACATAGAAGTTCTAACTATTTCTTTTTGCCTGCCTGCCTTAACCTACTAATGTTACAGCCTATGATTTATCATTAACCCTTTCGGGAGTAAGTACTTTAGTACTATTCTGGCTTTGTGCAGGTTGGTGGTCTATATATATCTTCGACATTCTTGTGGAGAACTCAGGCACGGGGTTTATAATTGATAAAATATAATTTAAAATTGGTTTAAACTATTAGTTTTACATATGGTCTTTACTCTTTACGTATATTATTCGGTGTATAGAACAATTAAAGTATCGTCATAATTAACAGCGAAAATCAAACACAACCTAACAAAGGCCTGTCTTAAAGAATTTCAGAGAAACCAAGGACATTTTTTTATATTAGAAATTTCACCTTGTAAGTTTATGTGGCAGTGAAGGGACTGTATACCTTGAAGTCCTGGTGACGATTTCTAGGTTCGATACTCCAACTTGTGTAAGTTTTTCGGTTTGGAAAATCTTACACATATTGTCCGCAAATTAAAATAGTTGTCCGTCACGGTAATAGGTTCGCCCCTATGATTTGCGACGGTAACGTCGAATCGTGGGTAGAGCTGCTGGCAATGCTGCCTACCTTTGGTAGAGGGTACCTTACCTCGAGGGTACATTGTGATAATAATTTGTTAGTATGTAAAATTCCATTCATTTAACATCTTTTGTGAGAAAAATACACAGTAATACTATAACACCAAGCACTTAAATGAGGATTCTCTTTTCACATTTAACGTGTCGAACTGTAAATGAAAATGAGCTTAAACTTTTTATGAATATCTCGATGACATTTCGATGTGAATATGACGGTTTATTTTATTGCTGCTGGTCAAGTAATCGGGACAAAATCAAATGATATCATTATTTTATGACGCGTGTAAAAAGCATGTTTGTATTTTAGCAGAATGTTAAAATATATCCTCATTATAACATAATTTCGAATATTCGGTTTATAGTTTTGTATCCGAAACCGTGCGTCCATCGTCACCTAATTTTATTTTTAAAGCTATATTTGTGGCATAAATTTAACGGTAAAAGATAACGTATGATGGTGTCGAATGAAATATAAAATATCATATAGATTCCGTTGTAAATGCATTTGAGACGAAAATTGATATAGTATTAACCGGATCTTTACCCTCCTTTAGAAACTGTAATATAATTTGTCGCATGTATTTTTTTAGCAGTTATTACTTTTCATGGTTTTTACGAAGCCTTATTGTTGATGTGAAACCTTTCCTAGGAGTATTGAGTTAAAAACGAGGTTTAAATTGCGTAGTCCTTTTTTTATTACTGCAATACTAGTCCAGTCGTTTGGTTCAAACAAGGCGGTTACCTAGAAAATTTTCCGGGAGTTTTGAAAATGGGTGATTTTACAGATTTAGAGGTGCTCTCTTCGAATTTTTACTATGCGACCTCGTATCTTTGCTGCTCGTCACACCGCTAAAACTGCTTTTTTCAATACGGCGTGGCGCGCCATATTAAAAAAAACAGTGTTTGATAATATCTATTGTTCGACGCTCATTTAGGATATTCTTTCTGATACATTTTACGAGAAAAATATCTAGTTACCGAATTAAACTAGAGAAAAAATTCTACAATTTATGTCTTAACCTTTTTTTTCGTAAAATCAGTAGTTATGGCGTCCGAGCGCTGTAAAAAAATTGTACAAAAATATTTTCCTGGTAAAATGACTCGGAAAGGAATATCGTCAAAATTTTTTTTTTCTTTACCACTAAAGTGAAAATTCGATTGAGCACCTCAAAATCGATAAAATCACCCATTACCATAACTCCCGAAAAACTTTCCAATTAAACTACTAGATGCCTGGACTATAATTTATATTTAAAAAAATAGCTAGAGATAGTTATAACTTCAGCAAACCCTATTTTGCGTGTAGATTTAATGTAAGAAATATTTGCTATTTTTTGGATCACTAATAAAAAGGTTATTCATATACGTAACCCCTAATCTGTAATCTATAATATGTATAAATACGATAATCGCGTAACAAATTGGACGACGAAAGAAGGTCGCGCCACGAAATGTTTAAGCACTTCGTTTACTGTAACCTAATATTTATCCAATTAACGGATCTGAATATTTAAGTAATGAACTTTAGGTATATTGTGTCAAATGCTATTTGAGAGGTCAATAGGTAAAGCCCTTTAAGTGCAACCCCGAATAGTCTAATAGTTTCGTAAATGGCCGACGGCTTACCAACAGCGGATATGTGGTAATATAAGAATATGTATTGGATTTAACGTGACTATGTGCAACTAACCTAATTACATTATCGATAGCAGCCTATAGTTTCAATTAAATATGGCCGGATACAAAAAAGTTATAAATCAGATGTTCGAAAGTTTTATTAGGCTTTTGTTTCTTAATGTAAATTTTTTGCGTGTTTTTTGTTAGTGTAATTATTGTGTTTAATTTTCGGTGGCGTAGTTGCACTAAGATATGACTACAAAGCTGAGGTCTCGGGTTCGAATCCCGGGTCGGGCAAAGTGATTTTGGATTTTTATATTCATCACAGTCCGGAGTCAGGAATTTGTGCTCGATATGGTGATAGGCCCGCCCCCTATCACATAATGGGACGAAACATACACAGGCGAAATGTGGGTGTCCTGGTAGCACATCTGCCTACCCCTTCTGGAAAAAAGGCGTGAGTTTACTATGTAGGTATGTTTTTATAAATTCGTTGACATATTTTTACACATTGCATTAAATAATATTCTAGCACGATAAACTAAATGTAGCTCGTTGGTATTTTTTAGAGCACGCAGGTGGATGTCGCTATGTTCAGGTCGGAATTCAAAGAGCGTAGAATAGTTAAGAATTAATTTAATTAAGTTGATTCATTGAAATATTGGCTAATATTTAGACCGATATGATGTTATGCTTGTTCTCTATAATATCTTAGGCACAAAAGAAAACTGTAGGGGCTTTTTCAGGCCTTAAGCTTGAGGTTGTGTATGTATGTATGTATTTTTTTTTACACATATAATATTCAAATATAAAGGCTTCATAATACTGTTTTATAATTACACTAGCGGCCCGGCCCGGCTTCGGTCGAGTGCAGATAGTTTTTGAGTCCGGTCCTCATTAACAACATATTATTTCGCGTACTGTTATAAATTTAAACTTAATGTAAGCGCCGTCAACTATATTGCTTTCCTCGTCCCGTCTCGTTATGTCCCGTCTCAATCTGTCCCATGACGAATAGCATCCAATCCTGTCCTCTCCTATCCGGTGCTATCCATTCGAGTTTGAAAGAGTAGCAAATATGTATATTTAAATTCCTTACTCATCCCAAAGGAACTCAGGAACATTTTTCCAATAATCCAGGGTGACAGTTACCCTAACCAAATTTCATCAAAATCGGTCTAGGCATCATTGCGTGAAAGAGTAACAAGCATCTATACATCCATACATGTACAAACATTTGAAATTATTTATTTATACTTCATTGTACACCACACAAATAAAAAAGTTTACTAGGAACATACGAGTAAAAATAAGTATAACAATCGGCAGTCTTAACACAAAACAGCGCTGTCTTCCAGACCACACTTGTCTTTACATATGTATAATTTAATAACTAACTTCGTGCAAGCTCTGGAATGAACTCCCTGCTTCGGTGTTCCCTGAGCGCTATGACCTGTCCTTTTAAGCGAGGCTTAAAGTGAGTACTCTCCTCATGGTAGGCAGCGACTTCGTTGTGCTGGATTTATGGCACTGCGAAGGTCCATGAGCGGCGGTAACTGGCTTACAATCAGGCGTACCGCATGCTCGCCTGCCTGCGTAAGCAATAAAAAAAACAAATGACTTAAATACTTAAGGGATATGTTGAAACAAAGATGGCGGTATGTTTATTCATTCATAGAGATTCACGCATATATCGCCTTTCGGGTTCAGCCTGGCACAAATGTTTCGGCTTGTGATAAATTTCTCGCCATTGGATATTCTACTAAGGTAAGAATAGTATTGGTTCAGAAATCATTAACAGACTTTGATCTTCTACGAATATTATTTATATCTGAGCCCGCGGGTCCTAAGCCTATCTGTACAGATTATTAATAAAATTGTCTTAGTCTATGTATATTTTATACTCCTCATGATAACATAATAAGAAGATTGATTGGTCCCTGTAACAACCATATCATAAAATTAGGTCTCTTCTGTAATATTTTCGAGCCAACATTGTTTAGAAATATTTTGTAAAAGAGCCTCCTCTTTATTAACTACTATAATCACTGCATCCACCATTTTCCTTAGTCCATGGTTTAGTCAGTTAACAAATCAGTCGTGAACATGATATAATTTGCACCTTGGGCTAAAAATCTTGTTACAGTTTGCCATTCGTTTAATGGTGAATTAGGAAAAATTGAAAAGAATGGAAATTTTATCTATTCCATAATTTGGCACGGAAGTCTGTGGCAGATGTCTAGATTCACACACATTTTCAGTATAGATGTCCAGTTCAGGTGTAATTGCAACGAGCATCGCTGATTATAGACAATAAAGTGGGTGCCTCTAAATTAGTAGATGTTGCAAAGAGTTGAATAAATGGCATATCGTGTTACATTGTCATCACGAGTCGCAGACATGGTCACATTTAGCTCTCGATGGGCGTCTTTAGCTCTCAGGCCAACGAGCCAATTGCGATAATTGCACCAACGACACCTCTCGTGGCCATGCGTGACTTTAAACGTCACTAACATCGCCATAAACGGCTTAAAAACCTCCACCTCATTAATCAATCTTAATGTGTAAGATGTACGAGACAAGGTTGAAAATCGCGCGGCTAATTAGCGAAGCGTTCCTTCAAAGGACTCGGGTGTTTCGTGTTTTCTCTAGTGAGTAGTGCATTTGTGGAGCGGTAGGGTGCGTGCGATCGCCTGTGAAACAGGTTTCGCTTACAAGACCACTTCTGGTTTACGATATCACCGAGGACCGGATTAGAAGACGATAACACACTTGATGGGAAACACTGTGCTAAACTGTGTTGTTAAATTGGTTCACAGTCATTAAATCCACAGGAGGCGTCGTAACTTCGCTCGCATTATTCGGGAAACATCTTTATAAAACGCATTTTATGTGCATGGCTTTATATTATTAGAAAATACTAAGGATGAACTTGTGTAAGTGGTATTTATGAGTTGAAATAAATTCTCTAATATGCGGGAGGTGGTATAAATTCTTGTTGGAAAACTATAATCTAACACCTTTAACGTTCTCCACATAAATAAATGCATACGGCGTGTGTCTATGGCCGCGTACTACTATCGTTTTATGTCCATAAGTGCACATAAAAGTCCAATTGCTGTGATTAATTAAGTCGATATTTATTGGATTACCGCTGTGTTTTTACTCGTTAGCAGTCCGGATGGACGCATTCTAAATAACAAGAAGTCGAACAATTGTTCAGGGAACGATTTTATTTTTGTGTTTTTTGTCCTTATCTCCTTGGTCGGCTGACATTATCGTCATTTGTTGAAATGTGTTTAAAATAATTGCTTGAACACAGTGCGCGCCCATGCGTCCGTTGTATGCGAAAATTGCACGCGATCCCGTGTCGCTGTTGTTTTGCGTAAATGCTCACATATTTGTCGTTAATGCCGGTGTTTTTAAATAAATTTTGCCTTATTTCGAGTTGAACGTTTAAATATTACAGTTATAGTTTGCGGTTTCGATTTGCGAGCGCGCTTACGTTCGTGTTGCGTTGGGAACTCATTGTCTTTTCTATTTCTCTGCTGGAATTCCTCGCCGATGTTGTAGTTATGATTGATTCCATTAGATTTGACAATGGTCTCGGTGTATCAAAGTGTGTTGACCGGAGCGGACCACCTGCTGATGTAGGAGCTTCGGATGACGAAATATGAAATTGGTAGAGTAGTCACATTCATAATTACTTGAGGTTAATTCTATTTCGACGGCGCATTTAAAACTCCACATTTGATTTTGAATTTTATTTATAAAAATTATTATATCGTTTGTAGCAATGTGCTGATATAAAAATTATAACATTGTGATTTTTGGTCAAAGTAATTTAAAGTTGTTTAAAAAGTCGACTCCGCCGGTCTGAAACATTGCTAGGTCTATGTTATGGTCAGGAATATTTAGTAATAGAATTTTAATCAAATTCATAGCATAATGATCTCACTTACAATGGATCGGCTTTGTCATCAGCACGTGTCCTATTTGTTGCATGCTTACCTATTGAAGTTTACTAAATTGATTAAAATTTCATCTCGCTACGTGCTATAATAGCAACACGCTTCTGACAAGTTAAATTTTTAAGTATTTAGTGTCAACTCAAATATAAAATTGATTCTATTGTGAACCGGCCTTTTACCGGCGATCGCATCCGTCGCCGAGGAAAAAATAATAATGTTGCTTTAAATAGAAAAATCTAATTGTTACCTATCAAACGTTTATGAAATTTCAATCGGCACAATTAATTTCAAACTAATATTTATACAAACTTTGAACACAATGGGAAAGTGTCAAAAACGGTGCAACCATTGGAGCGGTGCGCGTTTGTCGATCGCCTTCGGGGAAGCGGTTATCAAAACAGAGCGACTCATCGAAACCGGCTAAATTTTAATAAGGTGCCCACTACCGCCTTTGTTGGCGATGACTTGGCAGTTTTGTACAATGGCTTGCGCAACTTATCTACTAAATCGATATCGGTTTACGAGGCGTTACGGACGGCTCTAGCTACTGACCACGTTTTGATTAATTGCATTCTTACACCAAGAATAAATGGGTTACGTTCAGCCCGAAATTATTGACTGGCGCCGATTAATTAGCGAAACCAATGACGAGAGAGTTTACGGCAGGAGTGGTAAAATGTTTTGAGTACCGTATAAAAAACTTTGGTAATTTATTATTTTACCCTTAATGTTGTTTTTATGGGAAGGTTAAGCGATTATTTTTGTGGTAAACAAATTTTATAACGTTTTTATTCTTTGGCACTTAAGAATTATAATGAAACTTTCATATGTATACGCATTTAAATGTAAGCGAGGTAATGTATGTGACGAGACGAATCTCGCCGCCGTAAAAATAGACGAAAAGTTTCTCAAAAGTTTTTTGACATTTACTAACAAGGCCTCATTTCGTCCGGCGAGATTGTACGGTCGAAATAAATCAAATCGATCTCTACACAGCTTCCAATAAACCGATACATTTATTGATTTGTTACAGCATTAAATTGGTTCCCAGCAGTGCATCCCACCAACACTGTAGCTCGACTCGACGCTCGACGCTGTTCGCCCAAAGGGTCACGCTCATGATTTTAGACCTCGTTTTTAGTCAGCTTTTTACTAATCGTCAAGCGTGCATTCTCCGCGATAAAAACTATTTTGATCTGCTTTTTGTTGTCCATTGTCACTTTATTGATGATCCTAATGTGCTTTGAACGTTTGACAATACGTCGTTCAGTGCGTAAAAAGCTGCTACTTACTGATAAAAGAAATCAAACAAGCTGTTTAAAGAGAATGTTATGACCTCTCGTTTTGATTTTATTACAGGTACTAATATGCTAGGAGCGTAATGATTTTTCCGAGTTGAGTTATTAATTACACATCGACTTACCTTTTGTTATTTTAGCCATTCATTGCTAATTGAAATCGGTAGAAAAGCGGGTGCGTAGAGTAGGCGTTTAGCGCGACGGTTGCGCGGGACCCCCCGTCGGTACGAACACCTTTTTACTTGGTCCACGCCGCGGGTGCCGCTTGATTGCATCCGATCTCATCGTTTTATGTTCCCCATAAAGCCAACAATAATTCATTTAGACGACGTGACGCCACTCACTCGTTAACTGGCTGCAATCGTTCCGAGGACGTGATTTTTTAAAATGTTCGTATCAAATCAGGCCCGCTTCACTCATGTCAATGCTCACTATTTGGATACGTGTCATAATTATATTGCATATGATTAAAGAACACATTATAAGCTACTGCTTGCACCCTTAATTACGGATTAGGGAAATAATTAGTCAATAAAGAGACAGCAATAAGGCATGTGATCATTAGCGGCCATTTAACGAGTTAGAATCTCATATGAAACAAACCTGTCCGGTGTCCAGCGACAGTATGAGTAAAACAAACAAATTCATTCCGAACCATTAGGCACGAGATCCGACTGTTAATGTCTCAATTTAGAAACGAGCGTAAATCTTCAAAGGCGTGACAATTACTGTTACTTCCCGGCAGTACAAACAAAAAGGTTTTCCGTCAATTATCGATAAATTAACCCGATTAAATACTCTATAGCCAGACGGCGCCGGTGCGCCTTATCTTTGGACATGCTACGCTTTTAGGCAGGTACAATCCTAACTTCACTTCCACTCACAAACATTCCTAATGTTTTAAACAAATTTGCTTTTTATTATGATTTCATGGACGAGATGACATCATCCGAGGTTTAGACAATCTGCGAGGTGTTTTCTCGGCGATAATACATGCCCATTTATTACCGTAATGTGCTAATCTGGATTTTGAATTGCGCATGCCTAATTGGCGAATATATTCCGAGATCTGGTTTAACACACCTCTCTATTTCTACATTAACATACATATCGTAAGAAATTAGTCTATTTGGTATTAGAGTTTTAGGCGTAAATATGTCACGATCTGTTGTATATTATTTTTTAGTTAGTCTATTACTTATCCAAATATCAAACTTAGTTACCTCTGTAGACCTAAAGGGGTATATTGAGATACCGCTTGAATCTTCGTCAGCTTCGTCAGTTCAGCAAACTTATATTCGGTACATATGAATGATGAGTTACAAGGCTTGTCAGAATTTTAATGTAATTCAAGTAATATCCAAGTAAGTATCAAGTAGCAGAAAATAAACTTTTTAAAGCGGATAGTCTTATTTGGGAATTGAATACAGAACTTTATATTATGCAGCTCATAGACGAAGCCACTGAACTTAGGTTGCGAAATTATTAAAAGGTATAAAATAACAGGAAATTAAGTCTAAAATAAATTGAAACCGATCTGTTTCATTCTGACATTCCAAACCTGCCATTAGACGGATTGCTCGTCGATTAAAGATGTATGCGTGCGATAATTATGAGCCAAGCTTTTAAATTTTATTTAAGAACTTCTATTGAAGACATCTAGCCTTTTAATAGAAGCGGGGCCCTATTGTGACTAATCATGATAAAACGACTTTAGACAAATTGCATGACCGTGACTAGGCATGTAAGCACCCGCGCTCGATCCCAAATCATTAAAAGAACAATTATAGATATCGCATTCCCACCTGCAACCTGTTGACGGATAATGATCTCTCACTAAACAAATAGTGAAGCTATACTCAATGAGCGTTTGTTGCTTAATGTACGCTTGACGAACCAAATTAAAAAGCCATTTATACCATTCATCATTTCAAATCATCGATTTCTCATATAAAACTGTTGTATAAATGCCTGAGAGGATAAAACTTACTATTTAAACCTTACCCACAGCACTTATCGATCGAATTGAAAACAGAACTCAAAAACCATGTCGATCACAACCGCTGATAGGTACCTACCGACACGCTTGTTACTAGACAAAAACCAATTTAACTGTTCTGTTAAAGATCATTGAAGTTTTTTGTCGTTTAAAAGAATAGAAAACGAAGTAGATTAACTAGGCGGCGACGCGTCGATCAGCTCCCACAGAATGTTAAGAGATTTTCAACGGGTTGTTTTCTTTTTTAAAAACGCTGCTCTCGATATAATTAGAGATCTCGGACGGTAAGTGATGACTAGTCACCATTATTCCACTAGTCATATCATGATGTTGACGGGTAGCGCGGCATGGTCGGTGCTGGGCGTCTCTAACCGGGCCGGGTCGTCTCAGCGCACTGATTATGAAGCAAACAAATCGTGTGGAAGGCACATTATTGTGCGTCCCGACGTGCTAACAATGAGCGAAGCCGCGAAACTGATCATTACCATTATACTACATAAGGCTTTGTGTTTTGAGTAAATTATAACAGGGCCGTTTTGTGTTTTATTTGATACGTCAAGCGTTGCTCGCGTCGGCGCGCGCTGTAGCTCTTCACAATGGAGCTTCATTACCAACGGTGACCGCATTAAAACTATCTTTACAAATCGCGATGGTTTTGAGCACCCGGCCATTATTATAATTATTACTCGTGTCCATCAAACGTTGTCCATTATGACAAACAATTGATAGGGCGGTTTATTTTTATGAGCGGTGCGGTAATTCTGTAAAACGAGATCTGTAGGAAACGTCTCTTTAGTAATTACGTTGTATTATTGTTCACGTAATTGTTCTTGCTCAATTGCGAGTAAATTATAGTTTAATAAAGGGAATAGAATCACGGCATGAACTGCAATTGCGGCAGCTTTGCGCATATTAAACGTGAATGTGACACAAGGTGTTCATTTCCCGCAAACGTAATCGTGAGGTGCTAAAGTATTCAAGAGTACAGTTTTCCGCTATCACTTACAGCTTTGTGAATAAATAAAGTACTGTTTGCTTTCAAGGTAAAATGCCTGTTAGTTATCGCATAAGTACTAAGCGGGACGGGAAAATATTTTATGAAGCGTTTAACTGACAGTTAATAATTTTATCAAGAACCAGACATAGGTACAAGGCCGAACAGGTTGTTTAAAAAATGATATGAATAAAAATAATATGATAAGTATGTCAACTCGGGCATTGTGGAAGCGTGTATGAGCTGTGAATAGTAAGGTCTTGGTTTACCAGACCTCTGTGTGTTACTTGGGTCGCACTAGTGGCATTACTGCCTGCCGTTTTGAGGTTATAGACGTAAGCTTATGTTGTTATGAGCTGGCTATCTGACAGATTAAGCAATCTATCCGTCTTACTAGGGTGAATTTTTAAATTTTACATAATATCATATCACGTGGATATTTATTTTGATTACAGAAAAACATTTAACAACCTATTCTAGAATGTATACAATTATGAATTTCCTGTAATCATTCTAACTTTAAAATTTACATGGCTAAAGTTAATCTGTCCCGACACGCATTTATTAATTTAATTTACCCAACATGAGTCTAGACATCGTGAAAGGCAAGTGGTCATAACCACCGATGGGGCCGACAAATTGCGGAATAGTTTTGTAACAGTATGTTTTTACTAGCAAGTGCGTTGGTCTGAGCTTCGGTCCCTCAGTAACGTCGAATTCTACTACAATTACTGGTCCACAGGCTATGATTAAATTATAGCACTTACCCGGAGTGTTTCCTGAAAATTATATGAGATGGCTCTTGAAGGTTGGGCCGGCACGCGATCCAGCTGCACGCATTACATATAATGTAATTGCGATTTAAAAACGCGACCAGTGACGCATCGGTTTTAACGCGTTGGTCACTCATTTTGCGCATATTGTGGGTAATTGACTCGCTGGGGCAGCGTTTAAGTAAATTGTTCTATTTGTTTCAAACGCGAGGTCTGTAGCTGTGTTGTAAGAGAACAGGTTTTGTTACTAATGCTTGATTTTTTATCTTGGCAAGTAATCAGGATCTTACTGATGTTAAAGTGTTAAGCCCTCTAGAGGAAATCGGATGACAATAGAGTTCAGTCATATCCAACTATTTGGGACAATTATACGGGCCTACTAAGTGAACCATTGTGCATGTTGAGTTTTAGCATTGAACGTTTCGACGAGTACAAAACTAGATTCAGTCAAGAAGAACCTTCGTTTGGAAAAACCTATTTTTTAAACATATTTGAATCTATTTGAGTACCTAGTTGTCGAAGGAAAAAATATTACCTATTGACGCAAGAAATTGTAAATATACGTTTTGAAAACTCCTGGCATCATACGGGCTACTTACCTAACCTCATGCCGACCCGCATTCAACTGCAGATTATGACATAAACTTGTCCAAGTGACAGCTCAACTACGCCTAGGTTATTAAGGAATGGTTCCATAATAATAAGAATTGAAATCGAACTCCGGTTGCGATATAAAAAGCTATTGGTTTCCCAGTCGTCGAACATTGACCGCGATTCATTAAATAAAATAATCATAATTTGTGAGCAAACGGATTAATAATTTAGATTTAAGCGGTTTAAATGGCGGCTATAATTTTAAATTTATTTGTATAAATAACACTTAAGTATCACGTACAACTACTTAATACGAAAGAAAATTGATGGTGAAAAGGGGAGAAAAGAGCAATAAACTACCTTATCTTAGCCCATTTATACATGAATAACATAGATTCCTTTGTTAACGCAGGCGTATGCACGAACGCGACAGCTCCGAGCGTATCGTCAATCAACAGAATCCTGAGGAACCGCGCTGCGGAGCGGGCCGCGGCAGAGTTCGCACGGGCCGCGGGCTATGGTCTGTACGCCGCGCCGCCGCCCTACGGCGCGTTCCCCTGGGCTGGCGGCGGAGGCGTCTGGCCACCAGGCACCCTCCCCCTGCCACCAGGCGTGCCAGGACCCCCCGCCGGCGTCGCACACCCAGATGCCGTCCAACAAGGCTTCCTCTCCTCTGGACGTGGACTGATCGGTAAATCATCTTTTCATAATCAAAGTCGATAAGTTTTGGACTAAGGAGAGTTTAAATACTTGATTTTACTTCTACAGATGTGGATGGCGATGATTCGGGATCATTAGATGGCGAACAACCTAAATTCAGACGGAATCGCACAACCTTCAGTCAAGACCAACTCGAAGAACTAGAAAAAGAATTTGAGAAATCACACTACCCATGCGTATCTACCAGAGAGCGGCTCGCATCCAAAACGTCACTTTCCGAAGCCAGAGTTCAGGTAAAGACCAATGATCTCTAAAATTTTATGACTTTTATATTCAACATTGTAAAATATTACGTCTTATCTGTACAACTAAAATCTAAGTTGAAACGAATACGCCGCATGCTATATATAAATTTACATTAATGAATTTGTTAACACAAAGATCAGAATACTAATCTCGTTTATTTACCGTTACTGACAGGTTTGGTTTTCCAACAGACGAGCCAAGTGGAGACGCCACCAGCGCATGAACCTCCTGAAGCGAGGTGGCGGCTCGCCCCCGCACCGCCTCCCCCACTCCCCCTCCCGCTCCCGTTCGCGTTCTTTGTCCCCCGCGCGCGTCCCATACCACACTCCACAAATGGGCGGCGAGAATAGCGCATTCAAGTCGCTCTCGCATCAAGACACCAATGCCCTGAAGGCTCTCTCGCATCAAGCTCAATTTGATACCAACGCGCTGAAAATGCTGTCCCAGCAGACGACTTTTGACAGTGGTGCGTTCAAACCTCATCCCGCTTTGGAGAACAGCGCGTTTAAAGCGCTCGTACCGCATTCAGCCGCTGCAGCACTTTTAGCGGCACAGTCTATACAACTGGCTCGTGGATACGAGTCGCACTCTGATACGGATGAAGAGATAAACGTTCACGATGAAAGCGACGACGAAGAAGAGAAGAAGAAAAATAGTACGAGGTCTAAATCTCCAAGCCCGTGCCGACAACGCCCGGCGCCCTCCAACGACCTGCCGCTACAACTCACCAAGCACGACCGTTGACGATCAATATAATTTATTTACCGATATAAAGTATTACTATTATCACTCTATCGAATGCCCGTGTTTCGAATATACACATTAATATTCTAGAGTGTTTAATGCTCCAGATATCTTGTAAATTAATGTAAATATGTAGATATTGTTAATTATCGTGGCAAATAGAGATGAATAACTTAATAGAGATTTTGCACAAACCATTTTATTTATAAATTTATGGGTAAGATTTGTACGTATTTGTCTAAGTTATTTAATATTTAAACTCACGTATGTCTGTATATTGCAAGAGTCAGATGTAATGTAATTGGTGTTTGTCAGGCTCAGCAAATTGTTTTGAGGAGAACATACCAAAGTATTCTTATATTCACGATAAAGTACGGTTTCAGGGAAATAAAGTTCCTAATACTTTTAACCTTACAGGATCTTACTTAAGACTTGTTTGCATACTTTAAACTAAATTTTACTATGTATTGTTCATATTATAAATAGCGATCAATCTCTAGGTTCCTAATTATTGTATTAATTCATTGGCACTGTGTTAAAATTTAGGAGTCACTGAAATTCCTATCAAATAATATTTAAGTAAAGTTTGAGCTCACTATGTAAATACTGTTGAACTTCTTGAGCTATGTAAAGGTACTATTTATTGTTTAATTTAGTTATTGTACAGAGTAGCAGATTTATGAAAATATAAAAATATAAAATATTTATGCATTTTGTTTTTATTATTTTCCTGTTTTGTACAAAAACTTTATTGTATGTATTATCGCCATAATTTGAAGCCACAATAAGTTGACTGGCGAGTTTAGGCCTGCTCTGTTGACGGAGAATATTAGGCTGCTCGCGAAATTCCCTTAAAGACTTTTTGGAAACGGCCGACATCCAGCTATTTCTTGCAAAGTTTATTCATCGGTTGTCTATCTGATTGCGATCACGTTGCGGATTGACGCTCGACGTTTGCTATAGAACGTAATGCATATTGTAGAGTGACGTAGCTTATGACTTTAAGAACTGCTTTTGCCTCATATCTTGATAGACATTATGAAATGGAAACTCATAAAATGATTCAGGCCTGTGTTGAAAACATTAAAAGCTCCTATAAATAAAATTCTCTTGCTTTGAAATCGACCAACAGAGCAATATAACTTGGGCAAACTTGATAATAAAAAAGAAAGAAAACAAATGTCTTATAACGTAAGGAACAGGTGTTAAGAAGTCTTAAAGTTGGCCTATATCTAAAGTCGATTAAGTGTTAAGTTTTTGTTAATTATTTATACATTAAATTTACAAAAACTATATGAATCAACGCTTTTGAAGAAATTCTTCAAATAAAACCCTACGACTTATCACTAATCCCACAAACAAAAAATTACTACGAATTGATTGCAATACCTACATCTGATGGTTAATCATAAAGTATCCACTGGCTGGACTCTAATGCCATATCGGTCGCCAAAATACTGGAATGGTCAAAACCGGGCTCAAACCGAAACACGACATACATGTATGGATTGCTATGAAGATCATTTCTTCGTTATTAAGAAGAGTAGTAATGCATGTGGAAAAAAATCGTACCACCAGCCAGCAATTTACTACCTAGCTGAATTGGAATAGTATAGATTGTCTAGACAGAAGTATCGAATTCGACCGCGGTAAACCACCTCAATTTTTCGGAGCTACGTGTATAATCATAGTTTTACACAACTTTAAATTAACTTTGAAGGCCCGGTGGACTTATACTTTTCTTTCATTGTTAAAGCAAACTATGTTACCTATATTTAACTACGAATAGAAGCGAAACTTCAAAATCTCAAGGCCTGAGTCTTAAGATCATTGCCACAACCTTCGAATTGGTGGTTGGTTTTCTTCAGAGTAGTCTTAAGGTAATAAAACAATATATACATTTATTTAAGATAAATAGAAACAGTAAAAACAACTTCACAAAGTACTATGCACGGACATAACGTACAGTTTGAACCGTTGGCTCTAGAACCGTTAAATGTTCACGAGCTTCAATAATAGTAGATAGATTTGATTCTCAAACAAGTTTTTTTTCAATTTTCCTCCCAGGGTAATAAATATTAGATTTGAAACTTGCCGCCCAGCACACAGGCACTCACTCTATATCAACTAAACATTAACAATACCAAAGTAGTATAGAAAATGTAAGGTAACTAATACGAATATTCGTAATTTTGGTACAACAAGGGAAATAGCTGATAAGGCGTCTTACACAGTTGTCGAAAGATGTTTTCTTTGAGGTTTCTGTTGTCTTAAGGAAATCCCATCGACTTTGTGAATAGTGGTGTTATAAAAATATAATTAATAGCTGGAAAAAAGGCTGAACTGAGATCCGGCGATTAAATTCTTCCATTGTTAAAGGAGTGTAATTTTAAATCTTTTTACTTCCATATGAGACAATTATCCCTTTTTCCTTATTGTTATTAAATACGCCGGATTGAGTCCTTCCCGGATATAAACAATCATTTCGGTGAAAGTCGATCGAAATTTATATAAACCATTGTGTAACAGACAATCATTAACGGATCATTGCAAATAAGCAAAAAATTTTTAAATTCTTTTAACACCTTTTACTATATCAAATGTCAATTGGATTTTATAATTGTAATAGATCTGATTGAAGTAATTGTAATAATATGCCTATGATAGTTAAAGATAAATTTGAGTGTAGTTATTTTGAACAGTTCAATGGAGAAGGCACTAAAGAATTTAAGTAATCGAGATGTTGTAACTTTCATAGATTTATCAATAATTTAAGAGAATTTGGCAGACAATATGACAGTAAATTGTAATGAAATGGTGTTTTTTATCCGGCTTATTTTTCTTTGTATCCCCAGTTTACGTACGGTTAGCGGTATATAATTTATGCACATGTATGTATATGTATTTGTATAAGCTCATATACGTCCCAATGCAGGGCACGAGCCTCCTCTGCAGTCGAGAGTACGATTGGGAGGGGTTAGGCCATAAATGAAATACTATTTTCCAATTTTACGACAAACTACTTAATTGAGTTCCAACCTTAAGAGATAAGACAGGTACGATTTATGAATCGAAATATAGACACAGCAATATTTTTATATTTCATTCGTTTAGTTACAACCGACACCCAACAAAGAAGGCATAATTCGAGGGCGTGGCGTCTAAATAGTTGGTGTCTAAAGCGCCGAGCATAATGGTCAACTACATATCACCAACACGAACACATTCTATTATTTTTATAAAGTCCACCGTAATTGATCGGTGTGGCCAATTTTAAAAAAACCTTATAATTGTTTACACTGATACTCACACTGCAATTTCAACAGTTGATTGGACGTCAGAGCTGAACAACCATTCAATCAGTCTGTGTTTGTTTTTAGATTTTTTATCGCGTGCAATGTCTCTGCATTAGTTCTTTGTTAGAATAAATAAAGAGCTGCGTCAGGCTCGTTGATTTAAGCCATTGTGTTCTTATGTGAGACCGTGAGGACTAGGCCAGTACGTATTAAGCTTTTTTGCGGTATAAGATTGACAAATGTTTAAGCAAATCACCTCATGGTAAATGATTAACACTGCTCTTATATACCTACTGTATTTGAAATTGTGGGTGAACATTAATTGACATAAGGAAGTACAAAAAACAAAGGGGATAAAGGATTGTTAAAACATTCAACGATCTTGTTTTCAACAAGCAAATCAGATACTTTGTTACTTAGGTTACGTTATCTAGATTTTCTTTTAGATTATAATCCTTCGCAATGTCTGTCAATCTACGCTTCTTAATCCTTATAATTGCTGTGATCATGAACTACAGGAAAAACAAAATGTATGTCGTACTCTTTAAGAACCGCAACCATATAAGGTCAATAGTTTATCTTTAAAAAAATATATCTTCTGCTACATGTAAAAACATGTAAAGTAATAGGATAAGAACAGGAAGATGTGGTAAACAGTTTGTAAAACACGCGCAGGCTAAAATACGGTCACGTAAGACCGACGTGAGGTAAGTTTGTCTAGGCCACTACTTAGTTAGAAACCATACGAATGACTTGAACAATGAAGCTAGATTGGGCTCCTCTCCTTTGAATAGTTTAACCTTACACGCAACTTTTTTGTTTCCATTGCTCCGTACTAGAATTACTGTTTCGCAGTTGATTTTTACCAACCCGCAATATCTAGCACAAAAGGTAGTTTATTAACCACTGCCACCGGTTATTTGAAAATATTTTTTCTTCTTTACTCCTCACATAATAGGCATAGTTTACACGGGACATTGTACCTATAAGTAAGAAGTTAAGCCATCTTTTATAAGTTTTTAAAGCCATCCTAGGAATATTATTTTCTCCACATTTGTCACATCTGGGGACCGAAATATTGGTGAAATGTGTCAGTACCCTTCGCATCTCTGACTCGCTAGCGATAAATACATTAGCCAGTTACATATTTCACTGACATCATATATTATATGCACGTCTCTTGTGTAAGTCGGATATCACATTCATAATTGTTTGGCCCTGCGAAATCCGAATACCAAAAATGGTTTCCAGTTATGGTATTTGTTTCGGGCGGTAATCGAACCTGCGGCTGAGATTTTGGTGTCTAATTTTTTCACTTCGATACATAATAATCAATTCAAGAAATTATGAGTTTATTTTGCCGATTTTCTTCTTAATACGATGTCCAATGCAAATTAAATCGATGATATGTGCAGTTACAAAATCACAAATTTATATCGATAATAATTTGAAACAGTTTTCGAATGGTAATTTAAATGCTAATCTTTAATCAGCGATCGATATTATTGATAAAATAGCCATAGTCATAAACATTAGCATGTAACAAGATATGGCGCACTTTTTCGAGCATTCGATTTCAACGCGATCTAAGTTATTTTAATTTACCTTTCGACTATCTACATCGGACCATAAAATTATTTTGACTATAAATTATATACATTGGATTAATTAACGGAAGATAAACGTTACTGTAAATGTAGAACATCTTTATAGTAATACTATACTGATTTAAAGTCAATTTGCGAATCGCTTGATTTGGGAGATTTTGGATACCTATGAATGTAGTCTTATTTTTTCTTTGCCTCTCTATCTAGTATATTGAGAAGTTTGTAAGATACTTAAAATTCAGCGGAACTGTCCATGACCATGGGTTATTGTATCTATTGTAGTAAACAATAATTCATTCACAATTATTTGTTGTAAATTATTTATCTCTTAGATATAACACATGTATATAACAGACATATATGGGGTAAACGCTGTGTGAATAATAATTAAATTCAAATATACACCCAACAGTCACATACATAGTCCTGACCTTATGCTAAGATCGAGTCTTGTGTCCTGGGTATCAGGAACTACGAGAGACTTTTCGGTCTCACAAACACCCAGACCCGAAACAAATACCTGTGGTTCACACAAATATTTGTTTCGGTGCGGCGATCGAACCCGCGGCCTCTGGTTTCACAGGCGGCGTTTTAACCAACTGCACCACGGAGGTAGTCAAAATTACATACGCAAAATGAGTTATTTCTATTAGATTTCTTCTATCGTACACTACATTCGCTGGTGTTCTCGACAGCTGAAGCATCAATACACAATCTATGTACTCTTTATAAACATCGGTAAGACATTATGTTGAAAAGGTGTTTGTTTAATGCGAGTTGGCTATCACAACTTCATACATCGTTTCGCCAATAAAAAGTATGAGAATGTAATGTTATACATACATATATACATAGGTATGTGTAACTTGTTAGTAAATGTTCATATTATGTAGATGCGAGCCTATCATTAACAAATTGACGATGGCGCAGAATGTTTACGATGCGGTATGCGCAAAACACTGCCTTATTCTGAACCGCACAAAATAACGCAACACATATATCCAGCCCAATTTGTGACTATTGGTGTAGCTTAAAGCTATGGTCCTATTTATAATTGTATAAAATTATATTAGGAAGTGAAGTTACGATAAAAAAAATGCAAATATTATTTTAATATTTTTCAGTTGTTTAATTCAAATCCTTTTATTTATTTTATGTTGTAATTGTTAATATTGCTAATTATATTTTTGAGTATCAATTGTCAGCAGACTGAGTAACATAGCTAATTTTCACAATTTCGAAGTTTTAATTAGCTTCTCTAAACCGAACGCATTTAACAGTAAAACATATTTGACCAAAAGCCCATTCAAGAAATAGTTCTAATCTTGTAAAGTTTCATCATCACAGAACATAATGCTCTTTCCCAACAAGAGTAAAATTTACATTTTATTATTAAGACGATGATAGCTTATAATTTGTAACGTCACTTAACAAATATAGCGGCACACTTAAGCCTTAAACAGATCAACGGGCGGGTATCATTAGTGTAAATGTAAGTGAGGTGTCAAACAAATCAAAACAGCATCTCTCGGGTAATGTCGTAAAA
This sequence comes from Deilephila porcellus, assembly GCA_905220455.2. Taxonomy (NCBI): domain Eukaryota; kingdom Metazoa; phylum Arthropoda; class Insecta; order Lepidoptera; family Sphingidae; genus Deilephila; species Deilephila porcellus. The sequence goes on along the minus strand of LR999977.1, from coordinate 9,111,422 downwards.
ATCACCTAGTCGGGATAAAGTCATTTTGGTTATACAGAATAGTGAGGCGCTCCGATAAAGTTGTAGGGTCGTGATAGCCGCGGAGTGTGGATGCATGTACGCGCGCCGGCCCAATAACAATAAATTTTGTGCGTCGTTTGAAGCGCCGAGCGGACATTCGTGCGATGTTACAAACACCACTTACGTACTGTTGAATTTATTTATTTAGTAAAACGATGTGGACCTTAATTCTATCTATACCAGACGGACCTCTGAGTTTTAGATAGTTAGCAAATAATACACTGATGTATTTGCGAATTTTTCCCTTTTAATCATATTATTTCATTTAATTCCGATTGCAAACCATATTAGTATTATAAAGCTTGAGTCCAAAATCTAATTTGCAATAAGCTGATCTGGGTTTTAGACTTGAGTGTTAAAATATTTTTATCCTTTAAGATCCTATTAAGATCCTTTTTATTAATTCTACTTTTATCACACTAAGAAATACTTTCTACAAACATTTATTCAAGTAACCAAATTGAAAGAAAGGAAAGGAATCACTTTACAATAAACAATCTACCTAAGTAATGTGTGTAAAGTATATTATATTTTTAAAAATGCTTAGTTGGAATTAATTACATAACTAAGGAGATGAAGTTACTTTAAAAATATACCATTTTTCTATCGAATATTTTTACTGAAGCTCTTATAAAATTATTTCCAGATAAAAGTAAATACTGAAGTAGGTTTTGTAGGTACGCATCGTGCGCGCCGTGCTCCTGTCACAGAGGGACCAAAGATACAGATTAAGAGAGCATGGTGTGAACCGATGAGCTCGGACTATCTTTCCAATACTTTAAGTCGTAAAAGTGTTAATATACCACGATATGAGTAAGATTAGTTTTCTGTTCACAAAATTATACATGTTCAATGTATTTTAAATTAATGATGAAATTTAATAAAAGCTCTCGTGAATTATTGTTGTGTATGTTTTGATAATAAAGTAACGACTTAATTAAAGCATGCTTCACCTAAGTCGAATATTTAAAAGGTCGTTATGCGTCCAAATTAAATCTAGAAAAGCCATATAGTGCTTTCGATAATGTATTTTTATATATTTCCAATACTCCCAAAGACTTAATAAGTGCCGATGACATTAACTGTCCGATTCACATGTTTATCCTTGTTAATTTTCTTCACACATTTCTTGACAAACACCAAAGAATATGACATCATTCGCACATAAAATTCACATATTATTCATATGCAAATTGACTGAGCAATCATAACATAAATTCTTTAATATAACCACTCCGAAGTGAACGAAACGGAGGCCAATAAAATAATGTCGCCGGCCGTAACAAGCGAATTGAGATTTTCGAACAAACATTTAATATAAACCTTCCAAACTTAATCGAAGAAATGTTCTTACCCTTCACGATAATGTAAATAAAAAACGCATTCCTCCGGCATTGCTTCAAATGAATATATTAAATAGATCATATATTACTGTTTAATGTTGATGAAATTATAACATCTTGTTAGTTATCGGCTGATTATTACGACCGGAAACTTCCAATTATCATACGTGAATTTATAAATCGTAAAATGTAATCAACGAATAAAAAACCGGCACCTATTTTAACACGCCACAGATATACCGATACGGTGTCATAGTTTCCCATAAAGTCATGAGCACATCCAAAATGTAAGCACATTAAGTTATCGGCCAAATTATCTCGTCGTGTGTTACAATATTTATTTGTTTCTCACTCACGATGGGATTTGGGCGTTTGAGGGCAGAGTGTTCTCTCCCAATTAGGTGGTTATTGACGTTTTACTGTTATCAGATCAATCTTGAAACCGAGTCCTGTATTCATAGTCGCCGGAGTTTAAATGTATTGGAGATATTTTGTATTTTACGCCATCAAACTACTATCAATCGTGCGTCGAGTTCTTAATGTATGCGTAATTGAGCTGTGTTGAATTGCACGCAATAAAATCCAAACCTGTCTTATCAATATTTGTAATATTAACAACATTATTTGATGAATATTTTGACATAAAGTTTGTATCAAATGCACTCATGTTTTGAGCGGTATCATGTTTTAAATAAATTACTATAAATTTAATTACCACGATATCCGATTGAGAGTGTCCCAGAAATGTACTTAGATATATTTTATAAGCTTGTTGGTATTTCCAAGTAAAGCTATAAAGATAATCATGTTTTATTGGCGTGGTATTAAGTTCTGTAATTAATTAAAAATTTTGGGCGCACACTACACATATGGCATCGAAACGACACAGACCGAAACGATATTTATCCAAAAAAGGGAAGCTGTTAATAGAGTCATTCAACGTTACCGGCTGAATTATCTACAAAGAGAGAAGTCAACCCGGTGTCGGTCGGAAATATAAATTTATTTGGTGGTTGTTGCGACGACACGAGCGCCCGCGCCTATATCTCGCCGCGTAATCTTGAACATTGGCGTTAAAGAATTTAAATTATACTCCGATACAAATGAACCAACCAATCGGCTTTATTTATTACTATAATCCAAATTATCCTCACTAGGTTTCCTCATTTTTTAAATTTATCTCATTGTGTTGATATTAATATGTCATGTCGCCAAGAATAGCAAATGTTATGCGAATTTACATATATTAGCATGCGTTGGTTAACCTTTAATAAATTTATGAACGCAAGTTTAATACAGTAATCTGGGGATGATTGCTCCCTAATATATCATGCGAGGCGTCGTCTCTACACTATAAATTCCAATTACTAATATTTCTCTTTGCCGGGTACTAATTAACTGCAGCTACAATTCGCGCATGCGCACCGATCCAGGCTTGCCCGAAGACATCATTAGTCTTCTTGCTATATCTCTTCTGCATGAGCATATAGATTTGAACAGATTATATTACCGAGTTAAAACGAAGGCAATTTAAATTACTGAACAGTTACATATGCGAGCACATTAAGCTCAAATATTTCATCCATTACACTTACGGAACAGATGAATATGATTACCCTTAATGTAGGTATATTTTATTTTTTATACGATATTTATTCCATGTGAAACCCTAGCAAGCTCTGTAGTTGTTGCTATCATTTTTTTTACATACATACATACATAAACTCACGCCTTTATCCCCGAAGGGGTAGGCAGAGGCGCCACTAGGACACCCACATTTCGCCTAGCATGTTCCGTCCCACGATGTGATAGGGGCGAGTCTATCGCCATATCGGGCACAAATTCCTGACTCCGGGCTGATAATGAATAGAAAAATCCAATATCACTTTGCCCGACCCGGAACTCGAACCCGAGACCTCAGCTTTGCAACCGTACCGTAACACAACTACGCCACTGAGGCAGTCAGTCAGGCATTTTTTTTAAATAATAGTAAAACGATTGTATATTTTTAAAAATTATTTTACTACTTTCAATAACGAGTATAAAATAGTGATATCACCAATAAATCTGGACAAATGACAAGCATAATAAAATATCACAGAACAACAATTAATTAGTTAACTTTATTCGTAATTTTCTTTTTTCTTCCAAAATATTTTTCAGGTCACTTATTTCCTTAGAAGATTTATATACCACATCGGTATTTAGTTTCTTGTTTTGTTTGCGTAATACTGCGCGTTCAGACATATAATTTTTAATAGATGTTTTAGTATCTTCTAGCTCCTGCTTGGCAGCTGCATTTTCCATTTTAATCTTTTGTTTCTTTTCTTCAAGTTCTTCTTTTAGCCCTATTCTCATGATGTTTAATCTTTCTTGTAGTTCTGTAATAGACATTTCACATAACAATCCTGTCCCTGAAGACTCTGTTAGGTCTATTATTTTTGGTGTTTTCGTTTTATTAGCAATCATAGTCAATATTTTAATTTCTTTAATCATATTAATTTTGTGTTCTAACTCTTCCTGTTTTGCTTTCATGGCGTTAGCAAGCATTATTTCAGATTCTTTTTTCATTTTCTCCACTATGTCTTTATTTTTGTCAACCACTCCATTTCTAGCCTGGAGTAGATTTAGTTCTATCAAGGAAAGTTTTTCTACAGATTGTCGATTTTTTTCCATTTCAGTTTTCTTCCATCTCTCGATTTCCTCATTCCAAGTCTCTTTTTCTTTTAAAAATATTTCATATTTTTTTCTATTCTCCTCCAATAATTTCTTTTTAGATAAGAAAGCTTCTTCACGTGAAATTTGTCCCATTAAATGTTTTCTTTCTATGTCATATAATCTTTCTCGCTCTCGTTCTTGTCGGTCATATTCTTCAAGTTCTTCAACTTTAACCGTATTTTTACAAGACTTAACTAAGTTTTGTAACCATTCAACTTCTTCCTGTTCTGCTAATTGAATTCTTTTGTTTATTCTTTTTACAGTCGTGGCAGTTTCTTTGACAGGCAGAGGAGAAACCTTTAAGGGATATTTATACCTAGGAAGTGTAGGCTTAGAAAAATGATGGCCCATTTCGTCTTTGATATTTGAAATCCTTTTATGGTACCTGTCAGATTTCACTTGTGCGTAATGGCATTGCTTATTCTTTACGTCGTTGAGTAAATGAGAGGCTTTTTGTTTATTTTTCTCATGCATGTGCTTTAGTTTTAAGTCGATGGCGCTTTTAGTAAGCATTCTGCGGAATTTATTTTTTACTGAATTTGGTGGAGTGACCGGTAACGATACTTGATTAGGCGGCGATGGTGACTCTTTGCCTTTACGGCTCAAGACTTTGGGCTGTATGGGTACTGTGGCGGGTTTTAATCTTCTGCTTTCGACTCTCTTAAGATATTCGGCATAGTTATGAGCCATTTCACTAATGTAAGGTTGCCATTCAAAGAGTGGACCCACAATCTTTTCAGTTATAAATTGTGTGTCATAACTTGTTTGAGCTACTTGTGAAATAAAAGTTAAAATTTCATTGTTACCCAAAAATTTCGTAAATCCATTCAAGAGGGGCTTGCTTAAATTGAATAAACATTTGTAAAGATGCTTCATGGATTTTGGTTCAATTTGAAAAGTAACTGCATAAAGTATAATAACAAAATAATCTTGATCATCCTCTGAAAGTTCATCCGACATATGAGATGCTATTTCTTTCAGAAATTGTCCGTGTTTCTGTATGCCCAGGAATGATTCAGCGATCCACGAGAGCTTATTATCTTCTATGTCTTCTGGGCACTTTTCGATGTATGTTTTCATATACTCGTATGGAGATACCTCACTGGTCGCGGCATAGTCAATTGTAATATTTCTTAGCGATTTTATGTTTCCTGATGTGTGATAATAAACCATGGTTTCTTTTTAATTCTTCACAGACAAAAATAAAGTTCACAGGCGAAAAGAAACCATGATATTGAATACAAACATGACAAATAATTTTGTTGACAACATCAAAGCTGTACATAAAAGACGTCGGTTAGTTGCCAGTGTTGTGTAATTCATTAATTTCAACCTACTTAGTTCACGTCGGTGAGGTTTTTCTGCAGGGAATCTGATTGTGAGGTTGTAAAGTTCTTTGTTGCAGTATCGAGAAACGTTATGAGAATCAATTGCCGTCAAACGTTCAGTTCATCATACGTTCTTGTCAGTCAACACGATGCCGCCGGTAGTATTTAATTAGGTAGCTAGTCTATTTTCGCCGGCTCTGTCATTAATCAATCACTTCGGACGCGAAGCTATTATTCGACAGTTCGACACCTCCGGCGAGACCGTTTCGATACGCACAAAGTGCAAGTCACACAGAGCCTCTTAAAATATAATAATCGTGTTAAACACAACCATAAAAGCCATATTCGATTAGAGGGAATTTTAAATAGGTTCCTGTCTTGTTATCTTCAGGCCATTGTTGATCAATAACTACGTATCAAGTTGGACGTGGGCTTTGTTCTGTGGCTTTATAATTACTTTTCTCCTCCGTCGCTCGACTCGGCGACTACTGTGAGATCTTTCTTAAAGGAAATATTACGCTTACAAGTATTCGTGATTATATATTTGATAAGTTACCTTTATGTATCTGTAGTGGATGAGAATACAAAAATAATTTAAATTTATAAGAAGTGTATTTAAATCGGTTAAATCAGAAAAAGTTATCTAGGCTATTGTAGCTTTCGATAAACATATACCTATTCTATGCATGCACTTTTAATAATGTTTTGAAGTATTCTACCCAACTAACTACAAAAGAAATATTCGATGATATAAGGGAATAGCTTAAGCACATTTTTCTCCGTTAACCTTTTTAGGTGCACTTCGTGAACCAGCGATCATTTGTTCGAGAGTCATGATAGTTCATATCACCACGAGCGCGGTGGCTTATTGATTCTGTCAAAATTAATTCATCTCGGAACACACAAATTAATTCAAACACAATATTACCTGTCAAGCCGTCAAATTACCAGCGCTAATTAACGATACGGCTCGGCTTTCTCGCCACCAATAAATGTGTGATCATCTCTGATTATGGATATTATACTTCATTTCTTCTGTTAGCTTTGATCACCGTATGTGATAAACTCTGCATTTTACGTTGATTAAAACGAAATAAAGGAAATTACAAAGATGAATTTTGTTGAGTTTTCGTGGTAGGATATTCGTATTCTCTTTGACAGCGACAACCTTACAAAGTGCTGAAAAACCCGCCATAGTGATCCATCGTCATTATCATCAGATCGTCTTCGGTCGTTGGATCATCATCTTATCTATAGATACTCCACATCAGGCGCATTATAGTCATATTATTGTGCTAATTAAATCATATTTGACGCCGTTGCGGTGAAAAACTGTGATAAGTTATAAAGCATATTAATTACCTCTATTTCTAGTTTCTACGTAAATAGGAATATTTCATGTCGTCTACGTTGACGCAAACTAAATCACAAACGCGTCATAACATTATTGTGTAGGCATGATAATAACACACCCACACGTCGCAGAAACGCCCAGTTATTTTATAGTTACGAATAATATATACTCGTATCGACGGAAACAATTAGCAAGGTGAGATCAGAATATAATGGCAGCGATTTTTCCTACCGTGCTGGCACACACCTTGTTAACGCAGGTGTGTTGAAAACAATACATTTTCCTTAAATCGAACCGCTTCAATGTACAACATCGTTTCTTGAATACGTAATTAGTTTAGGAGAAACGATAAAGTTTGTAGCAGGATTTCATATAGGTAACTTTTATTAAAGGGCTCTATGTCGGTGAAATTTTTTTTTTATTGCTTTGAATGACGAGACGAGCCTGCCATTCGCCTGATGGTAAGCGATACGACCGCTCATGGACAGTAGCAAAACCAAACAACACCATGAGTTACAAGGCATTGCTTGGCATTCCACTGCGCTCGCCATCCTGAGACATAAGATGTTAAGTCTCGATATGTCCAGTAGTTACTCTGGCTACAATGTCCTTCAAACCGGAACACAACAGTGCATTTACACTGCTGTTTGGCGGGAGAAATAGACATTGCGGTGGTACCTACCCAGGCGGCCTCTCACATATGAGAGACCTACCACCAGTAATGCATATTTTCATAAAGTGTATAAAAAACTTAAAGCAACATAGTCTTGAGGTCGGCTAAAAGCGCTGGATTTGGTGTCGTCAATAATGATATGACCGAAATGGCAAAGGTTAAGCTGAAAAACCGACCTTGGGATGAGTCGGGAAACGGTACAAAAATATACATAACGCAAAAGAACTACTACGTGACTAGACTAACTAAGTACGTCTTATATCACTCATATGTACTTCTAGGTATCAAATATAATTAGCGTAACTTACGATTTAATGACTAAGCATTTCAAAGCTATTCATAGCAATTGCACGAATACACAACATTAGCAATTATTTCGTCATCCATATACCTTGTAGTAACATGCTCTAAAGATAAATTATTTCTATAACAAGTTACAATAAAATATTGCATCCGAACCTATAACTTAACAATTACGCATCAACAGAAATAATTTATTTCTTTTTATAAAACATAATTACGAGTCAACACGCCATGTAAAAATGTAGTAGGCAAAATAGATAGTTTAAATCAAAAGCAAGATAAATTCTAAGTGGTTAGGCTGACCGTTCCTCACGAAAGGTTACCGCTGATATTTATTGGAGGTTTGTATCACGACTCGGGAACACAACCAAATTTGTTACGTCCATTATGTGTATTACCCTTTATTATTGTCTGATAGCTCGGAATAGAATCTACTTATTCTTGTAAATCGAGGTAAATGTAATGTGATTTGTTTAGACCTAGTTTTGGGGTAATTTGAATAGTTTTTTGATTTCATTTATGAACTAGAATCATGTAAATTTTAGGAAATATTTTTGTAAAATCAGATGTTAAAAATACTTAGTTTTCGTATTGTTATTGTTAAAAATCAATTGCTACATGTATAATATTTGCAATAATATTTTTATAAGTTACTGAAATTGATCGTTATTTATTACGATTTCAAGACAATGCATAATCAATCTATTGGTCTCAGAATCACGTACTTTTCAATCTTAACAGGCTCCTCAGTTAGAAAAAAATAAATCAAAGCTATAATTACCTCGAACAGAAGTCACCGATAATTATTAATATCAAGCCGGTACGAAATTATTGAAAGCTTATTAACAAGGCCCACCTAAGGAGATGCTTCATTAATCTCTGTGGCCAGTTACAAAGAACTTTAACAAAGAATTATGGGTCTTCATGTACGCCTTGCTACTATGTAGAAGAGTTATTACTTGAATTTAATGACCACAACGTGATTAGACATTGCCTTTCCATACCTCTACGGCTTTATTACATAAATCTTAAGGATATAACTTGGGTAATAACAACGAAAATGTCTTGAGCTCTAATGCCTGCATGTACATTATAGTTGCAGTTTAGTGTATAACTAACTCTGCCTCTGGCGTTGTTTTCATCACGTTTATTTTGATAAGAGGTTATGGAGGTATGTTGTTGAAATATTGTTTAATAATATTGATTATAGGAAGACGTCAGCGGTTCACCCTATATCTAGATACAGCTGATTAACAATTCAATGACATATTTTGAAGGACATATTGTATTCAGTAGTGGATTTCATAAGGCAGACAACATTTATAAATGATGATGGGCCTTCTATTAAATTTGTAGAAATATTTCTGTTACAAAACGAGCTACTAAAGACTAGAGTTAAGTATTTTTATTAGACTAAAACTACCGCTCTTTGAAAATTAATTTTCATGTTTATATTAATGTTACACCGAGAATCAATTCGGCGTACATGTACTCACACAATGTATAAGTTTGATGCAATATTGTCTGAAATAAAGTTTGATGACCACCGATGTTATTTATTTGTTTAGTAATTTATATAAGGTTAGTTACTGTTTTATTGGCAGTATTAAATCAAGCCCCAATAAGGCAGCCCATTCATGTTTATTTTTACTGAGTTTCTGCCCGGTTTGTCCAATAAATTATTAACTTGGTCACTTTTATCACGGGCCCATAGTAGCGTTTATCGAACGTTAACAACAATGTGGATTATCTCATTATCTTTATCTCAAGTATTGTCAAAAATTATTTCGGAACAGTTTTTTTTTTGAATATGATTGTCGGTTTTGTTCATGTTGAACAAAAAATGCATTTAAATGTACCTCATATACATATACATATACATACATGATTGATTATTATTTCTAAGGAAAATAAAGTTATATTTTGTGTTTTTTTAGTTGAAGCAGAAGCTTGAATTTAAAATTTAAGCAATTTTGTGTTTTATGATCAAACATTGTTCATCATCATCATCATCATCATCAGCCTGTTGCAGTCCACTGCTGGACATAGGCCTCTCGCAAGATAAAATTGTTGGTAGTAATACAGATTATAGATACAGATTTTTAATACCTATTATTAATTTCTAAATTGCATCTTTGTTTAGTGCGAAATAGGATTAAATAAATAAATAATTATTGAAACTTAAGCCAGTATACGTAAAATACATTTAATGAGCAAATCAATAAGTCATAAATTTCTCTCAGACACAAAGACAGGATAATTATGGAATGCATTTGTTAATCAGATAAAAATCTCAGTCGTATCCTTATTTTGCTCACGTGAACCACAAAGTGGTCCAACTCACTCGGGTTTATTGATTGACAAGCGCAGACTTCGATTAAATTCTCGCATCTCGGCGCAGACGTTACCCTTTACAAAACCACTCAAATAATTTTCAACTCAAATATCAAGAATATACAAAATAAAAAAATAATCATATGCATTTCGATATTACAAATGTTATACAAATTTAAAAGAACAATATTCTGTCTTACTTTGATGATGCCATGTAGTCCCTATAGAACGACAATATTACAATTATATTCCATGTTTTTGTACACTAATAAGTGAATATTAAGTGCCTAAATGATAAATAAACTGCTAGATATTTTTTACACTTAATTAATCATTCAAATATTTTCACTATGTATAATGTAAAGTTATGCAATGCTATGCAAACGATGTGACATTTATTTGTATAATTGTTCATAAAATAAAATCGGATTGGTATGCGCATATAATTAATTAGTAATGAATAAACAAGTGGCACACCTAATTAAGATAATTTAGAATGCGAAGGGACCCTAGCGTGGACATAAATCTCCTAATAAGTTTTTATTGGAACCCGAAACATCTCTGATCATGACGAACCATTCATGTGTAATTGGGTTCAGCGGCTTCACATAAAATGTGAGTGCTTGCCGTGGAAGGTTTTTATAGAGAACATAAACACTTTATTGTGTTTTTGTCCGGTCGCTTCATACACTGTTTGCTTCTACATCTCAGAAACGGTGATGAAAACACGTCTCCTTTTTTTGTAGAAAATAATTAAGGTTGTTTAGGAAGTTAAGGAATTATGAAAAGTGGCTCAATTATGATCATGAATATCTACTTGTGTTAGTTTGTGACTATTATCAATTAAAACCCGTTTCAAGATAAATAATATTTTTATTCTATAGTAACTTTAATTATACCTACTCTTAATTAAGTATTTATTTTAAAGTAATTATTAAACGCTGTACTGTGCTTTTATCATAACAAGTATATTCGTTGTAATTTAATGACGTGCGAAAAACTATAAGATTCTCTAAGCGAGTGCTTACTACTTAAGAACAATTTTATATGACTACCTGTTATAATTATGTTGCAGCGGCTGAAGTGTTAGAAATTACTAATTCTTCGCTTCTAGTTTATGGCGAAAACAAAACAAAACATTTCGGTAAATTTGAGAATTTTGAAAGTTTAAGTATTGGCAAGTTACTACAAAACATTTGCTAGCGTCATTTTCATTCAAATGAGAAGATGACCGAGGAAAGTTTTCACGCTCTTGTTGTTGTATAAAGCATAACTGCAATTCAAGGTGAAGACAAAGGAACGCGTCACCGAACCACACCAAAATTGCCATTCAAAATTTTCCGAGCGAGTTCCACTTCAGGTGAGGTTCATTTAAGCATAAAATTACATTGTGTCCCAGACATTGTCGGGTGGCAATGAACTGCACTTTGACATAAAATCACTTTGGACGCTATAAATCCATTTCATTGCCTTAATAAAGGATGACTCAGGAATCCAATAGGAGACGCCACATTTTCATCGGCTATCCACCATAGGTCATAGTCGTTAATTAAATGCATCTCTGTCGCTCCGTACTGTAAAAAGTATATTATTGACGTACGTACGTAAATTATGGTGAGAAATAAAAAGTTTGATAAACTAATTTGTAGCCAGGGTGTAGGCGCGGTGTTGCGCCAGAGCGTTGCGGCGAGTTGGTGCGGCGCGGCGGCCGCGTGCGGTGATCTCGCACGAACACGAGCGAAAGGCGTTGATGTTAATTTTCCAAATTATCTTTAACAAAATTGCGAATAAATTAGACGCTAACAATTGCTAACGAGGTGAAAATATTATGTGAATCGTTTTAAGAAACCCACTTTACATAATCCTTTATTATGTTCGCAGTACCTTTGTCAATCAGAAACGGTTAAATCTACATTTTGTGGTTGAAATAATAACCCTCGTTAGTTTCGACAAAGAGTTGGGAGATATGTAAATTCGTGAAAGGTCCAACCACAAAAAATCCAGGCTCATGCGTGCAACAGGTGCGCTCCTGATTTCTAATAGTAGCGTACGTATAGTAATTATTGAACTGCATCCGATATTTAATATAAAAAAATATTGTACTTTTACTGTCCGTCGACCACAAACTTTCGATTTTTTGACATTTCATGGGATATTAATACAATATACCCCTTTTTTGTTGATAATACGGCAGCTGATATAGTTTTTTATTTTTAGTATCGTCTCCTTTTTTATCCTGTTTAATTTGATTACTAAAACAAATATGAATTTATTAAATAGCACAGTTTCGTTTTCTGAAGCGCCATACATTATTGAAATATATTCAATATTAATATCTAAACGGGTACTCATAGAAAATAGATTATAATAAAGAAGTGTGATATCTACTGTTTCACAGTAGCTTCTGAAAGGGTCTAGTGTGGGCGTTATCTGGCCATACCGACAATTTATGGGCCTTCCTACCATTTCGCGCTTGCGCTGCCGATCCTGTTTGAACTATATATCTTGTTGTAATAATAGGACTCATAAAGTAATTTCATATATTGTTTATATTATTTTAAACAAATGTTAAAACATCGCTGCATATTAATAAATAGCTGGAGAGAAATTGAAAAAAAAAAGTGTATAAAGAAGTGCATTCGAAAGTTTCTCTATTCAAATATTAAAAGGCACAATTAAAAAGCATCGTATGATATTTTTTGTTTATATTGGCTTTTTTAACAAGCGGGTTCTTTAAATATACTCGTGAAATGTTTGAGCTGAAATATTTGCAAACAATTTATAATACGAGTATAAAAAAATAAAAATGTAGATAGTAATGTGATATTTATACTACGTATATTTTGGCAATACGTATTTATTTTAAACCGTAAGCATATTCTACTTATGAGTGGATTAAAAAGCTCAACATTCGCTTCCTTAGCGTGTATCTGTGAGTTGATTCTCGATAAAATTGTATAATAACAGAAATATAAATCACAACTCGTTGATTGCCGGTTATTGTGGCGCGTCGCGTAGTGTGGTAGCCTCGGTTGGTTTTCATTCGATTCCTATAATAGTCGTAAGCGGATTGCAAGTTTTATGCGTCTGCGCAACTCTTATCGTATTTTACGTTTCATTGATACTATTGATTTATTCCCCACCGCCAATTACACTACTTGTGCATGTTTCAATGAATTTATTTACTAACCGAGCCTTTGTTAAACCGTTCCAGTTTATAATTTTCATATTTATGTAGATAGAGCTGTTGCAGTTTTGATGAATTGTAGAATGGAAAGTAAGTTAGTTATCAAACAATACTCAGTTTATTTATTCTACTTTTGTATAAGGTAATATATATTGTAAGTAAGTAAAGAAATAATAAATATTGCATTCCATATTTGGCTTTGATTTTATTTTTGAATCAATGAAGGCAATTAATAAAATTCCGACCTCTATATGAAGAGCAAAACCAGTTTTTTGTAGATAATTGTAGTCACATTAAGAAACATATTTTATAAATGCAAATCATTGCAGGTTTTTCCTATATTATAGTTATTTCTTAAACGATATATATGAAGTCATTTTTTTGCACCACTATTACGCATGACCTAAAAGGCTATACAAAGTTCTTTTTAATTAGTTAACTTTGTTCCAATATGTCAACATCCCGAATATATTATAATATATATAATAGAATAGAATCGACAAGTTTTTGTAAATGTCCTAATCGCATGGCCTAACGTTTGTTAAAGTGTACGGTGTGCGGTCGCCTCGCTGTGACGAACAAAGATTGATCGATGATTATGTCTTCATTCTGCCTTTAAATCTCCGATCGTCCCAGGCGACGCCAACTATCAAACAAGGAGACCTTTTGATCTTGATGCTTTAGCTTCTCTCTTGTTTCCATTTTATTATTTCATTATTTTTATTGATCATACTACTTTTTGTATATTATCTTAGGTAATATGGATTTCATAATTTCATTGCTTTGACACATTTATTTTAATATCTTTTTTATAAGCCTGTATTCGTTTTCCCCTAATGCAGGGTATAGGATTTCTTTTGATCATTCCATCCTTTTAGGTGTGAACGTCATTCTCTGCTTGCTGGCAAATCTCGTTACTTCATTCGGCCATCAGGCTGATGGTCTACCTCTAGTTATCTTGTCATTGGTCAGTTAACATTCGATTTCTCGGGTGCCTTGGCTAAACTATGATGGCTTCATTTCAACGAACCATTATGCTTATCACTTTACAGTAGGTTGATTATTTAGGTTCTTAATGTTTAGTTCATATCGCACTGAATCTCGATCGCATGTAATCGAACGATCAAAACTGTCGCATCATAATATAACGCATCTTTTCTTTTTACCTGTGTCATTCACCGTGTCGTTACAGGTTGCTCTCGTCCAAAAAAACCTCCTTTCAAATGTAAATAAGCACAAACCGACAAAGCAAATTGTCACAAATAAACACCGATACGTTTAGTTTTTTGTGAAAGTGTACAAAAACTCGAGCAAGTCGGTAAAGGGTCAGACCGAACCAATCAATCTGAGATAAAAATTTCTTTTATTGATTTTTTTTCACTGCAGCTTGTTTAAGTTATTCTTCGTAACTTTGAACTAAGATTGTTATCCATGAGACCTTTGATCAAATAAAATCGTTTCGTGTTTAGACCGACGTTCGTGCTGTCGTGCACTTATTTTGATTACTTTAATATATCTACGTAGGAAAAACCTTTAATTGGTCCGACTAAAAATATTATGTTTGTATGAGTTGATGTTAATACAACGGTGCGACCAATTTAGTTATTTGTAATCGATGGATTACATGTTAACAAAAATAGAGGATTAATTAAATTATTTTTTCGTGCCTCGGTGGCGTAGTTGTATTACGGTACGACTACAAAGCTGAGGTCTCGGGTTCGAATCCCGGGTCGGGCAAAGTGATATTGGGTTTTTCTATTCATTATCAGCCCGGAGTCAGGAATTTGTGCCCGATATGGCGATAGGCTCGCCCCTATCACATCATGGGACGGAACATACAAGGCGAAATGTGGGTGTCCTAGTGGCGCCTCTGCCTACCCCTTCTGGGATAAAGGCGTGAGATTATGTATGTATGTATGTATTTTTTCGTAGAATATTTATACGAATCATTATGTTTTTTTTCTCAGCTCCATGAAAGTCATTCTCAATATAAAACTTAATAATAACCACACTGATCGACAAAGAAGCGGCTTGCGTGAGGATATAAGAAATCTACTAATTAATATTAAATCTAAGACACTAGCCGTGCAAATAAACATGAATATTAACAATTAATAATATTAAAAATGATTCTAGTCACGATCAGTTCCTCGTAAATGCAATACATTATAGGCGCTAATCTTCAATCTATTAAAAAGAAAAAAAAAGACAAAGGCTTGAATGCATTAGTCCAAATATTGATTTAACCCTATCAGCGGAAGCAGGTGCCGCCGCACGCGCCGCCCTCTCACTATCAATAAGCGTCTCATATCCTAACTATGAAATTAATGGTAATGACGGATTTTTTCATATTTATACAGGAGTTTTAAAAGAACGCTCTGTAGACGGACAGGTGTTGGCAACATTTGGTATCAGAACCTAAGAAGATATCAGTAAATGCGTTACTATGATTTCTAATTCAATGTGGCCGATGTAAAATAATGTAAAATTATAAAATTTATATGATAACTGTCAATTTCAAAATAAATGATTAGTTCAGATTTTGTTCTAGACTTTACACTAATTGTTAAAGGTAATATTACATTTAATATATATTATTACTTATTATTAGCTATAAAAGCCATAATATTACTTTGAAAACGCAGCAATCCAAGCCCCTATTCTATAAAATACACCTAATCCTGAAAAGTTGACGATCTCTGATCTAACGCCACCATTATTCATTTTAACGGTTTGCCAGCACCCACGAGAGGGTTGTTCGTCATGCCTCACTCCGATGTTACGGACAGATACCCGATAACATTAAGCCTTTTTCGAGGCAGATGTACGTAAACTCATAATTGGACCGTATCAAAACACTACTTGAGATTAGAATACACACAAACTTGAACTCATTCTATGGAAATTAAATGGTGAGTATGAGGGTGTATACCATGACCGTTGTGGAAATTATTACTAATTAGATTATTCAAATACTGTGTGATATTAACGTATTATTAGTTTAATTTACAGATTTTTAATAATCCTTGATGATATTGTAGAAAATTTGAAAAAATCTGCCTCTTGGTTTTCCTAAAAACCGCGACTTTAGATTCCAAGATTTTTGCCGTACGAGTAATAGCAAAAATATTCGTACGTCTGACGTCACACCATACAAGTGATTCATTTACCTACGATGATATGTGTTCGAAATCTAATCTGTTTTAATAGATGGTAGGTCTCTCGTATGCAAGAAGCCTTATGGATAGGTCGCACCGTTTTGTCCATTTCTAGCGTTGTAGTGTCGAACCGTTGACATTGTGTTCCGGTAAGAATGACATTTTAGCGTGTTTTTACTGGGTATTAGGACTTACCATCTAATTGTTTCGGAGTAATAAACGCAGTGAAGAGACATTGCACATTTAATAATAGCTTGACATTTTAGTGGTATAGTTCCTGTTAGAAGACGTGACGCTTTTCACCAGACGAACGGATTGCTCGTCGCCTAAATCTAACTAATAAATAAAAATCTCGCAATAATATCTTGCAATAATATCTTGCAATAGGTAGGTAGGTATATTACTTTCCATGTATACTTAATGTATTCAAAGTTTGATAAGGTGCAATCTTTTAGCAAAACAGTAAATGGCTCTCCGAGATATTAAAAAGATAAAGTTGATAGAAGTCAATTATGAAATAGATGCTTGACATTTCAGTTGTGACCTATATATTATTTTATGACCTATAAAAATTTTACACCTTTTAGATCATAATATGACGTCTTTTGCTGCTGTGGAATTTACTGCTTTGTTTCCTTACATTGCGAAGTTAACGAATTACTAGATTATTATATACATAAGTATTACGTACTACTTATTGATTACAAAGTATATATATTTTTTAATTTATTTATTTCTTCTTGTTAATGTTCAGCACTGGACAACTTCCTGGTACGTTCATTTGGTCGCCTATACCTATTTCTATTTTATTTCTGAATAATAGCTGAAGAATATAACTGAATATTCAGTTATAACTTAGGTAACTTACAATCGGGTTTAAAACTGTGTTAACAGGTTCCATTTTTATATTTAAAATGTTGCTCTTAAGCCATTCAGCACATACTTTGGAATGAGATAAACCAGCAATATAAGTGACAATGCTATAATCATATCCCGAAGCTAATATAATATCATGGCCTGTTAGGTATTAGCTCTCCAGACATTGCACCTTCAGATTACCACCTATTCCGATCGATGGCTCATAGCCTGACTAACCAGAAGTTTACTTCGTACGGAGATTGCCAAAATTGGGTCGACTTATGGATTTCATCAAAAGACAAGTAGTTTTTCCGGTGCGCCGCGCGGTATTCGTCCCTTGCCTGAAAGATGGCAGAAATTAGTAGAAAGGGATGAAAAATATTTTGAATGAGGTATTTTTTGTAATCGAATAAAAAAAAACATTTTTTTAAATTAAAAGAAACGGTACGAATTAATTACAAGTCCTAATAATATTAAGTCGTTACAGGCTTCCGCTTTTAAAGAATATAAGGTTTGTTAGCTCTTGCATTATAACTTTCACTTATAATACCACAAGAGCTTCAAAATTATTGGGTATTTCCCGATAGGTTCGTTGCAAACAAATGAAGAAGTCAAGTTTTTCAGGTTAAAAAATCACGAGCGCGAAGCGCGAGTGATTTTTCCTGAAAAACTTGACGACTTTATTTGTTTGCAGGGAACCTTGAGGGAAATGCCAGATAATTTTGAAGCTCGTGTGGTATTCGGGGGATTATTTTTCCGTCCCAAATGTCGGCCAATAGAATTGCACCATGAGACGAAATGTACAGTTAACAAATAAGAATACAAACAAACTCCAAATCGACTCATTTTCATGCAAAATCTCCAATTTTCACAATTGAATTCAACCTGTCAGTTTGACGTGTGGTTAATTTGACTGGTTCATGTTTTGTTTTTTATATATAGCAACGAACAGAGAAAATTTTCAAAAAATTATCAGTATAATACCATGTAGGTTGTACCACGTGACGTCGAATGGTGCAATTCTATTGGCCGATATTTGGGTCGGAAAAATAATCAGCAAAACTATTTAGTATAGAAAACATATTCGCAATATTCTTATTACAGCCCAATCGAAGATACCGAATGCTTCGCATGATTTCATAAAGGTTGAAAGGCCTGTACTATAGTACCTCTACAATCACAGGTAGGCGATGACTATGGACTTATAAAAGCAAAACCTTTGCGATATTTGAGCTACCGTGTCTAAAAACTACCTTTAAAAACCAAAAATCCCCATTATTCGCGTCAAATCTTAAATAATGGGGTAATTTATCAAAGCAGAGCAGTTTGCATATGTAATCTCGTATTCAGCCCGGGGCGACCGAGAATGTAACACACGCTCTTCTTTAAAGACTGCCAATAAAGTGTGATGCGATGTCATTTGTACAATTTTTGGAGATAAGAGGGATTTGTGAAGCTTTTTAGCATATTGGCAAAATTTATAGATACAATTAGAATTTATTAAGTGGTAGAGCCACGCTGTTGTCATTCATGACTTAGCATGAATGGGCAGGCTCGCCGGGGCGGTACCACTGTAAAGTAGATTGGCGTGAAGCGACAGCTTGGCTTTCACATTTCGGTGCGTAAGTGACATTGCCGGATGCTTAATATGCCGTTCCTCTTCCCATCCTTTTTCGTTCCCAATCTCCTCCTAATTTCATAGGCGGCAGTGAACACTTACAATCAGGTGCTCCGCATGCTCGTTTGCGGGACCTAAAGTATAAAAATATATACGTACCCTATGCGTTTACTACTAAATATTTTAAGACTATTTTTTAACTGACTGCCTCGGTGGCGTAGTTGTACTACGGTACGAATACAAAGCTCAGGTCTCGGGTTCGAATCACGGGTCGCACAAAGTGATATTGGGTTTTTCTATCCATTATCAGCCCGGAGTCAGGAATTTGTGCCCGATATGGCGATAGGCTCGCCCCCTATCACATTATGGGACGGCCATACAAGGCGAAATGTAGGTGTCCTGGTGGCGCCTCTGCCTACCATTTCTGGGATAAAGGCGTGAGTTTATGTATGTATGTATGTATTTTTAATTAGGCTAAGTTTAAAATATTAATGAGATGTGTCAGCTGATAATCGCCCACTGCGGAGCTCGGGATTGCTGTACAATCGGGAGTTCGATTGAGGGGGTTACTTAAATAAGTGAACTTAGGCCGTAACACCATGCCAGTGTATTGTGGCTCTGGGTACATTTCATAGGAATGTTTGTTACTCATTAATGAGTTAATGCCAAACATTTATTTCTGAAAATAAGTATTATTTATTGATATGTACACAAGTGCTGCTATCTATACTTATGATGCGTACTGCTTTAAGTAGCTTAGTCTCATACAAAACACGTTTTAACATAGTTTAAGCGTTCCGTAACAGATGTCGCTAACGTACGGTTGTTGAGACGCCATCTAGTATAAAAGGAACAAAATATTTTGTGTTTAAAATTATGGCATGTAATGTATGTAAGTACGTAAAGCTTCTGACAGATGGCGGCAAATACAAAAATAAATTGACGAGACCATGAGACGAAATGTACAGTTAACAAATAAGAATACAAACAAACTCCAAATCGACTCATTTTCATGCAAAATCTCCAATTTTCACAATTGAATTCAACCTGTCAGTTTGACGTGTGGTTAATTTGACTGGTTCATGTTTTGTTTTTTATATATAGCAACGAACAGAGAAAATTTTCAAAAAATTATCAGTATAATACCATGTAGGTTGTACCACGTGACGTCGAATGGTGCAATTCTATTGGCCGATATTTGGGTCGGAAAAATAATCAGCAAAACTATTTAGTATAGAAAACATATTCGCAATATTCTTATTACAGCCCAATCGAAGATACCGAATGCTTCGCATGATTTCATAAAGGTTGAAAGGCCTGTACTATAGTACCTCTACAATCACAGGTAGGCGATGACTATGGACTTATAAAAGCAAAACCTTTGCGATATTTGAGCTACCGTGTCTAAAAACTACCTTTAAAAACCAAAAATCCCCATTATTCGCGTCAAATCTTAAATAATGGGGTAATTTATCAAAGCAGAGCAGTTTGCATATGTAATCTCGTATTCAGCCCGGGGCGACCGAGAATGTAACACACGCTCTTCTTTAAAGACTGCCAATAAAGTGTGATGCGATGTCATTTGTACAATTTTTGGAGATAAGAGGGATTTGTGAAGCTTTTTAGCATATTGGCAAAATTTATAGATACAATTAGAATTTATTAAGTGGTAGAGCCACGCTGTTGTCATTCATGACTTAGCATGAATGGGCAGGCTCGCCGGGGCGGTACCACTGTAAAGTAGATTGGCGTGAAGCGACAGCTTGGCTTTCACATTTCGGTGCGTAAGTGACATTGCCGGATGCTTAATATGCCGTTCCTCTTCCCATCCTTTTTCGTTCCCAATCTCCTCCTAATTTCATAGGCGGCAGTGAACACTTACAATCAGGTGCTCCGCATGCTCGTTTGCGGGACCTAAAGTATAAAAATATATACGTACCCTATGCGTTTACTACTAAATATTTTAAGACTATTTTTTAACTGACTGCCTCGGTGGCGTAGTTGTACTACGGTACGAATACAAAGCTCAGGTCTCGGGTTCGAATCACGGGTCGCACAAAGTGATATTGGGTTTTTCTATCCATTATCAGCCCGGAGTCAGGAATTTGTGCCCGATATGGCGATAGGCTCGCCCCCTATCACATTATGGGACGGCCATACAAGGCGAAATGTAGGTGTCCTGGTGGCGCCTCTGCCTACCATTTCTGGGATAAAGGCGTGAGTTTATGTATGTATGTATGTATTTTTAATTAGGCTAAGTTTAAAATATTAATGAGATGTGTCAGCTGATAATCGCCCACTGCGGAGCTCGGGATTGCTGTACAATCGGGAGTTCGATTGAGGGGGTTACTTAAATAAGTGAACTTAGGCCGTAACACCATGCCAGTGTATTGTGGCTCTGGGTACATTTCATAGGAATGTTTGTTACTCATTAATGAGTTAATGCCAAACATTTATTTCTGAAAATAAGTATTATTTATTGATATGTACACAAGTGCTGCTATCTATACTTATGATGCGTACTGCTTTAAGTAGCTTAGTCTCATACAAAACACGTTTTAACATAGTTTAAGCGTTCCGTAACAGATGTCGCTAACGTACGGTTGTTGAGACGCCATCTAGTATAAAAGGAACAAAATATTTTGTGTTTAAAATTATGGCATGTAATGTATGTAAGTACGTAAAGCTTCTGACAGATGGCGGCAAATACAAAAATAAATTTAAATATTATTATTATTTAAAAAAAGAAACTTATAATAGTAATTATCCATGTTTAGAACATATATAATTGCTTTTAGAAGTTTTTGAATTATGCAATATACTTTGGACCAATTTTAATTTTTTCAGCTTAAAAAAAATTGGCTCTTTTAATTATTTTATTAGATTTTCAAAAGACGCTTTTTTTTTCTTTTGGTGTGGATGCCAAAAGGCGCGTATACATTGAAATAATATTATTGATATCGATGCGCGTATATTATTTGTCATTGTTTGCATAATTACTCACACACCATCATCATCTTACATCACCAAAAGTCAACAGTTGAAAATAAGCCTTCATAGATTTCCATAGCGTAATCATTATTAGGTCATCTGTCCTCTTGTGTGTGGACTTCCGAAACAGTGCGTGCCTGTAATCCAGAACTTTAGGACTCTATAATTGACTGGCAGTTTTCCGCAATATTGAGTGAATTGTGCAGCGTTCTAATTATTGGCTAATTATTTTATAATAGAAATTGAAAATTGTTTGAAAAATATTTAACTAAAATGCTGAATTTCACTACTTTTATGGATCGTTCAGTAGGTGCAGCTTCAGACGTCCGTTCAAAAGGTGGAGAACGTCCTAATAAAGTTTGAAGGAGGTCGCTAGATACTACTGCCGTCCTCTAGCTAAAATGCCGTTAACCAACATCTGACCAATTTTTACTTTTAAATGCAAGTATAATCAGAAAAATAAGTTTCGCTATTGAAAAGTGCTTCCTGAGATCTATTATTCAGTATTTCAAAGTTTTAAATATGACTTCTAGTTATTGAGTAGCATATTAAAAACAAAAAAAATGTTTTTTTGCGCGTAACTCAAAAAAGGGTTATGGTAGTTAACGGCATTTTAGCTTGAGGACGGCAGACTAGATACAGATCACTTCTTACAGATCGGTGTGGAAAACCCTTGAGGAAGCCTGAATGTTCAACAGGATGTTCAGCAGTAATATTCTAGTGGTTAAAATGACCACTTTTGTATTTTATCATAAAACGACAGTCAGCGGCAATGGCTGGAAAGAAACATATTATATTGAAATGCTCTATGTATTTGAGAATAAACTTTTTCATAATTTAATTCGTACGTCGTGAATGCCTAAATGTTATTACATAATCTTTATTCGCCCATATTATAAATCAACAAAGAAAGCTGATTTTTGCTATTAAACGATTAATTCAACTAGATTCTCTTTGAAATAAATGTAATGCAAATTGGCGGATGATTACTTGAGGAGATATTTTATCCGTTATCCGCCCCGAGGGGCTGCTTCCAATAACTGTAGAACGTTTTGAGCTGCCTTCAAATTCTCTTTAAAACGTTGGTCCCGTGAGATTCGACCGGTGCAGGTCGATTAAACGATGTCTTGAATACCTAATAGGAGTGGAAAACTCGAGTGCTCTCTCCCAATTCACTAGCCGACGCATAAATTAGCGGTGCGAGCACACAAATGCCGCAATTCCGCAAAAACTCCAATCGTAGGGGAAAGTTTGGCGATTAAGCCGTGAGGCGTGGCATGGCCAGGTCTGTTCGTGACAGTTAGTGCCGCCACTTGTTATAATCCGTTAAACTTTCGACCCTCGTCAAGGTACGCTGAGAATTAATGGAAATGCCTTCTCTTCCAGATTCATGACATTCTTTATTCTTATATGCCGTCACCGTTTGTCTCACATCGACACAGTAGAGTCAACACCGTGTCCCCGCCCGTAAAAATGTAGGAGCCCATAGAGCTCATCTTAACAATATTTATTTGCATTTTATTATACCTAAAAGCCTCTTAACAAGTTTGCATAATATTTCGTAGTGAGAGCAATTCGAATTATTTTTGCACCTTTTATTATTAACACGGTTTTCACCGCAGTACGTAACGCTGATTTCAATTTTCATAAATTCTATATGGATTTAATTAAATATATCTCCATGTCTATATTTTGTTTGGCGACAGAATATAAGAACCTTTATCACACCTTCAATTAATTATAGTTTCTCAAAAAGGGCCACGACCCACTCATCGGTAAAGAGAATTAAGGCCTAACATAATTCAAATACTTGACAAATTCACTTGAAGAACTCCCTTGCTGGTTAAAGATTTTTCCCAACCTAGCCACAATGTCTGAAAGCATGCTGGGCTGCAAGGCTGGTGACACCAATGTATCATTCATCATCATTTTGGCCTCCCTCGGCTATAGGAAGAGTAACTTAACAACATTTAACATTTATCTCGTAATATCAAAAGTACAAGATGTTTCTCACTGCTTTTAAGGAAGCCACAATTAACTATAAAATCTTAAGAATATGTCTATGTTCATGCTAATGATGGTAATTACGTGTGAATTTACCATGAAAACTAACATAATCCATAAAATCAAAACCAAATCTCTAATATCCTTAGACCGCACAACTCCTAGCAAATTTATTCTTCATTTTAGATCATAGGTATCAGGTATTGGCTTTATATTTAGATAAGTGAAAAATTATAACAGCCTTCATTATTATTGGATTTCGCTTATTAAGAAATTTATCGAGTTCACGAGTTATGAGAGCACCTCTTGATAAATGTAAACGTCTAAAATTCCCATGAAAATGTTCAACGTAAAATGAATAATTGGAATATCTGAGAATATCTGGAATTTACAAAGTAGGGCAAGTGTTTAGAGGTAATATTGCTTAAAGTATTTTGCTAGTTATCTCGTTAGCAAATTAAAATCTATTAAATATTCTAATAATGGTTCGTTTTAATACTTTAATAATACCTTTGTACGATTTTAAAATGTATCAACATTATTGTAATGGAAGGTCAAGTAATTTCCTTTCGAAGTTGCGCGTCCATTAATTAGTAACTATTTTATCAATGTTTGTACGAGTATATTATAATAGAAAATGTCGTCAGAGAACCTGCTGCATAAATACCTACCAACCTAAGTCTATCAACCGCCTAAAACTAGTGTAATGTACTAAAAGGTCTGTTCCGATATGAGTTGATGTCAGGGACGCAGGCGGTAGTGAAAAAAATTCTGCACTACGGATAAAGTTTTGTTGCGAAGACCATATGAAAGTGTGGTAATGGGTAAGCAGAAGAAGAAAGTAATCGAAAAAGGATTGAAGAAGAATTTGATTTGAATTTATATTCAATCAATTATTGGCTGGAAGCAGGAGAAAAAAAAAAGGTAAGCACAAAACAATTCGGAGAAGTCACATCATGATAATCACAGCATCGCGAAATCACAATAGGATCGAGTATAAGAAAAGGGAATTCTCAAAGACGATAACATGTCGGGAAAAACGCTACCGTAAACCGAGAGCAATAAAGACAGGCAACAATTTATTTATATGACGCTTTGGGGAGAAGTTATCCGTGGATCCGGCGAACGAACGAGGTAAAATCAAGTTGATGCGTGCCCAAACAGGGAATGAGAAAATGGGATGTTTCTGTGTATATTGCAATCGCTGCTAATCTTCTTACAACCGATTGGGCCGTACGAGCTATCAACATTGGCAACCTCATTACGTACAAATGTTTATTTAGGTAACTACCCAAGGGTTTAGTTTTATAGGCACGCAGTACGTTCTGTGGTGAAGTTAATAAATCTCTTAGTAAGTTTTCGAATACTGTAGCTGTTTAAGTGAATGTTATTGGAAATGTTTTAGACAAAGTAGAGAATAACTAACTAAATTGTGACAAGCTGCAAGTGGCTTTAGATGATTATATGTTTTTTTTTTTATAAATTTTGCCATATTTTTATTTTACCAACAATAATATTACCTTATAACCAGCAGAGTAAATTTTTTAACTTCTACCTTTTAGCACATGTCTGGATGAGTTCAACATTGACCATTTGGTGTCAATAAATCGTAGTGCGTGAGATGGCTTGGCTGTTGTATTTTGAATCTTCAAATTAATTTGAGCCAACATCTTTACAGAATGACTTTACGTTCTGGGATTGTGGGGCAGTGACCATTTACATGTTTGATATATTTCTACTTTGTGTTATTCTGGGCGGTGTTAGGATTCGCTTTTTCAGTCAGTCTTCTCAATTTTTTATTTTCCTTGGCATCGTCAATTATAAGTCTATGATTTATCACGAAAAATCCTGGTTAAAAAACCTCTTAACCTAATCTTTTGCCATTACGTTTAATTAGCCAGTCAAGAAAAATACTCGGCTAGACGATGCTTAGAAAAAAGTAAAAAAGAAATGTTATTTTCTACGTGCGTTCTTAAATTAAGATTGTCTACAAGGAACTTAAATCTTTAAAACTATAAATCCTCGAAGAGGTGCTTGCGAAGGTTCTCGAGCAACTATTGATGTAAACTTTGTGTTTCATTTCATTATAGAAATAAGATACGCCTGAGTCTAGTCACACAAGTTTCAATGACTTTGGATGAGTCAGGTTTAGTAATACAGGATAAATGCTACTTTGAGAGTCGATATTAATTGATAAATTCTTTATTATGACAACAATTTATCGGTTTTGCATAACGCAAATATTTTACTTATGGTTTTTATTTATAAAAACATAATTACGATAGCTATTTAATTGCATTTAAAGAGTTGTTTGTACAACCTAATAATATATACATGTTTTATAAAGTTTAATTTAATATATTTCCTACACACACACACACACAAAAAAATATACAAAAATGTATAGAATGTTTGAAGAACAAAACCAATAAAATAAAAAATAATACATCGCTAAAAATAAAAACATAACCCAAAACTCAACAAATTAATCACCCAATTGCCATAATAAAATACTTATAAAAAATAAATACGTCCATACACAGCCCAATATAAACACGGCATGATTTCCGCGCGAATAAGTTGATAAAAGTGGCGTGCACATTTGATGATGCGTACGGCGCAGCGTTGGATTAAACAGTCAAACTGGAATTTCCACTGGCTTTACCTTCATGGAACATCAGCGTGCTGTCAGCGTTAACATTCGGATTTGTGGGGATCGGGGGATATTAAACAAGCCAGTCTCGGTCGATGCGATACGCGCCGATACCACCCTAACTGCTTGTGGGAATTGTGATTTGTCATTGCAGTTGTGCATACCTTTTTTATCTATAGGCTGTCTTGTTTTATATTGGAGTGTTTGAAGTGGGATTTGTCGTTATAAGGGGATGTTTGTATATTGCGCTTTAAAATAATAGTAAGTAGAGTATAAAAACAAAAATTTAATGATTGTTTGGGGATCCATTGTTAAATAATAATAAAATCTTGGGACACAACTGATCACAACTCTTTGTTACTGAATATAATATTCAGGGATAGAACATTTTTCAATTTTCCTTTACTAGCAGACCTACTTAAAAAATATTTTATAATTGATATAATTTATATTTTAATCGATGACTACTTTCACAATTATTATGTGCGATTTGTGATATAATTAAATATTATCATTTTTTGGTTTGAGACACATTTATGTTATTATTATAATAGACTATTTTAAGCACGTATTACATAATTGTAAACAGATTCAACTTAACACAAAGCTACTAAATATAAAATTAAAGTTTTTGTTACAAAATAGTTAAAAATGATGTGAAATTGCATTATCCCCATTTAAAACTGTACGCCGCGGAAAATAAATTCGGCTGGAAGATTTCGACAGGCCCCTTGGTGCCACTTACTTGCTGTCTCGTGTTTTAATGATACAAACTTTTTTACAGGTCAAAAGGATTTACAACCATTTTAAATATTTTGTCTAGAAGTGAAAGTAGTGAAATTGTTTTTAGAGTAGATTTACTTTTCTTTAATTAATACTTTCATTTACTAAGGAGCATATATTCTAAATGTTAATACGACAATATGTTTGGTTAACAAAATTATTAAATGTACATAAGAATAAATACATACATACATAAACTCACGCCTTTATCCCAGAAGGGGTAGACAGAGGCGCCACTAGGACACCCACATTTCGCCTTGTATGTTCCGTCCCATGATGTGATAGGGGCGAGCCTATCGCCATATCGGGCATAAATTCCTGACTCCGGGCTGATAATGAATAGAAAAACTCAATATCACTTTGCTCGACCCGGGATTCGAACCCGTGACCTCAGCTTTGTAGTCGTACCGTAATACAACTACGCCACCGAGGCAGTCGAATAAATCAGTAAGAATAAATCTATACTTATTAATTTATTTCTCTGCTCTCTCTCCCTCCTTCTTCAGCCACAAGAAGTCCACTGCTGAACATAGGCCTCCCCCATGGATCACCACATAGACCTGTTGGAAGCTGCATGCATCCAGCCACTTCCTTAATTTCTCTGCTGTTACTGAAATTCGTGCGTGGTGGCCTGTTGGTAACGGACCAGACGCGGCTGCCTACATGTTCACGGTGGTCGCGGGTTCAAATCCCAGGGCACACCTCTGACTTTTCGGAGTTATGTGTGTATTGATAGTCAATCACCACGCACTTTAACGGTGAAGGAAAACATCGTGAGGAAACCTGCATACCGTAGCGATTTTAAAGAATTTCTACGGTATGTAAGTCCGCCAACCCGCACTAGGCCAGCGTGGTGGACTATATGGCCTAACCACTCTCAATCGATTCCCTCGATTGTAGAGTAGGCCCGTGCCCTGCAGTGGGACGTATATGGGCTGATATAGATATATATATATAGATACTGAAATTCTATTGTTCTTAAACCGCATATTATCATACCACAAACCCTACGTACATGTTCCCGTTATAATATTGAAATAGTATCGAGATATAAATACCGATGACAATAATATTATACAATCATATTTAAAATATAATTGCTATACAATCCTGTACGATATAAAACTGCTTGTCGCCCGAACATTAATATAAATAGATTTTTCATAGACACTGAATCTTGTTAAACTAGGCAGTAGGTTATTCTCATTTCTAGCAGTAGATTAAGCTGGGAGTGAACAAACGAGCCGTGAAATTAAAAATCTGTTAGATAGTGGGCGGCAGGCAGCCACGGTACAGGCGACATACAAATAGGCGCTATTTGTTCGCAACCGTATCCGAGTATCGGCCATGTTGATTATGTAACGCGAGTGTGATTGGAAGATAGAGATTTATGTTGCTCCTTGTCGCTCGCTCATTCTTGTGGTTTTTGGTTTCTAACTTCGATCAATTATTTTGATCGAAGGTTTTGAATGCCTCGGTGGCGTAGTTGTACTACGGTGCGATTACGAAGCTGAGGTCTCGGGTTCGAATCCCGGGTCGGGTAAAGTGGTGTTGGATTTTTCTATTCATTATCAGCCCGGAGTCAGGAGCTCGTGCCCGATATGGCGATAGTATTGTGGGACTGAACATACAAGGCGAAACGTGGATGACCTGGCAGCACTTCTGCCTACCCCTTTTGGGAAAAGGCGTGAGTTTATGTAATAATAGTAATGCAATGCAATCCAGCGTATCTAGTGAAATTGTTACTCCTGGCTTATTGAAACAAATATGCCAGCCAGCTTAAAATAGTTGAAAAACAAATTGGTGAGGACTATATGACGTGTTCCCTTACTTGTAACCAACTGATTGATTACGCAAAATGGCATATTTGAATAATCATCTACAATTTTAAAGTAAATTCGGAATAATAAATAAATAAATACACCCAACGGTCACATACATACGTAGGAATAAAACCAATCTTTTAAATCTGATGGCATAAAATAGGTGCTTCAAAATTTTAAACTCCATAATAATATTTTCTGTAGAACTTTACTTTCATAAAAGCTTTTTTTATTTGTTTTTATTGTATTCTTATTAAAACACCTAGGTATTCAGAGATAGAATATTTAGGGAACCTAAAGTCTTCTAAAACTTATTTTCTATGAATTAATAAATATCAATCAAACATTTATATATAAATAAATGAATCCAAAAAACGTCGAAGCAATTATAAGGGAAAGTTAAGGATATTTTCTTCCTGTTCCCGCAGAAACTTCATTAGCTATTTGACTTGCCGTGTTCGCTAACGATTATTATCAGAACGCTAATCAGCCGTGAATATTGCCCTCACTCTACTAATATTACAGGAATGTAGGAAGTTTCCAAATATACATATACCTATTTCTGTGTTTTGTTCTGTAAATGCTTGATGATTGTAGGGACAAGAAAGGCCTCAAAACTTTATTTACATTAATGTTTTAATAATATGTAATATGTAATCAATTATTTTACTATTTTAACGTGCATAAGGATGTAAATTACATAACCTCACGTCTATATCTCTAAAGGGGTAGGCAGAAGGAGGAAGTTATGACATGCGATAAAAGTCGAACCTTCCGTCATGCCAGACAAGTGTAGTCCCGGAAAACTTTTATGAGATTTTTTCACGAGAAAAACTATTATTACTTGTTTTATTACTTGTTTTAATCTAACCTACTGCATGCTTAAAATTGAAACTAGCGAAATGAGACAACCGTTAATTGAAAAACGTAACAAAATATTCTGTGAGACTATCTTAGGTGAGACTAATAAAAAAGCCAGCATTTAAATTAAAAATAGCCGTACATTCGTCCATCGTAAAACTATAGCGCAGTAGATCCAAAAAAGTAAAAAATGGCCGCAGTCAATTGTAGGTAGTAGGTGGCAGGTCGGAGGGACTCACGCAAGTCCCGGCGCTCCCCGAGGAGTTGTGATCCGCACTCCGCGGTCACGTATAAATTACTCCGAGAATGGCCCTCTCTTTGTTGTCCCGACAAACTAACTTTCTTCCAAGGTTTAAATCCTGACTTGAATTACTAGGGTCGCAGTTTAAAGAACTCTAAGCGGAATCCGTTAGGATAAATCTCAGGCGCGAGAAAACTTTTCGAATTACAATTATATGCAATCTGGATGCAGTTTTTTTTTTATTTGTGGACCGAGGTGTATAAAGTTTAATCTGCCTATAACACCAATAAAAATAAAAGAAAATAATAGCAACCTTATTTTATGAAACTTTTTCGAACTTTATGACTAACTTATTATATAAGTAGATATATATATTATACAGGGTATCTCAAGACTGCGACCGAAAACGAAGCCAGGTGGTAGTATTAGTGACTTCAGAAACATTGCAAGTAAAAATTTCGCAAAAAAAAAAATAGACAACTTTTTTTGTAATTTTTTATTTTTCTTCGTATTTGGGTGAGAAATACATAATTTTCATAAAATAAAGATTTACACCTCATTATTTGTAAACACGCAATGATACGTAAGGGCTTAAATTATTATTTTCCTAAAAACTAGGTATTTACCACCCAAACACGATGATATTTAAAAAATTCTAAAAAAATATCTGTCACTGTTTTGGCGAAATTCTTATTTGCATCGTGTTTGGAACCACTAAAACTACCACTTGGCTTCGTTTTCGGTCGCAGTCTTGATATACCCGGTATATACTTACATAAGCCTGTATTCTTAAAGGAGTTGACAGATGTGCCTGTACTACCACCCACGCATCGTCTGGCTTATTTTTGTTCCAAGATATGACAGTGGGCGAGATTGTCGCCATGCCAAGCACTATTCAACGCTAACTTAATAGGCTGTAAATATTTTCCTTTTCCATAATTCAAAGGTCTATAACAGGATTTTCATTGACGTCTTACTTATTTATTTTTAAATAAATTATCAGTGAATAACTTCATTCAACAGTTTTGTCGTTTTACCTATAATACACAATACCATACATACTAAAGTACAGGGGAGGGTTCGGAAAACATTAGCGTTGTAATTTGACACTAATTAACCGTGGACGTTATAGAAGCGATACATCACTCTGTTGCCTCACCGCGCCTACCGATCACCAACCAGGACTATTGACCTCCTTCGCCTCCTCAAACCATTCTCTTAGTAGGTCTTGGAAGGGCAAGGGGGAGGATTTTAAGGGGTCGGAGTTAAATGGTCGGGCGTCAAGGCGCATTCATCAGAGCAGTTAATTTGTGAGCAGATGAGTCACGACACCATCGCTCATCTAGTATGAGCCGTTTATGATATGTCGCACACACTTGCCGTGATAGAGAATGCTAAGTCACTTGGCTTGACGATTAAGACAGCTTAAGATGGATATAAGTTTCTGCATTCCTAAGGAAATAGGCACAAACTATAAGTAATATATAAAACTAGGCGTGTTGAATTAAGATTTAAACATGTCTCATAGGTAACTTGCGGTATAGAATAACTATGACACAAAACGAATGTATTTGATTCGTAATCAAACCGTCTTGTGGGTAATTATTATTTACCTACCTGTAATGAATATACAATAAATTATTGTAAAAAATGCATTAATTAAAAACCGGTAATTAATGCAAGTAAAGCTTTTATCAGAGCTTAGACCTTGGCTGTATAGTGTGCACGTCAATTCAGATTCTTAGTCAACCATTTAGAAGTACCGAATAGTACTTAAAACAACGATATTAAAGATAGATAACAAAGAACTACAACACGACACACGTTGTTATTAACATTGTATCGTGTTAAAAATTCAATAGAATAAAGGACTGAGGCTACTATCGTAAACATTTCGCTGTGTTACAGTGTTTTTACGATGTTATCCAACATGTGGACACGTGTGTTCGGGAGTCCGACAACGCCACGAATTTTTTATTGTATTTATGTTGGTACTTACGACTGTTTTTGAATTTCGAAGCGGTGGCAATTAGTAAAAGCGACTGTATTTGGCCAAATGATTTTTAAAGGTGATTTTTTAATTTATACTAAAGCCCCATTTGTATGGGGAGAGTTTGTCATCCTGAAGATACGATTATCGTAAGGATATGAAAAAGTTACATCGTGTAAAGATTTGCCATAAACTTTAGAATACGCTAATCTTATAGAGATTATCGCATGCGACAATTTTATACGATTTTCGCCCGAAATCAGGCGAGAAACTCTCTCCGTGTAATTGGAATATTAGTGTAGGTATCTCCTATATCCAGAAGAGGTAAATAGATATAGATAAAGATGAAATATCTCCACTCTGGATTCTGAAATACTATTATTTCCGCTTTATCCACGTTCAACATTGATGAAACATTCATCACTTCATGTATTCTCATCGTGCACTCTGACTTGTCTCTTGTTTACGGTAACATCGATTCTTCTTTAGTCTGTCAATTTTTGAATTAAGATTAATAAATATACCGGGTATATCAAGACTGCGACTGAAAACATAGCCAGGTGGTAGTTTTAGTTGTTACAGACACAAAGCAACTAAAAATTTCGGAAATAAAAGCGACCTATTTATTTCATTTTTTTAAATATCATGAATGGTGTTTCAGTGAGTCAGTGTTTGAGTGATAAACACCTAGATTTTGCGAAAATGGTAATTTAAACCCTTGCCTACCATTGCGTCTTTAAAAATAAAAAGGTGTACATTATTATTTTAGGAAAACTATGTATTTATCACCCAAATACGACGATGAGTAAAAAATTAAAAAAAAAACTAGAT
Source organism: Deilephila porcellus (assembly GCA_905220455.2). Classification (NCBI taxonomy): domain Eukaryota; kingdom Metazoa; phylum Arthropoda; class Insecta; order Lepidoptera; family Sphingidae; genus Deilephila; species Deilephila porcellus. Next base: position 9,078,311 of record LR999977.1, on the reverse strand, counting down.
TTTTGCTAAATTTTTAGTTGCATTCTGCCTTAAGTCACTAACAATACTACCTGGCTTCGTTTTCGGTCGTGTTCTTGATATAACCTGTGTACTTAAAAACTGCTGCAAGTCTATTTTGAATCTCAAATCCAAACAGGGCGATAAAACCGAACTCAGACTTAGTTTTTAGCAATGCTGTGAATAACGCTTACGTTGTTTTGACGACATGCCGTTTCGATGTTATGGCTCTTAATTATACATAAACATTAATTTAAATACTTTGTTTTGTTGTGCAAAATCGATACGGTACACCAACAAATAAGCCCACACTATGTTTATTAAAGACAAACAGTAAATTTTGGGAACAACAAGAAGACCTTGCCCTAAGGCGAGTAACAATAACTCGCAGTTTGATGTTTAATGTCGAGTTTGGGTATAAACTGCGACCAAACATTGGATAATCAACTTTTTGTTCGCATGTATAAGCGGAAGTAAACTTTATAATAGGGGAGACCAGGGACGAAAGTAAAGCGGGATGAAAGTAACAAATGAATTTGTAAAAAATATATGTTATACTGGTATGCTCATAGACGTAGCCACCACCGCGCCGGCCGGTGATGGAACTATCTAGTGGGCAGCGATCTATTGTTATTCATAACAATTTTGCATGATAATTTCATAGCACGTATATGGCATGTTACTTTTGCAGTGTCTTGTTGGCTTTATGTTACTACGCAGTCATGACGCTGGCTGTGAAAAGAAAGGCCGCGGACTCAATCATGGCACCGAGATAAATATTTAGTAAAACCACAAGCATATGTTTCGGGGCTATATATAGTACAATTACGAAATGAGATTTCAGTCTAATCCTATTATTAATACATTTTAATCTATAAAAAAATATACCTGCGCTTTACTCCAATTATGAAGAAACTAACGTTACTCGTTAAAGCTTAGACTTCTAGTTCCCATTCTCCGCGAAGGGGAAGAAAAGTAACTCCCTATTGTAAGTTAATGCATTTTTCACTATTACTTTATAAGTTTCTGTATTGAAGTTCGCATGGAGTCCTCATTAATTTTCACTAGTGTGTCCTGCGGCGCGGCCTTCGTGTTCCCCCAACATAAATTCCGAGATAACTTGGACAAACAACTGGAACACTAAATAAGTACAGCCCTTTAGAATATGCGCCGTACGACACACGCGTTTGTATGTTGAAACAAAGTATTTCTAATTCTCATTTTTATAGTTGTATGAAAAATTCGTCTGCACTAATCCGATACCTTCATAGGTTAGTGAGATATACATACATAATATGTAGATTGAATATTGCTGGTATACTGCTGATATATGTGGGTTACTAAGTTGTACACCTGTGTGATATCTAGACTCTGTTGAATGTAGGTATACTGAGACGAAATATTACTATATTAAAAAAGCTTACATGGTAAACTATCCTATAGAAAATAGCTTAGGACTAGTAAATATTTTGTCAACTTATGATTTCTCCAAAACCGATAAGTTTTGTAAACAAAATATGAATAGAGTAAGTTAATTTTTGTGCATTAGTGTTGAAATGAAATACTATTTACGTAAATAAACTCGTTTCGTTAAGGCGGTCTACATCGGCGTGGCTTCGTTTAAAGTTTTAATCGCTTTCGAGCCGTGATAAACAAATTTTAATTAAGTTTTAATATCACCGCGTAATTGCTGACTCGAACGGATATCACAATATTTTCCTTTATGAATATTAAACACCGATGTTTGATTTGATTTTTCATTTAACACAAAAGTTTAGACGTTCATTTACATAAAGCGATCGTCCTTAGTTCAAATAACTGACAATAGATTTTTTTCGTCTGATGAAGTAAATATTTAAGTGTGTAATTATGGGACTTGATATGATGTTAATACTAACGCCGGAACAAAGAACACAATATTAGCGCAAAAACAGTGAAACTTTTTCCTGTGTGTGCACCGCCGCCGCGCCGGTCCGTTCCATTCTGTCCCTTGGCATATTTTTTATTTATCAACTTAGGTACTTTCTTTGTTTCCACCAAGCTCATTGTTAATTTCATTGTGTAACGGTCTTACTGAAGAAGTTTTTACGCGTAACATTTGGCTTCCCCACGAAATTGTTTATGACTCGTAAAAATTGTACTTTGTTATTCATTTGTATTTCGCTCGTTGAATATGAACTATTTCATAAATTCATAGCCAACGTTTATGGGCGTGCGTGAAAAATTTAACAAATAAGATCTGCTACATGGCAACACAGTAGCACAATCTCTTTCACTCAGCGTATGATGTATATTATAATTTATAATAAAGTAGCTTGGGTATAGGATTTACATGTATAATTGTAGATTGTACTGTATCAGCTCATAACGGCAATCACCTTGCATAGGGCTTCTCTAAAATCAAGGGTTGTATTAAACGTCTTAGACTATAATCTACCACGCTGGACTATTACGGGTTGACCGACTTCACAAACCATAAATAAATCAAAGCAATTTATGAAAAAAAAAAAAAATATCGGTTAGGCAGCTCCATACAAACTGCTACTCAGCGGATACATTAATGAACATTAGATGATAATATTAGGTACATCTATAGCACTCACCGGAATCATGCACCCGAAGCTGGCGACGCCGGCAAAAACGGTGATCGTTGTAGCACTCAACATCACTTCCACTATTATGTCCACAAAACAATCTAAATTCGTCAAGAACTCCAGCTCAGCTAAGGAGCACGCGCAATGCTTATACAAGCGTACACGAAAAACTGAACTATTACTCAATCAAGATGACACAAGATAACTACAATGACTACCCTCCACTAGTTTTTTTTTTTTTCAAAAATAAAAAATCGAAAATCAGGCAATTGAAACGAAAGTGACTGTTTTTTTAAATAAATGTTTGTATTAAGTAGTATTCTGTTTCGTGTAGTGAGATTAGAGAGTTAAATGATTACCTTCCACGCGAGAATGCATCTACGATTATTCTGGGTTTTTAAATTATTACTTACGATTAAATAGTTTTTCTTTTTTCCCAAAATATTTTACGACAATCATTCCTGTATGGAGATAATTATATAGAAAAAAAAATCAGGTACATAGACACCCATACGAAGAAAAATATCTTCAGACTTTAATAATATTCTTCACTTAAAAATAAAACCTACTGAAAAGTGATCACTGCCACTCAACATCTACAACGCTGGATCATGGATGTGTTGTCGGCTCACCAAATTAAGAAGAGAGCCGGAAGGACAAAGCAATCTCACGCTACCGCTTCACGTCGTTTTTCTGTGAGACAGTGTTGCGGCCCCGGACGAGCCTGCCCATGCATGCTGAGCCATGACTGACAACAGCGTGGCTTTAACACTTCCAGATTTTCATAAATAATCTTATACATGAAACATTTTGTTTATTTATGATAATAATATTTACGAGAATAAATTAAACCTTAATGGTTTTTCTTATGATACATTTATTACCTTTATTATTAAATTCCGTCCCCTGGCACAAAGTGAAGCGTTTCTTTATATTAGCAAGCAAAACATCTTTTCAACCACGTTTTATTCTGAAGTTTTCTACTATAGTTAAATAGCAATCAACATAGTGGATTAAACGTTAGTGTTCGAAATAGCTATTCCTTAGTTTCCGAAAAATAGTCTACAAAGACTTTCAAGGTAGGTAAGCGTTAACATCAGCAAAGGAAATTTCGCTGAAGTAAGAGGAGAGAAACAGCGCTTCGTGTAGATCTATTACTTCCTACCAAGCAAATCATTCGTGAAAACGCCTCTAAAAAGACAAGTGAAATCAAGATAATACTTCCATTTTTCATCTGAGTAGGACTGTGGACGATGCGACGGTACTCCGAACGAATTGTACCTCGGGGCATGAATTTAATCTCAGAATTCAGCGTGTCAGATTCATAAAAACCGTCACTTCGGTGATATTCGCCTTTCATGCAGTTTATATAACGTCTTGTTTGTATTACCGAGCAGTTGTTTGTGAAAAAGAACATACGAATTCATTTCGCGCTGTATAGACGGATTATTTTATGCGGACTGTAAAACGCGGCACTTACGCGCGATTGAATCTGTGATTATATCGACAAAAACCTGAACGGAAGTGCCTGTTAGTCTATCTGACTGAAACAGGATTTATTAATGTGGGTTTGTTTTGTATTATATTTAAATTAAATTATTTTTCTAGCCAGGTGCACTACGTTTAAGTTTGAGTGGTTTAAAATAGTAACATTTTGTTTTTTATTTTATCTTCAAATCGTTGAGTAATAAATATGAAAGGACAATAAGACACTATTGATTTATTTTATTTATTTGTACTTCACTACACACTGAGGGAAACGTTACAAAATTCAAGTGTACACATTATAAGCGATCATATCTCGTTGGCGTAGTTATATTACGGTACGACTAAAAAGCTGAGGCTTCGGGTTCGAATCCCGGGTCGCCAAAATGATATTGGGATTTTCTATTCATTATCAGCCCAGAGTCAGGAATTTGTGCCCGATATGGCGATAGGCTCGCCCCCTATCACATCATGGGACGGAACATACAAGGCGAAATGTGGGTGTCCTAGTGGCGCTTCTGCCTACTCCTTCTGGGATAAATGGGTTGATATGGGCATGGTGAGAAAAAGGGAAAAGAGAGTTTGTGGTTTAGTTTTCAATAAAAAATCAAATACATAGTCTAAAAAGCCACTTCTTAATACAAAAAGCCTCCGTCGGCCATAAATATGAAAAGTGAGGGCCTACATAAAAACCGAAACGTGGACGGGTATTTTTTAGTAATAATTGCATGAATAAGGCTGAGTTCAGTTTAACAGAGCATGTTTAGTGCAGCCGACTGAGTTAGCGGACCAAATGTGAAGAGCGGTCGGCCCGCAGGTAGAAACTGTACTACTTGCAATTTGTGAGTTTCGACTTTGTTCTAGACTTAATTTAGCACTGCTTTAAGCATTGAGTGTATTTGGTTTGCCTTGGATTGTTTTTATTATTAAATGGTAAAATGTAAGAAGGCAAGTTATAATTACGTCATTGATCCAGCGAGAATAAGTGTGAGGTGTAAAGCTTGAGGTTTGGGGTTCAAGTCCCAAGTCAGGTTTACTTTGCTTATTTTTATGGTTCAATAATCACATAATTATAATAATATTATATCTGTATATTTGCGATGTTTGGAATTCAAGCCAGGCGTGGTGACGGCCCCTTACCATTGGATCGCACTAGTAATGCCAACAAGCTTAAACACGTATTCATCTTTAATGACATACATACCATACAATTTATCATTAAAACTTTGAAAACTATACACGTCATATTCACATCATCCGCAATATAAACATATTTATAGAATCATAACCAGCTGTTTTTTATTCCACGCCAACTAAAGTTTGTTTATTCAGCTTGCATACAAAAACTGAAGAACAAAGTGCAAGTACTCTATGCAAGGAAAGGTATTAAAATCTGCCTGCGAGAGCCTGATGCAATAAATCATAAATGCATTATGAGCAGCGCTAAGAGACGCTTCGTTAAGAAAAACAACCTCTCTTTACAGACTTTAGATTAAAGGTGACTTGCTTATTCACAAAATGCAAACAAAGCTAAATGTGCCGGCTATGCTAGATTATATTTTCAGCATTAGCAGCGAGACGAACGGCAAACATATCAAATTGTACGGTAAACTTTATAACGAATGAATTAAAATTGTTCAATACTAGTTAGTTCATGCAATATTTAAAGTAGTAATTTCTGCGTTTACACAAATGTTTTAAAGCTCCGTTTAATCTGAACATAATTAAATGTTTTTTTGAGAACTAATGGCGAAGTAATAAAATAAAAAATAATTGGATCAGAATGATAATTGACATAAACATCGAAATAAGCCTTAATGCTCCTTAGAACCAGTATTCCAGGCGTTATAGGTGTTTTAGGGCGCCGAAGGTCATCTTCCATCTCTGTAGTTTGCTCATATACCTTTCCTGACCTATACAAAAACTTATATAAGGACATATAGCACATTTCAAAGAATATTAAGATTACATGGTTATAGAAACCATGGTTCAATATCCTAAGACAAAATCAAAACAAATGACAATATAATTTATAAACACAACAATCCCATAGTCACCAAAACGCCTTAACGTTTAATTAAAACACGATCGCAGCCATTTGTGTTAATAGATATTAAAGTTGCAATTTTTAATTTGCTGTAATGCCTCCACTGCCACCACATATAAGCACGGGTTCAGACAGAGGAGATTATAAAGTTGCAATTACACTGGCACTAATGAATGCGAATACGGGATTGCGCCGAGTCGACGCGCGGCCAATTACATAAAAGTTGCCTGACATCGGGAATCCCGCGCGATACTTTATCCCATGTACGCCGAAATGAAACTATTGTTGTTTACATCAAATGTCATGGGCAAAAGTATATTGTTTTTGTCAATAATGATCAATCTTAAATAGTCTTTAAGTCGTTGGTCCACCTTCAATTTGAATCAAGACTTAGTACTGGATGTGGCTCGGTTTAAAGAAAATGTTCTATAGTGATCCAATTCGAATACAGAACTATTACTTGCTTAATTAACTCTACAATTTTATTTTCGTATCATATTGTTTGTAACTATTGCGAATATGTTTCTGTTTTGGAATGTACTTCTTGGCATTATTTTCTATTTAAGTTTTTTATAAATCTTTGCTCCTGGTTGGAATTCTGTGGTATTGAAAAGTTCCTCATAAGTATCCATCCTCGTCACGATAAATATATTAGCAGAGGACCATGACTATGTTATATTGGGTATAAAATTAAGTATAGACAATTATACCGAACGTGAGATACACGTATGCAAACTATTGTATGCTATTTTTTTTATTATTAATTCCATTCGGACAACGAGATAGTTCGCAGCCTAAGCGTCACGCCTGCCCGCAAACAGTAGCAATACCACTTCGAACTTATAATTATATATATTAAGCACAGTATGGCTCTGCTCTGCGCTCGTCGCTTCGAAACGTTAGGTGCTTAGTCTCAATGCCTAGTGGCCAATACTGCTGTTTGGAAGCAGAAATAGACAAAGCGGTAGTTATCTACTTGGATAATATGAGAAATCTACCGCGTCTTGATTAACTTATATTCAAAAACAAGAGTGACGGATTAATCTCAACGAAAATATTGATTGGCAATTATTTAATATTTTTCACAAACGTTGATCGTTCACAGAGGTTGATTTTAAACAGATATCCAACACAATAACGAGCACGTAACTACAGATCGTACAATGCGCTTACAGTTCCCGGCAGAAATAACCGGTCGTAAAAGCTTTTTCCGTCGACATTTTATATTGCACACATCCGGGACGCGGCGCGACCGAACGCTACATGTAATACGCAATACATGTATCGGGACGCGGCTTTAAATGTTACTGTTATCAAATTGAGTTTGTTTACATTTTTGTAATTTGTATTTGATAAAAATGTGGCATGCTCTTATTTCATTTAGGTATATTTAATCTATATATAATAACAGTTAAATACTTAGACCATAATAATGCACCTTTAACAATCTTAATAATGTTATTTCTTAAAAGATTCCGACGAATTGAGACCCTCCTTTTTTTAAGTCGGTTAAAAAGATTCATTCTAAAGATAAAATAATAATAGGTACCTAATACAATAGTTTGAAGTATTTAAGGCTCTGTTAAAATAAATAATCGAGAGATACAATATTATTACAGTAGTTTCAAGTATTAAACTGAAGTTGAAACATTTACGTAGAGCGGAGTGACCGCGGCGTTTCACGCACACCTGAGACAATTTGTCCGTGGCATCTGTTTTTGACATAATCCCTAGGCTTTCTACGACTGCAACTCCGCTGAGACGCTAATAACTAAATGGCCGACACTGTATTTCTGTAATAAAATCATTGAACTTATTATAACTAAATTTGCTTACACGTTACACGTGTGTGTTATAGTTTATTACATTTTTTTTTGATAATCTTATATTTTAATTTTAAAATAAAATATTTTTCTTTTAGGTTCTAACCATTGTAAAAGCTTCATAAAATCCTGAGAAACGATGTATGTGAAGTCACTGATTTCCTAAGATCTATAAAAATGTACAATGGAATTTGAATAAATAAATTATTATAAATTATTATTATTACAATTTGCTTACACTTAAACGAAATATGCACTTGGTATAACTACCCTACAACTAAATGTAACTATATTTAAGAGAAGTGTACAATTAAGTTTTACTAGTGGTAGGTCTCCCCTAATATGTGAGAGGCCGTCTGGGTAGGTACCACCCCAGTGTGAATGCACTGTTGTGTTCCGGTTTGAAGCACGTTGGAGCCAGAGTAACTACTGGATATAATGAACCTTAACATCTTATGTTTCATGATATCGAGCGCAGTGGAATGCCAAGCAATGCTTTGTATTCCTGGTGTTGTTTGGTTTACTACTGTCCATAAGCGGTCGTTTCGCTTACCATCAAGCGAATGACATGCTCGTCTCGCCTTTCATCGCAATAAAAAAGAAGTGAAAATGTCAGTTGTATGAAATAAATCCCGCAGTATACCGACGATACAAGTGTTTTTCGTTCAGTCAGTGAGCTTTGCAGGTTGACGTCCGACTTAATATTGCTTTCGGGGTTTTTCTGTGCAATAGTGGCGGTCTGTAGACTGGCTCGGTGGCGTAGTTGTACTACAGTACGATTAGAACGGTGAGGTCTCGGGTTCGAATCCCAGGTCGGGCAAAGTGATATTGGATTTTTCTATTCATTACCAGCCCGAAGTCAGGAATTTGTGCCTGATGTGGCGATAGGCTCGCTCCCTAACACATAATGAGACGGAATACATAAGGTGAAACGTGGGTGCCACGGTAGCAACTCTGCCTACCCGTTCCGGGAAAGAGGCGTGAGTTTATGTATGTACGAAGTGGCGGTCTTCACTTTCCATCACACAACCGACTATGACATTAATGCATTCCCTCCTGCCTAATCTCTCAAGGATGTAGGCGTGAGCATAATATGTATGTATAAATAAGGCCCAAAAACATATGTAGTTAAATTGGTAACATTATTCCCTTCCTGTAGTTCGTTGTCATCTTTTAATTTCCCCGTTTTGTACACGATTCGTATGGTGTTTTATTTCTATTTAAAACTGAAATTCAATGCTAAGTTTTATATTATCAGTAACAAATCCAAACTACGTGCCTTCGTATAATCGGCCGGATAAGAGAGAGCGTGCTCATCTCATTCCTGCCAAGTTTATCTACTGCCATTTTATATTCTCAGTAGCTGAAATGTTTTTATTGTCGCGAAATTAAAGCCTTGCTAGTTATGTTTGAGTATGAGCACGCACGGAGATTCCTTCGCGATTTGTTTGGAAAATTTATTGTTATAATATTCAGGCAATTTGCATGGACTTCGAGGCTTTTACTTTTTGGACTCTATTATAAAATATAAGAAGATTACACGGCGATGCCTATGACCGAGATCAAATCTTAGTGACGCATTTGTAAAAGAAGTTATATTATTTCCGAATATTTATTTCTGATGCCCTTCATGCCCTTAAATTATATGAAAATCTTATGCGTATTAAGCTTTAAGAAATCAATTTTAATATTTTGGCGCCTATTGGTAGACCTTAGCTGCCCAAAAATAATCTCATAACCCATAACTTAAAACTGATATGCGATCTTAAGTACAATATTACGTGTGACATAATTCCAACCTTTACTTAAGCATTTATAGGTGTGTAAGACGTATGAAGTTGTAATTTCCCGCAATGCATTACGTCCGTGTGATCGAGGCGTATCGGTTTCGCCCTGAAAGGAAATTGCTACGTTATGTCTCAATGGGATCAGACAACGACATCAACTGTTGCTTTTCTATCGATTTCGTGTGTCTGGGGACTGTGAAATATTGTCATGCTCAAATAGACATTTTATTTTCAGTTTTGTTCATGCCGCGTGTTGCCAAAAATAGAGATGTTTTTTTCATTGTAGTTGTATTATACTTTTTTGATTTGTCTAGAAATGAAGAGATTTGATTGATTGAGATTACAATACACCTAACGGAAAATAAAGTACAATCACCCCGGTTACTTTGTGTCAGTTAGTTACGCAGTGGCCAATGACGACTTTGTAACTGGTGTATAGTCCTTAAGGGAAACGGTAATTATATTATTCTGTCTAGGATTTCAAAGCCATAACCTGAAACATAAGAAAACAAAGATTTAATTTTTAAGAAAGACTACATGTGATAATAATTATAATATGATAAGGGATAAAAACATAAAACTAGACGTTTTAAAAACCATAGATTTTACTTTCATAAAAACGTAATAAAATTATTTTTATCACAAAGACGAACATTTGGCCGTTGAAAACCCAAATCTATGTTTCCTTCCATAGCCGACATCCACCCACGTCTGTGTACAAGCGTCTACGAACGCCTGGACTTCTTAGACGAGAAATAGCATAAAAATTCTTCCAATAAAGTATAAACAACAATACAAAAAGATTTGTGGCAGATAATATTTGCCCGTCACTCGTAAGCAGAAATGTTTGAGTAAAAACTAAGACATTGAATTAAAATTGAAGTAAACTTAGCTCACTGATACGCAATGAATTAATGTGGGTGTTGTAATTGAAAAGAAAACAAGACATTTAATACAGTAACTCAAGTAAAACAAACCAAATTTTATTGTGTGGGTTGTTTGAAATAATTAAAGTGAAACCCTTTTCACGAGTCGACCTTTGTTCTACTTTATACTACATTCTTGTATTGTAAAGTATCTATTAATTCATTAATGTTGAGACATTAGGACGTGTTGCCTTTCTCACCCTTGTCAAAACATTGCACAATGGCCCTAATGAAATTGTTCTGTTTAAAATATTGCCTAAGTTGCCCTGATTTTGCCAAAGCAGTGTACCATTTTGGAAACAATTAGATAACCATTTTTACAACCGATTGATGAAGACTAAATACCCGGCTATCTAGAAAGTTGTGGGTTTCATCCTCCTAAGAATAAATATTCATGTAGCCTACAGATATTAATTCGGTTCTGGGTGTTTGTGTATGTCGACTTTTCATTAGTAGCTTTGACAATGCGGAAGTAATTAAAATAGTTTACAAAAGAAATATGTAGTTCTACAAAATCTATCACCCAGATTTTCAGCAATAACCAAAACTGTTTAGAAATGTACGTCCATATACGTCGATATACTGAGACAATTTAATAATTATGGTTCTAGAATATAATTAAAATAAATAATATAAAATAGTTATACAGCTAATATAAAGAAATAGGTAGTTCATATTGATCACGATGCCGTAAGTTCAAAGGTCTATTTAACAAGCTTCTTAGAACTTGGAATAACTAACACGAACAATTTCGCAAGTAAATGTTCGCCACAAACGTACGGCTGTTAAGTGAGAGATAACTTACAAGGGCAAAAATTGATGGTGAAAGCCCGTATTCGGACTAATGTACATTGTAAAAGCAACAAATAACCCGCAATCAAACTAACGCCCCACCGCAATTTGTTTGGGCCAAGAAATATTGTGTTTCTTAGTGTCTGAATTGCGTACAACCACACGCGGCAAATACTTATTTTACGCCTACACCGAGTGTGCGCACATAATGAACGAAACTTTACTTCCTGTACTGTTATACTGCAAGTGTTATTTATTTTTCTTGAGCAAACTTATGTATTTTGGTTCTTGCATATTAATTTAGTAAACTGTGGTGGTGTAACATGACAATATAATATCTTAACTTAATCTTATCTTTATTCTTTGGCTATCTGTAATCAATTATTTTGTAAATCCATGTGTATCTATTTGTTACAATTCAGTATAGGAAGTAAATAAAGTGTAAGAAAATCCACTTAGTAATAAGGACAGTGAAATTAAATTACGGTATCTACTTTAGAGAGATGATTTTTCTTTTTGTAGTCACCACTATGGAAACAACTGCCCTGCTCGAAACTGGATATACATACATATGACGAACCCGAAACACGGCACACTTTCGGACCCATAAGAGTGACATTACTGTGACGGGTTCACCATCTTCGTGCACGGTAGTCACCATTCGTATTACCAACAGTTTAAATCTAAATGGCATTAAAACAAGGACCCTTACAAGACATCCGTCTTCGTACTTAAGGGAGGAACATAAAACAGCAATTAACTTTCGCACGAAAAGTTGTTTATAATTAAAAAGTACTCGAAACACAAATAATGAATAAACAGCAATCAAAATATAATCTACGGGAGCTTCGGGCTGTTTCTTTAGGGTTGCCACTTGGTTCACAAGTTGGGGAAGTTCAATCGTACTTTAAATGAGTTAATCTCCTTTTATTAAATGTTGATGCTCATTGCAGCCACTGAAAATCTCATTTCCTTGTGTTAAGTAACAAAATTCCTCGAGTTAATTATCGGAGTTTATTTTTGCAATTGCAATTAAAACTCGACTCGTTGTTAAAAATTGATGATGGGCGAATTTCGCGGATAACGTTGATCAAAGTAATTATTTGTTGTTATGAATATCATATTGCGGAGTGTGTTAAGATTTTCGAATACGCGGATTTTGCAAATATGTGTACCTACCTACATTTTATTTAGCCGTAGAATAGAAATAAAAATCGATCGTTAAAAAATAACAATCCGTCATCGCTTCGCTTTGCTTCTATTTGCTCCTATACTTGTGTATCGGTGTGAACAAAAGTTTTATTATTCTTGGGATCTAAGTAAGTATGAGTTCGATACTTAAATGAATCCGTGACAAGATATATTGGTTGTACAAAGGTGATGTTTTTTAGGAATTCTCAAATTACCAACTTTATTTAATAAAGTTTTCATAAGTAAAATTTTCTCGCAGCCTTACAGACAGACTTCAGTTATTTCATATTGATATTTTTCATTCACTGCGTTCCATTTTATCGGCCCGGCCATTCACTTTAAATACATAGATGCACCCCAGAGACCATTTCCACGTCATAGCCGAATTCCCACTAATTTCGTCGGATTTATTGCGGCCCCTCTGTGGCCCGCCGGAACAAACGGCTCGCCTCGTATCTCGGCTAGCAAAATTGTAGATAGGTTTTTTAATCTGGACATAGAACACCGATTCTATGGTAAGCTGATGACTCTGCTCTAGTTCGATAGATGCGAGCCTAAATACCACCCTTTTTAACAACTCTGATGGAGTTAATTTTCCCGAAATCGTTTTATGGTTTACGCAATGTTGTTACATTTTACACCGCCCGCTGGTGTCATAACTAGGAAATTGTTTCCGAAAACACTTTCCGTCGTGGAAGGTGTTACTTTAGGCACCTCAGCCCGTCTGGGAGGCTTGAAACGGCAGTTTTTTAAATTAGCATAAATACAATTGATTTTAATTATAGTAATACTTTTTATGCTATGCACAGAATTTTTTTTGTCAGAGTGCACAATAATTATTCTAAACCTATAGCTTATAATATCAAAATAACAAAATTTTATTAACAAAAAAAATGGAGGAAGATCCCTATCATACAAATAAAATAATGAATAACGTACCTAACCGCACAGAAATTGCGTTCATTTGACAACGGAAGGAATGTCTAACAGCACTTACAATCAACAATTTTCCATTTAATTTGATATATAAACAACCAACTGCATATGCCAGATTGAGAACGTTGAAATGATACAGCAAATAAAAAGAGCAAACATCTCCGGCCGGTTTGTTTACGTTATCGTGTATAAATATCAAATATACTGTACAAATGAGCAAGTATTACCTTTTGAGAGATAAAGCGGCGCGGCGGGCGGAATCATTTCCGTTGCGTCAATCACACGTCCCAGGCGCTGTCCGGCTGTACATGCGTCCACTAATGAGTTCGCGAACCCGTTCAAATCGCATCTAGATCCCGACTCCCGACTGGTTCTGCGAGGTCTAATTGTTTTTATTTGCCGGTTAGCGAGGATTTACATACTTTGTTTATGTGGGTAAATGGTGATGCGTGTGGCTAAGTAGTTATATTTTTGATTAAAATGTGTTATTTGTAAGTTACGTTTAAGTAAATTGATCGAGTATATTAACTAGAGCAATGGTTCAGACGTTTAGTGCGCTAAGGTACGGGTTCCATCCTCGCGTGGATGTATATTTTATAAGCTTAATCTAGATATATTTTTTCGTGTCTGGCTCTGATACCATCCATCTAGTGGCGGTACTTCCATACAAGCCCAAAAGCCCGGCTTGCCCTGCTTAATACGTATATACTAAATTCTAAACGAAAACATTACATTCAATACAAAGCAGTAATTACGAAACATCTACCATTTTTGAATTTACCGCGTTCCGTCGCGGCATGGCGCTCTTCAATGAAGCGCCTGCGACGGCGAGCCGAAGCGCCGCGCCTCCCGCGCTGCGCAACGCTTGTAATCAATTCATTCATTAATTTTACCTCTCACGTAGAACGTAGGTTCACGCATTTTTTAAAAGACGGTACGCGCTTAAAATATATCTGTCTTTTTCTCTCTCGTGTGCTTTTACGAGGCTTTTGGCAACGCATGCTATCTCTTTCACATTTTCGGTTGAAATGCTACACTCTGGCACTACGAATGTATAGCTACAGATATCTAAATATAGCAATAATGTACTAAACCAAAAGCCCAGCTTTTGACCACAGAAATGTTTTGACTGAATCGTACGTTTGAAGTTTGAACTTTGAAGGTCGTCATGTGTAACATTATTTGTTAACTAAATTATATGTATTGTTATTAAATTATGTTAGTTCTTTTATAAAATTATTTAATCCTTTTTGTAATACAAATAATGAGGTCGTTATATTTTTTTTATAAATTATAATTGCATGTTGTAATGTTTATTTTTTCGTTTACTAGCAATACTGTACGAATTACTACTAACTTCATAAGTATTTTGATATTGTGCAATTGTAAATAGTTCGGTTTTAGGTTAATTATTCGTTTTTTTAATGTTATTTAAATTTTTTGATACGAAAATGATTTGTATTGTTTCCTGTGATGGTTTTAGTGTGATGGTGAAAGTGTTCATTGCCGTTATAAAGGTAATTTAATTCAATTATATTGAAACTGGCGCGAAAACTACGCCGAGTTAGTGCATTTCTTAAATTCGTGATCACAATCACAAGAGGCATTTTATCGGTTCAGTTTACTAAACTACGTAATTCGATTTCTACATGCTCCCCTTCATATAGGTTATTAAACAGTCGTGTTTCATATGTTTTTCAAGGGACACTTGTGTATGAGAATGTTTTGATTAATTCTAATGATTTCAATCATATTGTGGTCCTTTCTAAAGGTATGCTATTACTTGTAATTAAAATTACTTGTAAAAACTTAACCTTAATGTATTTATAACAATTTCTGTTCGCAATTTTGGTTAACTGCGCAGTCACACACGGGACCATAGTAGCTATCGTTGTGCTAGTGTAATGCCGGGTATTAAAAGTGGTCAGTAGTTAGTGCAGTAAAAAGTTACGGTTGCATGACCAAAACCTATCTATCAGTGGCGTGCCTAGGGTTTTGGAGTAGGGCAAGCCCAATATTATTTTAGGTTTAATACATATTTATTTAGAAGAAAAAAAAGACTAAGAACGATTAAATCGAATTTACGGCGCGGCGGCAGACCTACCACACAATCTATACAATATTAAGATTAGGTAATACAAATATAGATAGGTTTTGGTCATGCAACCGTAACTTTTTACTGCACTAACTACTGACCACTTTTAATACCCGGCATTACACTAGCACAACGATAGCTACTATGGTCCCGTGTGTGACTGCGCAGTTAACCAAAATTGCGAACAGAAATTGTTATAAATACATTAAGGTTAAGTTTTTACAAGTAATTTTAATTACAAGTAATAGCATACCTTTAGAAAGGACCACAATATGATTGAAATCATTAGAATTAATCAAAACATTCTCATACACAAGTGTCCCTTGAAAAACATATGAAACACGACTGTTTAATAACCTATATGAAGGGGAGCATGTAGAAATCGAATTACGTAGTTTAGTAAACTGAACCGATAAAATGCCTCTTGTGATTGTGATCACGAATTTAAGAAATGCACTAACTCGGCGTAGTTTTCGCGCCAGTTTCAATATAATTGAATTAAATTACCTTTATAACGGCAATGAACACTTTCACCATCACACTAAAACCATCACAGGAAACAATACAAATCATTTTCGTATCAAAAAATTTAAATAACATTAAAAAAACGAATAATTAACCTAAAACCGAACTATTTACAATTGCACAATATCAAAATACTTATGAAGTTAGTAGTAATTCGTACAGTATTGCTAGTAAACGAAAAAATAAACATTACAACATGCAATTATAATTTATAAAAAAAATATAACGACCTCATTATTTGTATTACAAAAAGGATTAAATAATTTTATAAAAGAACTAACATAATTTAATAACAATACATATAATTTAGTTAACAAATAATGTTACACATGACGACCTTCAAAGTTCAAACTTCAAACGTACGATTCAGTCAAAACATTTCTGTGGTCAAAAGCTGGGCTTTTGGTTTAGTACATTATTGCTATATTTAGATATCTGTAGCTATACATTCGTAGTGCCAGAGTGTAGCATTTCAACCGAAAATGTGAAAGAGATAGCATGCGTTGCCAAAAGCCTCGTAAAAGCACACGAGAGAGAAAAAGACAGATATATTTTAAGCGCGTACCGTCTTTTAAAAAATGCGTGAACCTACGTTCTACGTGAGAGGTAAAATTAATGAATGAATTGATTACAAGCGTTGCGCAGCGCGGGAGGCGCGGCGCTTCGGCTCGCCGTCGCAGGCGCTTCATTGAAGAGCGCCATGCCGCGACGGAACGCGGTAAATTCAAAAATGGTAGATGTTTCGTAATTACTGCTTTGTATTGAATGTAATGTTTTCGTTTAGAATTTAGTATATACGTATTAAGCAGGGCAAGCCGGGCTTTTGGGCTTGTATGGAAGTACCGCCACTACTATCTATATTTGTATTACCTAATCTTAATATTGTATAGATTGTGTGGTAGGTCTGCCGCCGCGCCGTAAATTCGATTTAATCGTTCTTAGTCTTTTTTTTCTTCTAAATAAATATGTATTAAACCTAAAATAATATTGGGCTTGCCCTACTCCAAAACCCTAGGCACGCCACTGCATCCATCCACTTAACAAAGTCGTACTTACGGTTCTATATTTTTGTACCCACCCTTAACATCAACATTACATCTATTTACAAATTTGTCAACCCAAAATTCGTGATTAATGTGTACAAAATATATCCTGCATTGAATACACTAAGCGAGTGTAAACATGTGCCAATGTAATGTGTCAAAGACTCAAAGTGTGTCAGTATATCTTTATTAGACGAGTTTTATAGGGCACATCGAAGCGCACCGCTGACCGCAAGTGGCGGGCCAAGTCGGAAACATTAAGGTTCCATCAGCGGCCATATTTTCCGGCGGGTGGTGAATTTTCACGGAGGCCGGTGCCGGCCGGCATCTCGACACGCCTTTGCACTCAGACACTGGCACGGGATGAAGTGGAATTGTGTATCCTATTGCCGCTCCACGCCAATATTTTCACATACTTTTACACTTTAAGACGTGGCTGCTGCCCGGCCTCGAGTAAAACGTGGGTATTGTCTTTTATTTTCTTATAATGCTGTATACAAGCTTTCCTTTTACAGTTTACCTTAACTTACAAAACAGGGTATTCCTGTCAAGCTTCGTATAATTTAGTTAATTAGACACTCACCGTGCAAATGGAATAGCCGAATGAACCCATACAGTTTCATTGAATTACGTAGTTTGTCGTATAAAAAATAAATACCTCGTCTTATCTCATAAGTTCGGAGTAGCTCTCGGCGAAATGACACCTTTGGGCATCTTTGTCGCCCAACAAACGCCCCGTGAAATTGAAACAGACCGGTCCATACTGCAGAAAATTCACAACGTCAAATTCCTCCCTTTTCGTTCTTTTTAGTCCGACCGAAGAATGTTTTCTTACGTTGAAGCAACTTACCTAGCGCTATCAGCATTTACTCGGAATTAAATAACCTGAGTTTTGAAATTGAAAGCTGTCTAATAATTTAAAAATTATTGCAAGAGAATATAATAATACTAAGTTGTAGTCTACAATGTATACATACTACTTCAATTACAGTTAGGCGATTACCGGATCGCTTAAGCGTCAATATTTAGTAATAACTTTTTTAATAACGTCAACGACGGTAATGAACACATGGGCGGCGAGGATTACTCTCCATCGAGTGCACCGCTAGCTCATTTGCCGCACTAATTGAGTAAAAAAATAATTAACAAAATGATTTTCGGCAACTAAGTTTGGTGAAGTATTAAGAGTATTTTTATTGGGCGTAGATGTTTAAACGATATCATTTAATTCGAGTGAAAGTTTGCAATGATATTTCTGTTATGGTTTTAAGCACTATGTTTTTAATATCTAAATGAAAATCTAAACTTTAATCAAATATACAAACATTTAAAAATACATATATATGTGAGTATTAAAGATAGCTATTGAAGTATGCAACTAACTAATGCAACAGAAAAGTTAAAGTAACCTAAGCCTTTTAATATCAAAGTATTGTATTTTAATGCATCACGTCTCTATTATGTAATACGTGTAATATTTGAATAAAACAATTAATATTGCCCACTTTAAAACCACTTTACAATATCCATACAAATGATTAGCAGTTAGTCTCATGTAATGAATATGTTTGCGATCTATCAAAATTAGAAGACCCTTTTCCTGTCACCGACATGATCGATGTGCGGAAATGAAGACGATATTTTTCGAAGAGTGTATCATATGACGGAATCGATGAACATTTCATCACCTTGCTCAATATAAGATGCTTACGTATGGGAAGCATTGTTGATGGAAATGCATTATGAAGAGTAGGTACTAAAAAACATTAGCAGTGGTCTCCGATTATATTTTATTTATAAATTATTAACTCGTTATTTTCTTTGTGTGACCAATACACACATATATGTAATAATTTTATGTTTAAAATTAAGTTAAATATATCTGTATATTTGATCAAATCTGATCATCTGATCTGTAAAAATTGTAATGTATACGTCATCTAACAAAGGTTTCTGTTAAAAATAATCAATGCCGAATATATACAAGATTAACAATAAAAGATAAAGACTACATCGGTCATGTTTAACGGGATAAGAGAATAGAAAAAATATTATTTCTCACGCTTTTAGTCTTTACATACGCTCAGAATAATTTATTACAGAAAGGATTTTAAAAACACATATCGCCCGAACCCTCGGATAAAGCTGTTTTAAGAATATGTGGGAATTCTTCCAGGTGATTTTACGGGGAAATATATATCATGTTCTTTTGCGAGGTAAGCGAAATACATTATACATGCTAAAATACTTTATTGAAATTATTTTGCTATATTCATAAAATATGAAATTATAGGATCAAGATTTTTTTGTGACTTATTTGTTATAAAAAGTTAAAGATATAATAGATACGATATAATAAGATATAATAAGATATAATATCTAAGTAACAATTCAGAATGATTAAAAACATAGTAAACAAGATGATAGCATCTTAAAACATTACATAATATTCTGAAGTAACTTTAAAATTGATCTCATGCAGAGTTGTATTTTTAGTCGCAGTGCAGGCAATATTTCGTCGAGATCAGAAAAAAAAAACGTGATATTATTTACCCGTCTCTCATCTTCCCGTTCGTGGTACAATCGGTCCCATTCAAGTCCCATTGCAATCGCTATTGTATTTGCTGAAGGCTCTACCGCTCATGTCGATTGCCTATCGAACGGAATCCGAGTGAACGCCAGCCATTTGCCAGGAATGAAAGGCTGCTGTTGATTATTTGCTAATCATGCTCCAACGATACGGCCTCATAATGCGGATACTCCGCTTAATACAATTCTTTAATGAAAACTATCCCGCGTTTTATGTAACCTCCGTGTTGGCTTTTTGCTTAATTTAAAAATGTACGCAATCTAAACAACCGTCATCCTATGAGAATAGAGTGCAACTGAGTCAAGTAATTACCTCATATCGTGTAGTGCGGTATCAACGCGGGGCTTATTAGCTTGCTGCTACTTGAAAACTTTTAATCTTTATAATGCGTTCTACATAAGTTAAGGTAGAGTGGTTCGTGTAAATATGCAACAACATTTTTCAATCCGTCACTATTTCGACTGGGAAACCGAAATGGATCTGATATTTGGTCATCGGACGAGCACACCGCGAATGCCGCATGTAATCGAATACGTTATTGAATCCATAGCGACTGTGTTTGTATACCCAGAATCGAATAACTAAATTATTCGTATTGCTCGTGCGGTCGCCTGTCACTCACTCCAAAGCAAATCACTTTATTTCGGACTACTGAAAATTTTCGGTACAATCTATTCATAGAATAAGATAAAAGTTGACTGAAATCGTTGTGTTTATTCATGGCCATTCATGTGGAAATTGGTTCTATATTTAGAAGCATTAATCATATTAAAAGCCTATCGCTATTTGGTGTAACATTGTTATGAAAATTATACTACATTAATTTTTGGTTATAAATTAGCAAAACTGTATTAAATGTAATTATACTGAAATAATTTAACATTTGGTTATGGCTTCTAGCGATTTAAAATGTTTAGTTTGGTTTTTTTTTCTTTACAATATACATAAGTATTGCGTGAATACAAATAATCGATGTCATTAGTGTATTCATAGTTTCAGTAAATAATTTAGTATTTAAATATTAAATGGTATAAATACGATATTGTAAGATAAAGATTTAAATTAACTCTTACAAACTTTTTAGTTTCGTCCTGGCCATTGATCTCACTAATATTAAAAAGAAATGACATTTTAAACTTACATTTTTGTTTATTTTTTGTCGTTCTAAATTCAAATAGTGTATGCTCAAGAAGTGTATCTAATCCGTTCCACCTTCGGCTGGGTCCGTTCCCCGCGGAGTCGGCTCTTCGCACATAAATCGCTGATACTGCTCTCTGCGGCGCTCCGTTAACTACATCCATTTGTTTGTTACATCTCAGATTACCCATCTACATGGAAAACACACGGTGGCTATTTTAATTTAAAATAAATATGTAATTGTGTACCTGTCAATAAAAGGCACCTATAATACAAATAAAGTAAATTAGTTATTATCATCATCATAATCATCAGCTCGTTGCAGTCCACTGCTGGACATAGGCCTCTCCCAAGGTACGCCACAGAGCACGGTCTGCTGCTTTACGCATGCAGTCGCTGCGTCGTCTTAGTTATTATGCGATTCCTGAATCCTGATCTTTAAATGATACGGCTCCATCCATTAGCTTGTCTATAACCTGCAGGAGATAGGCGTTTTCAGGATTCCGTCACTGACTTAGAAAATTTGTCCACATTCATACACGCTGGGTTGGCGTTTGGTAAGCGCACCATTGTAACTCATTAGTTGGTTTGGTCAAGGTATTAACAAAGTCCTTTCTACTAGTGGCGCCGCTGCCCACCAATGGGTCCATTAATATATCTGCTAAAAATATTTACACTTAGAAAAAAATATCAAGACGGAGGAGTCGATCCCATTACCATTATTTAAAATCATCAATTTCCGAAAGCAATAAGTCTAAAAGAAATAATAATGTAATAATTATTTCGGGACACTCATCATCATACTACTATCCACATAGGTCAATACTTTAGGCAGAATAGCATATTGTCACAAAAAAGGTTAATATTATAGAGGATGATTAATTAAAATCTGTCCACTACAACAGCGAAGTTAACCTTTCAGACGTGTAGCGTGCAAATAGGAGCGGTTGCCGGTTGACTCAGCTCTTGATTCCGCGTGTTGTGAACGTTCACGTAGCATCTAGTGTGCCTCGGTTGTTGTCACAACCTATAAAGCTATACGTACACACTGGATTGAAACATTTTTAAAAGATTTTAACTACAATGTGACGTAATAACACTGCAAGTTGGTAAGAACAACTCTGAGTAATATACATATGAGTGAATCGGTTATAGGAACAGACAATTTATTGTGATTGAGTGAACTTAACTATGTAATTGTTTTATGAATTTAAATGCATGATCATGAGAGACTTGGTCGTGGTTGTTTGTCATAGCAATCAAAATAATTCAAAAGACCGCCAATAGTATTTAAAATTAATTAAGACATAATACAAAATGCTACTTTCGAAGCCCGATTATTATATTGATCCGCGATCAACCGTACTCGTAATATTAATTTATTCATTTCTATTATATTTTGCAAAAGATTACAAACGAAAGATTCTATTTTTTAATAAAAATATCATTATTTATTTACGAGTTCGATATTTCGTAAAGATACTTACGTTATCTCCATCTTTTCACGACATGTACTTAATATTTATTTGGTGCTGAAGTTATCGTTACAAAATTCAATTTAGTCAACGACATTTGAACGTTCTTTATCTATGCACAGAAGGTCCTTTTATTTGATGGCCTCGCTGGGACACTTCTGATGAAATACTGGAATATAATATCAAAAGTATGGACATAGGCACCAGATTTATTCATGTTTTCTATATTTTTTATGTTTCGATATTTATGGGATATATTTTGTAGACATATTTAGATATATAGAAGTATATTTAGATATACCGGGTATATCAAGACTGCGACCGAAAACGAAGCCGGGTGGTAGTTTTAGTGGTTACAGACACAATACCAATAAAAATTTCGCAAAATAAGGGACAGATTCTTTTTTTCCAATTTTTTAAAAATCATTTTGTTTTGATAGTAAATACCTTGTTATTGTGAAAATAGTAATTTAAACCCTAACTTACCATTGCGTCTTAAAAAAATAAAAAGGTTTACATCATTATTTTAGGTAAACTGTGTATTCATCGCCCAAATACGACGATAAGTAAAAAAATACCAAAAAAAGTTGAGGATTTTTTGCTAGAATTTTAGTTGCATTGTGTCTGAAGGCACCAATACTACCACCTGGCTTCGTTTTCGGTCGCAGTCTTGATATACCCTTTACAGAAGCACTACTCTAGTAAATTTTAAAATGGTTTTGAAAGTTTAATGCATCATACGTGTAGTATAAAAAAGACAAATTTAAACCAAAATTATTATAATTCATTGTCCCCAACCTTGGTTCCATGTTATTCACAGACGGCTATAAAAACTAGAAACAGTAGTGATTTGCAAATAAAGCACTTTCATAGTTAAATAACAAACTTATTCATAAAGATATGATAATTTTATTTTAAAAGTTATAATAGAAGCCGTAATTTACACAAACTGTGCAGAAAACGTATCTTTACCAAGCTAACGTTGAATATTCATCACTTTTAGATAGTAGGACCGATAGACCCACATCAGAAAAACATCAAAAATGCATCAAGCGGAAATATCCGTCGACATTGTAAGAACAATATTGCGTCTCACGCGCCGTCCCGCCCGCCGCGCCGGCCCGCCGGCTAAGCCTATGATCAAGCTCTCGCATCAAACAAAATTAACATAACGTATACTCGAGCTGCATACTCCTCACTACACAGGCTTCTTTTAAAATTAATAAAGCCTTAAAATATTGTATCTTCATAATACACATACAATATCCCTGCTTCATAAAATCTCACACTACTCTCACACATTTAAGAAACTCGCAAACCGGCCAGTGAAATTAAAAAACAAAAGTGAAATATCACATTCGTAGCCGTCTGTTTTTCATTTACGTGGCAACAACGCGGGGAATATAATTAATATTATGAAAAACATTACTTCAGCGTATTCGTTAGGGATGAACAAATTGCCAAGGCCCGTCCGGCGACGTGACAACGACCACTCAGTCACAGTTAATGAGGGGTCACCACAGACGGTCTCGTCGCGACGAGGCTCGCGTCGCAGTCGGCAGTCGCCACTGATTTGTTTATAAGCATACTGCTCTAAATGTTACCTGAAAATTTCCCTGTTCGTTAGCTTTGCGCTTGTATTTGACTAAGCGTTAGTCACGGCAAGTGTTAGTGTCGGAGGAGTTTGGCACACGTTTCAACTTACTTTGAGTGTTTGAGATGTTTTTGTGATTCGCCTACAAAATAGTAAGCTGTTTGTAGTTATAATATAAATACAAATAATCAATTAAATAATAAACATATTAATACTTATATTGTTTATTATGATCCGAAATGTAATCCAGCGTGGTGGACTCTACTCTCGATTGTAGAGTCATATGTCGAGTTATTGGCGATTATGGTCTGTTGCGACAACAATACAGTTATCATTATATATTACTATATCTTATCGTATCTTGTCTTTCTTAATTAACATTTAAAAGCTTTACAAAAACATTCAACTAAATCAAAACAATTAAATATATGAAAACACGCCTAACAGCTCTCAACTTCATACTTCAATTGATACTTGTGTAACAGGCTATTGTTGTTTCTATTTTTAATATATATTCATGCTGAGCATCCAATATTGTTTGGTGGGGGCGGGTAGTGGGGTACCGCACAATATCAACTGCGATGCGCGGCAACCGCATATTCAAAATATTCGCAAGGAAGCACGTGTGCATGCTCCGATGATTATTATTTGTTCCACAGATTCTTGCAGTAAGACTTGATTGGAACTTGTATTGTGCTGCAACTT
Organism: Deilephila porcellus; assembly: GCA_905220455.2. Lineage (NCBI taxonomy): Eukaryota > Metazoa > Arthropoda > Insecta > Lepidoptera > Sphingidae > Deilephila > Deilephila porcellus. Next base: position 9,053,569 of record LR999977.1, on the reverse strand, counting down.
ATGTTTTGTATTCATGTATTCGGATGAAAGTAAAGATACTTTACGTTTTGTGGCTTTAAATGAAACAAGCACGACACGTAGCTAACTTTCTAATGTTTTGTGGAGTATTGGAGATCTTATAACCGGAGCAAAGCATTTGTTTTTAATAAAGTTCATAGAATTAGACAACGGCGTCATTAGTTTGTATGTGGGCTGTACACCGTAAACTCTGAGTTCAGATTCCCAATCGGAAAATGTTCTTTCTGTTAGCGTTTAGGTTTTTTACCTGTGTTTCTCGGTATGGATATAAGTTTGAAAAATCTCTTAGGATAACAATCTGTGCCCATCATGCCGTTAAGCTCAACTCTAATCACATTTGGAACAGAAATAAGCTCAATGGACTTCCAGTCAAATCATTTAGCAAATTGATTGAATAGTCATGTCCCGATAGATAAATGTGGGATAGGAACAGAAAGAATATTTCTGGCAACAATGTAGATATTGAAAAGCCAGTATTGTGGTGTACAGGTATTTGTAAATCTCATACACAATGTGACGAGGGGGCTGATAAACTAATATTAACAAGCACGTATCACAAACCGCAAGATCATGAAAATTTACTCCGAACCCTCTCGGTATGGCATGGATAACTTCCATGTTTGGCCTCCATACATTATTTATTACATTAGGTTATGGCTTGTTTACATTGGTTGCCTTTTGGCAAACTACCCGCCCTACCGTAGCTAATATGGACAAATTAATTTCCATTCAGTGTTTACTTATTGATGTGTACGCATGGCTCGCATCAATGTTACATGTTGCAGTTCGCTTACGCACGTAACTCATTTGCACATTGCATAATTACATGCCTTTTTGATGTTTGGGCAAAATCAATGGGAAAATAAACTTATTATTATTTATTTATCATACAACGATTCATGATTCCCAAAATAAATGCCATATTTCGAAAATATGTTTTAATAAATGAAGTTGTCTTTAAACTTCATTTACTCGTAGTTCAAAATTAATTTAGTTTAACAAAATGTTTGTATTTTATATTTTATTTTGTTCTTTAATTGCTACCTTCTGTTTAAGACTTACTTAATTCTATACCATTTATTGAGTTGCAATTAATCAAGCAGTTGTAACTAATGCGAAAAAAATAATAATTGTATTATATTTTATCTTTTTAAAATTATTTTCTCTTCAGTTTGAATATACATCAAAGCTTCAGATTTTATGTTTACTTAATATAAAAGTATCTTCCATTATATTTTATCAATCTTAAACTTTGAACTAAAATAATTCATTATCCTGATACGAATAAATTTATTATCCTTTACGATAGCTATTGACTTCCTCACTCAAGGAGATAATTATTTAGTTCATAATTCAAATAGACGCTAAACAATTTCCCAAACTATTCAAGTAGACCATTACAGCAAGTGGAATCATAAACATCAGAATTTGGCTTGTAAATCAACATGGCATACTGCGCTTTCAGTCCGTAATAGCCAATACATGAGATTTAAAGGGTCGTATGAAGTGATTAAAGTAACATTTCCAAGAATTTCGTCGGTTCTCTGGGGTATTATAATGTTGTTATCGGTCACCGAGGGCGCTACAAATTATACGAATTCAGTCGTACAACTTTACTAGTTGATGCGGCGCGGCTTACGGGAAATTATTACGAACTAGCTTTTGATCGCGGTTTTGTTCGCGTGAATGACCTATATAGTGAGATGTAGTGCTTATGTTTATGACACAAAGTGGCTGATGGCTCCCTTCCCTCCATTAATTTGCATTATACTGCAAACAATCATGTTGATCAGTGCTGTGAAATTAACCAATGCTATTAGTATGAACAACGATATTTTTGGTCTTAACTTATACCACAATAACACATAACAAAGATACAACCAAAAATGTTATAAAAACAATACAAGTACGCTTATAGAAAACAAAAAAATAAAAATAGTTGTTGGAATTTACGATCAACAGAAATACTTTACAAAAACGTTTTCAGCAAAATTGTATCTACGATACATTATCTGAAATCCTATCTTTACTATCGAATCAAATGTTCAATCGAAATTACTTTTTTTTGTCAGTCAACTTTTTTTATCTCTGTTTATATTTACAAAATTTTTAAAGCAAGTCACTGAACAAAGTAGCATTAAATTTACGGTTGAGTGAGCACAGCGTAAAACTCGTAAAAGTGCCTCATACGTCAATACCTTTTGAAATACGGTAATGGAAATACGAAATAAAACAGAAAGCAAAGTATGATTAGTGAGTGCCATATGTCCCATTGTCAGACTTTACTGCCGCTCGCTTCTGCAATATCCATTTCAATTCGAAATATATTTAAATATACAAACTAAATGATATTTTCTTGTATTTTGCGGAAAATACTATAACTCAATTATTGTAAAGTAAAGCTATGTTTAAATGAAAACTGGTGTGTTATAAAAGCTCTCGGCTTTTTTAAAACCATCAGTGGTGCATAATTATTGCTTTGTTGGTTGAGTTTTCGTTCGATGCGTTGTGCTGTAAAGCACTAGGTTCGACCTTGAATTGGGGAATTTTCTTTTCGTGAGGTTTCCACAAACATGATTAATTTTTATACGATAGGTAGGTAATTATCTGAGACGTTGCGGTAAATGCTGCGTGCATGGGAAGAGCAGTGCATTTCCTTTGTAAGTAGACAGTTAATCGCAAAATATAATCCAATTCTGACAGCCTCCGTGGCGCAGTTGGTTCAAAGCCGCCTGTAAAACGAGAGGCCGTGGGTTTGATCCCTGCACCGAAACAAATGTTTGTGTGATCACAGGTTTGGGTGTTTTACAGACAGAAAATTCTCTCGTAGTTTCTGATACTCATGACACAAGACTCGATCTTAGTGTGGGGTCAGGACTGTGTATGTGACTGTTGGGTGTATTTATTAAATTCCATTGACTAGTACTACAAAATCATACTAACACAGACCACACGTAAAGTGTAGGACAAATGTAAATAAAGAAACATTACCAAAGCAATAATTTCACGTCTGATTCATTTACGTCGTTTTCAGAAATTAGATTTATGGTGCTTTGTCGATACGTCGGTATACATATAAAATACAGCCTCGACCCCTACCTGACGCAAAAGCCGACTAAAAGGGGTCATCGGGTTCACTGATTGCGCATAGGGGTTGCGTGTACTCGTCTAAGCGACCCCGGGAAGGACAAATGCATGGGTTTTGCTATCGTGACTATCGATAGGAAATCTTGCTGGCTTCAAGCTCTGTTTTTGAAGTTAATTTGTCAGAATTTAATTACGTATTTAATAACGTATATATCTTTTTTTTCCAAAAAATGTTGACTATGATTCGTGTAAAACTATTTTTTTTAATCGGCAGTCAGTTCCTCGACTACTGAAGCTGATGATTTGATAAGTATAATGTAAGAATAGTGTAAAATGAAATGGTTTTAAGTGACCGCATGCGGAATGCATACCATGACTTTTAAAACGACGTTAAAGGATTTCTTTGTTGAGACATTTTTATAACTTTGCCAATATTAAGAAAAATGATTTAACGAGATATTAGTAGGTAACATCTTCTGTACATGCATAGAAAATGTTGCTTTACGTTAATTAATACCAGAATCGGAATGCGTAAAAGACATATAATTTATAAAAATATATTCTTACTCGATACTTCAACGTATATTCTACCTTTGTAATTCAGATAAAACCTCAAATCACGCCACAGTGTAAAATAATTTTCGAAAAGAAAAACTATTAATTCTTCCGTGAATTGTTGAACATAAAAATAAACTTAACAAACGGAATCCGTAACGGAGCGATCGCAAATGAAATCGAATGGGAAATAGGAAATGTCTGGTCACAATCCCACTTTTTATACGAGAATGTGGAAAAACAAAGGCAATACAGACGTATGAGATAATGGAAGCATTGCACGTGGAAGATTAAACCGTTATTATCTAACAATGTTTATTCATATTATATTTCCTTTATTAAGTGTAAAATGGAGATTTGTTTTCTAAAAGCGTTTATCTGCGAGTGCGTTCACGTAGGATTTTGTTTATTATCACTTTTAGTGTGGTACAGTGAGTATATATTTTCAGTGATAAATATTGGAGAAAAGAGCCTTCATCACTTTCAGTCTCTTTAACTTTACTGCTGAGTATAGGCCCCCCCTCAAAAGGTTTTACAGCGATCTGGTGAAATATTGAATTCAGCATCTAAAACAATAAGCTTTAACGCTAACAGTATTCTGAAAATGATAATGGACCGCTGTGACTGTCCTCTAAAAAAGATGTGGGTGGAACTAGTTATAGGTATAATAAAATAGAATTGTATTACTAACATAGTCATATAAAATAGATAAATAAATTATGTCACTAACATTCTATGGAATTTATTATTCTGAAATAAATTATGATTTGATTTGATTTGATTTTAAAGACATATACATTTAATATAACAGTACGGCTCAACTAATCATGAATAGTTGACTTGCTATCAGATCACTAATTAGAACTTAGGTACTTATAGATGCAAATTCTAGCCTTTGAGGATGAAAACGGTAGGAGCAAGGTAGATAAGGGATTATTGAGTCACTGGCAATTTCAATACTCGAACTCTACGCAATATCAAATCTGTTACGTCGGTTTTCTATGAGAGAGATACGGCCCGGGCGAGTTCGTAAAGGTGTTCTATAAAGCAATTAAACTGCCTTCGTCATTTAAGCATTCCTTTCAACTAGGTGCATTTCGTTGTCAACAGTCGGTTAAAATGTATCGCAATTAATCTTAGAGCAATAGTGAACTCCCCTTAGAGCACGGCACAGCCAAACACCGATTTTTATTAATTTTACATAACAGATAACTATGTATGTGCTATGAAAACAGAATTTAGCCAGATTACGCGCTTTTGATTTTTCTTCTAAATCTCTTATCTCAAATTGAACTTAATCTACTAATAAAGAGAAGTCTTCGATAGAGTAGCCTAAAAACTTTTAATTTAAGAAAACAAATTGTTTGCAACCTAGGTTAAAGGAAGATTTAATAAACAATTTTATTATAGTTCCTACCTAGTTTATTATTCTCGAATTTTAATAAGAATGCATATAAAGTAACATAGTGAACAGCCCAACCCTCGCTAATGCAAGATTAAAGTCCGGTGCAGTAAGTTCGTATTGGCATGTAGGGACGCTTCTTAATTCGCATGCACACGCTACGTGGCAACCACCTCATGTTATGATTAATGTTCACTACACGGGACGGCGTCATACCAACACCCTCTAGTTAACAAATTAATCATTTATCACTCATTATTGAAATTACAGTTGAAAAATACACCAGCAACATTTTTTGGTAAAAAAACAATAGCTGATAAGTTAAATGCGCAAGGGTTTCATTAAAAAAATGCATCGTTTTATAGTTGGAATTTTTAATGGAAGGAAAAAAACAGTAAAGATTTTTTTCAATTCACGTTAGATTGAACCGTTTGACGTAACATCGTCCGCACGTAGACCACACCGGGAGGGATATATTGCACAGTAATTTCCAGGTTTCATATTCATTTGTCTGTTTTGTGCGAGATCAAAGTGTGTGAAGGCCTTTTATGTTCATCGTACGTTCGTTTTTAGTGTTTATGTTGAGTTTTTACTATGGCTTGTTTTTGCATTGCGTTTAGATGTATATAGGTAGATTAGATGGCAGACTAACGGGTCTTAGGCTAGTCTTTGTGTTTAAATATTATGTACGTGTTATTGAATTTTTTGGTAGTAATTATTTACATATCAATTAATATTGATTAGATGCCTTATCTACTTGGCTATTAATGATGTAATCCTTTTTTTTGTTTAGATTTTACCTTTAATATTTACTAGTAGAGTACATTTCACCATTTACCAAACATCATCTCGGCATTTTCAATTCAATATTTAAACTGTTACCAAGATAAATTCTATTTTAAAAGGCCTGCACCCAACTGTAAGGAAAACAAACCCTTTGATTTAATAATATAAAAGCGATCAGAGTTCTCAAGGTGGCATAGAGATTTATCGCAGTAGGCTCGACCGCTAACGACGGCCGGCGGTGGCGGCGCGCCGACCCCGCTGACTGATGTTCCACATTTGTTTCAACCGATTTACTTTCCGTGTTCACTCACATTTGTATAATCCCGTCGAAGAATAGCTTTCGCATACGATTTTAACTCAATCACGCCGTACTTCATTAATTCCGAACATATTACTGGTATAAAATTCGACAGGCGGCGTTCACCTCAGGACAAAGTTTTCATTAGGAGCGGGCGTAAGTTTGCGGCGAGTGTGCGAGTGGGAACGTTTGGCACAACGCTGATAACACAACAAACAACTTGTTACAAACGTGTTTAGTTTTAGTTATTGCTTCGAGTTCGACGCTTTAACTCATTGGTCTAATAATGAAGAGGGTACAGGCGGGCGCAGTAATTAAGCTCGGTTTTGTAGTATTTACGACGGAAATCGTTTTTCCAATACAATTAGTTTGGGAAACTTATATTGCGTTCTTTATACAGCGGTAACTTAGCGGAGGTTAAGTTGTTTGATGTTTATTGTGAGTCTGGCACAACAGATAACTCGACCGGCGTAAATTAAGCCACACCGAGTAGCGCGATATTGGTTTGCAACTTTAACAATTAAATTAGTGTGGTAGCCTCATCGGTATGGCAGCATATTATTGCATCAAAGAGTGAATTGATTACTTGAATTCATGCAGTATTACTGGTAATGATTGTGATTTTTTTTCTTTTGCTAAATAAATTAAATTATTATAATTCATGCAGTATTGCTGGTAATGATTGTGATTTTTTTTCTTTTGCTAAATAAATTAAATTATTATAATTCATGCAGTATTGCTGGTAATGATTGTGATTTTTTTAAAGCTGCAAGGTTGGTAAAACTGTATGATATAAAGGGATGTATGTGCAACGATAAAAATGTTTACTTGTAATACGTCACAGAGTGCATTCGGATCAAATTTTACACAAGGCTTCGTCAAAGTGATACAAGATTAAATTACGTGCGCGCCGGCCTGCACGCGGATGTCCGCTGGCTCTAACGTTTTTTTTGGTACATTCGTTTGCTGCATGTCAAACAAACCTGTAAACCGAAATCAAATTGGCAAATTTATTTGGATTGGTTTGGTGCTGCTGAAATATATCTTGTTTGGTGTCATTGCATGAGTCGCTGTGAGGTAAAAATAACGTTACATCTAAATTATAAGTAGGTAATGAATTCATGACTATGTGATTTTGGGGCAAAAATAAAACAAGGGTATCTTTAAATATTTTTCTGCGCTGTAAAATTATTCCGAAGAGATGTCTCATATTGTTTATAATGGAGTATAATAATGATATTTTCAAACTATTCTTAAAAGGAGTAAACATATAAACAACGTGAGGTAACAAAACACATCTCGAGACGAGTTCTCCACTAGCGAAGGCGAGGTGAAAATGTTAGATGTCTTTTATACCTATGCCTTTTGTAGTGTGTCCGTTACACGATGTTAGGCAAAGGGGCAGGAAAGGGAAGCGGTTTATCTGTGCTCCGGAACTCAGGAAGACGTACGCTCGCTCGGCTCGGTCCCGCCGAATTCCTTTAGGCTTTACACTCGTAGGAAACGGCGATTATACTTTAACCTATTTAAATGTCCCTTAAACCTATTTAAACGACCTTCTAAATGTAGTTATCGGTATAATAACTATACTCTTAGATCCATAAGTTACTGTGTTGCGTCTGGGTTGTTTTTCGTTGTTTTTTATAGCCATGACACAAGACTGTTATCTTAGTGTGGGGTCAGGATTATGTATGTGGCTGTTAAATGTATTCATTTGTTTAAGCATCAAGCAATGCAAGCTAAGAATAAATTATAGCAATCTAAGAACTGTATGGAATTAATAAAATCATACGTAAAGTAAAGTTTCGTGTTGGTATTTTTATTTAAATGCTCTTATGTTTTTAACAATGGGCAAGGAATTTAATAGATGGCCAAATTATTGACTTATTTTTTGTCCTTAGTCCTTATAACTAGTAAAAACAAGGTCAATTACATTTAAAATTACTAATTTCAATTTTCGTAATAATGCATAAAATATATGTTCAATTAAACATTTCTAGGTAAATGTTGCCCGTAAATAAATGCATTCAAAGCGTATGAAAATTTCCTCTTATAACGTTTGTTTGTTGCATCGTTTTATTTTCTTATCTCAAGGAAATGTTTTGCTGGCTTTGTCTCCTTTGCACAACAAAGCGCGCACCAGACGTCGGTCGACCTTCAGGGACCGATTTTAAACGAAATACTAAGATTCCCCTCAACACTAAACAGTTTCAAAGAATGAAACTTTAAACGAAATATAAATGCATACACTTGTGTAGGCAGCGAGCTTCTTGGTCGTGTTGGTGTTTTTCCATTTTTAATGCAATTTGTCGCGTATTGACTGCCTTAGAACACATTTTGAATATTTCTGTCTTCGATTTATTCTACGACATTATTAGATGACGAACTAAAAGATTTCCACTATTAATTTTTATTTTATTTGGCGAGTGTGAAGAGTCGGTAGGGGTGGACCTCACCGAACCAAATGGGTGATACCCTCAACAAGGGTCAGGTCAAAAGTACCCTGAACCGACGAGAATGCATGAAGAAAGTGGATGAAGCGAAGGTAATATATCAGGATCGAGCAAAGTGGCTATAGTCTCTGCCTACCCCTATGGGATACAGGCGTGACGATTATGTATGTATGTATGTACATCAACTAAAGTACTACTCATTCCAATATTATCAAGGTGTAGCAAAAAATATTGTGCTTAAACAAATACCATGTCAAAAGAACAAAGATGGAGAAACTGCACCGTCTCCTGTTTCTGGCTAACAAATAAGTAAGTAGAGAGCGAAGGTGGAGTTGCAGCGATTACAAGGCGCACGTAAATGTCTACTCACAAGAAATACGAGAAAAGCTAATGACGCTATTTCCTTTAGCCGACCGCACTGCAGCTACACTCCAAATATAATTTTTAAAGGTGTTCGCTTCCGATAGGTAACACATAAATTTAAACTGCGATAGTAATAGGCCACTGTTGCTCCGGTTTGATTTAAGACCGGGGCGAGCTGAAAATGCACACGATATCTGATTGTGGACTTACTATGGGACTATTTGTTTCATGTTTTTGATAATAGTACGCTTCACTGAGATATTTCATGTTTCATGACCAGTTTTTGAAATGTGTCCTTTTATGATAATTAAACACTAAAATTGGAACGTGGTGTGCGCAAATTATAATCAAACACACAAACTGGCTTTAACTAATGTATCGATGCCAAACCATAAAAGTTTTTAGATTTGAGTGCGGCGTTGGTTACTTTTAATCACGGAAGAATTCATTCTCTTTCTGAAAAGGATCATCTTCTATGACGCAATGGATTTTGTAGAATTAGCAGGTATGACCTAGCTCTATCTTTAATAATGATTGTATTTAATTAACAAAATACAATCTACACAATTTCGAGGAAACCCAAATTTTAGCACAAAACATAAATGTAGAAGAGAAACAGATTGCCATCGTAATATTGCTTAGAATATAACTAAAATAATAACAAGGACAGACGCAAGCCCGGGCTTGTACGGTAAACAAATACTCGTTGAAATTAACTGTGCAGAACCGGGAACATTCGGACGCCACACTTTACTTAAACAGACGGAAATAAAAAACCTGCAAGTCACCGTTAAGCCCGCCATGTTGAATTTAATACAATTAATTCTAATGGGGACTAGACGGCGACTGTAGATTTGTAGAGTATTGCGGAAGGTCTACTCAAGACCTTAATGATGAAAAGAAGAGTACATAACAGCAACTGTTTTTTTAAAAGGTAAATAATACGACTGCTTTCGAAACAATATGACTTTCTAAGTGCAGGTCGTCACGAACAGACGTTATTAGAAGAGGCCTGAATGACGTCAAGTTTCTCCAGAAATTGGCCAATACTGATAATTTCTCGCTACAGCTCATATAGAATGGATTGCATGGCCAGAGAATTAAACTTAAGCTTAGCTTACTGCCTCTAATCCTTGTTTGCTGCCACCATGGAGATTTTACATGCTATAAATAACATCTCAAGATTTCATTACACAAAATTATATTGCGTACGGTATAAACCCATGCGATATAACTTCGCAGGTAACATTTTTCTTCATTGCGTCATTGTACTAGCCTCTACTAGAGCCGACATCTTCAACAAATTCCGTGCTCGAGTCTCGTAAATATTTATGGAGGTTTTGTTATTTTAGTAATTAAATTAATTCATAATAATTTAAGTTTATTTCCTAAAATCATATTATATTGTTTACTCACTAAGCAGAAATGATTTGACGTGTCTTTTACACACAAAAAGGCTTTTTGTTTTCAACCGATTTCATAATATGGAGGAGGATATATACATATATATTTCTCCGATTACTTGAAGACGCCTAAACCGATTTTTAATAATAATTATACTGACAAATGTATTGGTAATTTTAAGCTGCGAATTGAGGAACACATTTTCTGGTACACGTACTTTCTTCGGCTTCTTATAATAAATATAAGTTGTAATTGATATGCTTAATGCTACAATATTTTTATTTTTCATTTAAATAAACAATAATATGAAGATCAAAAATATCAAGTTCGGGAACTTGGTTAACCAAGCGTGAAGTGCGATATTTCCCCCTGCGACGACGCAGCCCTCTGAAAGGAAAATGAACAAATTTATAAACACCTTTTGCATTTCAACCAAATCAAAAACTAATAAACTGCACAATGACTGTTGCAAATGAAAATAAAACGCGCTGTACGTTCAAAAAAGTGACAAGTAAACAAATAACTATTTTTTAAAACAGACAAATTATAACCCATTCCATTATTCTTTTAAATCCCCTGCGAGAATGAGTAAAAACAAACAAGAGAAAAATTTAATCTCCACGGGACTGATTCATTCGCCGTCTTAATTAACTTTCCAATCAGAGATAAATAAAGTTTAATTTTACAAAATATGAGGTTTCTGTTTATTTCATAGGCAATCTAACCAACTAACGTGATAGTGCATTATTTTATTGAATATGCATATAGTATAAGCGCACGCCGTCCATGATGAAATCCGCCGTCCATCTCAAGTTTTTTACGGCAAAATCTATTGCCATTTCGGACATCAATCACAGTCCTCGAAAACTCGTACAAGATTTAAAAAAACTAAATACGCATATAAAATCAATACGCACATAAACACACTGCCACTGAACAATTGAGACTATACAATATTTTACATCTACAATATATTATACGTTGAAAAAATTATATAGGCGGGTACAGCTAAAAAAAAATGATGCGCAAATATTAAAAATGTGTGTAATATTGCACCTGGACGTTATATTTGACGTGGGTCGACTTGCATGTATCACCTCGACAGCGCAAGTAAATTTCTGTCGCTTGAATAAATAATGGCGTCGTTTGCGTCACAACAATTTGTTCCTACTTGGTTTAGCTCATGAATGTTTGAATATTTTCTTACTATCACCACTCATAACGTTTGTCGTGTGCTCCCGCCTTCATTTATAACGTCGGCTTAGCTATGTGGAATCAAGTCTTTACATTTTTATATCGTGCTTTAGGGACCATGATAAAAATAACTTATAGATGTTAGAGATACCTACACTAAAACCCATCTAGAAAATACATATGATTTGAACAGTTATTAGCCAATTTTTAATTATATCATCTTATTATCACATTTTTTGTATTTTGTATCAGCCCATATATGTCCCACTGCAGGGCACGGGCCTACTTTACAATCGAGGGTACGTATTGATTACTATTACGATCATAATCTTCAGCCACATGAAGTATGCTGCTGAATATAGGAGTTCTTCTAAGATTTTCACAGCAACTTATTGGAAGCGGTCTGAATCGAGCGTCTTTATAAAACATTCATAAGGAGAAAAAACATGTTCTAAATTTGAACATTATCTTTTTATATCACATATTAATTTATAGTTTTAATGGTTCTTATAGTTTTGCTTACAATAGGTGTGCAAACCCTGCGTTCTATCGACCGTTCAGCGGCGGTTACCCACAAACAAAAATTCCCAAGGAGCAGTGACGTCAGACGGCCGCTCGTAAAATCAAAAAGTTCAAACTTCATTACCAGGTGACCTTATTGTTCTGATCATAGACCGTATAACTAGGTTATGCAAAACAGGTAAATAGGTAATTCAGAAACATTGTCCATGAATATTTTTCATTCATCATTTTTTTTCGATATGCACAATTCTCCAGATTTTTCTCGGGTGGTGAATTTCATTATCTTATGAGAACTTTGTTAATTAATTACCAATGCGTTTTTTTACTAACACGAATAGATTAATAAGTAATGCCCTACCACTCTTTAAGTCCAGCAATTTACCTAGATTTCTGTCAAAATATTTGAGTGTATAAAAGTGAAGGTAATTAATTACTTCACAATAAAGTTACGGAGTTTATTTATTTATTTATTTATTTAACACTTTGTACATTTCAACGGTACAGGCGGACTAAATGCCTAAGGGCATTTTCTCCCAGTCAACCTTTCAGTTTACCTGAAATAATAAAAACATTACAAAATAACAAAAACAATGTGTTTTACAAACATATTAAAACAAATTCCGACAGCAAATAAAAACCACAACACAAAAAACATTTTACAATTGCTGGACATGAAATTGAAGATATAATATTAGTAAACATAGCGGGATAGTGGCAAAGAGAGACGTTTTGGCTAAAGCATTGTAATATATTAAGTGCTAACACGCGAGCCAGCAATAAGTTTGCCTCGCCTAGTTCGCCGCTAGATAACAATTATAAATCTTACTAATACTTCTTACTGTCCACACCGAGGCTATTGTCTTGTACTTGAGATTTCGTGCAAACGATTTTTGGGACTATATTTACAATGTTTTGCTAACTTTAAAATCATACTTTCTAAAACTGTATGTTTTGGGAGTAAACTTAGTACGTTTGTTACGGCATAAGATGCAATAAACTTAGGCATAAAACGTTGCCTTTTTTTTATCTAACGGAAAACTGTTAAGCTCCCAAGAGAATGCCGAGATGGATATACCAATGTCATTGCTTTCTAATTCGGTATGCTTGTAGACGTAGCGGCTGGCTTGGTAAAGACAGACAGAGAATGTCCCAGGGTATGATTTCCCTGATTTCTTCCCTGTGACCACCTGACATGGAAACATGAGTTCTCTACCTGACGTCAATTATTTCCCTAAATCACCCATCTAATCATGGGCGTAAGAAGTATATTTTCATAACCAAAAATTTATAGATTATTTTTACTTAGTGACAGCTGCAGAGACCCACAGTTCAAGATCTGTGTATATTACAAGATCTTTAAGAAGCCTCATAACCCGATCGTGAACCAAATATTTTACAAGAACAAAACACAGCTACTATTTAATACCGTGAAGGCTTTGTAACAAGTTGGCAAGAGGTTCATTGGCGATGAAACGCCGGCAGGACAAAGTGCAAAGCTTGGAACAAGGCAGGACTCAAGGTTGTCTTGTACAGTTTATAGAATGCTAGCTTTTGCCTGCGAGCTACTCCGTCCGCATGCAAGTTTAACTGAATAAAAGTATACCCTGTATTTCTTGCTTTCTTCGCTTTCGCATTAGATGAGTCTAGGTTAATGTTTTTTAGTGATTTTTCGGAATTTAATAATAAACCTGGACACATTGAGTTGTATTATATGTAGCAAAAATAAGTAAGTTACGAATTTTTTTTTTTTTTTTGTCAGCTTTAGTAATACAATTGGTAATGCGCCGCTTGAGTCGTAACTGGTCACTTCTCCAACAAGGGTTAGTGGTGTTTGTCATTTCCTATTCCGGACGTTTATGGACATTAAAATGTATTACAGTTTTAAAGCCAATACATATGAAACATAACATTATATATTTTTGGTTTCTGTACTATGGGTGTAACTGCCGGCTAGACTGATTTGGTTCTCATTTTGATAAATCAAAGTTAAGGATCCTAATCATTGTTAAGGCCACGGTATATTAAAATCTTGTTAATTTAACATTACCATTAAATGATTTCTATCGAATACCACTTCCCGACGTACTTCTGGTACAGGTTTACAGACACCATAAAAGTTCCAATTTAATATTTAAGGTAGGAAGCTGTAAAGCATTTCCGCCTTTGAGGAAACAATTCTGATCGCAATTTTTACATGTTAAAGTTTAGTATTTTGTGTAAATTCATAAATTTCTTGGCAATGTATGCACCTTTGCTCGTTGCCAATATATTTCAGTCAATAATGAGCACTCAGACAGAGAGTGTTAGCATAAGTACTTGAACGATGTGAAATAAATTGATTTGTGTCTATAGCCTTTATTCTCTTAAAAACATATTTTATTAAAATACTTTAACAGATTTTATTATGAATGGAACCGCTTAATTTCCCGCCCGAATAAAAGTCGCAAAGCAGTCAAACAATCCAACTTTACATTATACTCTTAGTTACAAATTATTTACTTAATGAATGGCTAAATAAATATACAATTCAAATGAATCCAAGCTATTAACAAGCTCACATAACAAAATAGCATAACGCAAAAATGCGAAAAAAAAAAATACGCAGCACAAGAGAATATTCACATCCGTCGACGTGGACAAGATATCATAAAAGCATCAAGAAGCCATCAGAGTTAGTAACGGGTTGTTTCCACAAAGGACCTTGATATTTTTAGCCATTTTGGGGACATAAATGCCACTTCACATTATGATTCAACCACTCACACTTATGTTGCGTGTTACGGCTGTTCCGTTCTGCACTTACAAATGGAGATTTGCACTTTATTTTTAAATGTTGTTTTGTAGCGACGAGAAAAATAAATAGTCTTTATTTGTTTAGCCTTTGATAAGATTTTAGAATCACTTAACTATGACGGCTTTGATATTGCATAAATTATGAAAGGATGTGATAGAGAAATCATGTCGCAAGAAATCCCCTCTATAACAAAACAGATCGTTTGTTACTTCTAATTGCCATTATCTTGCTCGGCCTCAAGATCCGTCTTACTACTACATGTCTTCCTCTCGTATACCAATATCACAATTACGATAATCTACTTATACAAAAAGTTATACAGGTAAGGCAAATTACTGCAACATCTTTCTTATGAGAACCATTCTTAATCCATCGTCGTCATCACCATCCAGTGTGTAATTCTACAATAAGACATAGGTAAGAGCTTAGTTCTCATTATACTTTAAATGTCATACTTGTTGAAGCTGAATCTTTTAATTTTATTTTAATATTTTCTTCCAAAATATGGTTTGGTTAAAATATGAATTGCCACTTCATGTTACGGTGCAGCGGAAGTATTGGAACGATGACTGCGTTTCTCTATAGGGACAAGTCTGCGACGCTCCCCATTCTGTAGCAATGTTTATATCAGCTTAAAAGGCGAATTCACCGATCGGGACGTTTCCTTTTCAAGCATAAAAGAATTTTTAAGAAATAACGGTTGTATTTGAATAGCACGGCATATTCGCGAAAGCTTTCGCCGGTTTAAAACAGCAATGTCACCAGCCTTTTGAATCTTACAATGTTAAATTTTATATAAGTTGCAGTTTTAAACGGTTTTGTTTCTGTTGCGCCGCGACGGTTTGTTTTCATATTGTATGTAGCTGCTTCAATTTCTTTTTTATTGAACGTATATTCAATGTTATCTACTCTAGTTGCGTAGTTTTATAAATCCATTGTTAGAAAAGATATAAATTTAAATCCTAATTGTGTCATAAAAGAGATTGTTAAAATAAAGTGTTTGCTTATTAATTTTAATGATATCTAAATCCCGCTGACCGCGTGCCCCTCGGCACAAGTGCGCTTCTTATAAAGGTCCGACGGAAGCACAAAGTTCACCTCTCATGATAATCACTCCACAGACCCCACTTGAAATGGCGCGCAAGATAAACGAGACTGCTCTTATTTTTTGTTCAGGTATGGTGAGAAAACGTCGGCGGTTATTTTTGCGGAAATTGTGGCTACAATGTTTAACAGGGAATCACGCTGTGTAAATACACTTGTGTTTGCGAATGTTTTAGCTTTATTCGTTTAAATTTTATTCGTCATTGGTTTGACGACTGTATGGGCTGTAAATGTGAGGGCATGGGTTCGGTTTTAATTTGATTTGGGATTTTTTTTTGGCTTCGAAAAATGTCATTTAATTTGGTTTAAAGTTCAATATTTATGTAAACTGTTACCGTCTGGCTAGAATTTACGCTAATTACTTTTAGAGGTTAGCAAGAACCAAGAACCTTGTATAAAAACTATTATAACATTTCGTGTGTGACAGAAGAGTTTCAAGTGGGTGCACAAAAAGCAACATTTTTATTTACAAACCTTAAAATATTTTATAAATTCATCCATATAATATTCTTTACCATAACAGCAGTAAGCAGGCTTACACGCATTTAAACCATTTGATACAATAAAAATATATAAAATAATATTTTTGCCAACGTTACCCTATGACGGGAAGTGAAACCATCATTCAGGCCAATATTGAATTATTTATAAACAGACATTGAATGGAAACTGAAGTGTGTTTTGACACCAGCTATTGACTGCATACTTATGACTTCTGACTGATGGCCTTCCATTGTGTCTTCGCCTTTGTTAGCTATTTCGTTATAAATGAACCGAAACGATTGTCATTTATCAAATACTTTAAGATATTCGCTTATTTCTAAAGTGATTAAAGAATATCTTTTGTATGACAAATTTCATTTTGGATTTTCTCATTGAAATTGTGTCGGATATTAATGTGACGAGACAACAAACGTTGCAGCAAGTCGCTAAATACAGGCATTTTCTAAAGACTACAATGGATATTCTTGGTGGAAATCGATCAGCAGTAGACTACCTGTGGCTGAAGATGATAATGTGATGATTAGTGTCAGAATCTACAGATTCGATTAGTACGCAAGATACATTTGCGTGTAATGGAATGGAATTGAATACAATAGATAGCGATTTTTTTTGAACAAATTTTTATGTTTGTGTGTGCGTTGGAAAATACATATAAAACCTAAAATAGATTACAACTCTTACCTGATTTAAAAATTACAAAACGACTAAATACTTTGACATTAGTAAACAGTTTTTTGCAAGACAAAAAGATCTCATTCTCTTTGCTCCGTATTCGAAGACTCAAACAATTTAGACAAATTGTGTGAAAAGGAACACGCGGCGGGTCTTTTTTACTTCATCAGGTGAAAAGTGGAACTTAGGGGTGATTTTTATAATTTTTTATCAAAAGTTATTAAATTATTTCCTTAAATTTTAATTTTATATCATAATAGTGATGTTTTGATCCTTGGAGTAGGCCTATATTCAGCAGTGGCTTGCTGTAGCTAAAGGGCGAGAGAGAGAGAGAGAGAGAGAGAGAGACAATTATTGTTATCATCGGTACGTCATTAAACAATGTTTAAGTCATGTATCATCTGTTGGTGTGTGGCGAAACAGGATTAGTCATCACTAACACTCATTTATATTTACAAGTTAAGGTGTAGCATATTTATTCCTAGTGAATTGGCAAATGGAAGGAGAAGGAATATAATCCTAACATTTTAGGCGTGCGTAAATCTAGTATATGAAGCAAAAGAAACAGTAGTATTACATCGTCTAGCCGCCCTAGTGCCGCCATTATGCAATGATACTATGCACTATTTGCTTTGTGCGAAGCTATAATCGCATATTCCTTTGGTATTCAGAGAACATATCAGGCAGCCATAATAAGCCATTACGTAAATCAAATGCGATCCAACCTTCACAATTGCATTGGAAAACAAACTGAAGCTTCGATAAAATATTCAATTTTAAAACGGTTATTTCCATAAGCATATCATATTTTCTTTTTGTTCGTTATTGCAACAAAAGCGATAAAAAGCCGCAACCCGTAAGCGGTGTAGAATCCACTTCGGGTTATTTGCATACCTATCTACTTGTAAACAAATCTAGCGCGCGAACCGAGGCTGTATGATCGAACGGACCACAAAATTCAATTACGTGGCAGACAAAATAAAAACGTCCCAGGCTGCACCGTATCGTTGATTTGCTTTCACTTTGTTGCTTCGCGTTCTATCTACATACACAGCGTTCATATTGTCACCGGCAAACTTTTCTATTTCACATTTTTTACGTCTCAAATGGAATGTAGCTAACGCCAGCGGTCGGCGAGGTAATTGGAATTCATGACAATATAATTTATTCAGTTGCTCTGAAAATTGAATGACGTTTTCCGATTTTAAAGTTCGGTAAATTGTTTGTCGAACATGTTCTTACGAGTACATGACATATCGTAAGAGCATGGGGGAACAAATTCGAAAG
This sequence comes from Deilephila porcellus, assembly GCA_905220455.2. NCBI lineage: Eukaryota > Metazoa > Arthropoda > Insecta > Lepidoptera > Sphingidae > Deilephila > Deilephila porcellus. Next base: position 9,035,126 of record LR999977.1, on the reverse strand, counting down.
AATCGCTATTTCGAGATATTACCGAAAGAGAATTTAATAGGATTGTTGTTCTTGAAAGCAACTGCCATTAATGTTGTTTTCAATTTCTTATTCTCGAAAGGTTTTCTAAACTTTACAAAGTCAAAACTCTATTATCAAAATGATTCATAAGAACAAGTAATTAAACAAAACTAATATATTTGTTTAACATTAATTAAAACACGATTCATCCAGTAACTGACTTTCGGTCTGGAAATAATGAACGAATCCAATACTCGGTCGACACCAGACACTTTTATTCAGATTTGATGAAGTTTAATTGAAAATCTCCAGGGAGGACACAAGACAGTCAATTTGATTGACTGTAGGAAATTACCTAAACATCTCCACTCATACAAATACTAGACACTTCGATTAAATATTGCAACATTTTGTGAAACGGGAAGTGCCAACTTAGTTTAGCGACACGTTAACCTTGTTGTGGCAAGATGTTTTCTCTCGAACGCATCGTGAATTTTGTAGCAGTTATAACGTTGGTACAGCAACGTTCTGCTATTGTGAAATATGTCAAGAAAATAATGGCGTACAAGTTTCGTGAAAGCGTTCGCCGTGTCGACGGTGTGCTACCACAATGTTCAGAGATGAACGTTTACTTCGGTTTTTTGAATGACGGCTCTTATTTATTATCCATTACCTTGAGAAACAATAAATACACGCCTAAGCATTCTTCATTATTAAATTGAACACGAGTAATATGCTTAAAAATCATTCTTATTTCAAACGCTTTTTATGTTGAACTCGTACTCGTCTTACGCTATACCCACCTTAAGTGTTTCAGGTGGAAATGAATTAATTCTATTTTACACTAGAGTGCTTTAAAATAAGGAGGCGCTTTCTTGCAGTAGGAGAAATACCCCGTGAAATTAACTTCTGGATTCAGTAACACTGGACACCTCTCAGGTACGAAAGACAAATGGCCGGAGGGGCAAGATTGTACGCCGTACTTACTTACATGAACGAGACTTTTTATACTATTTAGATAAAATATGTAGTCGCTTTGTTTACATAAATATTAATATTACCATGGTAAATTAAGATTTTCGGCCTATGTCTTATTTATTTATTTATGTCTTCCACTACATTTATAAAATAGTCTGAACAAAATATAGGTATGAAAATATAATATGTGTGTATAAATGTACTTATAAAATAAATAGCTAAGAATCAGTTAGTTTTGTTACTTTAAAAAATCAGTTCAGGGTAAAGTTATTTTAAAAAAAAGCTTTGTATGCTTCTTGTTCTATTTTTTGTTACTAGGTTTAAAATTATAAAAGACCTCTTACACGGAAAACCAACTGTTATTTCATTATTCCTTGAATTCGTTTATATCCTTTTTACTTATACAAAAAATAGATAATTAATCTGGAAAATTAATTAAATAGGTTACAATAGGGGTCCCTTAATATTGTGTTTACTAAACAAAATGTATTTGAGGAAAAACCTTGTTTAATTAAAAGTTTGTAGTTTGGATGAATATTGAAATTAGAATTAAGGAAAAGTGTTTGAACTTGTGTTAATTTTAGCTTCTTATTAACAAAGACGATGACTTACCAATCATTTGTTCAATAATAAAAAAATGTTTTTGGGGAAAAGAAAAACTGTAATAAATAATTTCTAATAAAAATTGGAGATGTTAATAAAAAATTGTTATAGATATATTAATAAAAAAAATGGAAAATGGAAATCATTGTAAGTGTAAAAGCAATATTCAGTGACTTTTATTTAATTACATTTAGGTGTTATTTAATTTCGGTTTTATTACAAAACCTCGGAGTGTGGTGAATGGTGATAGGCGTATTGTACTTGTTCCTCACTTGAATTCTTAACGTGGTTGGCGGGCGTTCATAAAAAAGACAATTTCCCTTATTGCCGCAATCTGTTACACATGCTCCGCGCAGGGTTATGTGTGCAGCCGCCCTCATAAACGACAAAGTAAACTATAATTTATTGCGCAAATTTAGGGTCAAACATCACAGTTATAAATTACTTTAGTATATTATTTGAACTAACTGGTCACACGACAATAAGTTAACACAACGCTACGTTAATGGGCTTTTACATCGTTTGCTTTTGGCAGTTTTTGTCTCCTGTTTATCGTTTATAGGCTGTGGTAAATGTACTTTATGGTTGTGAACTTCACATGTTAGATATTGTTTTGGTTAATTTGGTCTATGGTTTATGATTTTGATACTGTGTGCCGCGCAAGGTATTGTTTATTGTAACTTTCGTTAAAAATATCGTTATGTAACAATATTTTAGTGAACAGTTTTAAAAAGTAATATGACTTTAAAATAAATCAATATGTTTTACATTATGGAGTTCATTGAAAACTAGTATATTTTGACTACCGTTTTCTTATTTAAAAAAATACTTAAAGAAGCAATGGCTTCCTACATATCCAGAAGTTACCTTCAACTCTGGAAATTATTTTCAATCCCTTTGATTTATTATGATTAGCGATACGACCGCTTATAGACAGTTGCAAAACCAAACAACACCATAAATTACAAAGCAATGCTTGGCATTCCACTGCGCTCTCCATCCAAAAATGTTTTTATTTTACTGTTATGTTCAAGTGACTGCATTGTAAGTAATGGTGAATTCAAAGGATCCCCAGGTGTCGACTAGGTCAATACAATTCAGCCAACCAGCTTGAAACTGAATGTACACTGGCTGTTTCAGGAATGCAACACGTTACTTCGGTCTCTGGTGGGTTACACCTTGTGAACCGTTTTCACGATTTGGATAAATACCAATTTCGAATATCTTGCTACAGATTTGGACATAAAGATAAAATTGAATATGATCCGATCATTAGTCTATTAGCAACGTTTATGAGCTGTTTGAGGTTCTGGGTTGGAAGCCAGATCGAGCAAGTAAGTTGTGTGTAAGTTTTTCAGTTCCCAGGGCAGGTGGATTTGTTTTCAACACCCTATCATATTTTGGGATGGCAATAAACACAGCAAACTATAGGTGACATTAATGTCACTACTAGCTATTCCTTCGGTTTTTGTATGTATGTAAAAAACCGCCTTAAATATATCCAGGTTATCGAGGTACAAAGTAACTGTTGTGTGGCTATACTCGTATCAGTGTTCCGTTTACTGTCAACATTTTTGCCAAACACTGCAAAGAATGCATGCTTCTTGGTACTGTGAATTCTGTTGATTTAATCCAAACTTTTCCCTGTGTAAACAACAGAAATTTGTGAATAAAGAGGCGCAACTTTCAGAAAAAAAGAAAGTTAAAGGCATTTGATTCTTCTCACGTCTCCAACAATATGGAGTCGTCATGACAGCTAAGATACAAGTTATTGATTCAAACTTGCCACTAACGACCAAGTTGCGACATGAAAAATGTAGGTAACGCTTTGAAAAATACTAGCTGAAGTTTTGAAAGTCTGAAACATTGCTCTTCTTTTATTCATGCTCTGACATGTGGCGTTCCCCGTTGTGTACAGGCTTTCTTCCCCAACAAAATAAACAACATTTACTTGGAGTTAGGTCCTTTGAGAGGCTGCCCCCTCTGCTAATGTTTTATGAATGAGCTCTTATGCAGTTACGATTCTATATATTTATTGATGCACTTTTAGAGCAAGCACGGCGCCTAAGCTGCTTGCGAGGTGGGACTCAGAGCACCGGCCGCTCTGTGTGTCAACTGTATGTTAGTCTTTTTCATAAGATTTCATATTACTTGAAGGACTATATTCATTCTTACACAGATTCTTAGAACATTTTAAGACCATCCCCACTACTAAGATCGCGTAGGCCGTTCCCTTTATCACGAAAAACTGTACCTATCTCTGTCTCACAAGGAAAAATTTATGCGTTTTCTGGCCCGCCGTACGGTTTTCATACTTTTACTTCGGTTCGGTTTTCAGCTTATTGTAAGGAGCTAAAGCGTTCAATATTTCATGAACAGAATGGTTGCGCATAATCCCTTTTAATTCCACGCCGAACTACCTCGAAGATAACATGGATTATAAATGCCTTAATTCTGTCGTCAGTCAATCTATTGTAACCATTACAGCCAGCGACTTAAAGCTTAAAATGTATTTGTTTACGGGATTTCTTGCGCTCTTTTGGATCCCAAAGGGCCAGTGGAAAACATGAAAGGTAGGCAAGTGGGAATGTATAGGCTGTTAGGAAACAAGCCTTCAGTCGCACCGCGCACATGCTGGCGTGAAGACGAACTCAATGCTTACACTGCGCGCGAAATGGCGGGAACTTTTCGATAACTTTTGTATCAAAATACGCAACGACAATTGATCGCATAACTCGTTAGTTTTTAAAAGAAATTTGTGAAAAAGTAATAATATATAAATGTTTATGTTTTTTGAAAGTGTGTAACAGAACTTTGCACCGTATCTTTGCAGTTTTTATAAGTTAAGTATGTTGAAAAAGTTTATTTGCTTTCTATATTTAAAAAAAATTGATGAGCAATCTAATGCTTTTTTTATAAATGCTAATTATTTTAATGTATGTGTATTTTTTATTCGTAGTATAATTATTTTTCAATATTATTCAAAATATTTCAGTAAAATAATTGTATGCGCATTAAAATTCTGGTTGAATTCCAAAAATCTATCAAATGTAGTGTATATCAAATCGGGAATAAAATATTTCATAAAATACATATTTTTAATAATTACTTTACAGGCTTATTTACTATTTTAAATACATTTTCTCATGCACACTGGAAAGTCAATCACAAAACTAAATTTTTAAAATGGAGTTAAAAATATTTGCCATTCGTAAATTGTTCTCGGGAATCCCATTAGTGTTTCATTCCGTGTTCTACTTTTGCCTTTTCCGATCGACAATAGCTTTTGGCCTGCGACAGTCTTTATGGTGACACTGGCGAGATAGCCGAGCCTTAAAATATTATTAAGCCGCAAACAAAGTTGTAAAGATAGTTCGAGTAAAATTAAACCTATTTTTAAAACTTAGATTATGATTTTAATAGGTTTTAAAAACAGTTCCGCTGTTCACGCTTATATGTTTAAGTAATTCATTTGATTAATCACATTAAATTAATTAACTGCAAAAGTGTTTTTTTACACAATTATGTCTATGATTTTTTTGGTGAATATTTACCAGTTAATTTTCTGTAGTTATATTTGTATAGGACATAATTCCATGAAAAGGTTTGCTCGTAACTGAATTGTCTAATCTTAAAATACAATCCGATCAATGTTCATACTAATATGCACTATCTATGGCATCGCGTGTTACTGACGTCATTAGCGTGACTCAAAATTATTATTCAGTTTAAGCTTTAAATTCATTGATGCAATATAAAGCTAAATATTACTGAAACGTAACAAACGAACCATTTGAAACTAATCCAATCGTTTATCAAGTAAAATCACAAAACGAGTCTACCATAAATTTAAACAAAATAGTGCCTGCGAAATTCCCTGTGGAAATAATATTCGGACAAATGAAAATTCCGACCGATGCATTCGGGATCGCGAGCACCGCGCGGAGGCTTTAATTCCCTTGACTGTTGCGAATCGGCGCATGTTTTTTCATTAAAACGCATTCAATACGACGACGACGTGGCTTTGGAAAAGCGGACCTTTTCAAAAAATATTTCCCTGACATTCTACCGCGCAGTGCGCTCGTTTCATTCGCAGCTTTTTTGTAAAGAATTAAAAATTCGACGCTTTTTTAATGTCACCGCTGGATCACGGTCATTTGTAATTCAATAACGTTGTTATGAGTGTACTGCGTCCGACCTGCTTTATTCTCATTTATGCACCGGCAATCTGAAACTTCACTATCTAGGTGAAAGCGCAAAAACTCAGTGTATCTGTTTCACAACGCTATACGCTTCAGATATCTAATTTATGTTTAGATTCATATACACTTCTAACTTGATTAATTTTCATGTTTTCAAATATTCAACTGAGATCCGGAATCGCGATATGACACTCCCAGCAAATTAGAAATAATAAAATACAGCGTTATTTTCGTCTAATTTGTTTTATTTCAAAAACTCCAGTGTTCGCAAAATAATTTGTAAATATGATTCATATTTTCCATCCCTAGTATGGTAGAGATAAATTTTAATTCATGTTTCGCTAGGATTTTCCACCCACGATATGATGTAATCCGAGCCTAACCTAGAGTTTAAATATTCCAATCTCGGTAACCCTAATTATTTTATTTCTTGCATTAAGTCCAAAAACTTTGACTAATCGCACCGCTCACATTTATATACACAATATATTTATAACAACTAGACCAATTAAGCATTTTTCTTTCATCAAAACACGTAATAGCTCAGTACATAATTTGCGCTATACGCAAGTTTATTTACCGTTAATTACAACGGTTCCTTGGCTGACATTCGGACTGTGGTGAAGTGGTTAGATTACCGTCTCAATGACACCCTCACCTCTCCATTAATACGTCGTGAAGCAGGGTTAACGACCAGTTCGCGTGCTCCAACACTACTTCACGCTTATTTATACGAGGAGGCGAACAAACCGTGGACCGACATTCAAACGTTACACGGACCGCGACATATCAAATTTCCATTATCTGCCTCTACCCAACACGAACTTCGCCTTAGCTACTTTTTTACTGACCGACGCGACGCGTGAAAAATAAGAATGAAAAACTTTATAATATTTTTTTCTTGTGAAGTAGCTATATAAACATGCATAAGTACGTATAAACCATGTTATACATTCAATAAAAAAAAAATTATTTTCGATTCAAATTGTAGCAAGATTAAAAACATTTTACTTTTATAACTCATTTATTACGTATCCCGCGGAATTCATTTGATATTTTAATACAGTAGAGTACCTAAATCACCGTAAGCCATATAAATATCACATATTACTCCGGGAACATATTATTATAACAGTGAAACACGATAATGCTAGCATATAAAATGATTCCTTTCCACAAACTGTACTAAACTCATATTTCATTTGTTTCAGACATCTACAAAATGTTCCACAACGTAGAGCAACACGTTGAAGACATTTAAATGATGAAAACTTGCAAAAGAGAGTGTACAATGAAAAAACTAAAAAGGCCAGAATTTGGTAAAACTGTAATGTAAACGAGTTCCAATGTGGGGTGCGGAAGAGAGCGTGTCGTAGACAATGCACAGCCTGCTCCGTACGGCTGTAGTGTCGGCCTTACTGCAGATACTTCTGTGTTTCGCAGGTAAGCATATCCTTCCCACACAACACATTTAATTATATTTACTAAATCATAAGCCATAGTCTGCTAGTTGTACAGTCTCTAAATTATATAATACCTTCACAATACTCATATGCTACGCTCCTCATTCACGCTTCCCAAACCAAGCAAGTATTCAACCATAAAAACGCTTTTATGAGATATACATTAAAATATATAGTCGTGTTTCTCGCTCATAGAATATTCTCGAAAATTGCTACACTAACACCCATATTCTAAGACGTTTTCTCGACTCCACTTGACGTTACTAGAGGAAATCCGTATTCTTAGTAGAAAAAAATCTCCTCCACTCAACGTCACTCAAAAAATTTCCTGTCTCGAGGAAAGGAATCAACTGTCAAACTCAAGGTACGTCGCGACCTACCTTAAGGAAGAAATAAAAGAAATAATCCTACTTTAAAATTGTAATTAAAAAGAGAGAAATAAAGTTTACCTTTTAAAATTCTTAAATACCTAAATATGCCAACAATTTTTTGAGGTGGGTGCATCTACACGATTTACACGTTTTCCCAGTGCATGATACAAACATTACTCTTTATTTCATTTAATAAAAGATTTTTGGTTTGGAAACAGTGTTTATTATTTTAAACGAGTTATTAAAGATTTCCAGCAGTTCCTGTAATACTTGTACGATACTCCGTACGAATATCCCGAACGACGATTCATCCATAAGAATATCCTTCGAAATTTCCGGGTTGGATGGTATGACCCTCCTCCTGTCTGCATGCGTTTTTTTCTCCGACTCACTAAATATTTGTCTTCCAGTCACAATCCCGAAGATTTTGAGGTCAATAATTATATATTATTCTATGTAAACACTCTGACATGACATTTGACTGTCACTTTTCAAGTGATCATAGACTATTTTCAAAGGTTTTTTGTTAAATCTCTACTTTATCTATACATCAATGACGTAATTAATGACGTTTTTCCTTGACTCAACCTCACTCGAGGAACCTTTAGTAAAGATATATTTTTAACTAAGCATACCATTTTCGAGGGTCCCTCTAATTCGTTTGTAAAGTCACCTCGACTAAGATAAGGTTGAGGAAGGTTGGAGGACACGTCTTAGAATACGGGTGTTAGTGCTGTACGGGCAATCTTGTTTCAAATCGGAACGCAAACTTAAAAACAAACTCGAGAGATACTTTTTGTAGAAACAATAATATTATCGTTTCAAACAACATCGGAATTTAGAAGGAAAATGATAAATTTCATGAGAGATGTTTCGTGCAAATTGTAATAATATTGTTTATTTCCTGCAAAGAGCAGACATTAGCCGGCGGGCGACTGGAATCGAGCAAAGACAGGCGTCAAGCGTCGCGCGTCCAACGAACGCCGGAAGCAGCTGTGTCGTTCGCGTGCTGTTTGCCAATTTATCACTAAGCTGATTATATATAGGCTCGTCCTTCTGACGTGCTTTATGGGCCTGTTTGCTCTCCTCCCATTGTTTCACACTCCTCTATTTACACACCTTTTAAGCCAAGGAAAAATTGACAGACGTTCCTATGTCAATATTGAGAATGTTCAACCGAAAGACAAAAGAGTTTTACCCTTGTATGATGTAACTTTAAATGCGTCCGAGGCATAAATCACGTCGCGGTGATGGTAAAATTAAGAGTCGGATAACGAGAACAATTTCAGCAGGAGCGACATTTTACACGGCTCAAACGGAGGAAATAATTCATAATGAGAAGTGAAAATAAATTGCATAAAAGTAAACAAGAGTACAAAAGGCGCGCCACAAATTGTGTTTTCAGTGTTGGTGGAGCGCAGGTGGCATGCCCTGCCTTAAGCTCCGCCGGACCGCAGCCAAATCCGCATGCGACTTTAATTTAACTTTGCTTCACTGAATATTGTCTTTACACTGAAATTTGAATTATGCGTTCAACTCCACGTGACGTTTAATCCAACCTGTATTAAACTGTTAGTTGAAACTTATTAATAGGTACTCGCCGTTTGCATTATAATTTCATTATATACGCTTTATGTTTCTTCATTACCACTTTGCTGTTTCGTCGTTCCTGTTTAATCGGTATAATCCATTCTATTACTTTTATTCTAAAGACTACCTTCTGCCCGCAAACTTCGTTTGCGTGATTAACTTTATTTCAAATTTTCCATCCCGTCCCGCCCCGTTATATCCCGCCCGTCCCGTCTCATTATATCGGAATTATTTCTTCATGCCACGGGAGCACTATGTTTTCGGGATAAAAAGTAGCCTTTAAGGCGTTTCTGAATTCATCGCGCACAAGCGCACTGACAAATAGACAAACAGATAAACACCAAGACAAAAATTCTAAAAATCATTGTTTTGGGCTCTGTTACGTTAATACAGACCGCTGATATTAGGTTCTCTCATTTATCTTCCATGTATAGACATCGATCCACTAAGTAATATGCGAAATCAAATCAATCGAGCTAAAAATATACATTCATTTAAAACCGTTGAGAAATCCATCGCGACACTGACCAAATAGATTGAAAACTAAAACCAGCCTTAAAATATTTTGATTCTAGATTCATAATAGAGTTTGCAAGCAAACTTACGTGTTGGTAATATCAAAATCAATATTCACTAAGTCCATTAAGAAGATAACAGCTAAAGATACTGGGGATGCTCAAATGCAAGGGAATTTGCATAGGTAGGGAAGAGCGTGGCACGCCGCGCCGCGTCGCCGCCAGAATACGTAACGCGGTGCATCAGTGTATCGCTGAACAGACTGTTTCATACACCGGGACGCATATTTCGCAGACTGTACCTGTATACCGAACGAACTGTCATTATTGGAAACTTTACAGACAACATTTTAAACAAATTAATGAAAATGAAAATACTTCTACTATTGAATCTTTATCATTTTATACATTATATAGATTCAGTCACTTATTCACTACCACCTGGTTCACAAGGCTGTTTTCGTCAGAGAAAAATAGGCAAAAAAAAAAACAATAAGCTTGGACCTCTGTCTATGAATGGTTTTATGCAGTGGCTGGGTAGAAGGAATTTGTAAGATAAGTTTTGTAGCATTACAAATCATATTATTTAAGATTTTTACGGGGCTTTGTGAAGTGCAACTAACGTGACAGACAAAAAACTACTTTGCAGAAATTACTATTGAACTCTGTCCATTGGACAGTTCTGCCAGAACCCGGTGAATTTTTACAGTAATATATACAAAGAGTATTTTTACCTGATTTTATAGCACATTATTAATATACTTGTAGTATATTGTAGTGTACAGAAACGCTAATATAGCTTAATAAGTATTTCTGATTTTATATCGTAACTCTATTAAAACTAAATAGCTGACATTTATAGTTCACGGTCAACTTGCAGAACTAAATGCACAAAAGTGCCTACAATATTCCACAATAATACACACGAAATATTTGCTCGTATAAAATTGACGTATATTTAATCGTCGTGTTCATGAGTATTGAGTATATTGTGGACATTTGTGGCTGACCCAGAATCACAGTTTTATTTTACATATATTATTCATTAATTTTCATCTCGGAATGTACATTTGACGCGAAACTTTATTAAAGTCATTTAAAATACAGGTGGTCGTTTTAGTGGTTAGAAACACGACGAAAATAAAAATTTCGCCAAAACAGTGACAAATATTCTTTAAGAATTTTTTGAAAATCTTTGTGTTTAGGTGGTAAATAACTAGTTTTTGCGAAAATACTAATTTAAACACTTAAATACCATTGTGTGTTTAAAAATAAAGAGGTGTACATCATTACTTTAGAAAAACTATACATATATCACCCAAATACAACGATAAGTAAAAAAAATAAATTTTTACTTGCATTGTGTCTGAAGTCACTAATACTACCCCCTGGCTTCGTTTTCGGTGGCAGTCTTGATATACCCTGTATAAACATTTATTACGTCACAACAATATTTTATCTTAGTAATAGTAAATGATGAAAGATGGACTAACAGATTGACCCGGATCGCATTCTTTTTCATAGTTTTCGTATCTAGAATTTACGTTTAATAATAAACATTAATTAAAAAGTAATATTAGGACTCTATGCTGAACAAAATAGATATGATGCCTATAAAATCTCTTGCATTTGTTTTATGTTTTCATAACATAATGCACTTGAAAATTTAAGTTATCTCTTTTAGCTCTAAAACATTATGCAAGAGCGAGGTTTCTAAAAGGGCATTACTTGTATTTAAAGAAAATTATTAATTTTTTTGGTATTTAAACAAAAATTTACAATCAATCCATTTGGACGTTTCATTAATCGACTAATCTATAACACTTATCATTCCAAAAGCTTATAATATTATAACGGTATAAATACCTCCAGAATCCAAATTATATTACTTATAATAGACGAATGCCTACGCAAAAGTATGCTTGAGTGAATATTCAATGATCTCTCGAGAACCCCAATGATTACAAGTACGCATATTATGTTAAGGGGTTGTGAATTGCTTACGTAGGTGTAACTACCCACTTATAACGCACCGAAAACTTGATTTGATGAAAACATAGCTTGAACTATAATTATTATAGCATATAAACAATGACTTATGTAAAGTGATGTTGTATTAAAAGAATCACAAATATCTTCTGCGGATGAAAAACTGTATTGATGTCATTTAATTACGCCAGATTTTTTTTATTTAAAATACTTAATTATTTTTATAATGGAATGTGAGTGACACAAAATCCGATCAATAATAACTCGCACAATTATTACAGTGGAAAAATAATATTTTGACATAATAGATATCAATTAATTCTTTACCCATGTTTTGAAATCAAATATATTGCGGGTTTATTTATTGGAGCTGTATTAAAGTATCAGTTTTTCGATAACTCAAAATTATAAACGTATCTTACCTCACCCGTGTTATTTTTTCAAACCCATGCTAAAATAATAATATCACATGCAAAAGCACTAGAGTTGTCCAGTTTAATAACAAAGTTATATTAGTTATTTGTGCAACAATTTATCGCTTGAAAAGCTCGTTTGCCGGTTGATAGAACTGATTTTAGAGATAACCCTGCATTTCAGTGCAGTGAGTTAAAAATAAATTTAAATTCAAAGGTAAATTCTGCACTTCTATTCATTGGAGACAAAAATCATGAGTTTGTGCCTCGAAGATCACATTACTATTCTAAAATGGCATTACGCAACATTTGAAGACTTATAACCTGAAAATGTAACTACGCCAGATTGTAATACGTATAACGTCCATTGGTCGCCCTGCCGCTTTGAGTCGGTGAAATCCAGAACCAAAATCTATTCCCATTATTTAACACAGGCGCATACTCCCGTAAGGCCACGTATAGGGTGATGTTATAAAATCGATCATCCATATTTGCCTCCCATATTGACCAAAACGATTAAATAATGTTAATATTTGAACTAATTAAATAACATGCCTACTCGATGTGTACATTGTTGTCAAAATCCAACCCGTAAATAATGTTTCTCAATTTAGTAATTGCTTTTAAACTGCAAAGTACTCTTTTAATGTTAACCCAGTTCATTCAAATGTTAAGAAAAATAAGTTTGTCTATCTAAAGTCCCGTTTAGATCCGCAGTACAGAACATAAAAATCCATACATGGATGCGATTAAAATTATTCGCATCAACGAAGCTTTTGTACGCGGGCGTCGACGAGCGACGGGATCGGCGCAGCCTTGCACTTGCCACGCAAAGAACATCCAATGCACCGTGAAATTGCCTATTTTCCACGTGATTTTATTTATTTATTTCATACATCGATGACATTTCCATTCGTTTTGTTGCGGCTCAATGCATCGGAAAATAGTTACTGAACTCCCAGCGCTCCGTCATCTCACGTCGTGAAAACGCGTGCTAATCTGAATCGCGCCGTGAACGCGATGGTTCGATTCAATTACGCTTAATTCACTTGCATTGACGAACTTACGTGGAGCATTTAAAATTTACGAATATACAATGTGTCTCCGGGAGAATGCATCCTGTTGAAATTTGTTCATTTGAAGGCGGCGCGGCGGTGAGCGGTACTGCGCACACCGTAGGGTTCGGTTTGGAATGCAAACCTAGACACAGGTATATCATTTGCCTCACTCAAAACGGAAACTGATTCATTTCCGATGCATGGTTGAAGCTCTTTGTAAGTTCGTCGGCTGCGAATTGCTCACGTTTTCAACATTTGATTGCGACATCAATACGTATGATAGGTTATTGCGGGTATAAATTTCAATGCGGTCTACGTGATCATTGCAATTATATGCAAATAATTGGGATAATGAACGCACTTATTTTAATCGCGTGTAATGAGGCAAGTACCTCTGTTGATGTATTTATGCGGCGCGTTAATCCTATTGTGTGCGCTGAAATCTTCACCGAGAACAGAGAATTGTGGATGTCGCCGCGAATGTTTATCGCTCCGTAGCTCTTGCGGCGTCCTTAAAAATACAACCGGCTTCCAATTTAATCCTCTCTGCTATATTATTTATACAGCACATTGCTTTTTATATAATATCAAAATGAAACACTGTTGTCGCCAACCCCTTAAATTAACTACTATTCACTTTATCTGGGTATGGCGAAAGTATTAGTATAATGATAGTTACATATTATTAATTATTAGTACCTAATGTATCCCTATTGTAAGATCTCCACAATTATTATTCATTAGTATCTACTGATTAAATAGTAATAGGCATTAATATCAATCTCATAGAAAGCATACAGATACATTAAGAGTTGATCGGTACTCTGGATTAAGTTTGAATCTATAATTACTTTCAGCAGCGTCTCGGATCCTTTGTAACTTTATCAAGGAGCACCTCCTTGTACTTGTGACCGGGTCACATTTGCATTGTACCATTGAGACCATGTCCTTTAGTACTATTTCTCTCGGGGCGCACCTCCTGCTGTCTCGCCTGGGACCGAGTCCCAGGGGTGGCTCAGAGGCGTACCTCAGCCATTTGATTCATTGTTTCTTATGCCTTGGTGTATTAAGGTGCCCCCTGTGTGTGAGTCAACGGTCTGAAGGAACATTCCAGACCGCATGTGTAGTGTACGGCGTGAGAGCAACTTCTCAGACCGTGAGTGTAGTGAACGGCCTAAGTACTCCGTCTTAGACCGCATGTGTAATGCATTCACACCAGCACATGTGAATATGGAACCTCTCTCTTAGAGTTCCCTGGCATTCTCATCACATCATCGTGATCTTGCCTCGTGGCCTCCAACCTCCCCTATAGCCACCCCAAACCTCGCAACATCTTTACTGATCCGCTCTTAGTGACACTACGCCGAAACTGACTCCGATCATTGACTCAATGAATCTGTATACTGTCGCTATTAGTTTAACTAGCCTGTTTGGCCATGTGCGTTCTGTTTGTTCTGTACATCTACCTACTTGTGTAGCGCACATGTCCCGTGACGACACGTGGTTGCGTCCTGGTGGACTTAATACAATCGTAAATGTCAATATCTTTGTGATGTGTTTTATGTGTTAACAATCAATGTACTCACCCCCAGGCACAGCCGCTCTTGCTTAGGGCTCCTTGGCGGCTCCGCCAGTGCGCTTACGCACCTTCCCCTGTCGGGACTCACACCAAAATGGCCGAGTGCCACAAAATGGTTGACTAAGACGCTGTCACGATCTCGACAGCGAACACAGCACCAACATTGGATGGCGCACTAGCGCCATCTGTTATTTGGTTCCCGTAGGCAAATCGAATCTGCCCCACTAATTTATTTTCCTTATTTATTTGCATTTCGCGACATTTCGCGACACTCCCCACCCAGGGAAACTGTTTAAGGTATGATCGACAAGTGTGCTTTATCTTGATTACTTATTAAATTATATACAATTTTACTGGCTAATATAATATACACATTTAATCAGATGGTTCAAAGAGGCTGCTCATCAATTGAGCTGTCCAATTTCTGATAGTTTCTCGACCTTTAACTGCCGAGATTCTAATGGGTCTATCACGGCCACTTGTATTAGGTTGTGGCGTTGGGTCAGACTGTGCGGCATCCTCTGGGGTCAGTTGAACTGTTTTGTCTATGGGATTCTGTTTAGTTACATCATCCTCTACCTCTATTTCTAATGGGTAGGTATATATGTCCGATTGAACGAGTTAACGTTTCTCCATTTTGCAATTTTACTTTGGCTACTCTGATTTGGCCATCTGAGCCTTTTAAGACTTCAGATATAATTCCGACTCTCCAGTGTACCCTATTTCCATCTCCCTTTATTTGAACTGCTTCTCCTATTTTTGGTAACTTCTTTACTAAAATTCTAGGTTGTTTATGCTTATCACTTCTCTCCCTGAGGCTTGTTAAGTACTGATTGTTAAACATGTTTGTAAATTCTTTGAAAATAATTTGTCCACGTTTCCAATTGTCAATAAGATTAGATTTAGTGGCTGTAGCCTTTTCTAAGAATTCTTTGTCTGAGATCTGTGTGGTTACTGGCCCACCTACTCGGAGGAAATCTATAGGGCTTAATACATGTTCTAATTCACTGCCCACTGTGGTCAAAGGTCTAGTGTTTACAACAGCTTCAAGTTCTTTGATTACTGTGCATAATTGATTATGTGTCAAGATATGTTTATCAATCGTTCTTTTCATACTGTTTTTGACTAAACCTATCAATCGCTCATAAAATCCTCCAAACCATGGCGCTAACTCTGGGATAAATTTCCACCGTACTTTGTTTTCTATGCAATAGTCTGAGCTAAAAACACTCGCAGTGAGTTTGAATTGTGTGGCATTATCGGAAATAATTAGTTGAGGGAACCCTCTTACTGCTATAAATCTCCTTATACCTAATAAACACTCCTCAGCTGATAAGTCTTTAACTACTTCCAAATGTATAGCTCGTACTGTTAAGCAGGTCAATAAACATATCCAACGTTTTTCGTTGGTACCTTCATTAACGAAAAGTGGACCAAAATAATCTAAGCCTGTAAAGGCAAACGGTAAGCTGAGCCTAACCCGTTCCATTGGTAAATCAGGCATCGATGGTAGTTTGAACGGACCACCACCGTATTTAACACATTGTGGGCAACGTTTAATTATTTTTTGAACTATCGATCTACCCTGTGGAACCCAATATGTTTGTCTTAATAACGCTAGTGTATGAGAAACGCCCACGTGATAGTTTTTTAAATGCAATTTTCTTATTATCTCATGTGTGAATTCTGAATTTTTAGGAAGTAATATAGGTTCTTTTTGATCATGTGAGAAATCTGTATGTTTAAGCCGTCCTTTACATCTAATTATTCCCCTTTCATCTCGATACAGATGGAGTGATCTCGCTAAGTCAGTAACAACACCTTTAGTTTCTTTCGGGAAAAATTCCCTTTGAATGTCTATTATTTGTTTGGTTTCATCATCATTAACTTCGGTAAGTTCTGTTTCATTTCTTGTTTCCTGAGTCCTATTAGGTAATTCGCTTTGTAAACTGTCATTAACTACGCAGACTTCAGTCTGTACTGTTCTTGCAAACTTAGGGTAAGTCGGCCACCGTAATGAGCTTTGGCCTAAAAATTCAGGACCTTCAAGCCATATTTTATAATCATCTACGCGATCTGACTTAGTGGTTACATCAGCACTATTTAATTTCGAAGGTACATATCTAATATTCAAATATTTATTATCTTTTATTTCTGTTACTCTCCGTGAAACAAACGGTGGTAGCAATTTCTCAGATTTGATCCAACTTAGTACTACTTGGCTATCCGTCCATAAATACTGTCTCTTTATTTGCATTCGTAAAAATTTGAGAACATATTTAATAAGTCTACATCCTATTAGGACGCCTAATAATTCTAATTTTGGAATTTGGAGGTCTTTTTGGTCCTTTAATGGAACCAACCTTGACTTCCCAATAATGAAACTAACTTTGGTCCCTAACCGTGAAGAACTACGTAAATAAACCACCGCTGCATAAGCACTCAGCGATGAGTCAGTGAAACAGTGCAACTCATGTTCTAGGTTATTTGGGTAATTATGACTGTAGAGTCCTTCACAATAATAGCGATTAATGTGAATATTCTTTAAGTTAATGAATTTTGATGAAATTTGACTCCATTCAGCAATTAAGTTATCATTTAATTTTGTGTCCCATTTAATTTTTTCTTTCCATAAATTTTGAAAAAAATGTTTAGCTGGGGTAGTTATGGGTACTGCCATTCCACTAGGATCATATTATATAGATGCAATTGCCTTTAATACGTCTCTTTTAGTTCGCACGACTGAAAGATTAATTTTGCTATCATTCAAGTACATACTATCGTTATCAACATCCCACATTAGGCCTAATACCTTGGTGCGTTTACTGCAATTAGCTCTAAATTGTTCTGGTATGGATGTGATCAACTCTTTGGAATTAGAGTTCCATTCCCGTAGGTTCATAGATATGCTTTCAAAATATTGTTTAGAAGTATTGTATAGCAATTTTGCTTCCGAAACAGATCTAGCGCCCGTTACAACATTGTCTACATAAATATCTTCTGCCATTTGTCTCATGATAATATTGTTTGACTTTAATAAATGGTACCTAATGGCAGCATTCAACAAGAATGGGCTAGATATAACACCGAAAGGAACACGACAGAATCTAAGGTGTGCAATATTTTCTGAACATACTTCGCCATCAATATTTTTGAGCCATAAAAATCGAGTAACATCTCTATCTCGTTCTTGAAGACCGAGCTGTAAGAAAGCTTTTTCTACGTCTGCTATAATCCCTATGGGATGCTCTCTGAATGTAATTAATAGACCTGTTAGGTCTTCTAACATTAATGGTCCACGGTATAGACATTCATTCAAACTAAGACTATCCCCTGTTTTAGCGGATGCGTCGTACACTACTCTAATTTTTGTGGGTTTGTCATGACTGTACACACAATGGTGTGGCAAATAGTGAATACGTTCGGTATTTCCTATGTCGTCGTTTGGGACTACCTCTATCATGCCTAATTTTAACTGCTCTTGTATGACTTCGTTATACGCCCTTTTCTCCTTACTATTTAAACGCTTTATTAGACCTTTAAGGCGCCCCCAAGCTAGACCTAAGTTATTAGTTAAATTTAATGCTACATCATTCCATGGCCATTGGACATGGTATCGGTCGTTTTCGAATGTGACTGTTTCGTTGAAATGTTTGAGGGCTTCCTCATCGCGTGAGGAAGTGGGGGCGTCGATAATGCCAATTGATTCTAATTCCCATATTTTCTTTACATCATTTATGTTAAGTGGGATATCAGGTTTAGTTAACTTTTCGTTAAATACCTCATCTGATTGAAAGTACGTAAGTACGGTTAATTGGTCTGAATAATTAGGGTGATCAAACCCATCCATAACCTTGCCTGACCATACCCAGCCAAATTCAGTATTGACCAAGAATAAGTTTTGTGAGACAGCAATTTTTTCTGTCAGCATAAACGAGTGGTAATAATCGTTACCTATCAGGATGTCCACTGCATCCCCATACGAACCATCATCTGCCAAAATAAGGTCCTTCAACCTAATGTCGTCTACAATTGGATTTGAATCCTTAAATATTGGCGATCGAATATTGTCTGTGATATGTGATACAACATTTGCATATATGAGCCGTGTGACATTAGTTCGAGTCCTTATTTTAAACTTTACTATTGAGCTTTTAATTTGATGAGGTGTTTTCGCTCCAAACGTAAATATTGACAAATCATTTATTTCAATAATACTAAGATTCAGAGACGTTGCTAACGATTCGGTTATATATGAACGCTGTCTTCCACTATCAAGCAGAGCTCTACACTGACGTTGCTTACTTTCATCTTCAGAATTACACAAAGAAACCACGCACGTTTGTAATATTGTTGTAGCTGTATCGGCTCTAATATATTAATTATTCGTCCTTATGGGTTCTTGGGACTTCATTATCTTTTTGGGACATAAGGCTCTATTATGTAACCCGTATTTATTGCAATGACAACACTTTGCCTTTTGACGGCAAGTTTTAGCACCATGACCTTCTTTCAAACAAATGAAACAACGGTATCCTAACTGATGCCTTCTCTGCTGTATAGTAACATATTTAGTACATTCGTCATTAAAATGACCTTGCTTACAAAATATACATTTAAGGTCTTTCTTTTTTGGTGGTTCGTCCGATCGATCGTAATTGTCACGGAATCTCTTCCTAGGTGATAACTTATCAAAATGTTTGTCATTGAACCTTGGCTTATTCAATTTAAAGTTCGAATATCGACGCTCCCTATTATCCCTCACTGCATCAGATTGAATGTGCATGGCACTTTTTGTAAAATTTTCGGAACTGCCCCTATTTTCTTGGGTTGAAATTTGATTACAATTAGCTTCTCTACCATTGAATAACCTACTTGAAGTTTCTCTAGCTGAAATAATATATTCCAAGTATTTCCTAATATTTTCAATTGACTCATCATCTTGAACTAATTTCATCCTTAATTCATAAATCAAATCTTCTGGAAATTTTTCCATGATCATTACTCTGAGATGATTATGGTTTACATCTTCTCGTAAAGAACTCAAGACTCTCAAATGTCTTTCTATTTCATTAAGTACCTGCCTACATTCCTTAATTTGGTTTGATGTTACTGTTTTTATTCTATATAGCGCCACATAATGGGCATCAATAATCATTGTTAACTTTCCAAATCTTTCCTTTAGAGTATCTACAGCTATCTGATAATTTCTATTTGTACTATCTAAACCTTCAACTGCTTGTTTTGCATCACCTTCCAAAACTGACTTAAGATATAATAATTTGTCTACATCACTAATGTTCCTGCTATCCACATTAGATGAAAACTGATCCCAGAATTGATACCACTTAAGTATATTACCATCAAATTTGGTTAGCTCTATTCGAGGTAAAATGCTAGCAATGTTACTAATTTGGCCACTGTTACTACTATTTACCATTGAACTCTTTCGAATGTTTCGTTTAATTACTACATCAATCTCAGACACCAAATCTTCCGCTTCAATCTGTGTTGTTGTATACTGAGTAATCTCCTCAACATTATGCTTTTTTATCCGATCACAATAATTATGAATCTCATTGACAAGCCTCTCTGTTGCTCCCTTTAGCTTGGCTCCTATCAGTTCCAGTTCATTTATATTGACTGCACTGTTTGAAAATTCCTTTAGGGTACACTGAGCTGCGGTAATACTGGATTGTACAGACTCATAAATCAATCTCAAACGTGTTCTAATTGTCTCTTCCATCATTAATAGTATAATTGACTCAATTTAGAAAACTGTGAGTGTAACTGCACATCTATCATCAGTTGTTCACTCATCCAGATCCTAAAATAAATAATTTCAAAGTTCTTAAACTCATTAGTGATAATAATTTAATTTATCCATTCATTTAACACCCTAAGGTCTTATTTAATTCTAATATCTATGTAAGAAGGTAAATTCCATATTATTATTACCCTTTCCAAATTAAGATAGAAAGATGGATATAGAGAACTCTTTATTGTACACCACTTAATACCAAACCATGTAATTTAACTCATATTAAATTAAAAATACAAAGTTTCCATTAATTTTTTTTTTTTTTCAGCTATATGATTCTTATAAGATCTGAATAAATCAACTAGACCACAAGGAGTGCCATGAATGTCCAACACAAATATTATACACACACACTTGTCCATAACACACCTACAGTATATGTATAAACTGCTGTTAAACCATTATGTACTATAAACTCATACTATGATCTTCATATAATAATAACAAGCACACAAC
Source organism: Deilephila porcellus (assembly GCA_905220455.2). Classification (NCBI taxonomy): domain Eukaryota; kingdom Metazoa; phylum Arthropoda; class Insecta; order Lepidoptera; family Sphingidae; genus Deilephila; species Deilephila porcellus. Next base: position 9,014,088 of record LR999977.1, on the reverse strand, counting down.
AATAAATTGTTTATATATTGCAAGGTATTTAAGATATCTGCAGGTATATAATACATATTTAATGCTATTATGTATGTATAGTGCATATACTTGATAATTTAACTTAATATTTTCAATAAGTTCCTTTAAGCGCTTGAATTTAATCAAAAGTCTCAAGTATAACTTTGTACTGAACAATTTAATACCTAGGTATCGACATACTGAACTTACTAACAATCACAATAGGTAGGATATCCATCCCACATGCCTATAATTAAATATATATTGTTAAATAATCAATATTATCAATCTAAAGCTTCTAAAATCATAAATAAAAAAACATAATTGAAAAGTATTCCTTAAATCTGCATTTAAATAATTTACATGCTTAGGTTCTATCCCAGCATCTCCACCATGTCGCCAACCCCTTAAATTAACTACTATTCACTTTATCTGGGTATGGCGAAAGTATTAGTATAATGATAGTTACATATTATTAATTATTAGTAATGTATCCCTATTGTAAGATCTCCACAATTATTATTCATTAGTATCTACTGATTAAATAGTAATAGGCATTAATATCAATCTTATAGAAAGCATACAGATACATTAAGAGTTGATCGGTACTCTGGATTAAGTTTGAATCTATAATTACTTTCAGCAGCGTCTCGGATCCTTTGTAACTTTATCAAGGAGCACCTCCTTGTACTTGTGACCGGGTCACATTTGCATTGTACCATTGAGACCATGTCCCTTAGTACTATTTCTCTCGGGGCGCACCTCCTGCTGTCTCGCCTGGGACCGAGTCCCAGGGGTGGCTCAGAGGCGTACCTCAGCCATTTGATTCATTGTTTCTTATGCCTTGGTGTATTAAGGTGCCCCCTGTGTGTGAGTCAACGGTCTGAAGGAACATTCCAGACCGCATGTGTAGTGTACGGCGTGAGAGCAACTTCTCAGACCGTGAGTGTAGTGAACGGCCTAAGTACTCCGTCTTAGACCGCATGTGTAATGCATTCACACCAGCACATGTGAATATGGAACCTCTCTCTTAGAGTTCCCTGGCATTCTCATCACATCATCGTGATCTTGCCTCGTGGCCTCCAACCTCCCCTATAGCCACCCCAAACCTCGCAACATCTTTACTGATCCGCTCTTAGTGACACTACGCCGAAACTGACTCCGATCATTGACTCAATGAATCTGTATACTGTCGCTATTAGTTTAACTAGCCTGTTTGGCCATGTGCGTTCTGTTTGTTCTGTACATCTACCTACTTGTGTAGCGCACATGTCCCGTGACGACACGTGGTTGCGTCCTGGTGGACTTAATACAATCGTAAATGTCAATATCTTTGTGATGTGTTTTATGTGTTAACAATCAATGTACTCACCCCCAGGCACAGCCGCTCTTGCTTAGGGCTCCTTGGCGGCTCCGCCAGTGCGCTTACGCACCTTCCCCTGTCGGGACTCACACCAAAATGGCCGAGTGCCACAAAATGGTTGACTAAGACGCTGTCACGATCTCGACAGCGAACACAGCACCAACATTGGATGGCGCACTAGCGCCATCTGTTATTTGGTTCCCGTAGGCAAATCGAATCTGCCCCACTAATTTATTTTCCTTATTTATTTGCATTTCGCGACATTTCGCGACAACTGTTCAATACAATATGCGAAACATTATATTTTATTCGTATTTTTTTAGTAATTTGACAACAATCAAGAATATTTTTGTAGTCCTACTAATAAAATTACGTACAATTTATCCCCTACTTCTTTTTTAATATAAATTTTCATGCAAAATGAATAAAACCACGTGTATCAGGGACATTAAATCTTTTATGAATAGTATCGAAAGGTCACAAGTCAGAATGGATTTAATAGTAGAAAATCTTGGCTCTACAGCCATGTTCCATCTAGTTTTCGCTACAAAATGCATAGTCCGGTTCGATCGAAGTGATATCAGTACCTCACCAACGCGAAGTAATAGGATTGCCGTCGCTTTTCGTTCGGTCAGTAAGATTGCTGAGAGCCAAAAAACTAGAAACTACCTATTTTAGCAGCACAGCCACAGTGGGTGAGAACCTTCCTTGTGCTGTTGGTTCAGATTCCGGCTTGGGAACAAAGAGCCACGAGTTCGATGCCTTGATTATTATAATCTACATATTATATAAAATTAGTTTCTGGTCTCGGAGATGTTTTTGGTGTGTAAGAACTATGTTTTATTATTTGCGAGTGTCAATTGGCAATGGTGATCAATGATCATTAGCTATCAAAAATCAGCTCGCGCATTTTCCTCTCCATTGTTATATAGGTCTATAAATCACTTCAACATCAGTTCAGTTCTTCAGCCAGCATCGATACGAATTCCAGTGTAGAAAATCCCAATAATTCACCATTTTGAATATCCACTACAGCAGACAGCAGGTTGTAATTAGAGCATGTAAATATATTTATATTCCCCCGAGTACGAGAGCAGTCTGTCAAGAGTTAAAACTAAACAGACGCTGACTGGCGTCTCCCAAGCGAGCACTTCCCGCTCCGTAGCAATCGCGTCTGCAAAATGCAACAATGCATAAGAATTCAATCTCACGTGTTCCGATATATGTACTTACTCGTTTTGTGATTCTTATTGAGTTACGTGTGTTGTCTGTTGTGATATTTTTTGTAAAATGAATTTAAGGACATTTATCGGTGACGCAATTGACGATACAAAAAAGCATATTTACACCAAATCCCTATAGTTATTACTAATGAAACCGTAATCATATATACTTTCAGATGTTACTGAAAACTCTTTACTCTTGATATTGGTAGGATATTAATTATCTGAATAGATAGCAGTGATATCCACTATACACGGTGACCAAAAGCCCAGTCATAAAAAAACACCAAAACCACAAAAGTATGTCGCATTTTACATTCATCATCTGGCTATGTCAGTCTCTTGCTTACATCCCTCTATTTTAATAGCCTCCCACCAGTCAAAGAGTGAATTATAAACGAATTGACGAAAAAATGTTTTCGTGTATTAAATGAATTAACCTAAGGTTCAACTGATATTTTCCCCGAAAAACCGTCACAATACCCACAAAATGCCACCAACATTTAATATCCAGAGGAAGAGAGCCAAAAATTGTTTTAAATAAACCGGTACATTCTTACCTAATAGCAGTTTTCTGTGCAATATTACAGCATCCTGGTCGAACCGGCCCTAAACTGTCTAAACTATCTACAGCAAGGACTACTTTCAAAATTTATTTTGAAAATTTCCCTATAAATATTTACTTTAGCTAGTGCATGAATAAAGACCATAACTTGCGCGAAGCTTAAACTATCTGTAAACCAATGCAGGAAAACTTTATCGGATTATAAAAGCACTAATGATGACCAAATCCACACGTTACGACGTCAGACTCCTGGCAATGAGACGGAAAACCTAAGTGGTACGATAATAGAAATGCTAGTTCGATTTCCTTGTTATTTTTGCCGAATGTTCATAGTTGAACTTTTAATTAGTTTAGAACATAGAATGTAGAGGTTCGTATGTTCGTAATATTGTCACAGGTGTTGTTTTCGACGGTAAAGTTGCTCTAAGCCGCACTGAGCTGCACTTAGTGGCCACGTAGGCTTGCGAGCTCAGTCAATGTTATCCCCTATTCTGGAACTTGCGATGCTATAATTATTATCATTTACCATTAATTGCTTTCGATATTGGCAGCAAACTTTTATAGCTACGCGGCAGCAGGAAAATAAAACTTATAATGTGATAGAAGTGTTAACATTTTAAACATTAACGAGTTGGTATCTAATTATACAATAAAAACGGGCTAGTCTGTCTCTAGTGTGCCTGTCGAATGTTTGAGTGTCTATATATTTTTATTTCACCGTTTGCGTTCGTTATTATACAACGCTCTATTAATTGACTAACTAAACATCAAAAATCCCACCTTTGTAACGAAATGTTGAACTAAATACTACGATGACGAGTTATAAAGCGTGCTTAATGCAGTTGAAACGTGGTCTAACCGTGAAATGCACAAAATATAATATGAGACACGTACCTGGTTCATATAAATGGAAGCGTATTCAGTGGGACTAAAGTTTGTTGAGTAGCATTAAAAGATTAAAAGTCGACAGTTCACTCAAGCTGTATCGAATCGAAACTGGAAACGATCTCCCGACTCGACTGTAACATATATTTGCGATGCAGGCGGCGCGTCCGTGGCCAACTTCGCCTGGCGAATGCAAAAATTTAAATTAAAAACATAAATCAGCCGTGTATCGAGTAACTTTTGAGATTCGCCTCTACATGTATTTGTGAATATACGATTTACAATACTTAAACTTACTTTATTTATTTACGATTCGACAGCGAATTGAACTTATCTTTAAATATTTTAAGACAATCTTGTGCAAATTACGCAAGAATTTGCACAAGAATTAATTTGAAAGAAGTCAATCCAGACGTACACTCACCTTGTTACGAGGAAAAGATTTTCACAAATAATTACGGCGCTAGAAACTCGGCTAAGTATTTTTGAATTAATTGCTTTGAAATTATTATGAGTATCATAATCTCATAATCTTAATTAAGAGAACTTTAGCCAGCTCAAATTAGAAATTTTAATCTACTGTAAATCCTTCTCTCGTGTTTATGGAGTCGGCATTTTTGCGGTATTGAGGCAAATCATATTTTTAATTGCGTTTATACTTCGCAATAAGTATCGTACTTTTATAAATGGATTTGATGCTACCGACGATGATATGACTAGCAGAATGGTAACGCATAGTTAGCATCTTCATAATATCAATTGTCAATTGAGATTTTCAATATTCAAGTTAGTCAATTATAATCAAGTGAACCGTTAGCTCGTTTGCAAAAAAAAAAAAAAAAAAAACAAAATATGTTTAATCAAAATGATAAGTTATTTTAAAAGTATATCTCTGTTCTGTGTGTAGGTATAGACGAAAATAAATGGAAACGTTCCGACTGACCAGTACACCTTCTGACTGCTAAAGCATTACTGAAGCCGCGAGTCAGGAAATTTGTAGAATTGGAAATGTGATATGCTAGGCTTTTATAATATTGGCTCGGGTGAACTTATTAATTCCGGTGATTTTAAAGGAGGCAAAAAATATAATTATCCGAAATTTGGCAGTGGCTTCTGCATATAGCAAAAAAAAAACATTCTTCACCGAAAATAAGATTTTTCATACTCATGCATAAATTATTGATAAATAAACAAATTATAGTACTCGTTGGCTTATCAAGAATGTACATATTATTTAAAGCCAAGTTAAAGCACATACTATAATTAAATTTTTAGGCCTGGCATTTAAACCAAGCCTATTTAAACTAGATGAATTTGGATATTTCTTTTCTAGTAATATCAAAACATATTTTTTTTTAAATAACATCAGTAATAAAATTAAAGCTAAATTTATCATTGGCTTTTGAAGAATAAAATGTTGTAAGTAGAAATCATATACAGATGTACAACTGTCCGCCGCGCCGGTGTTATTACAAATTGTGAACAATAAGGGTGTCAGAGCATCGTTCCATTCAACGTCAAGGAAAAAAGATTTTTATTTCAAAAGAATAACGCTTTTCCACTCCATTGGCTTACTCATTTCATTTTCATTGATTCGGTAAAGGAAAAGAGGACGGTCAAAAGATAAAAAAATGAATTTAATTGAAAATTAAATATTTGTGTAGATTTTTTGTAAGAAGCTCGTTTTATCCTGACTAATTTAAAGGCTTTTATATTTTTCTCACTTATCTCTTTACTTATAGAAGATACCCTTTACTTATATAATGGTGTAATAATTACACGCACAGCAAAAATCTAAAACTAGTCCATAAGCCTTTAACAGTTTGATAAGTCTCGTTGGATTATTTCATTTTTGAGTTCACCAAACTTTAAACACAGTTTGCGTTGCATGCACATTATATCAAGGAGTGAGGAATGTTCATTATGAGAATTGTGCAGACTTAATTAGAGTTGGTTTGATTGCAGTCGTGAATGCCGTCAGCTGGGAGGAATGGTGGACCTACGATGGAATTTCAGGTGAGCGCAGCACTACACGATTTAATGATTCTGTCACACTGACACTGCCTACGTCACAATCGTTAATACACTTTTGATAATTAAACACATTGTAATCATTCACATTGCACACACGTAGTCATTAAGTTATTTAGGTACTCGACAAATATGACCGAAATTTTTGATACAGAAAATTATCAAGTACACAGGGTACTTGGTAACTTTATTGCAAAAAAAGGGAAATGTATAATCAGTCTGTTTTGAAAAATTATTAAGGATTTTGATAGTGCAAGTCTTGAAATACTTTATAGGCTATTTATCATTAAGCCACTACCCTCATGATCTGTTAAAAATATTATAGTTCGAAGGTATTTTAAGATGTGAGAGCGAATTTTATCCGTGCGAAACCGGATCAAACCGCTTCATATTATTAATGTATGAATGTTAAAGGTCATGTATTGTAATGCGGAAAACAATTAATATTAAAGTGGGTTACAACATCGTATTGTTGATTGTATAATTCACAAAAGTTCCGTACACAAGGGCAAATAAAAAAACCCTGTTTAAACATGATTGAATCGAAAAGTAAACATAACCACAATATGCCTACGTACTACAATGCGTATTGTTTCCAGATATTCATTTCATATGGACAACTGAAGGCACAATGAAAAAACAATTTTTAATATAAAACCACTTTTATTGGCTTAAAAACCTTTTTTCTATTTATGTAGGCCAGTTAATAAATAACAATTAAACTCCGTTAGTTTACCATTCTAAGGCTTGCAATAGTATAGGTATAATATTATTACAGCAAAGAAACACCCACATGTAAAGCTTATTAAACTTGATAAATCTAAATCCCGGGAAAGCATTGGAAAAGCTTTAAGACCTATGCAAAATTGTAAACAGGTAAATCTTCCGTAAATTAAATGTGAACTAAATTTGTTAAATCATAAATTACTTTACAAATCTTTTCTCGTTAATTCATCTCTCAACATATCTTTTTTTCTTCTTTTCATTTTTACAAAACAAAAACATACAAAAAGATTATAAACGTTAGTATTGTTTATTATAATAAGTGAATTTGTTTCAAAATCGTGCAGAAATCTCGTTTCATTGACCTACCGCAAGCAGTCCACAACATTCGTCCCCGTGCGGTATCAATTTCTCTGCGCTGATAACATTTTTGCCGGCTTACGTGACATGAAATTTATACGGGCGATTTATCTTGCATTCATATTACGTTACTCGCAAAATTGTGAGGTGTGTTATGGTATCATTCTGTTAGCTGATACTGTGCTATCGCATTGTACTGTATAATTTTCTAATTTATATTTAATGTTTATGTTCTCAGCCTTTATCCTACAATTTTTGTGGAATCAGATTTGTGATCTTTAATATATGCTGTTATATTTTATGTGAATTTTTCGATTTGTTTCATAATATATTTTTGTTTTATGTCTGTTTTATCTGAGGTTTGACTGACGCCAGCAATTCTGAGAAATTCATCGTTCTAGGAATCTTAAATTGATACTGATCGATTTTTGAATTGGTACCTATGTAGTCTAAGGTTTAGAAAAATATAAATTCACTTAGGACGTCACTTTTAAAATATCAATTTATTTATAATTTTGTTTGTAGGGAAAGTATAAGTCCTCGAAACAAGCGAAAGGCTGTTTGATGAGTGATTTTCATAGGAAATTTACGTCATAACAATGCATGATAGGGAAACACAGACTCAGTATAGTGTACTACAACATAATACCCTTCAACGCTTTGAGTGTTTTAACATAAAATCGGTCTTATTAGTATTTGTTATTCTTTTGCAATGCAATCTGTAGAGCTATCGACTTCAAAATTAAATACTGTAAACAGGTTCTGAGAATTTATTTCCAAGGTAATATTTCGTATTCAAGTCCTAAAATGGCTTTATTAACGAACAAAAATTCATATTAATGACCGGAAAACGCTTCAGTCATTAAACGAAAACAAACAATGAACGCATCAATTCAAAATCGTCCCTTTATAAATAAGCCATGAAGTTGTCTTTAAAGCGTATAAATGCAAATTGAATAACAAATTAAACAAAAGCCAATTACACGATCATTATTATCATCGCATTAATTGGACATTTAAACTAGCTATTGCCAATAATGGTACACGGTATCGCGTGGCTTTATTGTGCTTAATAAAATCTGAAACATATACGTTAAACGTATCTGAGCTCTTTAATGATACGTTTTTACAGCGCTTTATGCAATTAATGTTAATGAAGGCGTGATGTTGCACTTATTAAAATGCATTTTTGAGAATTAAAGACGTACGATAGACAGCGATAAAAGCGGACTGTACTCGCAAGTAAAATATCATTAAATATAAGAATATCAGTTTGTAATTAAACGGCCCGGCTACTTGGCACGGACCTTTGCGATCGAGAGTCTTTAAGTCATATGCTATCGCAGGCCCAATTAAATATTAATTATGTTTTATTCGCCTCATTGGTCTAATGACAGCACTTATAGGTTCTGAACTGAGGGGTCCTGGGTTCAAGAATTTTGTTTGTTTAAGGTTTTATGTTTGTATGATCAAGGGTACATTAGGGCTTGATTTAATGTCCAGCATGGCGGTAGTCTCGCCCTCTATAACATTATGAGGCGGAAATAAGCTCGGCGAACTGTGGGTGGCACTTATGCCTACCCCTTTGGAAATGCAGGCGTGATCATGTGTACTTATGTCTTTATTATACATTTTAAGTTACACTTTTGTTTAATACACTAGGCATTTTCTAAATGGTAACTTTAGTGTTCGAAGAAAAACAAACTAAGTACTTTAACAGTACGGACGGTACGGTTCCAGCGTTCTTTTTTACCATGCACGTGCAAGCTCTGGAATGAACTCCCCGCTTCGGTGTTCCCTGAGCGCTATGGCCTATCCTTCCTTAAGCGAGGCTTAAAGAGAGTACTCTCCTCACGGTAGACAGCGACTTTGTTGTGCTGGACTCCTGGCACTGCAAAGGTCCATTAGCGGCGGTGACTGCTTACCATCTGCCTGCGAAGGCTATAAAAAAACATAAATGAGGAGACAAGGAAAAATTAACCATAAATACACTTAATAAACCACCGATAATTAAATACCCCCTTTCTATATCCAAAAGGTTAAATATGTTATGAAGTCCAGCAAGCACCTAGTAATTTGCATTAAATAATTATGAGCATGCAATTTGGTGTTCCATTTTCAAAATTTATTTGCTCCCCGCACCCATTTATCCCATAATGGTTACGAACCTGTGTTGGCTTAGCGAACTAGTGCCAAAAAAAGAAAAAAAATGTTTCCACTAATGGAAAGTTCGCTTAACGCTTGGCCATAAAGTGGGCGTGACCACAACCGCTGCGCCAGCTTACTCATGCAATTTTCAAGGTCATAAATAATAAAACCGTGAACGCGATCCAAAGCACTTTGGCTACTTTCGCACCCCACTTCACTCCAATATTGAAATAGCACGGAGCGGAAGTTTTTAGAAAGGTTTAAGTGTTTTTACACTAGCCCCTTAAAGTATACTAAGTTTTCCGCACATTGGGTAAGGCCTTTTTAAAAATTCATAAGATAGAAAAATATATTTTCAATCATTTTTGCCAAGTTTTCAAACAGAATAAAAAAATCCATACTTATGTGCATCAGTCACATAAATAGTCAACGACCTCATTGACATGTGCCATGTACACCTTCAAAATGTAATATTTACGATACATATTACATACGATCACGCCATAACATGAAAGAGATAGGCAGAGATAAAGTTAGTGCCGACTACAGTTCGCTCGACTTATTTCTACCTAAATGTGATAAAGAAATAAACTACAATCTTGCTGGCCACAAAAACTAGTCCCAAGCAAATCATATAACATTTTTCAAAGAGATCTTACACAAAGAGATGCGAACTCATGACCTTACAGTTTACAATACATGCACACTGCCATTCAGTAAAAGCGGATACACGCAAACAGCATAAAGTTAAATATTCAGAATTATGAAACGCAATGAACATATTTTTTAAATATGATTCATTGGATATATGCATTATTCCCAGCTCATTAAACAAAGGCGGTGTTCGGAGCGCGTACGGTCAATGTCAATTAATAGTTGCCATAGTTACATTTAATCTGATATTGCCGGTGTATAACAAATATGTGCAATATTATGCATGCGCTTAAAACAGCCAATATTGGTCTCACTTTCATAGGTAATATTCGAAATTAAAGCCGCCGTTAAAAGTGATGGCTATCTGAAAATGTTCGCGTAGTTTTTGCCGAACTATTTGTTTGCTGGAAATTTTCAATTCGACAATTACTATTGTGAATTTTCTTGCAATGAAATAGTGTGTGCAAACGGCGAATACGTGATGTAATAACATTGTTTATTGGGTTTTTAGATTTATCACTTTCAATATTACAAAAACATTATACTTTGTTTACATCATCCAAACACACAACTATACAAAGCATACTATCAAAGATAAAAACCACGTGACATTCACAAAATATTCACCCACACAAAACATTAATCTAAACGACAGGAAAAATTAATCATAACAGCGTATTTATCCACATTGCATGATGCATTTACATACGATTTACAAGTGGCTCTTGGCGAGGGCGTCGCTGGTACATTACACGTGTACGCCATTGGTATGTCGCCAAGTAGCATAAACATTGGTGATTCATGTTAATCGTTATGTGTTTAGGTCCGGCGTTTTGGGGGTTAATCAACCCGGAATGGTCGCTGTGCAACAAGGGCCGGCGGCAGTCGCCGGTCAATCTGGAGCCGGAGAAACTTCTCTTCGACCCGAACCTACGGTTTTTACACATAGATAAACATAGGGTATGAATTATTCATGCATTCTGTCTTTAAGGTCACTTGTTTGCTGTCGATACTGCTGTGCTGCTTTGTTTACGATCCTAAAGTAAAATGTCAAAGGTCTACTATTTAATAGACTTATATTTAAATGTAATGATATTAGAAGCACAAGTAGTAATAATATGACTGTAAGCAATGTAAATAACAACGAAATGCTGATTAAGTGAAAAGAGTTGAAATGAAACTAAAGTTTCGTTTAAAAGTTGAAACAATTGTTTTAAATAATAGAACCGGACGGAAACAGGACTGAAACAATGAATAGAGAACAGTTGACATTGAGAGAAAAAGTTTTTAAATATATTTTTTATTATTTAGTTTAGATATGATAAATGCACTGTAACAACGTTTTGTTAAAATTATTTCCTGGAGCGGGAAACTATACTGCCATGAACTACGTGAGATTAAAAATGTTATTGTCATGAGTTGACTGCGCGCATTCTTTTCATAATCTGTAGTTAAATAAAAGTATAAAGCGTGCGTTTTAATCACTCGTAGTCATGTCGTTCTGGAAATTATTATGTTTATTTAAAATAATAAAATTAAGATTATTTACTAATAACGATCATGTTATATGTGACTGTTGGGTGTATTTATATCATGGTATTTGTCAACAGATAAACGGCCTAATAAGCAACACGGGACACTCAGTGATCTTTACCGTGGAGAATGAAACCCGGCATCACATCAACATTACCGGAGGTCCGCTTTCGTACAAATACCAATTCCACGAGATCCACATACATTATGGCCTGCACGATCAATTCGGATCAGAGCATGCCATCAACGGATACTCGTTTCCTGCTGAGGTAAGATTTTTACAAATAAAAATTGGATACACTTGGGGTGAAATCTTTTATGTTACTATAAACGGTTCGGTGAACACACAGGATGCTAAAATAGAAGAGGTTCCGAGGGCTTAATTTTTATTTAGTATTTTCGCATAAATTTGGATGACATACATATAAGGCATCGTAACAATCGCACCCTCGCCACTTGAGCTGGTTGCACCAATAAACATCTGGATAAAATCTTTAAATCTAACCAACTAAGTTGGGATTGATTATAGAAAGAAAATCCTAAAATAACCAAACATAATGAAGCCCAATATAGGCTTAAGTATGAAAGAGAGAAATAAACGAAAAAGTTCATGAACTCAACAGTTTAAGGAAGTAACCCAACTGTCATTAAACGCTGCTTATTGCTATGAATAAAATGTCTCCATAATAAGCTGATACCCGTATAATTTGAGGGTACATGGTTTCAAAGTTTTTAATTAGCTTTTGGAATATAAAACAGTCGTAATAAATAGTAATTACATTACTTGGCGTTTTTGTATCTTTTTAAGAATGTAGAACTATTCCTGGAATGAACTTTTAAGTCGAAATTAGATCTCTGCGTCGAAAATAGTCTGTGATAATTAATGTCAATTCAAAGCGAATTATTGAGCGGACCAATATTTAAATAGCTTTGTTCATGACTTGTTATACGAGTAATATTTTTTCGAAAATGACAAAACGACATGTAATTAGTTTTCTAGTCTATTCTTGTTTTTGATACTCTTAACATCCAATTTCTTTAAAGTTAAGCTCAAGTCGTCTACTTATTAATGAAATACTTGTCGAAAATATAATTCTTATTTGATTCGTTTGTTAACCGTATATTCACAAATGGAATAATTTCTATCAAAATTATATACCTAACTCTTTCTAATATTATAATTGGTCTGCTATTCAAAATACAGGAAGAAAGTATTTAAAATATCTATTTTTTTTTATGTAAAATAAAAAAATATATCTAATATCACATTTAGTCATCGAAAGGCCACTGCTGAACACAGGCTTTCACCAAGTCCACAATTTTTGGGAGTTTAACAAATATCTCGTCACATATATTTGACTTTATACTAACCTACCACCACCCTCATATTTCTGAAGGGAGAGATCCAACTGGTGCATTTCTGTCCCATTGTGATATGAGATAAGGTTCGAAACACCATATCGAGCACAGATTCAGGCCTCGTTAAATTATAGTTCCCTGAGGACTCCAATAATTCACACGGATTTACTGTCTAGGTTATTGGAGACCATGCCTTATTCTGAGAGGATGAAGCGATAATGTGCAAATTTTAAATTATAGCTTTAATTTTCCGGTTGTTACAAATACAAATTGTTCTTGAAAATTAAAATATAAATAAAGGAGAAATTGGGATGACAAAAATACAACAGACTTTTATTAAACCATGATTTTAAACTTTTGATTCGTATCATTTAAGTTCTCGGTAAATGTAATGTTATTACCGATTACGTATATCGGGGTTAAAAGTCCGGATAAGAATATTACGTGATGCTAAAGCCATCAGGACAAGACGAAATATTTGTTACCGTTGCACAGACGCCTAATTAAATTAGTTATACTATTGCACTTCCCGTAAACTTCAGCTAAGTGCCGAAGTGGCTGAATGTCGTTCTGCTAATTGCTTGCAGACATACTCGTGAATAACAAACAAACAATTCCACAGCGATAGTTATACAAATATGCATGTCAAATATTATCAAATGTACAGCCATTTTATAATAAATTAACTTGTGTCGTCCATAATATTGATACATTAGATATTTTTAAAACACTACTTTTTTTTTTCATAAATACATTATCAAACTGAAACTACTTGGAAAGTAGCTGATGTCGAGTTCTATTTATAAAATATTGTCCGAATAAAAACAGTTTCCATTTAAATCAGTGATAATATTTGAACTATAAAGGGAACGTGTGTGAAAGCAAACAGGATACATGTTGAAATATGATAAGAAATTCGTGTGAAAAGAAAGCGTAACAGATGTTTACGCACGCAACGGTCGCGACGCGGGCTGCGGGCCGCCCGCGCCCTCTCTCCTCTCTGAGACGCCCAAATCCCAAATGTAATCCCGACGAACGACTTTACTGCGAGCCAACTCAACCGTGCCTCCTGTTTATTTATGTGACAAATTCTTACACAGTCACGTTAAATCCAAAATCATGTGCTTATTCTCGTGTGTAGCTCCCTACGCTCCTCTTCCTCATATTGTGTTACGAGCGAAATGAATTGCTATTTTTTAAATTAACACATAACGGTTTTATTTTCCTAAATGTATTGTATTTTCCGTTGTAATTTATGAAAACAGAGGAGCGCGTGTGGAATATGGGGTTCAAATTAAATTTTAGGTTGGTTTACAACTTTAAATTATTACGGTGTTGCATTTTGAATTAAAATTGTTAAATTTGTTACAGATTCAAATATTTGGCTTCAATTCGCAGCTGTATTCAAATTTTTCAGAGGCACTTCACAAGGCTCAAGGAATTGTTTCAATATCGCTGCTATTACAGGTGAATATATTAATATTTTTTTCCAATTACAATTTTTTTACTCTTTTAAGATGTCTATTAGTAAATGAGACAAACTAAGGTCATTGAATAAAATTATTACAAAGTAACATAAACTTAAAAATGCTTAACATTGTAATGCGGTTTCAATCGAACAAATACACGACTAACACGACCGTAGCGAGCTGCTCGTAAATGCATTAGTAGCTAACAGCGATGGCGTGCTATTTTTAAATAGCGAGTTGCATTTAATCCCGTAATTGATATTATCGACGAGGTGTTATCAACAAAGCCGCACCTTTTCATAGCTCCCGACCAAACCTGAGCGCAGTTAATTAAGGAAATTGGAGTTTTCTGTGCCCTATTGGATTAGCCACTAAAGCTATTAGTTCAAATTACGAAGTGTGTACCCACTATCCGGTATGAGGGTATAGTGCCAGTCACTGTCGGGCCAGTACAACCGCAGTTTAGTTTCAATTAATACAACATTCGCCTTGTAAATTGTTCGCTGTTGTAATTGCCCGCGTTTATCCAGGCACCTGTTTGAATTCCGATTATTTGTACACACATGGAAACGAGCTGTAAAGAAGGCTAATTAATGTGCAGTAAACGTGTGCTAATGTTTTCCTTAGCGTCGTGTAAGATGTTTTTTCGATCGTTTTATGGTTTTCCTTAATGAAGGCCGGTGCCAGTGTGCCCGTGTTGGCACATCCGATGTTGTCCCAAAGGGGAACGTGTTTACAGACACGTTCATATTTCGCTCGTGGACGCCGTTAACTGAAACTTTGCTAAAGCAAGCTATTTCTGCTCAGACTGCAAACAATATTATCTACAATGTCCGTCGTTTCTTGGATCTTAAAAATAAAAACATTATCCTTATTTAAAGCTTTATTTGATATGGCCCACGCAAACGCTCGCGATATGTATTTACAGTATTCTCTATTGAAAAATTGAATTTTGTACGCTTTTCTTCTTACATGTTGGGGGAAATCAATTATATTTTGCCTTTATGCTTGTTATAGCTTGGAGATTTATCGAATCCTGAGCTAAGGGTATTAACGGAAGAATTAGAAAATATCAAATATGGAGGTGAGTAAATTTAAAAGTAACTATGTATCATTTTAGATACCTATAACCTAGGTATTTTTGTATAGACAAAATTACAGGAAAATAAAAAGTGCAAAAACTTCAATCATAGCTTTGAAATGACTAATTAGAAAAAGTCGTGGCATAAATTTTCATTTCCCTTAATTTCAAACCTTTATATCACGTGTACTAAATATTATTTTTACGAAATGTTCAAAATCGTTTGACAATAATTTGCGTCTTGTGAAATTAAAACACAAATTGTATTTACCTATGGCTCATATAAACCCTAGAGTATTTATTTTTATTTATTTATTAGGATTTTTTATAAATATTTTAAAACAAAAGAACATCTAACAACCAAGCCAATAACCAACATTATTTTAAACACCAGACAATTACTACCTGCTACTTGAATTAAGTAATGAATTCATAAGACGTTGATTGTGAAGGTGCGGAGATGCCGGTGAACAAACTGTCGGTACGTGGTCTGCTCCCGGACACGGACTACTACATGACCTACGACGGCTCCACCACCGCGCCGGCGTGCTTCGAGACTGTTACCTGGATCATTATAAACAAACCCATCTACATCACTAAGCAGCAGGTAATATTATTATTTAATTCATCTTATGCAGGTCTTTTTCGCCTTTATCGGTGGTTTTACGGCCGGGTAATGATAAAAATCTTTTTTGCACGTACAATAATCTTGATGAATTTATTATCTTTATTATTTGGGGGTAAAATTTATCTACAATTGATATAGTTTAATGCGATGAATATTATGTTTTTATCATTACCCTTAGATAAAATAACGATGAATTTACTATACGTTTTTTCACAATCCACAAATACATATCACAATTGAGTTAATGTTCTGATTTTATAATACAAAGTAGTTGTTTTTTGAAAATCTTTCATACATTCTGAAAACCCAAATATCTGTGAATTTCTCAACGTATACATTAATATCGTCCGTATTAAAATGATATTTCACATGGCATATCAATTTGCACTCTGTTTTAATACTGAAGCGTACTGAAACTTTTAATAACGTTACGGCGCCATACACGAAGGCGGCATGTTTCATTGCGCCGCATATTGGAAGTGTTGTGCAGTAGCATTTAACTTATGCACATATGATTATCGAATTATGACGTAGCAATTTGGAGAAAACGTCTAAGTGTGTAGAGTGGCGCCTGGCGAGTGGAGAGTTAGTGACTTATCCAGTAGAACGTCGGCGTGGTGTGTATTCAGGCGTTGTGGCCAGCGTAATAACATTTTCATTTGTGCTCACGCTACAATAAACAACTCACGTCCCTCGCCTTTAGACAAAGACTCCGCCGTGAATTATGTACGTGTTAAAAGTAAACTGAAAGTGCCGCGTTGTGTGGCTGTTATTATAAATCATTGTTTATGTTTTCCGTTTGTGTTGGTGGGAAAATTAAGTGCTAGTGGAAACTGCTTGCAATCTCGTGGGGAGTTGAGTGAACGCCATGTGGTTTTTGCTTCGAACGCAGTTTTGTGCGCACGTTTGCATCTCCAGTAACTTTGTTAATTCATTATTGCAACTTACTTTATCCACTTCTATAACTTGTATGCCTAGAACTATTATGGCAACAATCTTGCGGCCAATTCTTGTCACTCAATTCCTTTCGTCGCATCGAAGACTTGTGATTTTGATAAAATGATATGCCATATTATAAGAGAGGCCGCGGGTTCGATCCCCGCACCAAAACAAATGTTTGTGTGATCCACAGGTATTTGTTTCGGGTCTGGGTGTTTGTTAGACCGAAAAGTCTCTCGTAGTTTCTGATATCCAGGACACAAGACTCGATCTTAGTGTGGTGACTGTTGGGTGTATTTATTTATTATTTATTTTATATAAGTGCACGATTTTACACTACTCTACTTGACCGCGGCAGCATTAGAACTCTAATAAATGAAATCAAAAGTAGACACACATGCTTTTAATTCTAACCGCATTAACTCATTGCACGTTCAGAATTTGTTCTGAAGTCAAAGCAATAACCGTTAAATATAATAAATTACAGTTCCGCTGAAGAAAATCAAAGTTTAGCCGGAGTCTATAATCAGAATGAAATTGTTTAATACGGCGTAACAGCGATGCGAATGAGATACTGATGGTCGCGTGAGCCGACACCGTTAATCCTGCCCTGGGTTCTACGTTATATCGCGCTTCTAAAGCTTGTACACAAATGTACTGTCTCGAACATTAAAATATGTTTTACTTAAATATTTCTAGGAATGAATATGCTGTTGAATTCTGTCACAAAGCTGTACCATAAGTTCGTATAGTTGTTTCGTTGTACATTGTGTTTAATTGACATAGACTATCATACTGGCATACTTAATATAATGAATCTGAATTAAAATAGCGCTAGAATAATCAAAAACATTTAAGATACATAGTTTGATGCAACCAAATAACTTAAGATAATATACACCTGGCCTTATACGGACAGCAAAGCACAAAGGGAAAAATCAATTTTCGTGAAAACATTTTCTCATGATTGTACAATATTATAGCGACGGTGAAGTATGAAGTGTTATGACGAAATGCAATTCGAATATAACGGGAAATACAGCAATCCATTCAACTTTACACGCTTTGCCAATTTTTAATACACAGCATTCGTGTAAACAAAACCGCGAACCCAGAGCCATTATTTTAAAAGCCATATGCATATCATTTTTGTTTAAGTTTACAGCAATCGTTTAAAATTGTATCTAGATCCATTTGCTTAAAAAGCACGAACTACCAGATATGTAGTCAAAATTAGCAGTTCAAAAACAAGATTTTTAACGAAGGGGCTTATATAATTTAGTATGATTTTCCATCAACAATTACAAATGACTTCCCTGAAAACTTGTTACAATTCTCTACATATTGAACTCTGGACGGAGTAATACACTTTGAAAATGTCTGATCAAGTGGTTATAAATTTGGCGGCGTTAGCTCCACGGCTTGAGGCGGTTGATGCAAGGCGACGCGCGGCACCCGAAGGCCCCTTTAGGCAACAACTTCAGGCCGCCGCAGCCCCTACACCACCGCGCTGTGAGGACCAATATTGACTTCGATTTGAGCAAGGTAATCGATGTTTATTAACTTATTCCACCGCATACACGTTTCACATTCGTTTTACTTTAATACGGGGTAGTAGACGATACTTAAAATTGGTGAGTTGGAATAGAAACTTTTGAATTAAAATTCCTTTAGTGACGTAGTGATGATAATGAACACCATTTCAATAACCGTTTAAAATAGTGCATGAAAGTTTGGATAATAGTTCGCCAGTTTACCAATGTTAATAAGTCATGTTAGATTATTTCATCAATAATCGTGCAATAATTATATTACTGTAAACTCAAATTAGAATATATTTAGGTAAACAGCAATGAAATTCGTACCATATTTTATGAATTCTTTAAAAACTTTGAAAAAAAAATTATCTAACACACATTAACCGCTGCGCTATAACTTTATTGTTAATTGTTGTTTGAAATTACATCGGCCTCATATATTTAAATACCTATGAATGTATCGTCTATTCCAATATTTGAACTTCTTGAAACTGATATAAAAACAGAAT
Source organism: Deilephila porcellus (assembly GCA_905220455.2). Taxonomy (NCBI): domain Eukaryota; kingdom Metazoa; phylum Arthropoda; class Insecta; order Lepidoptera; family Sphingidae; genus Deilephila; species Deilephila porcellus. The sequence goes on along the minus strand of LR999977.1, from coordinate 8,995,080 downwards.
CACGTTTTTATTCTTTATATAACAATAAAGGAACTTTTCTACGCTTTTCTTTGACCTAAAAAGATATCTTGTGTACAATGTTCTTAAAGTAGGTTGAAAGAAAGCTTAATATTATAAGCTTAATAAGATTAGTGGCAACAGTAGATATTTATTTATTTTATTGTTTACTGCACTCAAGAAGAACATAAAAGATATTACAAATAAAATAAAGAGTAGAGATAGCGGTCTTATAGCTCTTGGCGATTTCTTACTGACAACCTTTGGATGGATATAACAAAAGGAAAAAAAATGGGCAGTCAAGAATATAAATAATAATTAAAATTATGTGTATTTGTGTATTAAAAACGATATTTATTAAAATTAATAGGTATCTTTCTTCGTTACAGTATCCCGGAAAGACTTGCCCAAGCATGCATAGGAACATGCATTACAAAGGTAGGTGGTAATGATTTAAATGATTGATGATTTTAAAATAGACATATTAATAATTGTCAATTATTATTATTTATTTAATGATATATTTGTATTGTTTCAGCCAAAAGCTGGACACAATATTAAATATTATTTCTCAACGGTAGGCATTCATATAGAGGCTATGTAGAAAACTATATAATGTAAGTTGTATATAACATCTGTACAGTTCTATTTAATTATCTCGCTTATGTATGTACGGAGCTAAAATGTATTTAAGTAACAGAAATGTAATATAATATATCGCGTTGGCTCTAGTGAAAATAATAATAGAAATTGGTAGGAATATTGTGATAGGAGAAAATATTTAAGTGAATATCACCTAATATTTGAGAATGTTTTGTAACGGCCTCCTAAATTGGTAGAACATACATAGGTATTTTCGGATAGATTATAAATATCTGCTATCTGTGCAATCGGTCATAGTTTATAATTAAACGAAGTAGTGTAATTAGGCCCAAATGCATACGTGAGCCGATAGCTAAAATAAATTAATAACCTATTTGTATTTACCTTTATGTTGTAATAGAGTTGAAATTGTAATTTCTAATGTGTCTATTCAATATTTATTTATGTCTAGGTACTAAGTAGCTGTAGTGAGAATGTTAAATTACATATCTTAATTTTATTAAATAAATTTCAAATGTCATCATATCAAATTATAAATATTTATAAATGATGAAATCGTTTTTTGATATTGGCTACTTTTCCAATGAAATATGTAACTGCTGCTGTATGGCATCTATAGCTTTAATTAAAGTATATCTTAGCGTTATTAATTGCAAATAGTATGTAATGTAAAACAGAAGGATGTTACGACCATCAACTACATAATGCTCGCTTTTGTGTAAGATGTATTAGAAATAAACAATGATTAACTATAGTGAGTTTTTTTCTTGAATTGACCCTAAAAATAAGTACAATTATACCTTCTTTGGAAACTAATGTTGTAACTCTATGTACCCCAACCCACATTATCCACCGCAGTGGTCTGGGCCATATACATTACATAAAATGCGTAGCTATACATTGTAAGTTACACAATTCGGTAGGAAATAGTTGTCCCAGCAGTCACATAGAAAAAAATAATAACAATCTACAACGGGTTTTATTAACAAATTAACGACAATATTTATTAATTGATTACATAAATAATACACGCGGTGTCCTCTGAAAACAACACTCTTGGCTTTAAAAAACTATACCTTGAAAATGAGTACTCCGACAAAATACTCTAATATTTGTGACAAAATACTTTTATTTTTAAAATAACATTATAAATAAAAAAATGTCAAGAAAACTAATTATAAAATATGGCTACGTCATGAAATACACGTAGCTGCTGTGCTTAAATAAGTAAAATAATTGCTGTTGAGTAATTACTAAAACGCAGTTTCAACCATAGAATTGAGCACTCTTTAGGCTCTACCTTCACGAACAAACAAGCAAGAATTAATTAAATTGCTTACAATAAACTATATTTCATTGGTCAATTAAAATAAACATTAATTTTCATAAAATTGTCTAGAGATCAATAAAAACAGTAGATAGTGCAACTGCCTCAAGGTCTCAGCACAAAATGATTATACTTAAACCTTTACTTGTAACACTTCTTAAGACATACAGGAGAAACGTACTTCAGTGTTCCCATCAGGTTTTTGTTTGAATAAAAAACTCATTTGAATTCTATGAGAATCGAAATTGCTCTCCTTTTCGCAGTAGTAACTTAATTTAATCGAATTCCATCACAACGTCTTCTACCTTTAGATTAGGAAGTGGCAATAACACAGATAAAGTGCAAAATGAGATATATATTTCTTTTTCATAGACTTTCCTTTTAAAATAAATTATCTAGACATCTCTTTTACTTCTAAGGCTTGATGTCAATTATCAGATAAAAGTTATGACCCGATTGAATGTTTAAGAGATGCTATTTAAAAAACATATTCCACCAACTGTCATTTATAATTTTCTCATATTGTATTTTATCCGACGATTAAAAACTCGGGCCTTAATTAAATTACAAAATTGTATAGAAGTTTATTGAAAGTGATATTGGAACTGCGTTTTTTCCTCATGAAATATAAAGTAAAATGTCGTGGATCTAAATTGCTCGATTTTCCGCACCGGAACATGGATGTACGTTATTGGAAAAGTTGCCGACAGGCCTCGTTAATAGACTTACGCGAATTGACTTCATTAAAATTAATTATAATCGAGTGTGCAATTGATTTTTAATATGCTATAAAACTGGGAGTCGCTGATATGATAGACTTTTATTCAATTATATCGGTATCTACAATGTATTTTCAACAATTGCACTGAATTTTAGTAAATGTGTAAGCAGACAGGAAAAGTAGTTCATATATGTTACTAACAAATAGATGGCATGCAAATAAAAGTAACAAAATAAAATTGAACGACTTATTCAATGTCCGCAATCATCCTTCAAGATCATCCTTTAAATATCTTAAATATTTCAATACAAAGATATATGACATCCTCCGTGGCGCAGTTGGTTACACGCCGGCTGTGAAACTGAGTGGTTCGATCTCAGCATCGAGACAAATGTTTGTGTGAACCACAAGTATTTGTTTCTGGTCAGGGTGTTTGTGAGACCGAAATGTCTCTCGTAGTTCCTAATACCTACGACACAAGACTCGATTTTAGTGTGGGGTCAGGACTATATACAATGTACATATTATACCGGGTATATCAAGACTGCGACCGAAAACGAAGCCAGGTGGTAGTTTTACTGGTTACAAACACGATGCAAATAAAAATTTCGCCAAAACAGAGCCAGATATTTTTTTTAGATTTTTTTTTTATCATCGTATTTTGGTGGTAAATACCTAGTTTTTGCGAAAATACAAATTTAAACCCTTACGTTCCATTGCGTGTTTAAAAATAAAGAGGTGTACATGTTTATTTTAGGAAAACTATGTATAGATCACCCAAATACGACGATAAGTAAAAAATTTCCAAATTTTTACTTGCATTGTGTCTGAAGTCACTAATACTACCACCTGGCTTCGTTTTCGGTCGCAGTCTTGATATACCCTGTGTGACAGTTGGGTGTACTTATTTATATCGGATAGAGTCTATGCCTTTTTGTTTTCTTCCGTTTCCAGTAAAACGACACGCTCTGATAAAATTTATTTATTCGTTACCTTTCCCAAAGGCTTTCAGGACTATTTTTTACTTTCTCATAATAATATTTATATCAAGAGGTAATATTAATGAAACGATACCACGCATCGAGTACTTAAATTCACGTAATTAAGTTACGAAATTTATTTTATCAGCGCCAGAAAGCGATACCTGTAGCCGTTCGTGCTTTCGAACAAAATCAATATTGGCCAAACTAAAATACATTCAATGTAAAACTTTTAATTGTTGCAAAGTTTAGCGGTATTGGTGATTTTCATATTTATTCTCGATACAGCTTTATAGGCTTTGCCCGGAGTTTCATAAAATAGCATTAATTTAGACGTGTTTAATATTCTCAAAAAGTTTAAGATAGTTTTTAGAATTTACATGGTATTATGTCTTTGTCCAATAATTTTGAACTTTGAATTTTGGACAATTTTAGCAAAATAACATGCATAGCATATTTGTGACAATTATGTACATAAATACAAATAATAATAATTAACGTAAAAATAATTTAATTGATGTAATTTCTTAAACTTTGATTCCAAAGTTTAAAAAACTACATCAATTAAAGCTGTGTTAAACATAGACTCAAAAATGTAAATCCTATAAAGCTGGATTAGGCTCTTTTTTTAATTAGACATTAGTTTTCAACCCATATTTTGACCCTAAAATATATAAAATATGCATAAAGTTGGACTCGATATTATAAGGCAAATCAGCTGTGCTCTAGCGAAGGCGATTACGTGAGTTACCACCGCCCGCCGCCGCTTCCGGTTTCCTCGAACGCGTCTCCATTTAGTCACCTTTGCGGCGCCGACAACTTAACTACCCGGTTCTATGCGATTTATCATTGCTATTTTTATACTTTTACTTATATAAAATCTATTTGAGGTTGGCTTTTACTTGCAAAAGAAATAAAGTTTAAACATATTGAAGGAAAAACTAAAAATAAATAAGAATGCCAAGAACAATCTACATAAAAATTATTCCAAGATTTCCCAGAAAAATGTTTTCGAATAACATGTTAAGAAACATTTTGTCGAATATATTACAAGGTTATTCCGTTCGCACTAATACACGTGAGTATTTCTCCTAAATAATATATGGTGTGTGTATAAGTTGTTCAAACAAGTGCGCGAATCCCCGGCGTGTAAAGCTCGGAAAATCAAGTCGAGTGGTAGTAGAAACCTGTTTATCTTTTTTTGCCGGCGTCTTCCCTCTTAACGCGCGGTGAAGGGACTGATGTCGCTGTAAATATTATGAGTACTCAATAATAAACGGTATTCATAAGGTTATGGTGCTTCATTGATTTGGCGGTGATTTTTTATGTTTCGAATTCAAATGATGATTTTCCTCAATTCGAATTTCCAAATTCAAAATTTCGGATATCGGAATAGTCAAACCAAGGTTTCTTTTAATACTAATATTTTATTTTCGGATGAATTGAAATCATAGGCCAAGGGCAGATATACGAAGATGATATTTAAACAAAAGGTTTTTTTAAATCGTCTTATTCTCAGACTTAAAGGCATAGATTTGTATATTTAATCAAACGCTCTAACATACAAAGACATTATAATCAATATCATGTTCAAACTGCACACTGTTCTAGACGACAAAATGACATTAAATTAGCATTAAACATATAAAATATTTTACATCTCTCCCGGCGATTGGTTGTTTGCACAATGTGCTAAACACTCGGCGAGTGTCGCGCCTTGAGTGAGTTCTCGAAGTCAAGTGAGTCAACGGCTCGAAAGTCGAGTTTATTTGCTTTATATCCAGAGCAGATTTGACGGCGTATCTCTGGTGCACCGTATTGCAGATGTTCAGGCAGCGATGTTAAATTTATTGGTACAAATGTCTACATGTATGTTTGATAAGGGTGCTGAAGTATCGCGATTTATAGTCGCTTTTAAGTTCAAGGAGTTATGTAAGTTTATAAATAACATACAGTGTATAAAATGGTGCATAATATGTCGGTGGAGACAACTTTTATACTTAATTTCCAACTGTGTGCGCGTAACAATAAACTACAACCTTACTCTTAATTAAATTAATTTTATAATTACGAGCTGCCTCTCTGTTAGAAAGAACTTACGCTTCAGACTATCACCCTGATATAGTATGGATTGAACAGCACATTCCTTCGAAACTCATTCGTGTAGTGTTAATTTATTAATGACAAAATTTTAAATAATTCCCACATTTCTCTAAAGGCTAACAGTTCGATATAGGTTTTTTTTTTATCTAATCCAAAATCAGTTCCTGTAATATCCTGCTATTTTGTAACTCCTTGTTAATAACAAAAATATAACGACATAACTAGTAAGTGACACAAATAACAGTACAAAAACTTCATGTAATTTCGAAGCAACTCTAGTTAAAAGTTGCATTGCACCGGCAGCACACACATCTCTAAGGCCAATTCGACTTTTATGCAAATTGGTGTGTTGTTCCGCGGAACTTGTGTGCGACCACGGGGACGCAAAAACAGGCATTCCTGCCTCACGGAATTATTACACTAGTTTACTAAGCACACATTTTAATATATCCTTGTTCATTTCCTATCTTTTATTTCTTTTTTATTACCGCTAAATGGCCACACTTATGTAAGATATTAAGATAGACATCACTTTGGCCTCAAAACATATGAATTACAACCAAAAAAGGCGTAAAGCGCAAATCGAAAGTACGAACGGTATCCATCTCCACCAATCGAAAAAATATTCAAAAAGTTAGCAATATAACTTGTGCGAAAGTTATTCAAACATTATCGGCAAGAATTTCGAACGTCTATTTTACTCTTTGACAATGTATTGAGAAACTTTACGAATATTTTGACCAAATAAATTCTGAAAGTTTTGGAATACGCGGGGCTGGTGTTGCTACACTTTACAGGAGTCTAGACTGTACACTGCGCCAGGCTCACACCTAGTTTTGCTATAACTTCTTGTCTTTGCATTTTGGATCAAATGTGTACGTTTCAAAAAAAAATATGCCACGTTTGCTTTTACAAAGTAAAAAGATCTTCTTATTTTGATAAGATTGCTTCCTGTCTTTGCATTTTGGGTAAAATATTTAACATTTTCTTTAAAATTACATGCCACGTTTGCTTGTACAAATAAAAAAGATCTACTTTTTTATTAGATTTTGAAAAGATTGCTTTACTGCTAAAGGAAGAAATCGTGAGCAAATTTTGAAAGCTTAAGGTTTTACACATTCGCTTAAAACTAACGTGATAGACTACAAGACCTAACCCTGAAAAGGTGGATATCAGATGGCAGTTGTCCCTAAATTGTAAGCAAAGTTAATGTGCAACATGCCTGGAAATTCAGGTTACACTGATCCAATGTAAGCACCAAATAATGGCATGCAGAAATTGTTCTTAATATTATTAAGTCTTAATTACGAAGTTTCAGATAATACCTATATGTGACACATTAAAAAACACAATCAATTACAATCATCGAAGTCGAAGTGAAATAAACTCGCAAAATTTATAGTGTCCAAAAGAAATTTGGTGCTGGGCCTAACTATTTATTTGTACGGCTGATCCCCTGTGGACAGAAGTTAAAAACAGCTTTCACCGGCCGACGCGTTTGAATAAGTTTCGCTGAAGTTTTATTGAAGTTGTAACCTTCGGCCTCGGTTTGATATATGTACCTCTGGCATCTGTACCGAACGGGCCCCGCCGTGGCCAAAGTTAGTGCACCCGTAAATTATTCAACCCCTCTATATACTTACTTGTCGTGAACGAATGTTGTTCGCGTAACACTGTGACACGTGTTGTTATGGGGAAAACTGTTTTTATGTTTTGTTTTTTTTTTCTTTTGTTCTATATCACTTGTAAAATCTTTTTCGGGGAGTATGCTTTCATTCGCTTTCTTCGTTGCAAAATATCAGCGTTTATCGATTCTTTCTAATCTACTACGTTGAACCATTTCTTCTGTTTTAAACACTGCTCATGCTAACATATTTAATAATGAAGAGAAATAATCATAATAAAAAAATACTAAAAGTTGTGTCAAAATCCTTTCACACAGTATTGACCTTGACTAATTAACATTACATTACTTTCCATTAAAATATCAAATTATAATAATCAGTGCCGTATTTAGAAAAAGATAAAGCACTTCCGTTCATGAAAGACACCTGTACCGTGGGAAGCCTTACACGTTGATCTTAGCAATATTAACGCGACGCCACATAATTTTATCCAGTGTTGGCCATAAATTTAGCACCTAACCCCATTATTGTTGCAAGAAAACGAACGCCTCTAAACACGAACGAGCGACGTGGAAATAACACTTATTTGTTTATTGTCTGTCAGCTAATTTTAAATGGTTTGCAGTGTCCTATTCCGGTTTTAATTTAACAAAAATAAAATAATACTGTGCTCTGAAAATAAATTGCGTAACAAACTATTAGAATGATAAAATTGGATATTTTAAATGTTCTTAGTCCACCGACACTTTAAAATCAAAGCCATCTCAAGTGCTTGCATTACATTATACAAACTTAATAAAAAAATCCAACTACATAGGCTGTTTTGTTTTTGAACAAAATGATGTTTCTTTTTGGTATAACAGTAAAAAACGCAAATAAATAGACGCAGAATTCATGTGTTAATTTCTCCATTTATTTTAGCTTTATATTGCACTGGACAGTTTGCATATACAATCAATAAATTAGCACACATAGTCCTCAAAACTGAGCCCAATATGGCAACAACCGATTATTAAACCAACAAACCGAAATCATGTGAATAGATGCAAATTAAACACTTTACTACATAATTAACATCAAATAAACAGGGTATATTTATGTAAATTGATAGAAAGTATAATGAGTAATTAAAAGGTAATTAAGCATAGCAATGGTTTCAGGTGTCCATTCTAATCTCGTGTTTCAAAGGAAGGCAATAGGGACCCTTATCCGGGGACGTATTCTGGGTTATTTACGTTTGTTTCGAGTTTCATTTCATTAACTGTGAATGTAAACAATAAACAATTCTACAATATATCTACGAGTTCTTTGTAAGATTTTTAGCGGTATAAAAAGTCCACCAAACCGCACTACGGCGTTGGGGTACATTCAGGTCTTAGTGCTCTCAGTAATAGAGAAATTATGCATAGCTTTAGGATGTACTCGTATTTGGGGCATTATACAGGGTATATCAAGACTACGACCGAAAACGAAGCCAGATGGTAGTATTAGTGACTTCAGACACAATGCAAGTAAAAAGTTCTCAAATAAAATCGACAACTTTTTTTTGTAATTTTTTATTTATCGTCGTATTTGGGTGATATACAGGGTATATCAAGACCGCGACCGAAAACGAAGCCGGGTGGTAGTATTAGTGACTTCAGACACAATGCAAGTAAAAATTTCCCAAAAAAATCGACATCTTTTTTTGGAAGTTTTTACTTATCGTCGTATTTGGGTGATTTATACACAGTTTTCCTAAAAGAATGATGTAGACCTCTTTTATTTTAAACACTCAATGGTACATAAGGGTTCAAATTATTATTTTCGCAAAAACTAGGTATTTACCACCAAAAGAAAACAATTTTTGAAAAATTCTAATAAAATATATGTCGCTGTTTTGGTGAGATTTTTATTTGCATCGTGTCTGTAACCACTGGCCGAGATTAATAAACGATCTTGATGTCTATCTAAAGATCGATCGTGAAAATAGACCAATGGGCTCAAGGTATTGTCGACACCCTCACATTTGACGTGTTCTGATTGGTCTATTTTTCGGATCGATCCTTAGATAGGGATTGGGATCGCTTATTAATTTTGTCCGTAAAACTACCACTTGGTTTCGTTTTCGGTCGCACTCTTGATATACCCGGTATATTGATGATACTTATACATTTTTGTGATGTGAACTTTCGTTCCATCCCTTTAGTATGTGTGCATTGGAGTGGATAATTTACCAAAAATGTTGACATTAACCAGACGACCTGTCGTAAAACTAGACCAAATCCTTTACTGAATCTGCTTAAATTCTTTAACCTCATGTGGGTGGTAAAACCACGTAGAAGAACAAAAATATAAAATCGAATTTTCATCTATTCAATAGTATTCAATCAAAAAAATCATAAGTTCAAGAGGTGTTTTGATTATGTATCCTTTATTTTATTTCTTATTTTTTTTTTTACATGTATACGTTATAAAAAATATACATATAAAAATACAAAAAAAAGATTTACCCTCCGGTGGTGAAGCTCAAGACCCAAGCCACCAGCGGTTAGGGAGACAAAGTTAGGATCCTCCTCACAATGCGTGCCGTGTCCAGTAATACTGCCTTCTGTATCTGACTCTTGGCCCACCTGAGAGCCTCTGTAGATTTTGGTCGAGGCTCTTCGGTATCAACCCATGAGCAGAAACGACAATCGGGACAATAATTGTTGAGTCGACATTCCACATGTCAGTAACCTCGTTTACCAAATCTAAATATTTGGACATTTTGTCCTTTTCAGCTTTTACAAGGTTATCGTCATGCGGAATGGTAACGTCAACAAGTATAGCCCGGCGCAAAAAGAGGTGTTTTGATTTATTATTATTGTTACTCAATTATCATTAATTTAATTCAAATGTAAAACTTGATGAGGAAACCTAATTACTTAACAGATTTTTACGACAATTTTTATGATGGACTGTTTAATCCCTGCGAATCGAATTAGAGGAGGTCCGCGGTCTGCAGTGGTCGTATATGCGGTGATTTTACTACTATTTATTTTTCACGTAGTCCATCGTTGGCAAGATTAGCGTAATGCTATCGTAATGTGTAATCTGAAATCCCTGAATAAGGACGCGATCCGGCGCCATAGAGCCGCGTGTGCCGTTTCCCACGCTTTTGCCGCAGACATGCGACGTTTATTAAGCTCTTCACGTTTTTGTTACCTGCCGGGAGATTTATTACTTTTAATTATTTTTCATTGTGTCCGCCGCCGTTATTCGTCTTAGAGCCATCGCATTAAATTATTATGCTTACAGGGCATGATTTACCGTTGAACGTCATGTAATTTATAGCTTGCCTAGCTCCTAGATAAAACTCGTATAGCCCGCAATTTTCTTTATTAATGCAAATGTTTTAAGTAACACTCGGCCTTTGCACGTTTTATAATGGATCTACGTATCAATATCTTTTATTTTGATGTTGTCATTATGTTAATTTTATTTATAGGCGAACAAAAATACTTACACACTTATCTTGTCTTGGATGGGTTGCATTCTTTCATTTCTACATATTGAGATCCTCGTTTGGATGTTCGTGTAGTCTTAATAGTACTTATACGTGTTTAGACATCTACGTTGTCTTGAATCCCATAGGGTCGGGCAATCTCCACTCCACACATTACAGATTTCCAGCATGTATTCTTGCTTTTCTGAGTATTCCGGGCCTGTTTCTAGTTCCGAATTTCACCCATTACTTTAAATACATAATGTATATTATTACCCAACCTGAACCCATATTTAACTTTGAAAATACAAATACCTCGACAAACACTGAACGTTGTGTTCATTTAGCACAAACCGCAAATATACTGAAATACAATTCATAACCGGGATATTAGGAAAATAAGCAGGTACAGAGATTACACGGGGTAGAACCCAAGTACGTTGATCGGTATTCAGCGGGCCCGCGGTAGGGTTCATTAAAATGCGTCGAACAATAAACGCTGCTCCCACGGGACCTTTTGTGACTGCACGAGTTTTAACCTCGTTCCGATCCGTTGTTCATCATTATTTCTCGCTGTTTATGATTACTTTACGTCAAGTTCCATTTTAATTTCACTGCTTTGAGAACATTCCGGTCTAAATACGCCATTTTTGAAGGAAGGGTTGGTGAAGAACACTGCCATTTCTTTCTCCTATTTATATAATTATAGACATCGATTAACGTAAAAAATATATCTCCTAAGGAAAAAAAATATCATAAAATACTAATAAAAAATATAATACTTAAAATAATAAAATTACTATAAATATTACATCGAATATCTTGTAAATAGAAAATAAGTACTATGTGTATTATCTTGTCATAAGAGCTATTAATTGCCTACGTGACCAATAAACGAATTTCATTTCATAAATATAATATATCTATCCCATTGATGCCCGAAAGAAATTACCGCCAATTGTACTATTACTTTTATTGTGTAATTTCTTCGTCGTTATTCGCTGACATCGCCAATCTAGATTAGATTATATAAATAGGAAAATATTTTATCATTCCTCTTTTCGTTTCACTTGAAAGATTTTTACTCGAGACTAAATCATTCTCGAGAAGCATCAAAAGATCGCGAACCCTTTGACGCTAACTTCAAATAAATCTTTGCGACTTTTATCAAGTCGTTCACTTGTGATACCATGCGGTAGGTACTACTTTTTACAATGTCTACTATGTTTTATCTCAAAATTTTGTATATAATTTTTTACAACACGTCTGCCCATTAGATATTAGAATTCACCGATTTCCATATTTCCAACTTCAGAATGACGAACTTTCACATAAACTTCCATTTCCCTAGTAACCTCTTGAGAGAAGTTTCCACATTGGGATGACAAGGACACGTTAACAATAGATTTTTCGTTTTTATTATTTAAACTTGAAACTACCCACGACTTCTATTTCTGTCTGAGCTTCTACTGTTCCTTATTACGCCTCCAATGCCCACAGGAGAGGCTTAATTATCACTTTGAAAATAATTGTTTTAGAAGTACCATTTTATGTTGCAAACTAACTAGAGGTCAAACAATTTAAAAAAAAATCCATTAAAATTACACTGCATCTCTAAAAATACTATAACTAAGACACTGCTTATGCTTCAACAAAAATATTCCATAATCAGGTCGATTTTATAAGATATTCAAATGAGTTGAAACTGCACAAAGGCTTGTCTTCGAGTTAATGGGTTAATTTATAATAGGTGGGCGACGGCGGTGCATGCGCGACGACGCCCAGCCGCTGTTCTCTATATCTACGACTCTACAACCCGCCCAACGGATTTCCATATGCCGCACGAGCTCATAAATTAACCGAAAGTATTACGATAATATTTCGAAATGCTTTATTTGGTTTAGCATCTGCGAGGGAATTATGTCTAGGGTTTTTTTACACAGGACTCTATAAACGTTATGTATTATTGATGGTTGGTACATTAACAAAGATTTCAATAATCCCATGTTTCATAACATTACTGAAAATTAAATGAATAATAAAAAAAATAAAAAAAAACTCCCAATTCGACGTTGTAACTTTACAAAAAGTTACAGCAATTAAAATATGGCACGGCATTAAAAACTGAACGATTTGGCTTGCAATTCATTTTGAAAGGCTTGATAATCGTTCGCTGAACTTAATAAAATAAAAGAGGTTAAAAACAGCACGTTTAATAAACATTTATCCGTGGCAAAAGAAGTCGAATCGCCAACACGTCTGCTCGCCAATATGGGTCAAGACATTCGAGTGAGTTCAGACACAGGCCATTCAAAAGGCGCTCTAAACGGAAGGATGCGAGCCGTAAAATAGGATTTCATGCATGCGTTGGTTTGTGTGAACAAATATGTACGGTTGACAACGCACGACCTTTGCCAATAACCTCACTGAATAAAAAAACGATTTTTCATTCCGCGTAGTATTTTCCATAAAACGACGAGTATTTTTCGTTCTCGTTAACGGTTTACAGAACACGCTTGAGCAACAGATTTCAATAGAAGTGAAAATTTTAATATTAATGCATCTTGCGCTTTTTACTTATATTCTAATTATATTTGACCGTTTAAAAGCAAATTAATTAACAATTCATATGTATTATATTAATTGTTAATATAAGAAGAACATAAATGTCAGAAGACAAACATATTTTTTCAAACGAAAAAGAAGAGTTAATCTTAAAACTGGAGTTACAGACTTCTACAAAATTTAAAGCACCCATGCCCAGCCGTGGGACTTGCATATTTTTAATATGTACAAATTTGTGAACATGGCAAAAAACTACAACACGACGGCTAAGAGATAAGCAAAATACTTAAAAGTACTTATTGTCCAATTAAAGTCAATAAAAATAAATCAAGAGCCTACACCGTGCAACATAATTTTTGTTATATGATTTACTAACAATATACTCTCTTTGTAGTTCCTACGTTTAGGAAAATACTCAGTCCAATAACCACGCTTAATTAAGAAGTGATTAGTTATATGCTGACCAGTACACACAATAATAGTATACCTAATATATGTATTTGATTGGAGTGCTAACTGCTATGCATCCAAAAAACTTTCAATCTCGCTAATCGCAATCTCTATACCCACCACTCCAGCTCCACACGAAAACCCTCAGAAATATGCGCCACAAAAGTCACTTGCAACTAAAAATCAACCCTTTCGTAATTTACTCACCCCTCCGTTCACAGGTTGAACCGCAAACGCCGAACTTTGAATGTTTTAATTTTATTTTACCGCAGATGAATTGGAATTTAAAGCATATTTTTTCAGTGGCTCCATCGCAGATTCATGGCGAGAGTACTATTCTCAGAGCAATCAGCAACACATACGTGTGCCAGGCTCGTCCCGAGTGCCCCATTGCCGAGTCGTTTTGAATATTGCATTTAGCGCCACTATCTCTACGAGCCTCGACCTTAGTGCCACTTTTTACTTATGCTTTTTGTGGAGAGTGGCTTTATATACACGTTGTATCGTTTTGTGAAGTACCTAATTTTACTGTTCCTAATCATAGTGCAGGACGAGCTCAGGCCAACCGAGAACTAACCGAGACCTGAATGACGTGCACTTTGGGCAGGCTACATTATTACCTTCTCATTTTTAACTGAAGTAATTTCGTAATTTCAGCAGTGATTGAAGCCTGAATTATTTTATTAATGTACACGTAACTTTTTACGTTATCCTGAGGTGTAATTATTTCGTAATGTATGTGCACAAAGTACATAATGTGGAATTTTCACGCAAATATTTAGAGTTTCTATGTCAACGCTACAATGTACAATAGAATGCCCCTGCTTGGACGCAGAGAAATGTTCAGTTCAATTACATATTGATTACGGCACATTGAAATTATTTGAGCTATTTACAGTCAATCAACGATACGTCTAACTCGGGGCTAGTGGATATAATTGCGTTCGAATTACATTCCGCACAATGTCCGGGGACTCGGGGGTTAGTTAAAGGCATTTACGTGTGATGCACGAAGCTTCGAGTTAACACCAACTGAATTTATGAACTAAAATCGCATGTATCGAAGAAGTTTCTAACATTTACATATTTTTATACCCACATAAACCGAATATAAATTGTAGACATAAATGATTTTTAAAATGGTAACTGAAGCAGCAGTCTTTCTTTTTCCAAGTAATGCCACACGATAGTCATAATTTTAATTTGAGGCAATAAGAATTGAGGCAATAATTTCGACCAGAAAATATAAGCTTTCATTAAAGACTATTTTACACAATGCTTTCTATTTAAAATTAAATGAATAGCATAAGTGTAAGCATTTGGACACAAAGAATAATTAATTCAGTTTTAAAACACCAAACATTTCGATGGCAGTTTATTATTCAACAAATTTCATATTCCATAATGTTTTTCATATCGCGCACAGCAAGTTGGGCGGTCGGGGAATTTACTCGTCACTTATATTCATTGCAGTTTCTGTGCTTTTGAATAATATGCTTGACGCAATAAAATACTGTGAATACCGGGCAAATACGTCATTAAAATTTAATGCAATGTCATTACCACCAATAATTTATTGATAATTTACGTTGAAATTTATAGTTCGACGGGAGCCTAGAGAGAAATTATACATATCTATACGTAATATTAAGAAAGATCTGTAAGCCAATCAATATTTATTCTGAGTTTTGAGTTTGAGTTATCTCGTAAAATAGGATATTAAAAAATAAAAAAGAATCATGTAGTTTTTTGCATGCCAAACACAAATTAATTATAAATTACTAAATCATGGGACCAGTCGATTTGTACAAAATGGTCATAATAATTTTGCGGTATGTCAACTTGGTGATTTAATTGCTATCCCATACGTACAAATATGTAAAGAATTCTGAACTATTCCAATCTTATCCTATTTCTATTCCCATCATAAATACAAGTTCACGTAGATGTCAAGTTATACACGAACCGGAGCAAACCCACACCTAAGAGTTCATTGAACAGAGTGTCACAGCATTGACATTTCATCCAGCTGCAATCGACATAGTTTGCAATTCGACTCCAAACAGTAGTAATCTAAGTTACTGGTCGGATTGTGGAGTAACTTAGACGGAACTATGGAGCTAAGCGTATCCATTTAACTAATGCACTGTCCGACTATTGGTCTTGGTGCAAACGAGGCACTTTATTCCACTGAGTAACATATTAGCCACGTTACTCCTTTCTACTTAGTATTTCTACTGTTTACAATTCCTAGTCGCCTACGTATTCAAATATGCGAGCCGAGTTCGAACCGTGTTGATTTTACTAGTATGTTTTCTTAATAACTTGTGGGCTTAGTTCTCTTACAGTTCTCCGTTACTTAGCTGTATAACAAACACACATTTACTTCACAAGCTTGGTAACAAAATAGAACTGTGTACACTGAATTAATTTATTAAAGAACTTGCTAAATCTACATCGCTCGTCAAATTAACAATGTTACGAAGGTTAGACCAATATTATTATTATGTTTAGCATAAATACTGGGTATATCCAGACTGCGACCGAAAACGAAGCTATGTGGTAGTTTTAGTGACTACCCACACAAAGTAACTATAAAATAATAATTTAAACTCTTGTGTACCATTGCGTATTTAAAAATAAAAGGGTGTAAATTATTATTTTATGAAACTATAGATTTACCACATAAGCACGACAATAATTAAAAATTACGATAAGTAATTTATATAACTAAAATTAGTTTTATTTCGAAGTAAAAATAGGTATTTGACTGTATCAGGAATCGTCTCATCCTAAACGAGACAAACAAGCAGCCTATTTGATGGTAAAGGGTGACCGCTATAACTAGTCTTTAGTGGATGTGTTGACAACAAATAGGTGTAATTAAGTCTTAACATTCCGTTATACACTTGCATAATCAAAAGATAATTTCATTCCTCATACAAAAACCATCACAGACTGTCAGAGAATCCGTCATGTGCCAAAAAAGCCATCCTGGAAACCGGCCCTGGTAAAACAAAACAGAAAAAAGGTATAGACGACATACATGTCCACAGCTTCATCGATGTTATTAAAAAAAACGCAAAAAGGAAACATTTTACTCCGTCGTGTAAATGGCAAACGCGAGGCTTTTCGGCCCCCGCGCGCGTAGTTCAATGCGGCACTGGTAACGTTATTAGTTCCAATTAACGTGGTAACCTCAGCACATGTATGGGCAATTAAATGGAGTGATACCTTACTTCCATTACTACCCTGTGCTTTGTTTACATCAATTAACAGGCATGTTAATTTTAACGGTCGCATCTGTTGCCCTCTTTGTGTGCCGCGCCTTACTAACTACGTTGTACTCAGTTTGTACAATTGATATTATTTATACGGTTAAACCGTGGCAATTTGCGTGTATTCTTACTTAATTGCGGTGTTTAGTTTCTGCTAAAATGTTTTTTATTTATTTATTTAAAAACTTATTGTACACCAGTGAACAAAAAAAGAAATAAACAAAAATGAACAAAAAGTAAAAAAGTATACAATGGCGGCCTTATCGCTCGAGGCGATCTCTTCCAGGCAACCTACCATAGGATGGATAAGACAGAACGACAAATTGGGGGAATCATGAGGTGTACGAAAAAAAAAGTAATAAATAAATACAGGAAATAATAACAGTAATAAAAAAAAATACTATTCTACTAAAAAAAAAAAAATAACTAGAATAAAACAATACAAATATTTAAATACATATGATAAACCCTATATAATATATGCATCAACACATGACATCAAAGCAAGAAAATATAATACTAAGAATACGCTACGCTATGTCTTCAGGTATGTAAGGAGAAATAATGCTCCTTTAGCAATATTTTAAATATAGGCAGGGACTTTGCCCGCCGCACTGAGACAGGTAATGCATTCCAAAGTCTAGCAGCTTGAGTGGTGAAAGATTTATCAAAGAAAGTAGTGGAATGCGCTGGGATTTGCAGTGTTAAGTTCTCCGATGACCTCAGGGACCTTGAATGTGTATTATGAAGAAATCGAAATAGAAAATGTTGCATTGTTTTGATACCATCCCGGGCCGGGGAAAGATTTTTCTATTCTTTATCAGCTTAGAGTCAGGAAATTGTACCCGATATGGCGATAGGCTCGCCCTCTCTCACATAGTGGGACCTTGCATGTTTATACAAGGCGAAATGTGGATGTCCTGTTAGCATCTTTGCCTACCCCTTCTGGAAAATAGGCGTGAATTTATGTATGTATGTAGGTAACCTAGCAAGAAAAGGATCAATGTTAAAGAATATGTGTATTGACGTTAGGCCGGAATGCAATGCCACAGGTCGTTGTTTTTATGCTCCCCTTTAATGTTATTTCCCCGTTTATGACACTATAAAGGCGATACCGTCCACTACGCGTAATGAAATCTTGTGTTCAATACTGTGGAGATAGTGCTTTTGCTATTAACAGATAACAAAGGACCGTTCCTAATATATTCGCAATTTAATGTGCTTCAAATTCAATAAATGAGTAGTTATTCACCACCATATCCTTTAATATGAATTTATCTACAATGAAAGAACACGAGTGTACCTTTGTCTTCATCAATTTGTTACATATTATGTAACTTAAAAATTAATAGCTCTGAAACCAACATTATTCAAAATAATGGCTTTACAGGAAAAGCCTCAACAAAATATAAATAATACAATTCTCCCTATAATTTGGACACTACACAATATATGGGCGGCTCGAAACACATTAAACATATGTCAATACATTGCGTCTTTGCACTTAGCCCGCATGCCGGCATCGAGATTATCTAACATTCAGAATACACCTGCGTTAGGATAGTTGCCCTCAGACGCTCACACTATTTACCCGAAACAAACCGTAACATAAGCGTGTGCACAATGAACAATCAAACTAAAGATCGCGGCTTCAAACCCAGAGACGTTTGTTCTGAGTGAATGATCGCTCGCTTTAATGATGGGGGAAAATATAGGGAAAAACCTAAGAGCTCTGCACAAGTTTTCGAAAGTATGACAAGTCTATCAACCGCCGCATTAAAACAACTCCAATAGACCAGCCTAGTAGAAGCCAGCCCTACTCCTGAAACCTTTGATATTAAGTAGGTTGATATTAAATTAAAAGTCCAATCACTCTGCAACATGCTAAAAATCATGTTACGCCGATTTCGTGTATTTATGACGTATATGTCTTATGACAGCAAGAAGAAAAATCCTTAAAATATTCTCAATTTCGCCTCGAATTCCCTCATTATTCTAGTTTATATTTAAATATTAACAAAGCATTACCTGGCTAATAATGCCTAATGAACTAATGTCCAAACTGTATTCGAAACTACTCCTGAATAAATACTAAGCTTAAGTCCCTTGGTCAGAACCTTCTACATAAGTCTACTAGATGGGGCAGGAATTTCCTTTGCTTCCTGGTAAAAAGCAAAATATTGTTATAAAAAGTCTTTGATATTTTAAACATCGCTAGAAATATTCTAACCTTTATTAAAGTCTATCACAATATATTTAGTATTTTTACCATACTTGATGGTAAGGGCAGGGTTTTTGATAAAATATCAAATAAAGACGATAATCCCCTGCTCTTCGACGTAATTATACCAAACACAAAATTTTCGGCATATTCAGATACCGAAGATAACACACTGAAAGAACACTATCATCTAGAAAGCCGAACGTATGGCCAACATTGTAATAAGATAGCAAATTTGTGAACCCCATGAGATACACCTTTCCAACCTTCGAGCGCAACCCAGGGTTTTATTCATAGAGAAATTCTTATTAATATTTCTTCATACATACGTTTTATTACACCAACGGGAGTTACAGCCATTTACAAGTTAAAATTGAGCCTATTCGTATCTGTCTACGTCACAATATAAGTGTATTGTTGGTATAGCTTAAAAAAACGCTTTCGCATTTTCCGTATATTATCTTTCTTAATTTCTCGTATAACTAACAATGTAGAATAAGAATAATTGCCTGATAAATATAAATAAACTTTTATACCCTGTCTACACACGAACTCGTGACTTCATGTTGAATTTTTATATGAGTAAAATGGTAAAAGGAAGTGTTAAAGAGTAATTTCGAAAAAGTTTTAAATAATTGGAAAATAAATATTATGTAATGATGTAAAGTCAAAATCCAAAAATTGCTAGCTATCAGATCTCAATATTTAATCTTACTAAGATTTTTATTATTTCAATTGCGTTAAGTTTGATGAGGTTTGATGCTTACCAGACCATCGTTTGCAAACAAGAAAACAAATCAAACTGATTACAATTTGTCGATTTCAAGTAAACATATGATTCATCAATCCTTAAAAATTATTACTCAATGTTTTGCAGTAGAAACAGGATCAGGCGTAAGAATATAATAAGTGTACTATAAAATGAAACGGAATTAAAATGATCCTGCATGGTAGCATCACCCGGCACAATGCCCTACCCTTTCTTCACTCTTGCAGAACGCGTACGTAGCATATGTAACCTTTTTATTTTATTCCTGATGCCGGAATAACCTGAAACGCTTTCCATTTTAAAACAGGAATGTAAATAACGAAGTACAAACACGACAATTCTTTATTGTTCGCGAAAAGAATTTTTAAGTGCGAGTCAGACCCGCGGATTTAAGTTCCGTGCTACCACACTCTATGAAATTATAGATAACTTTTAGATAGATAACTTCAAAATGTTATTGATATGCTAAATAATCCAAAAATATTTTAGCATATCAATAACTACATTTTCTTACTAAGTTTAGTTACATAGCGCGGTTAGACTAGCCCAGTTTTTATATAGATCGATTCTCCCGCTTAAAAGAGCCCAATAAAATTATACTCTTGCTGCTACATGGCACTCGCCTGATAGTAAGCGATATGACCGCTCATGGACAGTAGCAAGACCAAACAACACCATGAATTACAAAGCAATGCTTGTCATTCTACTGCTCTTGCCATCCTGAGACATAAATTGTTAAGTCTCATTATGTCCAGTAGTTACTCTGCCTAGTGCCTACAATGTCCTTCAAACCGGAATACAACAGTGCATTTACACTGTTGTTTGGCGGGAGAAATAGACATTGCGGTGGTATCTACCCAGGCGGCCTCTCACATATGAGAGACCTACCATCGGTAATAACTGATTTATATAAAAGACATAATATGTGCCATGTTAAATGCTTGACATAAAATTTATGTTAACATTTACCACTATTTTCACAAATTCGTCGTGAAATTAAACTAATTGGCACACTTAAAGCAAGTGCATACGTTCCATTGCAAAATGGATTAAGCTACGTTTGATTCACTTGCAAGATGCGAAATAGAAATAATCGAATAGTAAATCCTTAGTGTATAACCGAATACCCTCGCAACGTAGATGTACCGTGCTTGTAAACGTACTTATCTCACTAATCCTTTACTTGCTCCGAAGGTAACATCCAATGGCGCTCAGTATGAATTTGATGCCGACGTGCCACGGGATTGTCGCACGCTTTGTGACCCCAGTTTCCTCCATCAGACTGTTACGATATTCACGGAAAAACGATACAAACGTGATACGAGTCACAACTTACAATATCAACTTAGTAAACCCAATTTGTATTGAAAAAATATTGTGCGCGATACAGGTATTCCAAATAATATATTTCACGGAAAATAATTTACATTTGATCTGGCTTCAGTCGAAAGGAGGTAAAGAATTTTTTATTTTACATATCTATGGAGTATTTCAATGGACTCTGCATTGAGTCGGTTAGTAAATGTTTAATGTGCATGCGGAACTCGTTTTTACACGTATAAAAATATTTAATTAGCAAATTTAATTAGTCTTGATTGGCGGAATATTATCTATATACCTTAGCGATATATACAATATAATATTATTGGTAAGTGTACATTAGAACAGACCACAGAATTAAGCTCATTGACGTCACAGCTAACTTTGGTTAACCTCAATAGAATTTTCTTATAGACTAGTATTTGAATTTGATAAAAAGGCAGCATTATTTGTTTTTAAATGTGTTTTGTGTAATTCTAATAAAATGTATTGATGTAAAATGTATTAAATTATACCTATTATTTTTACCATGCCTCTACAATTTAGAGTATTTGTATGTCAAAACACATCTCTTACTAGGATATAAATTGTTGTGAATTTCTCAGAATTCAGTCTCACATTTTCGCTTTACCAGTGCCACGCCTTTATGTCGTAATAACCATTCAACATGCTTCCATTTCGCTCAAATATTATAACACTTTTGAACGATTTTCATAATAAACACTTGACAAGAAATAATCTCTTATAATAACTTGGCCAAGTTGTGTTGAAACTTACCCTCTTCATATTACACTGTAGTGTATTACAACTTCGCTTCATTTAAACATAATTTTATAAGAATAAAAATGTAAGTTTGTACATTACCAACTTGGAGGAAGTTTTGGGTTAACTTTTCTGCTCTCTTACCATGCTGGGATTAAATTTTAAACTTCCACTGACTATCCTCATGAAGTTGAAATTAGTCGAATTTATTCACTGTATATTATGTGTGTTATTTGTGAAATTGTTATGTTACAGAAGGAAACGTTTATTATGTTGGTTTAAACAACTTTGTTCATAACTGGTAGTGCCAGAGTGCGGCAGACAATTATCATGAAGCTTAATTATTGTAAAGAGCATATAAATATGGTCATATGTGGTAAAGCCACGCTGTTGTTAATCATGACTCAGCATGAATGGGCAGGCTTATCTGGGGTAGTATCACTGTCTCCCAGAAAATCGACGTGAAGCGACAAATTTGCTGTCGTTTTGTTTGTTGTTTCGTTCAGTGAGTGAGATTTCCGGATACCCTTTTCCTCTTCCCATTGTTTTTCCTTCTCTCTCCCCTCCTGATTTCAAGGGCCGGCAACACATATATGATCCAAGCATCGTGGTCATGGGGAGTAGTTATCACTTACCCTCAGATGACCTGTTTGCTCATTTGCCTGAATTATGCAATAAAAAAATCATGTTTTAATACCATTTGTAGCACCCTGTGTAAGCCCACAGCTGGTCATCTGACAGGAAATAAATTACCTGAAAAAGAATAATACAATACAATACTCTTTATTGTAAACCAAAGCACAAAAAATAAATACAAAATCAGACAAATAAAATATAAGAACTTATGGTATTACTATGTGCGGTCTTATCGCTTAAAGCGATTAATAATAGTCCTTTCCAGCCTTTAATAATAACCTAAAATAATAGTTCAATGGGATACATAATTGTGAAACCACTATATAAATGTCTGGGAGCTACCTGCTACATACAACTCAATAAACACAAATAAATTTTAATAATAAATATTAAAGTAATATGATTAATTTAAAATCAACTTTTGTGATGGTAACTACGACGCCATTAATCGTTAAAAAGAAACCAATAAAAGCAAATCATAATTGTAAAAGCAAATGAAAAGTATAAATAAACTTGCAATTAAAGATAAAAACCTAGTTGTAGAAAGCCATTAGATGAGACGATATCGCAGAAATCCTCAAAAACCACCACTATTAGTTTCGTGAAATTTACAAATCATTAACCATGAAACAGTAATCTGAGACTCGTTAATTTGTAACGTAAAGTTACAATAAAGCGCTTCAACGAAAACACAAGTCGTCAAGACGTATTCCAATAAAATAAACAAACTAAAACAACTATCTGTTGGCAATAGGAAATCAGCCCTGTATAATAATCGATTGCTGATGTTATTGCACAAGTTCGCTACTTTATTGATAGAGTTGCCCAACTAATTCTAACTAACGCAGCTGTATTCAATATTAGAGAGAAAAATAAGCAAAACTGCCATACAAACTATAATTAAATTATTTGTTTCAAGGACTGTAGGCTCCGTTTTTATGTAGTAATTGAGCATTCTCATATGAAGTCCCGCTAGATTAAAAGTAATTTATGTAAGAAATACTCGTTAAGGCAATATTGATTGGTAAAACACTTTTATTACTATAACATTACCATGGTCTTATATTTATTACGTATACTTAAAATACTATACAGGGCGACATGTTCACTTAGTGAAAAATCCCTTTTACAATTTTAGAAAATACTACAATATTTGATATCATTAATGAAATAACTTGAATTCATGAAATGAATTGGCTTAAGGCATTCCTTTTAAGCATTACAGCGCCTGTGTAAGGACACGCCGAGCTTTCAGTAAAAGTAATCTATAAATACAATAAATTTGACAGCCTCCGTAGCCCAGTTGGTTAGTCGCGGCTCTGAAACGTGAGACCGTGGGTTCGATCCCCGCAGCGTACAAATATTTGTGTGATCATCATCACAGCGTACAGGTATTTGCGCTGGATCTGGGTGTTTGTGAGACCGAAAAGTCTCTCGTAGTACCTGATACCCACGACACAAGACTCGATCTTAGTGTGGGGTCGGGACTATGTATGCGACTGTTGGGTATATTAATTATATTAGTTAATCTCAAAAGGGATAGGATAGGACAGGATTACATGCCTTGAGTGAGAATGAGACAAGACAGGGCGGGATTTTACGGGACGGGACGGGAAAAGCAGTGTGAAGGAAGGCATTGATTTTGAATATAAATCAAACAGTACGTGAAATAATATACTCCTCATGTGGACTGGACTCGAAAAGTATCTGCACCCGGGTGGAGCCAGGCCCGCTCCTAATTACAGATAAAAATATGCCACTAAGAAGAACACACTAACTTAAAAAACCACGAAATCTTATATATTGTTAAAGTTTATTGTCATTAAAAGTAGCGATCGTTTATGTACCATCTGTAAACGTCCAACAAAAAGGCTTAGAATCACTTTGAAGACTCCCGAAGGCTTTATCGACAGGACACGGAGCAAGGCAAACGGCGACAAATCACTAGTACATACCTTTAAGCGTCTTGAAGAAAATGGCTTCGGTGCATTTCATCGGTTGCTCTGAAGATTTTCTCTTTTTAATATGAGCATCGATTCCAATTACAAAAGATCAAAGAATCGCCGCGCGGCCCACTTCGTCTTTGTTCAAACGAAAGATGAATTATTCAGAGAGCTGGAAACGTTTCAATTGGCCAGCTATAAAAAAGGAAACGGTTCGTTGCTTCTTCCACTAAATTAAAAATTTTCTTTATTTTCATTTTTGTGATTTTAGATATACCTATTTGATTTGTTCATATTTCACGGTTGATCGGACCGGGAACTATCTCACCGTTTCGTAGTTTATAAAGTTTAAAGAGAGATGACGCGCTGTAAATTATGTTCATTTGATATTTCATTTCTAAAGATATTCCAAGTTTAACAAAAAAAGTGTAGTAAAAAGGAATCTTGTAATTTTTAACCAAGCTGGATTTATGTTAGCGACACCTGGCGGGGCATAGTCAGTGATTGAGAGAGCGAACAGGCCGTACACGAAATTATTAAAGCGTAATTTATGCTCGCAATTTGTACGTAACTTGAATTCGTTCCTTGTGTCATTCATCATGGCTGCCACGAGCGAAACGATTAATTTCAACAATCATCCATAAAAAATGGCAGTGTTGCCAACCTCATATATTATTTATTCATCGCGGGTCTAAACATGCCAGTGTTGATACTTTATAATTAAAAAACATCACAATTTGGTATCAGATTAGTTGGTTCGATATTTAAACCCTGGCGAGCGAGCGTGAGGGTAAAATAAACAAAATATATTTCATAAAGTTTATTAAGATCTCGTTATAGATATAGATAAGTTTTCGTCAGTGGCGGCGCGTCCGCTTCCGGACGTCGCCTTCCGCCGGGGAAGCCCCCTCGTTAATTTTATTTTAGTAACGCTCCACTTAATCCAATACCGGTTTCGGCAGCGCCGTGAATCAATAGTCAAAATTTCGTTTAGCTGAATTATATTTCGGTAGCGGAAAATTCGTTTTAGCCCTCGCCGCTAGAATACAATTGAAAGTCCGTTTGAAAAATACTCACCCGCTTTATTCAGATACAAAAATATCTGAAAAAAGACACTTTAAACTATTTAATAAAAAATGCATTAAATCCCGTATTCAGATATTTTACTTATTAGGTATTTGTTGTGAAATTTATTATGATATAGTAAAAATGCCAAAACACAAAGTGAATGTTAGAACAGTTAAACTAAATATTTTAAGTTTAATCAAAAACTTTATTATAAAGTACTCTAAATATTCTTTTAAAATATTGAAATAGTAAACGAAAATATTAAATTATATGTCCAGTAAGTTCTAATATATCCACATAAGTGTAACATAACAACGAATAAAAAAAAAATATATTTACCGACACACTTCCAAATACAAAGACATCATGTACTCTAATGATTGATGATTCAATCTATTTTATTATGAATTTTAATAATTATGCGATCCAATTTGACTGTAAAATATTATAACACAATATCCCAAGAATCATTTCATCCATTTAAACCGCCACGGAAGTGAAAATACCTCAATCATTATTCAAAGCACCCCCCTTTTGTTCATTCACGGGCTGCAATAAAAATTAAATTGTACCAAATTTTATTATCTTCCACTTCAGTCTCATAACTCAGTAGAAATATTCATGAGCAAACTTTTAACGAGAGATTTGGATTTTTGTGAAATATTTACATTTAATAATATGGAAAAAATATCCTGAAATTGTACTAATTGGAATGCGAATAAAATACTGAAACGTGGCATTCAAAATGTTCAACACGTAGTTTTTTAGCCTTTTCTGTGTCATCAGCATAATTGTATAAGTACTGCGTAAGAATTCTTTTAAACTCGAAATGTACCATACTACATATTCCTAGGCAAGTTCCTATAATAATATAAACATTACATGATATATCCACATTTTTTTCTACTGTAAAAATACATTTTAAATGAAAGATTAAAAATGTTCATGTATTCACATCCGTTAAAGCTTTTATCTTATTTGCTTTATCGTAGACTAACTCAGAAAAATGAAAAATGACTGAATTTATTATAGGACAACCATGAACTAGGTACTATATTCTTATCTTTCCTGATATTTAAGGTTTATGTATAATTCAAAATAGAAAGATAAAAACTGGATCTAAAGTACCTTTTTGTCAGCCCCAAAGCCTCTCGTGTGTTGAAGACGGCTACAAGAGAATTGTGGTTAAGATACCGCTGTAGATAAATTAGGTTAGAGTCTCAGCCTGACACAAACATCAGCACAAAGCGGGGCCAGTGACCCTTACATACCTCACACCCTGTCTTTGAAGAAGCTAGAATACACATTTGATAATTTACCACTCGTAACTGAAATAAAATCAATTTGCCAAAAATCTGTAAATAAAAGTTGCAGAATTTATGTTTGAATGACTCGTAGTTTAATATTTATTTCACTTTTTAAAGGCAAACAAGAAAACATAAATGACTGCGTACAAACAACTGTAAATTTCTATACACAGGTATTTTTCCGAAGTGCTTTCCAGCCGTAGCGTTACGCACACGTAAACGATCGGTGGAGTTTTTCCATGATAGCATTAACACTTAATTCGGTTCAAAAGGCTGAGGGAAGTCAAGGTTCGATTAACATCCAAACTGGCGAAAATTTTCCAATCAGCCCCTGTAAATTGGAAAACTTTTATATGCGTTCAAAAGTCCAGGTATATTTCTATCGGTATTCTCGAGACCGGGCAAAGTTTTTGTTCTGATCGTCTCTAAAAAACAATTTAATTAGGTAAGTGTCGACTGAAAATTTCATCCGTGGCGAACCGGCAACACTACAATTGATTCTGTCGATAAAAACCACAAATCACTGGTTAATGAAGTTTGACAAGTTTGTAATGTTGCACTTTGTGCGGTTTGCGTTTAATGCGCGGTGTAACCGACGCACGACGACTGGCTAAATTGTTTAATAATAGTGAAGCTCACACTATCATTTCAATATTAATTTATTATTAGATTTCACTAATAAGTTCGGTTTTGAGGTTTTAAGTACATCGAAATATTATGCCAATGCAGAGCATAAATACCATGACTTGGTTGTCTATCATCTGTGCCCGAATAAAGAGGTTTGCCAAATCTTCTTTTTATCAAAGCATTCAGTAGTGCAGTAAACCGGCTCACGTTCTCCCTTATTCCTATAATCCTGGGTCCTTCCGCCATAGAATCAAGAATCAGTTAAGTAGGAGTGCATAATTGTGTCACATAGCATTAAGATATTTAGCATAGTTCTAAGACTTTAATAAAACTAGTAATAAACTTATCGATTCTACTGTATTGGGGTTTAACCTGTAAAGTATTGTTATGTGGCTAATAAAAAAAAATTGTCCGTCTTAAAATGATATTTTATTTGACCGGCTTTACACTTAACTTCAGGCGCATTTCGGTGACATTGTCAAGATGGAATATTAAAAGAGGAACATGCTTTACAGGCTCGAAGATTCGCATCTTGAGATAAAAAATAATGAAAAACCTAATACTTATATCATAATACTAGGCCTAAACCTGTAGGACAATATTTAAAAAGGCTATTTCAACACACATTAATTACAAAATTAAACGAACCGCCCGCTCCGGTGATGTAATACCCTCCCAAAGCCATAACAATATTTGCTAATTTCATAATAGTTTGATAAGTTGGACGTGCATTATCGCTGAGTATAAACTCAAACTATGTAACACTGTTAGCGGAGTGTTGGTGATTGGTTTTTGGCTCAATACCATGCGCGACCGCACTCGCTAGTCGCGGTCATTAGCAATTTTGGCAGGGCTACGTCGGCCACCACGAGACTTATGGTTTTATGAGATGCTAAAACCGCGAAATTTAATTAATATTACGCGTATATTATTACTGGTATATATTTATTATTTAACCAGCCTGAATTATTATAAAAACCTTCCCAGCTTAATATTTTTAGGTGTATGGGAATATTAATAGGATTCAAGTCTGTAGCTCCTTTGGTTACACGGTTACGCATAAGTATCAATACCAATACTGCTTTAAGTACTATAAAATAAATAAATTGTAAAGCCAACAGTTACGTAGGTCCGTAGACCTGACTCCAGACTAAAATATAACTAAATCTTGCGTTATGGATATTAGGATATACTATGAAGTACTTTACAGTAAATTATAAAATAATAAATCACACTGTCACACACATATTGTAGTATTCGTTTTTTTTTATTGCGATGAATGTCGAGACGAGCATGCCATTCGCCTGATGGTAAGCGATACGACCGATACAATGCATTCTACTGCATTGTAGTATTCAATTTACTTTAAAATAAATCAAGAATTCGTGGAATAATAAAGTATGAGAGATTTTTCGACCCAACATTAAAATTAGAAGCAAATATTCGTAGCTCTCACAAACATTTATCTCGAATCGGGGATCGAATTTGCGGCCTTAGTATCTCAGCCCATGCTTTAACTGGTTTATAAATTGTTTTAAAAAAATTATTAAAAATCGTTCATTAACTTAACTATTAATGTCCTACTAACAAAATTAAAACCAGTTATAATAGTAATTGCCTATTTAATATAAATCAACTACGAAAGTTATAGTTTTGGAAAGCTGCGAAAATTTACAATAAATACTAACGAAGCTGGGAGTTCTGCGGTTTGCATACTCCACCGGATGGGCTGACTTTTTAGCAGTTAATCAACATTCATGTCTTATGCGACGCCAACTCTCATTAGCACACCTTTGTCTTCAAATAACAATGTGTAATTGTTTTATTGTAACATGCTTTTACGAGAATATGCTACAGTAATTGTGAACAGTACACAGGAAAAACAGAGCATCTTTAAATGCTTATTTTGAATTTTACTTTATTTAATAATAAATAATTTTACTAAGTGGCAACGTATCTATGTAGTCCTGACCCCATACTCCGATATAAGTATTGTGTCGTGGGTGTAAGAAATTTCAAAACATTTTTCGGTTTAACAAACATCTAGTCTGGAAACAAATTTGTAAATCGTACTATTATTTTAGTATTTGGCGATAGGCTCGTCTCCTATCACATCGTGGGACGGAACACACAAGGCGAAACGTGGGTGCCCTGGTAGCACTTCTACCTACACCTTTTGGGAAAAGCCTTGAGTTTATGTATGTATGTACAATCATATGTCTCAGTGCAGGGATCCAACCCAGAGCGTAACGTTTCATTCCCGGTGCCTACTAAACTGCGTTACGGGACTGTGTTTTACGTCAAGTACCATTCAAAAAAATATTAATAAAAATACAACAAAATCATCGCTGTAACCTTTTATAATAAATCACTTAATACATGTGAATTGACGGCAATAATTTTCAATTTATTACGCGGTATACAAAGTAAACAATTTCACGGAGTTTAAGAGCACACGAACTCTGCGTAACAAGCAATTAAGGCTTCAGATTGTGTACACCTTTACAATACAATACAATATAACACTCTTTATTGTAAACCAAAAAAAAAAAAAATATTTTCAAAATCAGACAAAATACAACAACTTATGCTATTACAATTACCTTTACTATTAAATCACTGAAAGTTTGTTATAACAAAAATATACATCAGCAGATATATGCCCACTGCTGGCCAAGAGTACTCCATAATCGAGAGTTTGACTGGGAGGGTTTAGGCCGCAGTGTTCCATGCTAGCCTATTGCAGTTTAGCGGATTACGAACCATCATAATCTTGTAAATCTCGATGGTATGCAGGTTTCCTCGTGAGTACTTTACCAGTTAAGTGCGTGGTAAGTACCTAATTGACAATATAGCCTGAAAAGTCCGAATTATGGGACTCGCACACGTGACTTCATTTATCATCTGTTGCTTTACCAACAGGCCACCACCAACTTACACATAACATTATTATAAAATATATATTTTTTAATTTATTCTTACTGATCATGCACCACCTTTTATGAAAACCACCGTTTAAGAAAATAAATAATTAAGATAATGACATACGTAGAGAAATCCAAGAAAAGAGATACATACATAATCTCACGCATTTTTCCCTGAAGGGGTAGGCAGAGGTGCTCTCAGGACATCCACATTTCGCCTTGTATGTTCCGTCCCACGATGTGATGTGCACCTATCGCCATATCGGGCACAAATTCTTGACTCCGGGCTGGTAATGAAAAGAAAAATCCAATATCACTTTGCCTGACCCGGGATTCGAACCCGAGACTTCAGCTTTGTAATAATACCGTAGTACAACTATCCCACTGAGGCAGTCGAGCGAGAGTCGAGGCGAGCAGAAAATAAGATAATAACATAATATGTCAATTAAAAAGTTCCATAAAAACAAATCATTGCCCCTTGATCTCGACGATCCCCAGCACTTGACAATCTAGAATATTTATAGCAATAATATTATAAATTCAAAATATAAGTGCTCTCACTCAATTTAGAGGGTGCACTTGAGAAAATTACGGGAAGGCGGTCTCATCCTCTTCAACTGCCACTCCCAAAGGTTGAACTCAAATTATTATCTGCATTACTCTTATACAAAATCGTGCTACAATCTACAAGCCACTGATTTCCTCCTTTTAATATTTGTCGGCTTAAAAAATAAACTGTATTTCTTTGACACGTGTTTAATTTTCGTGCTCGAATTATATATCGGAAACTTTATTTTAATAACTACGATCCTATTGATTTATTTGTACTCTTTCATTACGGAGTTACTTTACTCAAATCCAATACAGCTGCAGTAGGCATAATTTGGTTGGGAGCCGTTCTACTTCTTTTATATATGTATAAAACCAAGTAATATTATAGTATGTAGTAAATTCATTGTAGATTATTATGATTTCATTTATGCCCTGTTTCTGACTGTCCTGTCTTTCTCCTATCTAAATATCCATCACAGGGTTGCCTAAAAGAAATTACTAGTGTGATAAGGCCGCCTGTAATACTATTATTATTATGTTATTGCTTTCTTGTTTCTCTGTACAGTGCAAAAAAGGATTAAATAAATGAACAAATATAATATCAGATTATGCCACACTAAAAAGAATTACTTACACTAATAACTGATGGTGCACAGCAATATCATCCCATACTAGCTTGGATTATTTCAATACATCTCAATAATAATTAAGTTTAAAACACAACTAAGGAAATCACGGACACTCAGCAAAAGCCGGATAAAACAGTGGAGTATCCCCGATAATTATTCAAATTGCTCCCTTTATTTTTTACTCAGATGTTATAATAAAAATTTAATTTCGCGTAATTTAATTCTTATCTTCCCGGGCAAGACCATATCTCGGAAGAAAATTCGTAAATTATTCATGAGTAAAGTTTTAACGGGGACATGATTTTAAAACCGACATTTGTAAGCCTCGCTAGGCAATAACTCTGTGGTTTAAAACGGACATCTTCGAACTATTCTTTATAAGTAATTATGTGCTTAGAGCATTGTGGAGCAATTTAGTTTAATCGCGACATCATAATTATTATTCAGATGCACGAGTAAGAAAGTTAAAATGTTTGCTGCAATATCAAATTCGGAACAAACTTGAGCGTGTTTTGTTACAACAGTTCACGAAGCGAAATAAGAAAGTAAACAAGTAAAATGGAGGGTGGAGAGTCATCGTTTACATTTATGTACGAATTCTGTATACAGCAAATACACTGCTTGAAATAAGCTTACAACCGGCGCACAGTTGAAAAGTTAGTTTTCAGTACAAATAGCTTGCAGCGCACTTGCCTACCACGCCTACACTTGTGGAATAAAACTACACCCAACAATACACTGAACACTGTGAACATTAATAAACTCAAATAATACACTTCCAAAATTATGCCTAGCTTTTCTCTTTAAATCATAAAACTGTTGTTTTAAAATATTTTTCTACACAAGAAATTGGTGGCTAAAATTTAAACATTTTTTCCTTTTCACAATGATATACAAATCATTGCCTGAAAAATTACTATTGATGCCAAGAATCTACCGTTGCGACTGTCCATATGCAAGAAAAATGATACGTAGAGATATTATTTAAAAAACATAATTACCAAAACAAAAGGACACCATACTACATTATGTACACAGTACAAGTCTTTAATTCTGACAAACGATCGTCAAAATATCATGATATATTTGGGTATAAATATTTGACTTACATAAATAACACAGAAGAGCATAAATTAAGATCATAAACGGAGCATAATCATTCATAATTTATACCTGTTTAATATAGTGTGTGACTCCTAATCATACAAATCAGGTGCGATTCATAGGTATTCTGATTTATATGCAAATGTGTTTTAGCTACAACCGACACCTATTAGGGTAGCTAGCTGCCTCAATAGAAGACTAATTTGTGCGGAGCAATCAAATTTCTATTAATTATGTCGTAGTAATTACAGCATGTGCGTCGATCATGCAATGGTCGGGAATATGTTTGGTGCCATCGCAAATCTGGATGATTTGTTAGCTAAAATGATGACCTTATTTAATGTATACCTTTGACGATTCATTTATCTACTTACCATCATGTGAGCTGTATGCTCGTTTGCCAGACCTATTGTATAAAAAAATACACAATAAATATATCAATATTAAAGTGATGTACTTTCATATTTAACATTATCAAATTAATTACTATCAAAATACCGTAATAATATACCGCTACCAACATCAATATATCAATATTACCCATTTGAAATAAAGTTCACTAAGTTATAAATAAAATCCGCAAAAGAACGCGTGTCATATTAAACAATAACAAGCGTTGTCTCAGTCCACAGACACGATTCATAGCAAAAGCTGTATTGGGTTATAGTAAATGTCGGGGATTGCAGACAGAGGGCGTATAGTAAACGGGCGATTAGATTTGAAACAAAGCTAACGAACCGTTGAATCATGTAAACAAGAGCCAAGACAGCCGTCTTGTTTACCTAAAGAGCCTTTGCTTCATTAGGATCCAATTTACTGTCAACAAATTAATCTCCTTTCGATGCCATTGTGTGGCCACTGCTGTTTCTCCGTGCCGAATCGCAAACAAACTTTGTAATTATTGTCAAGGAATGTATAAATGATACGAAAACATATTTTGTATTGGGCAGTATAATATAAACGTACACAAATTCAAAATGTAAACATAATTTATATTGATATTGGGGAATTTGTGTACAATTTGATGATTTCAAATGTAAACATAATTTGTATTGATATTTTGGAATACGCGTATAATTTGGTGGCTTTGGCATCCCAACTACGCCACCGTTCACAATGTCGTTTATTGAATAGAAATTATAATAAACAAACCGAGTTCAAACGCGTTTATTTTCTGGATTTCAATACGCGGCTAATAAAGGAAATCACTGAATAAAACCAGTTCAGCTCAAGAAAGCAAACGGCTAAGCGGCATACAATGCATCACAACGGGAGAACTTTTCTATTGTTGAGTTTAAATTAATTGCTTTTCTCACAATTTGTAAACAGGGCTTCAAATATTCCTTTTACAAAGTGAACAAACGAAATCAGGACATCCAATCTTTTGCTTGACGTTCAAATGGAACCAAACTACTGTGAAGGCATAACTCAGTAATGAGATTAAATAAATAAATTTAATTGGCGTCTAGTAGGTACTTAAGTTTATTTTTTATTCTTATTTCATATTTAAAACTACCATGGTAAAGTCTTATTAATAAATGATATAAAAAACATACTTTGGTGTTATCATTACCAAGTAAAGTCCATTTTATATTAAAACTCCTTTTAATGCAAATACACATGTATACGCAAAGTCATGTAGAGTCTCAGTAACACTTATTAACAGACAAATGGAAGTTCCACTAGTGTAAATGAGTTAGCTAAAACCATTCTCAGTGCAAGATGTAGTTTCTTCTCGAAATTTGCAAATTAATTTAAAATACGTGAGCGTTGAGTGAAACAGACTTGTTTGTAGTACCTGCAATAAATTGCAATTAGGAAAGCTGTTGTGTCTTGTTATCGAGTTAGCAAGCCTTCAAGCCTTTCCTCGCTCCAGAAACACTCCAACGTAACTGTTCCGGAACGAATTAATAGCTAGCACTCTCATTACACGTTGCGATATCTAATCTTGATGATTACGTCGCCGCGATACAACCTAACGCGTTTACATTTATCAACATACTAAGCAAGTTTTGCATAAACTCATAATCGACACTAACAACTTGTCAAAAGCGATCATCTCGTTAAATCATAACTCTAAATTGTTGAACGATATTAAATTTGTATTCAACGTCTCTGCAATCAGAGTTGCCTTTCTCAAGAGTGAAACAGTCACAGATAAAATAAACGCCGAATCTTTCCTCGTAAATCTGTCAGCAAAACAATTCGTACCCTTTCACGAGCAATAAAATGCTACCAAGAAGAGAGGCAACGGAAAAAGTATCATAAATATAAGATTCATTTATATTCGTTCAGTCGACCCCTTGAGGGGAGAACTGAGACCACGAGCATTGAAAAAACAATGTGAAAATCCCTAATAATATTTACATAACATTCAGACACGTACAAAGAGAACGCTGGCCATTTATCTGGTTTTATTCAAAAACATTTATTAATAATTAGAATTGTCGGCAAAGCAAAACAACTTTGAAATTAAACCCAACAAAAACCCCTAAATCCCTTTTTGACCACCGATCAATTGAATGTTTCCGGCTCTTTGCGCTATCGATTTTTCATATCCTTTGATGTATTGTAATTTGTTGGTGTTAAGCTATATTTAGTGAAAGATAACCGTTATTGCTTAGCAAAACTTCGTAAATTGATTGTCATAAAGCGGAATGCAATAAAAGTGAATTACAAAGCACAAAAATCCTAACCGAATACGATACAACCGCGATTTGCAAAATAAACCTGGTCCACTATTCAGTGAAGTAAAGAAGATTCACCGAGTGGAAGTACATGCGATAGGTAATTCTTATGTGTAAAATTGCCTTCGCTACAAGGGCTTTAACGCGTTGAGGCTATGTAACAGATGAGAGAACAAATCCGCTCTTAATTACCCATTCGTGTGTAATCTTTTAATTAACTACGTGTAAACATATTCGCGCCGCTGACAGCAATTCCTTTATGTTTCTCAGTCTATTTCTATACGCCTACTGATTTTACAGTATCTATTGGGATTAGTTTATGATCTATATTTTTATGCACGATTATTGAGTTAGAGGATTTTGAATTTGCAGCTAAGTTGAAGAAAATCCAGAGGTGAAATTTAGTGAATCTCAAAGTATACAAAAGTCTAGTGCATCACAATTGGTACCATAGTTCTTGGAGTCTCAATCTTCTGAAATGTAAATACTTAGAACCTTTATCCGAGCTGGTGCTATTGTCCAGGTTCTGCCCTAATCTCTTCTTTATCCCTGAATATTTCGCAACGATCTTTTTGAGATCATTGACACTCCTAACTCACCTTAAGACGTCAACCCAGCGGTGTTTGTTAAAGTTATAGATAGCCCATTTGTTTTGATCTATAAACACAGCATGATCAATTAACCATAAAAAATAGCAATATTCTTTATCTTTTGTTTTCCGAACTCTATCCGCGACTTTGCGAATTTCGCCACTACTCGAAACTATTACATGTACAATAACTATTACATCTGCTGAAAAATAAAACATAAAATGGCGTGTGCGGGGCAAATTCAATTAATCAATAACTAGTGCAGCTAGTAAACGTCATGTGATTGTCTGTTGAGTATAATGCTCTTTGGAGGTATAGCGACCGAAGCCGGATACACAAAGGGAATCCGCATGTCACATCCGAGCGTCAGGTGGGCCCAACAGATTCATGTGATAGGCTTTGCTCATTGTCTGCCGTGCAAGTGCATAATTGACATACCCATAATGGAAATATGTTAAGACTTACCCCGTTAACACCATTGATTCGCTCAATAAACCAGTCAATTTAATTAGGACAGAATATTATAGGATTTGATGCTCCGTGACACGCCATTTCTATAGGTATTAAAATCATTCACCACCACGCAGATTTGTAAAGAAACATTTACTATTAAATGTGGCTCGACTGTGTTAATTGGGTATTCAGCAGAGTTCATTCATTG
The DNA here is from genome assembly GCA_905220455.2 of Deilephila porcellus. Lineage (NCBI taxonomy): Eukaryota > Metazoa > Arthropoda > Insecta > Lepidoptera > Sphingidae > Deilephila > Deilephila porcellus. The sequence goes on along the minus strand of LR999977.1, from coordinate 8,958,165 downwards.
ATGAAAAAAATTTAACACTGGGACGGAGGTTTTATAACTAGTATGAATTAAGTAAGCATGGATGTATAAATTCAAAAGGAAGTATGAGTTTAAACTGTTAATTCATGCTTATTAACAGCTGGGTGGCTATCAGGAGCACTGTGCGCTTTCAAATTTTTTGCACAAAAGTTGGCAATGCTTTAACGATTAAACTACAATGTTTAGGAGAATAATCCTTAACCGTTCATAATAGGGCGAAAATAAACATTTTGTTGAGCAATCCCACATACGTATCGTACATGTCTGCCGTTTCATATGAAGCTAATTACAAATATCCGACACGCAAAATAAAAGCGCACAATATTTAAAAAGCAACTGCGATTGTGCAATTATTGTGAAGCCAGCTGTTAACCGTTCGAAAAGCTTCCGTATTGAAATGATTTTTTTACTTCAATTAGAAAAACTAAAGAATCTCCATTTCCTCGACGATGAATAAAAATAAAAAAAGAGCGAAATGCATAAACGTGTTCAAGCTCAATTGGTCGGCGGCTCGGAGGAAATCGCGCCATCGATGTTCTTTTGAATTTTATTAAGAAATGGGCTTTTAACATTAATATCATTTTTTTATTTCACAAACCTGCAACGAGCCGTTCTACCTTTTCTTTAAAAATGTGAGTATGATACTAAGACGCATTTTAGTATTTTACCGCAATGAGTTTAAAATACTTTTAATATTTTTTATTTCTTTTACTCTTTATTTATGTTTAATTAATAAGCTATTAGTCACAAGACCGCGCTACTGGAACTGAGGTTTGAGTAAACAGATTTAATCTCACAACCGGCCTATAACAATTTGAACTTATGTATATGTATGTCCTATATGTATGTCAATTATCGCCTATTTAAACGTGACATTTTGCAACATGCCTAAAAACAAGTTTATCCAACGTCGCATTATAATTGTGACATAGATGTAGTTAGAAAAAAGCCAATATTCGGTCTAATTATTCTGTAGGTACATTATATTTTATACGTATTAGAAGTTTGTGCCCGACGTGACGCGGTGTAGCGAAAGGCTCGACTCCTTTCACATTGAGTTATTTATTTTTTTAGGCTATATTGTGCCCCACTACTGGGCAAAGGCTTCCCCTTTATTCCTCCACTTGACCCTGTCCTCGGCTAACTCTTGCCATTTTGGCTCGAATTCATCCAACTCGTCTTTCCAACGCATCTTCTGTCTTCTGAGTTAAAAATAAGCTCGACATTTGGAAGGCATTGGTGGCATCCCTATCTACCTCTTTAGTGTTGTAAACGTGACATTTTTACATGCAAGTAAGTATATGTAAATAACCACCTATACATCCACTCACACATATTCATAAATAGCTAATTAAAAATTAAGCTACTTAAACCGACAGATGTATATTTAATTTTACGATAAACTTTGTGAGCGCAGTCGTGAACACTGAACCACAACTGAACTCAGGACAGATTGGAGGTAATAAACCCGTGCGCCGCTGTCACCTAGCTGTCATTTGAGCGGGGCGGCGGGCGCGTCGCGACGCAGACGTCTTGCCGTTCCGCCCGGCGACCTCAAGCGATGCATATCGTTTACTTTCCCTTTATTGTTTTATTTTTAAGTCTTTCTGCTGTTGCGACTGGCTGTTGTGGAATTATTAAGTTAGTACCTTGAATTGAAATAGCTTGGTGTATAAAACGTTATGCTGTATGATGAATTGAGGGTATCTACCTACCATTGTTTTTATTATATTTGTTTAGATTACCCTATTGGCATTAATTTAATTGGAGTTTTTTGGGTGTATTTAAGTATACATTGCACATTAACACTAAGCAAAAGTGTCCAAAAAGAGAAAATTATTATGTTAACTAACATCCACTTTATGATTAAACGTTCAAATTATTCAGCCAAGTTAACTACGCGGCGTAATATAAATTTGATATTAGAGTTAATTGATACATTAATTATTGATAATTCTGCTCATATTATGAATAGCAAAACCCGTGAACCGTAGGTTTATAGTACCTACAGTCGCTAATCGTTCGCGATGTAATTATTGCATGAATATTCGAGATGCGGGTGCAAAAACGACACACAAAAAGAGGCTCGAAACTTTGTGTAAGAGTGTTAAAAGCTGTTTTGAACTTACAACTCTAAGCGCTTGAGTCCAAGCAAAAAAGCAACAGAGTTTTAAAAACAGGAAGCCAACACTTTGAAGAAGTTAAGTGGAAAGTTAGCGGTCTCAGTTTTATTTATGAACAGTTTAGCTCGAGCACCGGTCACTATAACACTTAACTTCATATCTTAAGCATAATACCGCGGTTAACAAGTCAACAACGCGACATACAATTTCGGTAAAACTGTCGAAGAAAAAAATTGAATATAACAATTTTATAGGCTCTTTAAACTTTCTGAAAATGGCCGTTAAAAGTGGAACGAACACGTTTTATCGGAACACGCAGAAGCGATGATAATGGTCGCCCATAAAGAAGTGGTGCGTCCGCCGATAGATTCCGCAAGTTACCAACTTTTCGGGACAGCTACTGCCATTACCGGGGTACTAATGCGGCCGCCACAACTGCCCCGCTCCGCTTCACCTAACAATGTCATTATCGGATAAACTTTCGTTTGCCGTGTGTTCTCTACTTTTAATTGTATGGACAAAAATAACGATAAACGCTACATAATATAAATTAAGGGAAATTCTCTAAATGGTTTTGCATAGTAAATGGGTAATCAGTTTTCGTTTGTAAATATAAAAACAAAATATATTTTAGAAAATAAAAAACAAAAAATAACGATTTTACTGCATCATAGACCGTATCGCTAAATATTATGAATTTCAATTTTAAACAAGGCGTATAAAAATTAGTAGTTATTGTTGGTACATTATATTAATGTTACGTGGGGAAAATTTTGGAAAAAATTAATTCTTTCGTAAAGGATGTTGTGAACTTTATTTTCTAAAGTAAACAGATACATTTTTAACGACATAACATGACTATTACAAAGTTAATTTTGTCCTAAAATAGCGTCACTACCCGTACCTACAAAATTAATAAAGTTCTTTCAAAACATTACATCGTCTCATCCACTCAAAATTTCGTTTTCCACGTTGCAAAGAACATCCGTCCGCTTTGATTCTGTGAACGCATTAGCATTGGATTTGAATAGAACAAACAAAGGGATTGTTCGAGACAGTGTGCTTTCGTAGGCGATTGTAAATTCAACGTATCGTAAAAATCCGGGATCGACCTACGAGCCATCTTCTACTAAACCTAAATACGAAATGGTTAGAAATTCTTAGGAGGAAAATGTACTGCACAACAAGAAAATACAAACAAAATGTACTACACAAAGAGATAAGAACCTGGTAACTGTTACTTAATTTTATTTTTTGCTGTTACAATCAAGTTATAATCCTTTTGATATATTTTTTTACTTGTTTAAATACTCGTGCTGGCGGCCCGCCTGATGGTATGTAGCCACCGCCGTTCATGAACTTTGGCAATGCCAGAGGTACAGTCAAGCCCCTACCTACTGAATATGGCCGCTATAAGCCTTGTTAAAGCGGTTATCGTGTGCACAATCGAGTCTCAAACACAAAAACTTTATAAACATGCCAAATAAGCGTTTTTAAAATGTCAGTCAATTTAGTTTCCATTTTGCAAACACTGAACGATTCGAGCGTGTAAACTACAAATTTCAGAGTCACAGGGGCAGTCCGAATGTGACCTACTAAACGTGATCGCTCCCCAACTGGGAATCAAACCACCGCCAATCAAGCGCAGTGAAACTGCTATTTCAACTGAGCTCCGAGATTTTCAAATTACGTTATACAACTCAAATATGTTTAGATTATTTTGCAGGTAACCGCGTCCCACAACGTGGCAAAGAACCTGATTTATGAAATAAAAACCGCAAGCCACACTGGAACGAGCGGTAAGTAATAAATAATAGATAATAATTTATAATGTGAACCACTACATAGCCTATAAATAAATGTATTTTATCGAATCTTTTGAAAGCGCGCGTTTTATTGTCACATTACGTACCTACACTTACTGCGGATGGACATTATTTCATTTAGCGCAACGGAAATTATAATGTACCCAATTTTGTAAATAACCTTAGTGGGCTGGCTCAACTGAAGGTATTGTTACCCCGTGGTATATGCAAAATAAAAACTTTACTTTTGGGTTCAGTATTATAATAATGATATCCAAAAGCTCGGATCTTTCAATTATGTGAAAACGTTATATGAATTAGAAATCAAAATACATAATCATAATTCTGATTATTATTCAGAATCGTCATAGAAAGCAAATAAATACATTTTGTATAAATTGCAAACGTATAACTTGAAGGAAATCTTCTCGGATTATATTGATGTTATAAAATAGAGTCAAATATTTATGTGTGATCTATAGAGTAATAAGAGAAGCTTTGATAAAACAATAGTTCTCAATGAATTTCGGCGTACCGCCGGAAACTGTTTTGCATAGTACTGGCAAAATTCCACATAAAGTGTTGAAATAAAGCTGACTGCAATCAGTACCTTTCTATAGAAACAAACAGCAATCTGGATAACATAAAACTAGATTCATGTAATGTTGATATGCATTTCTCATGAGCCAAAAAGATACTAGAGAGAGAGAATCAGGTTGACAAAGAGTATGCAAAAGGTTCGTAGTATATTACGTCGGTGGCTCCATCGAATCTGCTTTAAAATATTGGTACATTCTAACAATGCTGAGAGCAGCTTTTCTACTCAAAGGACAACACAACTTACACATATTGGTTTTGTACATTAAAATTAAGCTAGCCGTGGCCCATTATTTCTAATAAATATTATATAAGATTTATAAACTAAACTTTTCCGTGATTTGATAAATCAACAGAGGCAACTTTCAACTAAATGAACTTTTCGTTCTACAAACAAGGGGGAATCGAAACTCGAAAATTCACAAAATTACTCATAAAGAGATAAGTGTGTAGTCAATTTTAAAGCTTTAAAAAATTTGCAGCTATTTTAACTAAACATACTACCTAGAATAAGCATATTTGGAGCTAACAAAACTGTATTTTCAAAAATAGAACACGTATTCAAAGAAATCCAGACTGAATTAAAATACTTTAAATATAAAAATTAATCGTGATGCTACCGAATGAAAATATCGATGGAACGTAATTGTACTATCGATGTACCCAGACTCAGAGACTGAATAGAAACCAGGGAGCGCTTAGCAAAAGCATCACGTACCTCAAAAACGGGCATTCGGTCACACGCCTTCTCACCTCAGCGCCCCGAGGGATTGGCAACCGATGAACAACTGACCTTCAACATAATGCAATCATTGAGTAAAATTACTTTAGAAGCCCACAAGCTTCGTAGAAAATCGTCTCCCTCGGGTGCTAAGAGCTACTTACTTTTCGTTTGAAAAATTAATATACCCGTGACATTGGCGAGTCATGCAAATTGATATAATTATTTTGGAGATTGTTTATGTTGTGTAACAAACAAGGATTTCATAATTTGATTATTCTTATAAAGTTGTTTAACAGAATATAAGTAATACTTTTTTTCATGCCTATAATTTTATTTTTAATTATATTAAACTGTAACGTAAAACTAACATATCAAAGTCTAACTACACTCAAAAAAATACAAAATACGTAAATTCGATAACTACTTCAAATATACTACTTCAAAGTCTTAATAAAGTCATCTACAAGTTCACTTAATTATCAAAATCACATAATATCCAGCACGCTGTTCGGCGAGAAGAGCAATTTGTCAAAACATGCCCTTGGAGATTGGTGGCATAACTCAGATGGATGGAAGCCAGCGTCTGACCACAACGCGTCACTCCGGGTATCAAATTTACATTGCACGCATATTTGCGGCGCCCGGGAGTAAACCTTAACGCACTTGACATTGTAGATACTCGCTGCCTCGCATATCTTACATGTACGTGAATAGCAGCATTAATAGTATTATGTATTTTTATTCCAGCGTCTATTAGATTATAAATATATCTATTTTGTAGAGCTTTTGAGTACAATAAAAGACGTCAGAGCTCCTTTATGGATTATTACAATATATAATCCATAAAATATCAGTCTGTGTAATGCCCTTACTGTGTATTTAATCTATTCAATCCAGGTAAACCCATTTTTTGTTAAAAAAAAATAGGTTTACCTGGAAAGTTTTCCGGGAGTTTTGGAAGTGGGTGACTTTATAGATTTTGAGGTGCTCTTTTCAAATTTCTACTTTTACCTCGTATCTTTGCCACTTAACTTTTGAACACGAGTCTAATCTATAAAAATAAGAGTAAAATTGTGAGCTACGGCCACCACGCTGGTCTACTCCAAGTTGGCAGACTTCACCTAAAAATCGTTAATAAAAATAATATTACAAAATTAATATAGATCACCAACCAATAAATAAAGAACGCGGGGTTTTCGGAACTTGTTGCCTAGCTGCAGTACTTTTGTATTGTGTTTTTGCCACAAAATATAGGACTTTCAATATTTTTAATCTGAACTCCGAACACAAACGATTCAACACATTTTCAATGTTTAACACGATAATTGAAGGAAATTTTATTTGTTTTCCAATTTTTTAACGATAATTTTATTATTTTTTTCACTACGATTATTAACATAACAATATGTTATATAATAATATAATATAACATTATAACTTTCCTAAAATAGTGGAGGATGTTAGAAATTTCCAATGAGAAAATTTTATCTCCTATCATTTAGTCTGAATTCAACGTTTCTAGTAATCAATACTAGATCCGTTTGATTCTGTCTTCAAAGGCGATTTGGGTATTGCTAACGCTTGTATGCACATGTACCATGCACGTCATGGAATAGCCCTAAATTCGAGTGAAATTTTGAAGGAATAAGTAACAAAACAAATAATACAATTTCTAGATTCATGCTTGTTATTTGTTCCTACTCATATCACGTTGTCTAAGGAGCCTTGGAACATAGACTCAATAATTATAATTAAAATTATGACCCGTCGATTTACACTAGTTGCCTCTTTAGCACCAGAATTTCAAACCCATATGTTGGTATTCTGACGTGGTTAAACAGGACGTGGCTAACTCGATGACCGATGATTCGTGCCTTGCACGGAAGAACTTAAGGTTTTTGGAAATCATTCTTTCACCTTGGATTTCGCTCCACCATACTTCTCCGTGGCATCATGAAAAAAGCATTCTAAAGCAAAGCTTGACCTATCAGACGTTTGGATTTAAAAAAAAAACTTGTAATAAATAAAAGACTGCCTAAGTGGTGTAGTTGTACTTCGCTACGACTACAAAACTGGGGTCTCGGGTTCGAATCCCGGGTCGGGCAAAGTGATATTGGATTTTTCTATTCATTATCAGCCCGAAGTCAGGAATTTGTGCCCGATATAGCGATAGGCTCGCCCCCTATCACATCATGGGACGGAACATACAAGGCGAAATGTGGATGTCCTGGTGCACCTCTGCCGACCCCTTCTGGGAAAAAGGCGTGAGCTTATGTGTGTATGTATAAATAAAAAATACATCAAAAGGGAGCATAAACCACAAATACAGACATTCGAGCATTCATAATCAAACACACAAACAAGTTAGTATTAACCTCCTTGGGTTAAAAACAGCACAATTCATAAAATATTTACAGACGCTTCCACTACATGCAAATACACGATTCTCTCAAGGGAAGGCAATGTTAATGGAGATGATAATTTGCATAAACACATTTCCAACGATTTTGGCACCCTCACTATACTTGACATTTGAAATCTCTGACATGAATATTGCTCAGAATTCCTTGCTACCATCAACGTCTTGACACACGTAACGAATGTCTTGTTCATGCCATTTAAACATTAACTTATTATGCTTGCGAATTTTAAATCAATATCACTTATGTGTAGAATGTATTTGTAATATTCAAAAAGGCATACCATGTCGTAATACGTTGCTTGTGAGTTGTGTCTATTGTAATCTGCAACCAAACATCATTAATTCGGTTTTCTTGATACGCAAACAGACGGACAACGAAGTATCTTTATGAGGGTCCTGTTTTTCTTTTTCAGATACCGGTTTCCTAAAAAATCTAAATGTCTTCTATTATTACATTACCTATACAAAGATAATAAAGTATGCCCCTACTAGGTACAATAAAAGTTTCACAAACACGAAAATATTTCGCGATAAATAAACAACGAATTAAAAGCACCTACGCTCAAGTAATATTCCGCGAAGCGACTTCATTAGAAAAGTTTGTTACCCCAAAGCCTAAGTCCCCACCGGTATTAATAAAGTTTTGTTGTGAAGCCGGCCGTTGGAAAAGAAACGTGTTAATTATCTGAGTCCGGGTGGCCATCTGTCACGTGACTCGGAGTGGAAGCCCACCGAGAATACAGGTATTGGATTCCACATACGCGCTCTTCTTTCCATTTACGTATAAACTGTGGCGAGACTATCCAATTTACTGGAGGAAATGTTTCGGATTTACTCTAGTTTTACAATCTCAATTTAATGCACGACTTTTAGTTGGCTAAATTGAATTATTTGCCTTTTAAAATACACAACCGTTTCAGACCAGCCGGGCATAGTTATACCCAATAGCGAGAAATATTCATTGCTTATGATACTCTATAATACTTTAATTCCACATTAATTATCAACTATGAGGTGTATTGTAGCCACTTTGTAGTTTCAGTGAAAAATCCAAACATTCCGACTTTAATTAGGTATATCTAAGACACCAATAGAATTACACAGATATTCGACCAGAACTTAGCTTGGATTTCAAACTCATAAGCATCATATGCGTACTGTAATCCAAACCGAATACTAAATAAAAAATGTATATTTTATTGACGGTTTTTTACACTCTCGCCGGGCCATTAATACACGTAAAATTTAACCGGTAACTCAAGTGAAAGGAATTTGAAATGACAACAACAGACGCTCCATACACAGGTGATAAATTTCCTTGTTAATATTCCCGTGCCAAAAATGAAGCAATTTGTTTCATAGAAACGAGGAGATGAAAAACATTATTTAACTTAACGTTTATTAAGTGACATAGGCATCAACAATAGTAGGAGGAAGGCAGCGCTGTGTTTCATAATAAAGAGAACAAAGGACCTAGTCAATTTTAGTTTTATTAAGATTTGCGGAGTGGAAAAAAACAAATATTCATTTTTAGTTTCGAATAAGTAATAAATGGTTGAAATTGTTATTACAGTTTCCTTGGCACAGGAGACAATTTGTGACACGAGAAATCGCGGATTCGATTATTGCGCTAGCTCATTGTGAACTATCTTGTATGAACCACAAAAAATCTTTTTGGGTATGGATTTAGCCTGGAGTGAAACTGCGTGTGTTTTGTAGTTTGCGATACCCGGAATATAATATCTATACATATTTATAGATATGGTCTAGTATGTGGATGATATAAATACTTCCATTTCAAACGTTTATATTGGTTATCATTACTTTTAATAGCTTATTCTTGTCTTTATTTATAACTTTCCTATTACAACAACAGATATTTGTATGCCAATTTACAGGAAGGGAAATCGAGTAATCAACAATTCTATTAATTAGACATCAAATAGATTAAACGAATTGACTCGTTACTGTCTCGAGAATTTACATCAGTTTCACTCGGTAAAGGGATGTGTTTCTCTACGTTTTCCTTTATAACCACATTAAACTAATTATCATCCGTGAATTAAAAAATAACATCATCATTATCATCAGCCCGTTGCAGTCCACTGCTGGACATAGGCCTCTCACAAGGAACGCCACAGAGTCCGGTCTGCTGCTTTATGCATCTAGTTCCTGCCAGCCCTCTTGTGAAAGTCGACCCGCCATCCATCAATCTTTATATCTATAAATATTTTTAATAACACTTACAAAATATTATTTAAAATAAATGAATAATTTCTATTAAAATTCATAAATTATACCGTTTCTTTCATTCCGCCCCACTCCCGATTAATTTGAGGTCGGCGTAGCATGACACCCTTTATTGTCATTCCTGGTTTCATGCTAATGTTATTTGGTTAATTTTATGTCCCACCAACCTCGCTTGAGATTGCTGTTGGTGGTTTCCTTAACAATCCATGGATAATCATTTATGATTGTTGATAATATATCGAATATCACGATTATTTCTTCCTCACATTCTGGTCTTATTTTCTTCTGTCCACTATTTGACTCGTTTGGATTGATCCCCGCTATTTTGGTTCAACCTGTGTCAGGAGTTCGCCAAAGCTTCGGTGTTAGTTAGCTGAATAAACCTTGCGTTGGAGAGAAAAGCTTCTGTATCGTAATTTTTTGTAGGATTTCTTACACTTACTATTACAAGACGTTTAAAAGCTGCCTAATTTGTCAATTTATTTTATCTTCTACAAGAATATATATTTATACCTATAAAGATTTTAAGCTTTTCTATCCATACAATAACAATTGTTCTCTATTCCAGTTTTCGTGATATTTATACACAATGTTTAATATTATTGTTCCAGAAGAATTTTATATTGCCAGCTATTAAATTAGCTGGTCAAGCCAGCCTCTCTACGTTTTATTCGTACGTACACATAAAGTTCTGCATGCCACGTTTTTCTAACTACTTTAACGCAGGCATCACCTGCTCACTACATTCACGGACTTAATTAAATAAGTAACAGTTTTACTAATGTCAGGAGCAAAAAAGTGGAATTAAAAAATAAAGTTTATGAATACTAGCCGCGCTCACGGCCGTATTCTCGTCGGAGGAAAGCGAATGTAGTAATTTAGTTAAGCATAAGGCCGGAGTCACCTGAGCGACGCAGTTCGGAGCACCCGGTGCACTGATGGCGGTAATCAAAGAAAACACGCTAATTAAGTTTTGTGCCCCCGAAATATTTCTTACTCACAGCCGTATTATTCGTGCCTTTTTTACGACTCAATTTAACTTCCATAATTTAACGCAGATTTGCGAATTACCTTTTTACATTGCTTCTCCTAAATGACTTTATAATTTGAGATAATGTGCGATATTCGATTTCTAACTCAAAAGAAGGAATAAATTGCATTTCCAACGCTTTCGCGTGAACTCAACCATTTAGAACATTTCTTTATTTTCATTCTAAATTAAATAGAAGTGTTGGGGAGTAGAAACGTTCGACGGGTACATAGAATCCGACTTATTTAGTTTTAAAATTCTTTTGGTGTAAGTTTTTTAGTGCAATAGCGATTTTTAAAACCCAATAATTAGAAAAAAAGCAAAATTGCTACTAACAATAAATTAGAACATGTTTAAAATTTAATATTAATAGATAAACTGTATACATACATATAAAAGGTGAAACCACGACTTATGTATATTGTCATTGGCGATAAAACTTACACAAAAAATACTATGATGGAGTTTCCAGTGTCCATAGCATTCACTGACTAAGAAATTACACTCTTCCTAATTATTATTACAATGTATTCAATTTATTTTATACGACACAATTTCCGTGGACCGACACATCAAAGCCTTAAAATTTTAGAAAAATAAAAACCACAATACATATTGGACAAAAAATAACATCCATCAATTTTAATGCAAGTTTAAAAAAATTGCGTAATTTAAAACTGTTAAAAAGGATATATATTAGAGAATTTATAGATTTTCGTACATCATGTTGAACCTGTATTGAGATGCGGGCTGCTTCCGTCAGTCTCGGGTAGGTGTTTGCTCTCAAATCAGTCGTTTAAATAAAACTGTTTCGTTTTTTTTCCTTCTGTATCAGGAAATTCAATTTTCTCAGCTCCTGGAAACACGTTTAGTAACGTTTACTTTGCTCATTGTGCAAGATTTTTTAGAAGCTGTTGGTTTTCACTTAGATGAGACATTCACTTAATTAGAATGTTTGGTAAGTAACATGATAAAATCGTGTCAAAGAGATTATTGACAATATTTCATTGAACTGAGTTTATTCAAATACAGTTTTATTCAAGAATACATTAACTTCTTCATGTAAATACGGGAAAATATATTATAATTTAAACGAATGAGAATCAGCAAGAAAATAAAACGAAACAACATATTTTATTATCACGAACAAGCATTTTCTACGGAATGAGATATCACATGTAAAAATTAAATTTTACTATAAAAACAAGAATGGAAAATCTGAATTGTTTTACGATGTTCTTATATTTTGAATTATTCCCACAAACCTGTGAGGATTTAAGACGAAACTTAGCGTAAAAAAAGAATATATATTTTCTTTTTCCGCGAGAATTAAAGCCAACTTCCCGTAATTCACAATTTGGTGAAAATTTTTGTGTTGATCCGTTGTAATCCAAGAAAGATGGTTTGAGATTATTAAGGCTTCATTTGCAAACTCTCGGCATAGGGATTTACTTATTCGTAAACATACGTAAATATACGTACACAGGATTATTTTGACACGCATGTTCGAGAAAAATATTATATACATAAACTCACGCCTTTATCCCAGAGGGGGTAGGTAGACGCGCCACCAGGACACCCACATTTCGCCTTGTATTTTCCGTCCCACGATGTGATATCGCTATATCGGGCACAAATCTCTAACTCGGAGCTGATTATAATGAATAGAAAAATCCAATATTACTTTGCCCGACCCGGGACTCGAACCCGAGACCTCGGCTTTGTTATCGTACCTTAGTACAACTACAGCACCGAGACAGTGATGATATAGTTACGTTTATTTTTAATTTAGTATCCTAAATTAAATAAATAATTACTGACATCTTCCTGCCCACACTTCTGTAATTCCTATTAGACAGAATAAACAGATTTTTTCTGGTTAATTATTTTAATTCAACTTTATATTTCGATATGAAATAAATATTTAAGCTACTTAATATCTCTAAAAATATCGTGCTTTACATTCATGATAAAATATTCAGTAAAGTTGAAACAGCTTGTTCCATAGGATTACAAAAATTAACGTGAACAAAGTATTTTCGCAGCGTGCATGTGATTGCGTCGTGTCGGGTCGTGACACCGAAAGAGCTTGATATCAAAGCGTTGCGTTACAAACAATTTTAAAAACAGTGGCCCTGTGTTCCTTTCACATGTGCACGAGAAAAGCCTTACACATTTACCTTAACTGCATTATGTCGGGTAAGTTCGGTAAACAATCCGTGGATCGAAATACATTTTCGTAATTTTTATTTTTTAACCAAACGTATTACTGCAATCTTCTGCAACTCATTTATATTCTATATCTATTTTACTACGGAGAAAATGACCCAATCGAGGGCAAACAATGACGAATCCAGTGTGAATTGCCGGACAAAATGTGTTGCTCTACCTAATACGATCTGTAGAATAGGGACTCGAATCGATTAACTTGAAGTGAAAAACCAAAGTAATAATTAGTATAGATGGTTATTCTGAATACAAAAAAAGTCAACCATTTTTGTCAAATTAAACATAACCTACTAAATCGGTCTTTTGTAAATAAAAAGAATTTTTATCACTGCCAGTACATTACTAATAGCGTAAATTGGTACATAAAGAAAGCTATCGATCGCGGAACTAATTTTGTCTTGATAATCGTGATAAAGCAACAAAATAGCAATTTGCCCAACCATAAAAATAATTGAGTTCAAACTGCGTTCAGGCAATAAAAAGCGTGAAAGCAGGCCCAATAACCTTTAGCAGGGGAACGTGGGAAGGCAAGCACCTGCTAAATAGTGAGGAATAGAGAGGGCTATTAGGTGCCCGCACCACGTGAGCGAGCGTAACGACTCACACCATTAGATACTGGGATCAAACGAAAAAACTACTTAGCATACACTTTAATTGTACCATTATTCATCAGGAAATTATATAAAACAATCATCATTTATATAGATCATGTTTTGATTATGTTATTACAACATTTAATCATACTAAAGCATTCTATTGACACAAAAATGTCTCGGCCATCGAAACTGAAGCAACGACAAATGCATTATTCCCTCTAGAAAATGAAGACTAGTGTTAAGGGCATCTTTACAACACACTAGGGAGACGCCTAACCGTGAGTTATGACGGCATTTTCTCCACCCTTATGAGGAAATACGACAGTTTCAGCTCCCACACTGGAGGGTCGAGTCTATGATTGCCTAAAGTTAAGCTAGGTAACGAAGGTCTATAAACTTTCCATTTTAGCTAATGCCCTTCGGCCACTTCAGTTTCTTTGAGCCGTGCGAGTGTGTTCGAGTTTTGTGCAACAACGCCGCTCATAATGCACCGTGTGTCACCCGTGCTTGACTAAACTTCCGACACTCTTAAAGTATTAATTACAAACAACGTGACGATTATACTTTAAGTTTGTACATTACTTAACCTTGTGTATTCTTTGTTAATTATCGCTTTAACGGTAAGCAAAAATCTTGTGAGATCTTTTGCTTTCTTTTCAAAACTTTGGGAGGTATATGAAGGCTTCACCGAGGGGTTTTTAGTCAGTATGCTGGCGTAGGTTTTGTTAGGGTCCCAGCTCGACCACAATCCGCAATGTGGCGGGTTGGAAGGCCAGATACACTGACATACCCCTTTCGGCCTCCCCCGGGGTACCGAAAATGGAGGTAATAGCTTTTCCTCTTGGACACAAAAAAAAATATATATGAAGACTATCGAAGGTTCATTCGTTTGGTCCCACAAAAAAAAAGAGTCTCAGGAAAAAGGCTCAGTTCTGAGTGGGTTTTCGAGTAGGCAGGTGGTCATAAAACTTTAAGCCAAATAATTCGCAAACGAAATAAGGCTCTATTAACGAGAAAAGCTACATTTCTGTTGCGTTAAATACAATTTACAAGACAGCGTCTACAGCATACCAGAGACGACCTAAATTAAGAATGATCCACTTCAATGTCACCTTTTTTAAACTGAAACCACCTGTTATTTTTGTCCCAGTTTTATGACTTTATAAACAATTTATTGTGTTTGAAATAAATAAATAATTTTGCATAACGACTCAACAGTATTGGTGGTGCAAAGCAATTACGAACGGCGGCGCATCGGTTGCAATATCGAGGCGAGCATTGTAGGCCGGACCGTGATCTAATATTCATCGTCGACAGACGTGCCTGTCTACATGGCAAAGCATAATACGTAATTAGATACAGCAAATGCTCTCAGGGTCTGGTGCCGCCCACCCGACATGCATTATGCACGAATCTAAATTGAATGTGCAGTTAGTTGCGTGGATTAAAGCTCGACATACGCGCCACATGACCATTGCGCGCCTGTCCCCGTTTTTGTGGCTTATTTTGGACGTGTATGAATAAGTAATGATTACGTTATCAATTTTTTGGAGATGTTCATTTTAGTATGCTTGTATTGCATTTAATTCCAAAATGGGCTTCTAACTAAGTTCGTCAGTATAGGTTAAGCTCAAGCTAAAGAATATCGAAAGCCATCGTAATAAAGTACCTGTAATATGATACTTTGTACATTATAGTATTTATTTACCTTAAAGTTTAAACAACCGAATCACCAGACGGTTAATGTTAACCGCAATTGACACACCCACGCCATCTACTAATCGCAAATATTAAATGAACCTTTGAAATTACTAAAGAAAGTGTGAGAATAACAGTACCACATACATACATACATAACATCATTGTCAAACTGTGCTAGTTCTATTCACTATTAATGAAGAATCCTTTTATGTAAATCGATAGGCACTTAGAAGCTTCATATTAGAATCGGCTTAACGAAGGGATAAAAATTCAATAACATGTAAATTTCCTTTTCCTGTGTCTGAGCGCAAACTTTTTAGAGCAGGTTCTTGACACGGGCTATTGATTGAATCCCTCGTGTACCTTTACATACGACACTTTCATTAACATTTTATCTATCAAGATTACGTACCTGCATTTGTTATAGTTTGTTATAACTTAACGAGCAACCAGACCTTTTTCGGCAGAGAAATGAGAGTAAGAAAGTAGAAAAAGCCTCTTGGATCTCCGTCGATCTCAATAACCCAACATAACGAGGTATCAAAACGATCATATCACGCCGTCTTTTAGGAAAAAATATTAATAACAACCTCAGTGGGGTCCATCCTTTCGAACTGCAGCGTAGTAATTAGATTATGAGGAAATAATACTTCATACTTCCAGAACCAACAAATTAACGAATAATTCACTGTATCCAACAACTTAACATACTGTCCAATACTAACCACCGTTGATCCCAGATTTTAAGCCAAATGACTCCAACACCGTGGTATTATGTACGTCTAAAACTATTAGATTTGCTTTATTAAGTATCAAAAACCTAAAATTGATTTATTACCGGCATATAAATTACAACAGCGCCGTTTGTTTCTTGTTCAATGAGTCGTTAACATGCTCGCCGACGAGACAGAGCTTTGACTTCAACCATTCATACACAGATATCCATGATCATTCTTTGAGAGGCCTTTCTACTTGAGTCTATTATTCAGCTGATTTGTGTCTAGAAATTATACTATAAATGTAATAGAGACTCAATGGGACTATTAATATTATTATTTTTTTATTTACTTAAAAATTATATTTTATACGATAGAAAAAAATAGCCTACAAAATCACAACTTCAAAATTGTATAAGTACTTGTAAACAATATTTATATTTGTATATTAAATATAAAATGCAATAAAGAAGATTTTACACCGACGATATTAAAAGTAAAGTAAAATTGACAATGAGGAAAATCCAAATACACCCTCTTTATTGACTGAGAGTCTTTTGTAAATATTTACCTAATACCTGAACAGCATGTAATATTATCGGAACATAACTAATTACGGGGAATTGAATTTGCAATCTCACTATTAATGTGTACGAACTTATGCATGGTAATTAGTGATGTTGCCCTGTCGATAGTATATTTTGTTGAGGAATATTTTCCTCGTGTCGAGAAACTACTGGCGCTGGTGTAGTAGATTAACGCCCTTATTTATATACAGATTTAAAGCCTATTTTAGTTATCGAATATACTGTCTTCTTCGCCCAAACTGAACTCTAAAGTCGTTCGAAAGGGACAAAACATTCGAAAACTAAAATAGGTTTTCAATCTATAAATCCAAAAGACTGTGGCTAATTATAAGTAGATATTTGTAGCCTGGAGTAACATATTATTAAAAATATGAAATTTTTGAAGCTTTTTCAAAGCTATGCTCTCCTATTAACACAATCGCTGACACGAACATTTTTCACCGACGCAAACCTTTTAATTATGCAGACCGATTTCAACAAGTCAATGTGTAGATCTTTGGGATAGGCCTATGTTCAGCAGTGGTGGTCCCTGAAGACAAAGAGAGATAGAAACATTTTCAATCAAATTGACTATCGACAAGCAACTTAATCTTGTAAATTAAAAAAAACGTAAAGTTATATCAACATAATATTTAAAATATGTGAATGTGGCTCTATATGAAAAAAATCATTACGTTGCTCTAGAAACCTTAACATGAGACATTTTTTTAAAGTAGATACCCTCACGATGTTTTCGCTCGGTGCAAAATTACATTTAGTAAATAGTTAATCATTAAATCTGTCCAAATACATCCCTTTGCTGGATATGGAACCCCTCTCCTATTGAAAGAGATTGGACCATATTTCCCATCCCGAACTATTGTGGGTTGGTCGACATTACAAACCATGAAAATTCTTGTAAGGATCTGTAAAGTATGCGGGTTTCCTCGAGACGTTTTCCTTCACAATTAAAGTGTGTGATAATTTACTAAGATACACTCATGACTCAGAAATCAAACGCGACCACATATTATAAAAAAGTATCTTATAAAAAAGTATGAAAATTATTACTTGTACCACGTGTTACATCTCTAGTACAAACTTGCGTGTTCACAAGTTGAAGTTGATATTATGTCTCGTTTAATACTAGCAAATAAATTGTTGGTATCGAGTGTTTACGAGGAACCGTCAGTTGGCTCATAGTAACTCATTAGCATTTGTGCAACATTCAATCAATTTGAGCGTTAACACCCCGCTGGGCAGACGAACACGCGACTGGAAATTTAACAAACGATCTTGTTACTTATATATCAATATGGGGTTATATTACTACTTACCTCTTAACTCTACGGTACTACATACATCTTGGGACAGAAATAAAATACTTTTCATGCATGTCTTTGTGTCTGCGTACGTAAATAATATCATATTATTGTCATCGGGTTAGAAAAAGAAATTTTCCTAAATTAAAAGGTAATGTTTATATTTAAAATTAAAACAAAATCGGACTAATAAACTAATGAAGTGTATATATTTAGGTTCAGTCCGGGAGAAGCGCTAAATATCTGCAATGTTAGCACGCTGTGAGCGTCGCGGCAACAGTATTTTCTCATAGACGCCAACAAGATTGAACAGGAGTAAGGCGATCATAACTCACAGTTAAACACGGCCCGAGGTGTAATCTCGGAGCGTGGACGCCCGCAATAATCCCTGGCCGTCCATTCTATCGGTAAACCTTGTAATTTTTATATGTTTACTTACCTAACCACTATTTATGGGAAACAATCCTAACATTTATTTTCTTTATGCAGGCACGTTGTGGAATACTAATTGGATATTGGAACGCCGAAATATTCGCCGGTATTTTAACTGGAAAATATTGGAATGTGAACATATTTGCAAAATTGACACTTCAATCATCTAGACAAGAATCATCCATGGTAACTTGTGATCCGGTTCTCCTCATAGGTCTTTCATATCAAAAAGCCATCCATGGGCATGGTATTCACCAATATTTTTATCAGTTTGCTCGTTGTTCTTTAGCGAGCAAACAGCCCCATTTATACAAAGTAACCTAGGCGACCTAGAACTTCAATAAAATTGATCCTACCCAGCACAATTTTATCACTGAAACGTTCTACGTCGTTATGTTATGAACAGAAGACTACACGTATAATGATAAATTATAAAGCAGGTACGTCGATACCGGCTTTTGCCATATTAAATAATAATAGTGAGCTGTACAACACCGTTGAAAACGTCGCGGCTACGTAATAACTTTATAGTTTGGAAATACGAAAGTTATTGTACGTAGGTGCCCGTGGAAAACGTGTAAGCTATCACAAATTATATATTGATACACCACAGTTGCAATAATAATGAAAGTGGGAACATGCGGCCAACTTATTTTCAAATTCAAAGTTCATTGAAAATTAACGTCGCGCAAGAGAGCCGCCCTGCAGCCAAATGGGATTGCTTTGACTCTGATCAGACCGAGTTATTCGTACCGCCGATATCCGATTATTCACTTAGCAATATCTCGCGAAATGCGAAACCAGTATTATCGACTGTGGCTTTTATTAACCAAAGTTTTATAAGCCTAAGTTTGGACTCCGATTTAGGTGACACATCATTTTTATTACTAAAATCTTGTCCTTAATTCAAAATAAAAAATTCATAGACATTAGGAATTTCAGTTAAAATTAAATGAAAGAAGAAAACAAACACGCGTATCTCTACGAAGTATAATTAAAACACTTGTCAAAAAATATTTATTGGTATCCATTAACGAAAGATAATATCTTCTTATATACCTGATGATAACTGTTATGCATTACATTAAAGAATCGGTACAAAAAGCCTAGTTCCTGAATTAGTACTTATACCCTGATTAGTGATCATGTCATGTCGATGATCCCGCATGTGCATTTCAATCAAGCTATTACACGTTCTATACGCAATATATAGCTTATAAGTCCAATGTTATTGTGATCATCACAATACGAAATGCATTGATTTCTCAGTATATACCATTGAAATTATATCACATTATAATTGTAAAGTACCCAACAAAGAAGAGGTCTAAATTCCAACAATAACGGACGCGAATCCATTTATTTATAATATTTATTATTTCAACTACAACTGTTATTTTCTTATCTTCATCCCATATGGAGTAGGATCCAAACTGAGTATTTTTTGTACTGAAATCGAAATTTGTCAATTGATATTCTTAAAAAAAAATACTTATCACTGTACTACGTTTCTGTTTAGCTACGATTAACAATTATTATCAGAGTAATACAGTAATGTTAAGAGATAACTCGATAAAAGCATAAATCTTCTATATAAAAATATCCGCACTGCATGTTTCTGAGTTGCATTCATTACAGCGTATAAATGTTAACGCTAACGTTTGCATTGTGTTTACATTAGTCTCGGATTTTGCATGTTCCAAAACCGTCAATCCACGTCGTCTACGTTAGAACAATGCTCCGCCGTCGAACCGAACAAAAATCAGCATTAAATAAACAATAATACGAACACGCAGTGAGTAGGGAGAAGGAATAACGAGAGCGACATTTGATTCCTGTGCACACCTCGTTAGTGCAGTTTAATGCGCCGCCTGTAGCGATGCTCGTTTTATTATGCTAACGGGCGTACGTTGTAATATTTTGAGTACGTCACCACTGGTGACATGCTGCATATTTAAACAAAAGCCGTCGCGACTCGAGATTCGAGCAAAATTGTTGCGCTATTAAGCGTCACTTCAGATAAAGTGCTTCGTCTCCCCGCGGCCGGCTGCATGCAAGAAAATTTTAAGTTCCATTTCGTTTCCATCCCACTGTTATCTGTGCCCATTGTTTTAATTTATTATAAAATACAACATTTTATTCATACATTATGGAACAATCTTCCGCAACGGTCTGACTATTACAATATCCACACTAACAAAAGATATCAAGATACTCGAAAAACTTTCTCCCTCGTTTCTTTGAAAGTAAAGTCATCATTGAGAAAAAATCGTCCGTAGATCTATCCGAGTCGCCGGATGCTTTTGACAGTCGGGCCACATCGCGACCTGAACGATTTACATATTACGTGACACTTTTACAAAAATCGCCATTGACTCCCGCCTGATAGACTGAGACATCGGAGCCGATATTGTTTTTCAAATGTTCCTCATCGTTCCGACGGCCCTTCAAGGGTGAACTGTTTTTTTATTGCTACTGAAAATTCTATGAGTACACTTCGACTTATATTTATACGCGCAAAACGTCTCCATATTTTATCGTCCTCATATTGTGAAAATTTCGTTTGCGTAAACAAAGATTATTGATTAAATTACGTGAGAACATGTTGCGCTAGACGCCGGCGGGAGATTAAATTATTTAACATAAAACGCCGGATACACTTTGATACTGCCAGATTTACACCTTTGACTAGGGTGCGTGCTTATGTCATTACAAACAACATTATTCGCATTTCGCTATTCACTTTGCGCCTTTGATGTTTACGGCATTACTTTCCATAATAGATACGGGGATTATCTTGTGATACAGATTTAATTAGCGCTCATCCAAGGACACTGCTACCTTTACCGTTACAATTAATTATAATAGAACTATTTACGCCCCGCTCAAATATTTCACGACTTCTAAATAGTTATAAACTCGTGCGTGACAATTTGTTACCAACATGAATAACCGGACGGATAAAATATTGCCTTTACCGAGTATAACACTTCGGTTGCAACGCCTACACACGTGAGCTAAAGTTACAACGTGCGCAGATTGATTGTATGTCCAATAAATATAAATCTATTGGGGAAAAATAAAACTATCCTAACTAGGGCGACCATTTGCGCGTCCGTTAGCCATACTCGATGCCACATAAGCCAAATTGATTGCACCAATGCGTTATTTTTTTTAATCTATGCCAAAAAACGACGTAGCAGTACGCAACCAATTTAGAACGTGACATTGTACCGATACGTGGACAGATGACTGTTCCATTTGTTGTCACAGCGATGTTCGGGGAACACATCGGCCTGTTTAATTGAGCTATTTGTGTTAGTCCGGGCGACGCGACGCGCGCCGTGACATCGCCGCAACGTAACTTTATATCGCGACGTTGTTTAACTTTGATATACATATTCGCTTTCAGTGCTTTGTTACTCTTAATTGACAAAGTGAAACATCGTCACACGACACACCTACATAGATTCGTTGTTTTTGAATTACAGAATATTTGACAGCATGTCTTATTTTAACTTAAATAAAAAAATTGTGGCTTACTAACAGGATATTTTTCTATAAAAAATGTATGTTACGCCAGTTGATGTCATAGTGGAATCGGTGGAATACCTTATCATAATACCATTGCGATAAAATAACATAGAGAGAACAGCCATGTATGATGACAACATTTTCTCATGTCCGTTGATGCAAAGACGTCACATTCACTATCCTAGCACATACACATATCACGTTAGTAGATTGAAGATAATATGATAAATTAGGGGCGAAACCTTTAATATAAATAGATAGCGGAGGTCCTTCATGTGACAAAACACTATGCAATACATAAAACACTTGTAGTTTCTGATACCTTCAGAACAATCTTTCTATCAATTTTAAAACCCATTTTAATTTCCGAATGTTTTGTCTTCGCTCAAAAAGAATTCACAAGTCGTTCCAAACGGACAAAACATTCGATAGCTAAAATTAGTTGTATGTTAATGTCTATGAATAAGGCCGTAATATGTGGTAATATTATTTGCTAGATTTGCATTAATATGGGAACAAAATTATTTTTCTATCCCTTAGCAACAATACTTTTTGTATAACATGTACGCAAAGTGGGATTTATAAAATAGTACTAATTTAATGAATAAATAAATAACCAAATAAATAAAAAAACGCTTATCACAGATATGACTAATGAAAATTTAAAGCAACTACTAATAATTTCCTTGTACACAGTATACCAAGTGGATAGTTATGATGAACTAACAGAGGAAGATGTTTTAGCTCTTTGGCGTCCGCTGTCTAAAACTTCTTGTTCATTTACTACAAACTACAGCTTTGATAGTTTTCCGCCTGATTTCGGATTGTTGCAAATTTAACGCAGAGTCAAAGCAAACGCTTCTGATAGCAAAGGCACTAAATTAGCTGTCAATACAACTACAGTCCGATTAGTTGGAAGTATTTAGAGTGTCGCAACTTCCTTGTTTCAGCATGCATGCTACATTATTTATTCATAAAACATTTTGATGTTTTATGGAAACTACTGGTTACATTTTAAGACCTTAAAATAATTCTTAAAGTCATTTTTAGTCTTAGCAAATCTTCGGAAATTCACATTTTGATTTCATATTATAATAAGGAATCTTGTCACGCAACATTTTTGTAATTAAACCATTACTATGTTTATCTCAAATTGATTCATCTTTCTACAGAAAGGAGAAATCGACATAAGTTTGAGATTGCTTTACGACTACAATTCGCAGAAAATATACAAAAATAATGAACTAAATCCACGCTCATGAAATTCACTCAGCATTATAGAAAGAAGCATCTGCATTACATTGCGGATAATGCTGTACGGTATATGCCGTCGTAATTCGGACAAAGCATTGAGAAAGTACTTTGAGAGTCCGCTTTGGTTCAGAAAGCACTATCGCATACTCGACCAAACCTAAGATTTACAGACAATGTAAGTACGGGCGCATGTAAACAAAGCCGCGCACCTTGTTCGAGATTTTGCACCCGCTTAATCAATACATTGTCTTGGCTATAGCTGATAATCTCTATGCTAAGAATATTGCCGCTATTTCACATACTTAATCAGGCTTAGTTCACAATCAGACTACGTGTGAGTGCTAATTTAAATATTATCGATGCTAGAACAATGACTTATATGACTGATATTGACAAAAACCATACCTTTATTGCCAGTGCTGATTGCTTAAATAAAGACTTGTATTGATATTCAAGTCACTTAAATCTAAAATACCAAATTAGTCTTGTAAATAGATTGCGAATCGTAAAATCTTAGAAATGAATCTCAGTTTCTATGAATTCGAAACACATCATTAGGAAGAATCACGAAATGACCTAAAAACTAAAATGCATATTTTTAATAATAATAAATAACTCAAAAAAGTGCGTCGTGGCCTGTTGGTAACGGTCCAAACGCGGCTGCCTACATGTTCACGGTAGTCGCAGGTTCAAATCCCAGGACACACCTCTGACTTTTCGGAGTCATGTGTGTATTGATAGTCAATCACCACGCACTATAACAGTGGAGGAAAACATCGTGAGGAAACCTGCATGCCATAGCGATTTCTAATAATTTCTATGGTATGTAAGTCCGCCAACCCGCACTAGGCCAGCGTGGTGGACAATATGGCCTACCCCTCTCAATAGTATCCTCGATTGTAGAGTAGGCCCGTGCCCTGCATCGGGACGTATATGGGCTGATACAATACAATACAACTCAAGTCATAGATTGCGGTGACTTTATCTCAGAAAGTCTATTTATCTCTAATCTTGCATAGATTTATCAACAGACATTTTTCTAATTATTTGACGATAATCTCGGATATAATAACAAGAAACATGTGTAAATAACAAAGATTAACATGTATTAAACCGATAACAACTTTTTACAATCGTATTATTCTAATTAACATTGATTCGATTAACCAACATTATCTTTGTATTTCCCAATGTTCGTCGCCTTTACAAACTGATTAAATCATTTCGACGAAAAAAATCTTCATAGAAAATAACCAGTTTCGTCATAATAAATTATGAGCACAAATATACTATACATAAAAATATGAGACTTGTTTTAATACGTTACTTGGAATGAAATGTGAAGAGACAATTAAGGTGTCAAGGTTAGGCGACAGGGAGGTTTTGAACAGGGTTTTGGTAAAGACTAGTGGAGGAGAATCGGGATAAAGGGACATCTTCATTTTGAAAAAGATAATATAGAAGTATAAAACTAATGACTAAACCATTTTGATATGATCACATTAACATTTTAAAATATAGATATGCTTCAAAACCACAAATCTTTATAACAATATGTACATAAGCTTGCTATTTAGTTTAAAGATAATGGTGGATAAATGGTATTGATATTGTCTGTTTGTTTTAACGGCCTACAAATACAAGAGGGACAGTAAGTAATCTTAAAGTAAAATATGCAGCAATGTATTTAAACATGCATACCTTTTATTCTTTATTGTACATCGTGTTACGCCAGGCAGCGACCTGGTTGTGCTGGACCCCTGGCATTGCGAAGGTCCATGAGCGTCGGCAAACGCTTATCATCAGGCAGGCCTCAAGCTCGTTTGCTTGCTAAGGCCATAAAAAAATCACGTACAGAGAAGAAACAGCACACAACAAAACACTTAAATTTAAATGTACCGTACAATTGATAGTCATATCACTGTCAGCGGTTTTTTTCCAGACAACCTTCGGATGGACTGAACCGAATGAAAGTAGGAATATAGGGGTAGTCATGAAGAGGCATAAAAACTTATTTATGTTTTATAAGCATTAATTGAGA
The DNA here is from genome assembly GCA_905220455.2 of Deilephila porcellus. Lineage (NCBI taxonomy): Eukaryota > Metazoa > Arthropoda > Insecta > Lepidoptera > Sphingidae > Deilephila > Deilephila porcellus. The sequence goes on along the minus strand of LR999977.1, from coordinate 8,932,805 downwards.
TTAGCATAGTCGAGTAAAGATATTTACCTACCGGTCGTTAATGGTTATCCTATTGGGATATGACACACTTACCATCAAGTGTGATGAAGTCACTTTGTCGTAATAGGTAAAAAAGTTTCTTTTTAGGTAAATATCATCAATAGTAGATATTTGTAGTTGGCAACAGCTGAAGTATAGTCAGTCTTCTAGAAATTAAAAAAATTAACTTGTACAATATTACAACAAAGGAACACATTTTATTTGCAAGCGACTGTATCAATTATTCCCCGCTGTCAATAGATTGGAAGCAAACGAATAACAAAATCGACGACCACACTGGAGAATAAAAATTATTCTCACAATAAATAATATTAGAAATAGGTCAGACTGTGCCCATGCACGGTACGCAGGACAGGTGTCTCGCCCTCTACCCACAATAAATAGCTATTTACCAGAGTATGTGGCTGGTGCCGTGCCGCCGCCGGAAGGTGTTCTCAATTTGTCGCTCCGAATGAGATTGTCGCCGCTTTCAGTATTAGGTAAGTGGCTTTTACATTTCACTTTACACGAGCCGATTCTGATTTGTTCCAACGAAACGGGACGGGGAACGTTTATTAATATACTATTTTAAAATGGAATTGAGTATAAAAGCTATAGCACTGATAACAAAAGTCCTCTTCATCGAAAAGTTGGTTATGTCTGCAATATACCATAGGGCGAATCAATTATAGCTGCCTAGGCTACGTCAATCGAACAAATACATATACAAAAAAAGTTCGCTGTACGTCGCTATATCAACACTGTGATTTCGCGGTACATAGATAATTATCAACTTTTTATAGCACTTCCGAGAAACGAGCAAGATACTTACTTGCCTATTGATAAATTATCATCAGCGCCTACACACAGCCATGACTCGTGGATAAGGAAAGAACAAAGATGGCAATCGATAATTAGCCCACCAGCAGTGTAACAAACCCAACGAAGTAACAACTATCGAAGATGTAGTTATTTCTCAATGTCAGCTGCGTGCATCCGAGGTATCTACAGGAGGTGCATTCCTATCACACCCGTCAAACTATGTACAACGAGTTATATTAAATATTTATATTTGTAATAATATTCTTTTTTTTCTTCTGTTCCAATATATACATACATAAACTTACGCCTTTTTTCCAGAAGGGGTAGGCAGAGGTGATACCAGGACACCCACATTTCACCTTGTAATAAGGGACCTATCCCCATATCGGGCACAAATTCCTGACTCCGGGCTGATAGTGAATAGGAAAATCCAATATTACTTTGAGACAGACCCGGGATTCGAACCCGAGACCTCAGCTTTGTAATCGTACCGTAGGACAACTACGCTAGCGAGGTAGTATATAGCTGTGGAAATTTTAAGATGAGGCCAATAATCAGCGGTGAAATAGGTACATGTAGCTAGAAATAATTATGGTGATTTTATTTTCCTTATTTGTCCGTTCAGTACACTCTATACAATACTGGAAAAACACTACACATCTGTGTAATTATATATTAGGGAGAAAACCGATTACAGTTTTTTGCTTCATATGCAGTATGATCAAAACTATAAAAAGACCTTTAAAAACTAGTGTAAAGAACCGCACTTAACCTTGCAAATATGAGTAGAACCAGCATTGTTTAAATAATCTTTATAATCCAAAGTTCCGTTGTACCACCACTACTATTGTGGATCATTTTCACCCAAAAATAAATTAACACGCAAGGCATTTTTAATCTAAGAGATTGAAAGTATACATGAGTCCATATTCGAAGATTTTTGAAGTGAAGTAACCGCTAGCCTATTTCGGAACGGACCGTAAAGCCAAGACAACGGTCGTAAGTTTTGACAAAAGGCACATAAGGCATAGGCTCTTATCGTAGTTACTTGCGTAAATATAATTAATCATCACCTCTATATTTTGATGGCAAAGAATCTATCGTGAGAGGACTAGAGAGATTTTTCAAGAACTTCAAGATATGAAGTCTACCAAGGCATTTGGCTAGTATGGTGGACTAGGCTCTCCCTATTAATGGTGAGAGAGAGCGTTTGCCCGGCGAGCGTCTTCCTAAGTGTACGACGTTCTAGATTTATCACATTGTCCGGATTCTAGAAAACCAGTTTACTAGCGTCGGATGGCAAGAAATAATAATAATAATGTATCTCTGGAGCTTGGATAAGTTTTTCCAACAGCTCACTTTAGAAATTCTTTGGCATGACGCCTGTGTTGAAAAGTCAACTTTCCTGAAGATTGAGATTGTAAATTTTATAAACAATTATTGATATTATATGATCCTATTACCTTCATCCAGGTCAGTGAGTTTCTTTCAATTGAAATTTATTATGCAATTGTACAATCCAATTATTTGTTTTGACCTCTAGATGCAAGTTGAACAAACTATCTCGTAAGTACAAAGACACATACAAACAAACATTGTTGAATGTACTATATTACTTGACATTCAGGTGATCGATAACGCTAATAGTCATTTGTTCCAGATGGTCAACTTTGATAAGTGTAAAATGTACTCACACTTTAATTAATCCAATTAATTGCGCAATAGAACTAATCGATATAATCAATTCGTGTTTTAATCAAAAGTAGTATCGATAAAATTGCTAAAATCTTATAAGCCATATATCGCCATATAGTATGCCGTTAAATTAAAATTATTTGCTTGTTACTCAATATCGTTCGTTCAAACATTTCATTTAGGCATACTTTCAAAGTTCCTTTTCTAAATTTGTAATTTGTTAAGCTGGACATATAAATAATTGTCTTACATGAGATAATTAATAAAATATTTATAAGATCAATGTGCTATGTTATACACAAATTCAAAAATCATTTGAAATGTCTGAAATAACGTAATGACTGCACTATAATTCAATAATTATGCTTGGTTATAATACGCCAATCTTGAAGAAATGTCGAACACGATATCTAGTATTTAAATATTAATATGCTTTACGAAAAATCTGATATCAACATTGCAGTGGATACATACAGCCGTAAGTGGTGCTAATATACTTATACAGACCGGTTTGTGGAAGAATCACTGCCAAATATATTTGTACGTTCAGTCAATAGGTATCTTACGGCCAGGTCGCGTCTTTCACAGAAATTAATTAACTGATTTACTAATTTTAATTCACACTTGCATTATCAAAATGCTCCGTGTTTTACTTTACATTGGATATTTTATCGCCGTTTCATGTGCACCCGGATATGAAGATTTAGATGGTGAGTACCTCGACGTTTTTATGTTTATTCTGTCAATATAATATGTTAGTGTGTTTACATTAAATCTTTTGTTGACTTGACATCTCACCTAGTTATCGGTTTAAAGTATTCTGAGAATCCCATTATAGTTTATGCATTTTTATCTGTATTTCGTTATTTTAAGTGGAGCTTATTAAATTCCCTGTTGCCAACTCTATTCTGCTTTTTAGTTTGTTTTGCTCATCTTTTCCTCGTCTAAGATACAGTAATAGAATATCAATGAGTATTTATTCACAATCACAATATTAATAGAGCATATTCCATTACATTATAAATACTTAGCCGTTATTGACAAAAAAAAATCAATATTTTAATTGAAATAAAAATACGAGATGTCGTTTGTGAAAATTAAAAAAGGAACAACCTTTCGTTTTTAGTTTACATCTAATCAGAAATAACGATTTTACCTTTCGAAACCTAAAATAAGTATTATTGACTGGACGATTGAGTTTCTTATAATTGTCCATACAATTACTGTAATTGCAGAATAATTTACAATAAGATCCTATTGGCCCAAGGTTTTAAAGCTAGTGTTTGATTAACAAACATTTACTAAAACCAAATATTTTGCAATCGTCGATTTTACGTCAGATAGGTACCCATTATGTTTAATGTTTTCCAAGCTTAAGTTTAATATTCAATAACTATACTAGCTAAACTGTTTACCAACCAAGTGTTTTTCAAGAGTATAAAATTTGCTGCACACCTTTTATTGAAGGCAAATTCGTTTCTTTCTTATCAGACAAGGCGATGCAAGAAAACTACACTTCTATATCTCCAGACTTAGCCAGATCTGAATCAAACATTACAAGAAGAAGACGCCAGGACTTGCATGGATCAATTAATGAATATGATTATAGTAGACAAACATTTGGAGATGATGCCTTAAATAATCATCAAGACTTCAATACTCTTAGAGAAAACAGAGATACATTTTATGGCGGCAGAGAAAGCAGTTATTACGATAAGTCTCCATCACATGAGCCGCCGCCTCCACCACCCTATAATCGATATCCGCCGCCCCCACCAACCTATCATCAATATCCGCCGCCCCCACCACCGCCATATCGATATCCTCCACCACCGCCTCTTCACGACGATGAGCATTCTCCGGGACCTAACGATCACCATCCTCCTCCACCTTACCTTGAACGTGGACTGCCTCCACCACCGCCGCCTCCGCCGCCACCGCCAAACGAACATCATCCCCCTCCACCACCTCCATATCGATATCCTCCACCACCGCCTCTTCAGGACGATGAGCCTCCCCCGGGGCTTTACGACCATCATCCTCCCCAACCTTACCAGAAACGTGGACTGCCTCCACCACCGCCGCCCCAAGAGCATCATCCATACCCTGAAAAGTCTTCTGGCTATGAAGAAAGACAGGCCCGACAGACGACCTCCTATGAAAGACAATATGAGGCACCTCCACCACCACCCGATCAATTTTTCCTTACTCAAGGAAGACGGTCAACAACAGGCGAAGGTCCACCAATAGACGAAAGAGGACCACCACCACCTGCTCACGGTCCACCGCCACGCTATTTTGGTCGTCCACCGCCACCTCTTGATAGGGGTCCACCACCACGCTATCTAGGTAGACCACCACACGGACACAGGCCTCCGCCACGACCCGATTATGACAGAGAACCGTCCCGAAAATCGTTTCCACCTCCGCCTTCACGTGATAATTATTATCAGCACCCTTCAGCCTACGAGCCTTGGCCAAATTTTGATAAACCACATCGGCCATCGAGAACATCACAAGATAACTACGGAGTTACTACAATCTCTTTACCCACTTACGATTCGAACAAAACAAGACCAACTTCTGATAACCATAAAAAAACAGGAAGTTTAGAAGAAATCATTACAGAATTATTTAAAGATAAACAAACAAAGCAGCCGGAAACATCAAATAAAAATGAAAATAGTGAGGAAGACAATCAAAGTGTGATTGACATAAGATTTGGTGATGATCCTAAACTATCATCCCGTGATAACACAAACGTAGAACGCAAAACTGTTTCACAAAAAGATGAAAGTTCTTTAATATCAACGTCTCCTAAAACATTTACCCTACATTACTATGAAGTAACTCCAATAACTCCACCAAACTGAGTGGATATTATGAAAAGTAGACAATAGTTCGTAGATGTTAAATAAATGTATTTTTTTAAATATACATACATACATACATACATAAACTCACGCCTTTATCCCCGAAGGGGTAGGCAGAGGCGTCACCAGGACACCCACATTTCGCCTTGCATGTTCCATCCCACGATGTGATAGGGGGCGAGCCTATCGCCATATCGGGCACAAATTCCTGACTCCGGGCTGATAATGAATAGAAAAATCCAATATCACTTTGCCCGACCCGGGATTCGAACCCGAGACCTCAGCTTTGTAACCGTACCGTAATACAACTACGCCACAGAGGCAGTCAAATATACAATATTTAAATAATTGTACAAATTGTGAAATGAAATCATATTGATAAATGTCATAAGTAAATATTCTCTGTTTCATTATTTCACCCTTCAATTAACATTCTTTGTCAATACTAACTACAAAACAATTAGTACTGGTGGTAGTAGACCTACTGGTGGTAGGTCTCGTTTCGCCATAAAAAAGCTTTCATATCTCTTTTCTAGTAAAGTTTAAAGACCCAGCAAATAACCACGGTCAGCGGCATTTGAAAGACACCTGGATAGACCACCAACAAATAGCCATGCATCATCCAATAATTGGGACTTACTAGAGGACAGTAGACCACCGATTAACCGGCAGCTACCAGAAAGCCATGGGTTTAATAATCGAGGATCACCCAACTATAAAGAGCCCCAAGTAACAGAGGACCACCTGACGACAGAGAGATAAATAACAGAGGACTACCTGACGACAGAGAGGTAAATAGCAGAGGATCAGTCCACGACAGAGACACTAGCCCATGTGCTCTATCGTACATCTCAGAGTCGTTAAAAGTGTGGGCGCACTGCCCCCGCAGTTTGCCCAACGACCCCGATGGCCCCTTTAGGTAGCCTCTTACGACGGGCAGGGATACCGTGGCGGAATTCTTGAACCCCCGAACCACAGGGCAAGACACAGAGGACCACTTGATGGCAGAGAGCCCAGTAACCAAGGACCACCAGACCAAAGAGAACCAAGCAACATTAGACCAAATGACCAAAGAGGACCAAGCAACAGAAGACCGCCTGGCTACAAAGAGCTGCGTAACAGAGAACCACTTCACAAAAAAAAAAAAACAAGCAACGGGGACCACCTGATAGAGTACCAAACAACAGAGAACCACCATACGATAGAGATGTAACTCACATAGGACCACCTGATGACAGAGTCCTAAATAACAGAGAACTACTATACGATAGAGATCAACCTCAGTGAAGATCACTTGATGACAGAGTACCAAACAACGGAGAACCACCATACGATAGAGATCAACCTCACAGAGGATCACTAAATGACAGAGTACCAAACAACAGAGAACTACCATACGATAGATATCAACCTCACAGAGGATCACCCGATGACAGAGCACCAAACAACAGAGAACCATAATACGATAGAGATCAGACCCCTGACCCCTGACGACAGAAACCTACGTAACAGATGACCACCAAACGATAGAGGCCAAACTAATAGAGAACCATCGAGATTCTAAAATGTCAATGGTGCGTAGTCCTTTAAACAATCCAGATTTACTCGATAATATAATACTTACGCAAAATAATATGTAATATGCGAATGTTGCAAAACTACCAAATCCAACTAAAGTCACAAACGACACACAAGCAACAAATAATCCTGCGCCTTCTAAAGGTGTGAAAGAAAAGAAAGAAATAAATAATGAATCGACAAGCATTACACTCACTAAGAGCAAAGAAATTAAATTGCAAAAGCTTATAGAATACTTAGAATCAAACGATACCAAAGTTCTTAATAATCCTTTCTTGAATACACCTGATAACAATATTACATTTACTACTTCAACTATATCGCCGTTGTTTCAAGTGTCGCCAGTCACTCCTGTGGCTTGAACTTGTGCAATTAATAAAGAGAGTAATTAATAATAGATATAATAATATTCTTGTTCTATAATAATATTTTATTTTAAGGGTATAAACATTTTAAATGTTTAACAATATTGAACAGCATTACTTTTTGTATGTAGATTAACATTACTTTTATTAACATTAAGTGCATACGAGAACCTAAGACATTGATATTTCTCTTAGACTCTATGCCATGAAATAAATTGGATTTACATCTATAAAATAAAACTATTAGGTTCTTATATTTATTGTACTTATTAAAGATTTTTTAATTTTGATTTTTGTTTTATTATAGCTTGTTTAAATTGCTCCTATTTCCCACGTAGTTATAAGTAAACCATAGTAGGACTTACCCTTCAAAGTCAGAGCAGTATTAAGCTCCCTATAAATTGTATGGTAGGCTTTTACTTTATCGATAAATTAAAATTATAAGTATACTCGTACAGGCCTATGCCTGTACGAGTGGTACGATGTGTATGTCTATACATGATATACTTAATGTACTTTGGCTTGATGCCAAATTAAAAACCATTCTTTTTATGTTCCAAAATATGGCGGTTATTTATATTTATGTGAATTTGGCGCTAGTTAATCAATCTCTCCAATTTTAGTATTCTTTTAAAAAACGTTTTAATGACAAATTTAATCATGAAAACATTCTAGAGTAATTATATTACCTTCTTTGGCTCATATTAATAAACTCTCTTTTCAATACAGATGGGTTTGAACCCTGCTTGCATTAATACAATAGAGTAGGAAAATGTAGGAGAGTTATGTGAACAACCACGAAGGATAAAACTACAATTTTATTTTACCATTTATGTCAACAAATATTTATTAGTTAATATTACTAATGGATTTCTTATCGCCTAAGCACTTAGAGACAACTATTGGATCCAGATGTGGATGTTAAGATATAGTCGGTTTGAAGTGCCAATACGGAAAAAGCTTATATTTTTATATTATGACTGTATCCAAACCATTTTATTGCTAACGCCAGCTCAACATGTCACATCATGCAGTTAAAATCATACAATAATTACTAAATGACTTCTGCTGATGATGGCTGATAACAAGCTTCTGTAAAGTTAATTTAAATTTCAAATAGTTGGCGCTAAAATGTATTTAATGTCTAGTAAACTAAATATGATTAATCAACTTTAGTGATTATTCTGCATTTTTAATACCTTAACCCCTGTTGTATTCACGCATAATTTCAAGATATATGATTAAATAGCTTGGTCTCCAAAATAATAGTGATAATTATAACAACAAGAATAATTCATGATTTTAGAGAAACTTTATTAGACAAAAAGAAATGAGCAATACCGAATATGTACATCCAACCTCTATTTAAAACACGTTGGGCCCATATTTCTCAAAGAATTGAAACAGAAATTATCTTGTCAACATAATTATATTTTACGCAAAATATATACCGATGTGCACTATCGTTATTTATTTGTGTGCAACCATATTCTTTAGTGAGATATTCATTTGAATAAAAATTCCTTCTATAAAAATATAATTAAATAATTAAGATACTTTTAATAATAAAGTAAAAAAATAAAAGCCACATTATAAGTTTTAAATAAATTTACTGACAAAAGCAATTACAAGAAGTGTTTAATTTAAATCAATCAAAACGTAGGTTTGCATCTGCCGTCTGCTGTGCGCATGAAGCCAGTGGCACAGCCACCTGCGAAGTTTTCTCTTCCATCCTTCTTCGTTGTGGTCTCAGCTGTAATGGGAGCAACGGTGGTGGTGCTAGGCGCAGTTACTGGTTGCTGAGGTATCGCTGTGGTCACACCTGCCGGGGCATCATTCTTTTTATCATATTGCCTCTCACCAGAATCGAAGAAATGTATTATGTCATCCCCGGCTTTAGCAACGTCCTGCTCTACGTTCTCAAAAAAATTCTGTAATCTTCTTCCATTTACTGGACTATAGCAGCCAATGGCCAATACAAAACAGAAAACCACAATTGACAGCTTCATTTTTACTGCGTGTACTAACCGCTTGTCTCCACAAACAATTTTCTCTTAACTGACTTCTGTAATGTATCTCCGCATAATGATAACTCCGAGACCTCTTAAAGTTTATCAATATACGTTACATGTCAAATTCATAGAATTGATAAAACGTCATTTATCACGTTGAAAAAATCATTCCAGACTCTACCATCTTATAATTATTTTATTCGTTATTTAATTATTCGTTCTTTTACTTCTTAAGATCCTTAGAGTGTTTTACGTAGTTACAGCTATAATAAATACATACTCGGCGAGTATCAAGAAACGACGGTTTCCAATAAAATGTTTATATATTTTCTGAGCAAAAATGGGCTTTATGTATAACAAATTTATTTACTTATAACAAACTAAGAAAACAATCTACTCACTTTTTAAAGCATTTGTCACATAAACCTTTGCCTGCAGTTCCCCAATGCATCTCGTCTCTGGCCCAGGGGACATTCCAGCACCGGTACTCTTATTATTTGTCCAGCTTGAACATTCTCAGTCGTAGTCGAAGCGTTTCTTAGTTTTTCGATAAAATTAAAAACCACTCGGGTTTCCACTTGCAAACACATACCTAACATAAGCACGCTTATGAATATTACAAATTTCGCGTCCATATTGACGTAAACAAGTATGTGGACTACGCCGCGATGTGCTTCACATAAGCATTATCACCAAGGCTGCCTGCAGACACCGCTGCTATCCAAATAATATCCTTTCTTGCAATCATTTCTATTCAGCGGCACATCGATCATTTTTTCTGATGAATTGGGTTCTGTCGACGATTTTTTCTTAACATTCGTCGAATTTGTCCGTGACGTTGGTGAAAATGATTCTTTAAAGTCTTTCAAAGGGTTCCCGAATATGTCGAGGAAGTCTTGAGGCGAGAAAGGCGCACCGGAAGAGCTGAGAACTGAATTGAATACAATACTAAGCACGATTATAGGCACGAGCACAGATGTCATTTTACAGCGCTACAAATATAGGATCCACTAATGATTCGTTTATCAGCACACATGCCGGTCAGGCGACACAAATGTGATAACGGCTATATTTGTGGTTCAATATTTATATTGTATGTCCGCACTTTGTCCATTACATTGTGAAGATTAAACAGCAATCACCTCGGCACAAATCCACAATTATGTAATATAAATAGTCGTGATATTTTTACTTGGGGATATATCAAAGATTTTCCTGTTTGTAAACGTCTAGCCGGGACGAATAGAGCGTTTGAAATTAATAAAAATTCTTTGAACCACTCGTATAGATGGTCTATAGGACGTGATATCATCGCAGCAATTGGCTTTTATGACCACTTATCTTTAATACGTGTATTTCCACCTAAACTATGTATCACACCTTTGGAATTATTTAGTTTATTAGTCATTGCGATTGTGTGTTAATTTATAATGATGACACAGCCATAAACAATAATTTCAAGAATTATTTCAAATATTTTCAATCAAAATTCGAGGAGCTAAGTGCATTCCATCGCGTCATTTTTTTAAATATACTCGGAATTAAAGTGATAAGAGCAAGATATTATAAAGTTTTTACACATATCACATTTTTGTGTGGCATGTAAACATTTTCAAGGCCTAATCTCATATTTAAAGAATATTTTTTGTTCATTAGTTAGTTGTTTATAAGTTCGCGTATATGTACATAATATATATGTAATTAATCCTTTGAACAACGTATGACACAGAACGAAGGTTGGCCGGAGTGCTATATGTATATTGGTTAAGTTGTACTTTACCGTATGAATCTACATACGCCTCACTGCAGGGCACGGGCCTCCTCTAGAATCCAAAGTACGATTGAAAGGGGTTTACAATTTGATATTCGTATAGTTAAAACAATATTTTTCTGTTAATTAATCAATTAAACTGGATATCGTTATATATTTATTGATTCTTATTTTAATGTTTTCTTTTTATTTGTGTATATATGTAGTTAATTTCTCACTTTTTGTAATTTTGTTATATAACATTAATACCTACGGCATTAACGCCACCTTCGCATAAAATACAAAGATTACGAGTATAAAAAAACAAAAAATTAAGAAATAATGCAACAAAAGTAGCACATTGCGATAAGAAGAACATTTACGAGAAGAAAAGTTTACATGGGTGATCTGTAAATTGTATGTTTATTCAAAGATAGGATAGATAATTATTATTGTTCTAATATGTAGGTACTGCGTGATACGCTTTTTAGAGTATACGTTAATCAAAAGTATTTAAGTTTAATTTAATTTTTTAACAGATTATTTATTTTTTATATTTAAGCTTTACACTTCAAGTACACATTGTGGCTTATAGTGCTCTCCTTTGCCTCTTTCCTAGTCCATTATCCGCCCCATAGATGTCTTTAATAATTTGCCTTGGTAAAACCTTTGTTTACCCCTTCTGGGAAAAAATCGTGATATTTATGTATATACTTCCCCCAAATTTTATTTAAATCACTATGTATCCATAGCAAATTAATTTTAACGCTTAAAAATATTTATCTAAATCAACTTATTAACTCCGCTGTGGCCTACAATAGAATATAAAAACATTTATTTTTAGATTGTATTATGAACGATAAAGGGCACTTATAGTTCATCGCGAAACTCTCGTTAGTGGTCCGCAATACAGGCACGCTTCAGCGATTTCATTTGTCTGCTCTTGTTTGGACACTGGATACATAGCCGATTTATTTTATAAAAATAAAACTGACCAATTAGGCCACGCTAATTGCCTATTATCAAATTACTTGGTTTTGCCTGCGGCTACGCTTGCTTTAATGTAGGTTTTGTCAATCAATTTACGTTGTTGGCTGACACAGGAAGCATACTTACACAATACATATTAAGGAATAATATGTATTCAATGTCCTTTTCCGTACTCCTGACATGTATGCTAAATTTCGTTAGGATCGGTTGACATTTGCCACAACCAAAGCTGTCATCATCAAATACGTCATCGTCATGAACCTTTACTTCACAGATCACTCCCAACTTAACTCCAAGATGTCCATTTGAATTTTCCCCAAGAATTTCGACAGTGAACTGTTGGAGCTTCTTCCTGCAACCTTCATTATTTCTCCCATCCACGTGAACGCACATCCGATGGACTTTCCCCTGCTGTATGAATGAATAGATTCAACATCAGTCGACTTTGTTATAGACGGATACCAAGATCGTGAATGGCTGTGCAGTACGATCTAAATACAGTATTGAATATCTTTTTGTGGAGAGGATTTTTAGCGATTAGCATAGCTACCATCAGATATGTTGGCCAGTTTGCCAACACCATACAATAAAAAACGATATATCCGCTAAATATTCTTTGATGTGATTCAATGAAAAATGCCGCATACGGGGTGCGTGAGCGGGGTCGGTATTTCGTGATTAAAATGCCTATCTCTTAGGACAATGTTTTAATTACACTGTGTGTGTCAACAGTTATTTACAATATTCCGTCAAAAAGATTCCATTTAAAATATTTTACTGTGGATATTTAAATCAAAATGTTTGTAGTGCTCGACCGAAATATTTTTACATTTATAGCCGGACAAACGAGACAATTAATGCCAGAAATGGAAGTTAAAATTATGATTGAATATATTTTTATGTGGGTGTATTCTGTTATATTTGCATGGCGTCTGGTTATTATATATAACTACTTGTAGTTTCTGATACCGAGAAGAAAAGAGATTTGGAGACTGTCCCGCCCTCACACCCGCCACTGCAACTCCTGTAAGCCAGGATCAACAGTGGCACGCATTTTAATGACACTGAGCATTGAAGCTCAGCGAGTCTCCGGGAATGTCTAACTTGTCTTTAACCCGCAACGAAATCAATCAAAAAGTTAAATTAATAGGAGGAGTTGGAAATAAATTATTGTCCACTTCCCTCCCTAATAAAGCGGGTGACAAAACAATGAACTAAAGAGGTAAATAACCTCGCATAAAGACTTTTACAGCCAGATAAGCCAGCTGTAAAGCACCACGGATTAGTCATTATTACATTTAAATGGAACCTATTATGTAAGCTGTTATACTTGATTCCAATAATAGGTATGGCAAAATCGCCGGAAAGCACGGAAATTCTTCCTAGTCTCCACAAGGTCCGTGTAGTATACAACTCCAGATGTTATTTGCATACTATCTAGCATGGTTTTACGCTCATTCTGCCAAAGACTACACTCCCAAAGTATATGATGCGCGGACTGCTCATATTCGCAATAAGGTGTTGAACATGAGCACGCAGGCGAATCAACGAGCTTAAATGAGTACAGTTTAGACTTAAAGTTACCATGGCCCGTAAGAAACTGTGATACGTAATAATCGATATCTAGCCAAGTCTAACACCCATATTCTAAGACGTTTTCTCGACTCCACTTGACGTTACTAGAGGAAATCCGTATTCTTAGTAGAAAAAAATCTCCTCTACTCAACGTCACTCAAAAATTTTCCTGTCTCGAGGAAAGGAATCAATTGTCAAACTCAAGGTACGTCGCGACCTACCTTAAGGAAGAAATAAAAGAAATAATCCTACTTTAATATTGTAATTAAAAGAGAGAAATAAAGTTTACCTTTTAAAATTCTTAAATACCTAAATATGCCAACAATTTTTTGAGGTGGGTGCCTCTACACGATTTACACGTTTTCCTAGTGAATGATACAAACATTACTCTTTATTTCATTTAATAAAAGATTTGTGGTTTGGAAACAGTGTTTATTATTTTAAACAAGTTATTAAAGGTTTCCAACAGTTCCTGTAATACTTGTACGATACTCCGTACGAATATCCCGAACGACGATTCATCCATAAGAATATCCTTCGAAATTTCCGGGTTGGATGGTATGACCCTCCTCCTGTCTGCATGCGTTTTTTTCTCCGACTCACTAAATATTTGTCTTCCAGTCACAATCCCGAAGATTTTGAGTTCAATAATTATATATTATTCTATGTAAACACTCTGACATGACATTTGACTGTCACTTTTCAAGTGATCATAGACTATTTTCAAAGGTTTTTTGTTAAATCTCTACTTTATCTATACATCAATGACGTAATTAATGACGTTTTTCCTCTACTCAACCTCACTCGAGGAACCTTTAGTAAAGGTATATTTTTAACTAAGCATACCATTTTCGAGGGTCCCTCCAATTCATTTGTAAAGTCACCTCGACTAAAATAAGGTTGAGGAAGATTGGAGGACACGTCTTAGAATACGGGTGTAAGTCAAACGATCACGCACGCATGGAAGATATTGGTATAGATGCCGACCCTTCAAAGATACATCCCATCTATTTTGCCATTCATCTATTAGTTCGTTATATACAACTGAGAGCGGCTTAAATAATCTGTCTACTTTTAATCTTACTCTTTTAAGAAAAGAGATATGAAAAGTGATATATAATGTGAGATTGGAACTATATTTGCCACTGCATTTAGTGTTGAGACAACAGTCACGCAATTAAGTGCGAAAAATAAAGTCTTTAATAAAATAACTTTCATAAACTTATACTTAAAATATATAACGACTATAAGGCTAAGATTCTACTTAAAAAAATCTATGATTTTTGTAGTATTAGAGTCTTGCTGCGGGTACTTCTTTCGAGCTACAGTACCAATGGATCGTCTCAATTGTAAACCCAGGTAGTAATTACCCTCTAATAGAAAAACGGCGATGGTGGTAAACCAGACACAGTGTCACGCAACGGTGCCGCATTTCTGGTTCAGTTTGTATGTACCCAGTTTCGAAGGCGGCACAATTGTATCATTCGGCAAGAGACACAAGCCATAGTTAATAATATCTACTCTGTTTATACTGCATCTGGTGCACCTTGAGGTCACTTTATCGAAACTTCATAAAAATTTACTCGTGCTATGGGTAAAAAAAACAACAATAATTTCATATCTTTTACTTTCACATATAAAATGCACTTCTTAATAAATACTATATTGTAGATATAGAACGGCACTGCACATTCCAATTCAGCTTGCATAAAATAAAAGAAGACAAAAGGAAAGTACGACCAGGCGATGCTACGCATTTAATTTAGCTACAAAATTAGAGTAATCAGGATACAGCTAGACCGCTCTGAAGTTGGCACGTGTGAGTTGGGAACCGTCGCTGACACCTAAATCTGTTCATAGCGTAGCAACACGCCTCCAGTTCACACCGGACGGCTGATTGTTGACTGTACTTTGATACAACTGTAAATGTTATATATCATGACTTAACCATTCCGTATTCATTAGTTATTATCATATATATATCTTTCAGTACTGAGTAACTCTTCTTAAATATGCAAGTAATTTCCTATGGCTACCTTTAGGTTCGTCACTACAGTTTTCAACATCTGAACTCCTATCACTGCTTCCCGTTGCAATTCTTGGTTGCGAAATATTTCCCCTTTTTGTGCTGAAAAGAAAGTTATTATATAAGTACATTTAAATCTATAACATACATATATTTCAATTTCTTAATGTTAGTTTCTCAAGTCAGTCGTTCACAATGATCCTTGAGTGTTGATGTGTGTCCTTGAGTGTCTATGATCGTAATACCATTTTGAATAGAGTGCTCGCCGAATCTAGGCAACCTGTCATGCTATCTCACAGAAGTTAAGCTTAATTCCACCACATGGGCCCAGTATACTTAGGGGTACGGTAACTTTACCATCTAGTTTCTTCTTTAAAATAAGTTTCAATCAGTCTGCCGAAAACAGGCTATTGATTCCCTAGTTTTGCCATGTCGTTAAAAGAGAAATATGAATCACTACTTAAACAATGATAACAATTTCTTACAATGATTTTATCTCTGACGGGGTAGATAGAAGTGCTACTGCCACACTCATTTAACTGATAATGTATCAATCTTTAAAAAACGGGCGAACCTGGCACGCCATGCTGCCAAACAAGGGCCTGAGAAGGGCTAGGCCAAAATACATTGGCCTATTGAGAATTGGCCACCCTCACATACCATAACATTTCTTGTAAAGGTCTCTTAGGTATGCGGGTCCAGTGTTAGTGTTTATAAATTGGTAAATTAAATGCGATGTAATAAGTAAGGTTTGAAACTGACGTGTATATCATTTGTATCGCCCATGACGACATACACACATTTGTTCGATTGGTCGTCTTCTTCTGATGACGATGATGACGACGATGATGACGAAGAAGATGATGATGATGATGATGAACCATGTCTGCTGTGATGGTGACCCTGGGGACAAAAAACATGTTAAGTATTGAGTACCTGCACGATTTTACTGAAATTGTAACAATTGATTTATTTAAATAAAAAGTTAATAAATAAACTATAATTAATTGTTTTCCAGAAAAGTAAACAGAGGTGCCGCAATTTCCATGAATGGTTCGCATAGCATATTTCTTTATATTGCATATTTCTCTTTTCCCAAGAGGTCTGTCTCAATACTGGCCCACAATCTTTGACCTGAACAAAAATGAAAAACTCCAACTAAATTTATTGACATAGGAATTGAACCCAGCACTTAACAGTCTACAGCCTGTACATGTTGCCACTAAACCGCTGAGGGAACATTTATTAAAAAATAAATAACAAAGTAAATAATATTTACTATCTTGGTTGAGATTTAAGTTAAAAAACAATTAAGTCAACTAATGAGCCATTTGTTATCTATATATCATTGTCTAGAGTCTATACGAAACAAATATTGTTTAACATACCAAATTAAGTTTTTTTTTTAAGTCTCAAAATGTAGGGCTAGAAATACGAAAGTTAGGATTTTATAAACAATAAAAATACAAACAGCATACAATTTCACTCCAAAAATGGGTACTTGAGAAATTATTCAAATTTAAATTTAATAAAACTAATATTTTTTCAAAAAATGTTTGCCGTTCGTAATATCTGTTAAAGTGGAAATAAAATAATAAAACATGGCTGAAGTTGGGGGAACAGTTTCATCATTATTGCTCATTAGAGCCGCAATTGAAGCTCGCTTGAAGAAACTCGCCGTAACGCGAACATTCTCCAAACAAATTGGAGTGTTTCATTGCATTTTATAACTACGTAGATGCACGAATCCACGGAACTTTAATGGTTCTAACTCTGCCTATTCTTTAGTGCTCTGATTGAATTTAAATACTTGAGATAAACCAATTATTCTCGGTGATGAATTCAAACTTGAGAAAATAAATGCACGTGGATAGCGTATTCAAATTTATAATGACTATAATTTTAAATATTTTAATTCAATTATTTAAATACGCGAATAAATATAGTTGTATTATATTCTGTAATATTTTTTATAAATTAGTATTCCGAGTATTTTTCAATCGTCAGACAGAGTTTATACATCAATTAATTTACAACCTGACTGAATATAAAAGTAACACAATGGGGCATTCTATTAATACAGCTGTAATTTTTAATCTGTATATATTGGACTTTATTTTCGGAATTGATTTTGACGAGCGAAAAATCGGACCATAGAGTATCTAGCAGTAATTAACACAAAGAGTTCGGAAGGCCTATATTATGTAGAAGATATCCTGTGACTATAGAGAGAGATAGATAGCGAGAAAAAGAGGAAGAGAGAGTGGTAACCAGATGAAAACTCACACTGTAGCAATCTTCATCTTCTTCTGATGATGATGAGGAAGATGATGACGATGATGACGACGACGAAGATGACGAACGGTTGTGGCATCTAGACCTCGTTCTCTGAAAATAAACAATAACATAAATAGCGCTATCTATAAACAAAACTCAATCAACAACAAATCAGCAGTCGAGATGCTTATCATCAGGCGTGCAACATACTCGCTTCATTTTCGGTAATAAAAAGATTGACTCGGAAAATAACAAAGAAAAAATTAACACTTAAAATATCGTACACCTGGACATAAATGCTTAAAAGGCTCTTACAACAAACCCCCGAAGTTTTGTAGAAAAATCTTGTTCATTGCTTTAGATTCATAACTCTCATTAGAAGACCCCTAAAGATAATTAAGTAATAATTCGTTAAAAATGTAAAAATCCTTAACGAGTTGAGTGGGCTTAAGGCGCTCTCGCCAGGATAAAGCAACTCGAGACACTTAAGGATGTTTTGCTACTCCGACCAGCGCCATGAACCCGGCTTAAATTGTTTCTGGCTACTGGAAAACATTGGAATAATCCAGTACATATTAACTTAAAAAAACTGTATTCGATTTTCAAATGTTAAATTGTCAATCTATTTAATTATGATAACTGTCACCCAACACAAATATTTTTTTTCAACTATGTTTGAGAACCGCCTCAAAAACATAAGGGCCTGCCCCGCCGCACCTTAACCTACTGTGTATTTATGGTGAATAATGCCGCCAAAATTTATGATAATACTCGCATGACAAATTATGGATTACGATATCGTTAAATATTGACGTTTTAATGATATGATTAGTTTCAGTAAGTCACATCATAAAATGACACCATTTCAAGAAGCAGTCAAACACTTCACAATACGATCAATTTTACAATCAGCCATGACATTTATAATGGGTATTAAAATCATACAATCAATAAACAGCAATAACATAATTTTACTGCCAATTAATATTGTCAAAATAATCTAACAGCGCCTTGATCCGTCCTAGATACAATATCTGTATTTACAACATGTTTATCAAGTTAATATAACAAAATGTTATTATAACATTTCATAATATGTTGCGTGTTGAAGTTTATACTATTCGGTCATGGATTTAAGAATATAAAGATATTTAAATAACGATAAAAAAATAAAGTTATGTTACCTAACGTTGACTATAATAAAATCATATTCCCTAGTTCATTCCATTCCTCGACAAGATTGACTTTAGGTTGCTGGTTGTAAAACAAATCATTGTGGCACGTGATGAAAAAAAACAAGCCTCGTCCCTATACAAGCATTAGATAAGGGCAGATAGATCAAGATTTCAAAGAATCTATTAATTAAAAAATATTCAGACTACTGTCTGAAAATGTCGTTGCCATCTTAAAATAATTACGATAAATATATAATGTGATATTATAATTAATTATTGTCTCTTGCGCAGTACCGTGAGATAGATAACAATTTATCTATGGGTCATACTTCTCAAAAGTTACGATAAAATTATTGGAATCAAAGTATATAATTTAATTATGATTTTTCCTCATTTATGTTGTTTAACAATCATGTAGGGTAAGGGAGGGCAAGATAGAAGGGCTGGACAAGATGAAAACTTTCCATATTTTCCAACCGTGCGACGAGCACCCGTGTCTCCACGCACACTGAGACACAAGGCTCCTTTATATTTAATAACGGAAACTCAGCTATGCTGGAGCCAGCTAGCAACTTGTACAGGTGTTTTTTGTTCATGTATACCATATACCATATAGCAATAATTACAATTTGTGTTAAATTTTCTTAAATTTCTACGTGTTCGGTACTTGGCGACCCGCCTTCAATATGTTACGCATATATTATGATTGTATTGGCTAGTCAAGACGATTAGTAAATTAATCAACGTTTACAAGTACAGTGAAATAGTTATTATTTATTACTTTTTAGAGCTATTTTTAAGTCGATTTTTTATAAATAATATATTTTTTAGTGTTATATTTATGTATCTATGGATGATGAAGAAGATGATCATCAGATCTTGAACATTTTTATGGGATTAAATGACAGGCACCAGGTTTCAATCAAAATAAGCATAATCAAAATTGAGTCACCCAGTACAAAGTTATGAGGTAACAAACATAAAAAAAACATACAGTCGAATTGAGACGCTTCTCCTTTTTTGAAGTCGGTTAAAAAATTAGAAATTCCATCATGAACTAAAATTATATTAAATAGGCTATATTTTTTAAATGTAGATATGTATTTATTCTTTATTATCCGTAAGGAAAGTATACCAGTTGTATCAAAGTAGTACCCAACTTTGGGACTTTACCCTGGTCAATGGCATCAAAGATCTTAAAATTTTACCTTATTGCACGTTTGTATTAGTAAGGAATGTGGATTATCAACAAACAAATAAAAAAAAACACACTCACCACCACTTGAACTTGAACGTCCTCGCATGCGAATAAATAGTTACTGCCTCTGAAAAACGATTAAAACCACTGTTAAATTGTGTTGAATAATTTAGTCAACAACTATCGCAATATATCATTTTTAGAAAAACACAGTCTAGTTCAATGTGTAAATACAATTTTCGGTTGTTTTAAGTGCTGATATTGGATACAAATATTTAAGCGGTATGTCTCGCACTATACAAATTAATTACCCAAAGATAAAAACAATTAAAATGTATAAGCATGTATATGATGCGCTGACACCGTAAATCTAAGTGCAGGATAAGGCTAGACCAAAAAGAATTCAGAAACTGTTATTTTCGTCAGTTGTTTATTATTTTATTAAAGTAACATCGCCTTTAACTTTAAAAGTTTTAAAGGAATGTAGTTACAACAATACTATTTATTATATACATATTATGTTTTTTAAGTACCTTTATAACTTTTTGTCGAAAACTTACCTTAGGCATGCTTTTGATTCCGCAGCCGCCACCATTGCTACGACTAAAAGTGCTATTACAATTAAATTCCTCATGGTTTATATTTGAGTTTCCCTGAAAGAGAAAATGTTAGTTTTATCTTAGTGTAGTTCAAAGAACCTTGAAAAAATATTTGATTTATGAAGTTGTCTCTTGTAAAATCTGATGTCATCCTTCGTAATCAAAACCAGTATTTTCAAAAATATAAGACGCATTTATTTATTATCTAAATAAAAATAAACATTTTCTAATAATATTCTTGACTTTATTTCATATAGGCATAAAAGTTTAATTTAGTTTATCCACGTGTTACAAGAAATTGTTTCAAGCTGAGAGTTCAAAAAGTTAAAAATAAATAATGACCTTATAATGATTATGGGTTTTAATAGAAAGCCTAGGGTACTTACAAAGTAAATAAAATTCCAATTCCCGATGTACACAGATGAGACGACTTGCATGGAATGAATAAAATACACAAATTAGGAACAAATAGATTGCTCTCGCATAAATTAATAAAAGGTCATGAAGATAACATTTTCGAGCAAAACATTATAGTGTCAAAGTCATTTAGAATAATTAAATAAACATGCAAACTTATGACACTGAACTAATTTAATCCTAATTATATAATAGCCCTTTGATTATCTAAGCTACCATGACAGTGGTGTGGTAAAAAAAACATAAATTCAATGGAATGAATATCTAAACACATTAAGCTTTACGATAAAACCGTCACAAAATGATAATAAAATTCAAAATTTCACTGAAAACCTGAATTAAAAAACCCTCAATTTATTTTACCTTATTTGGATTTTATAAACGATAAATAGACCGCAGTCAGAAAGAAACAAGCATCTTACACAAATAGAAGGGATTTTAATATCCTTAAGTAGTGATGATACTGGCCTCTTTTATATAAAAGACTTGCAAAGTAATCCACTGAGAGAGTATAGACATCTTGCAAATCTGCTTGAGTCATCGCATCCTTTTCAAATAAATAGGGTCCTGGCGATGTTGGGAAAATCGCCGCTTATTTCTACAATTCGATTGCTAAGCCGGTTTCACTTTCCCCAACAAAACTTATGATTGGTAATAACAAACGTGTTTTATATAGCGAAATAATATTTTTTCTCGCATTATTTGAATTGTTACGTTGAATATTCAAGTGGCAATTGACACAAAACGATTTTCCGGCAAGCTATTTGTATGTTTAGTTATGGCAAATTGTTCTAATTCCCCATAAACATATATTTTCTTACGGCTAATTAAATACGACTCGTATCTACGGCATGAAGGCAAGTTTTAATGCTTTAGGTATTGAAAGCGTTTTATTTTCGTAAGTTATTAAATTTACCTCCGGCAAGCGAATGCTAAACGTTACGTACTTGCAAGCAAAATTATGAACCGGTTTAAAACTTCTCGATGAAGTGGAGTTCGAAAATAGCATTATAAATTCAGCAGTTTACAATCACAGCGCTACTTGGCGAAGGCAAAAAACCTTGCTAGGGAAACTCATTCTAACTTTTCCTATTTTTCTGCGTTAATTTCACCTGAACCCATTACACTTTGCAACAATTCTTACTAAGAATGTTTCTATTAGGCCGTTCAAATTGCATTTTAAATTACTTTTTGAGCCTTCGAAAAGACATTACTATAAATATACTTAAAGTGAAACAAAATGAAAATATACAATCGGCTATTGCAGGATCGAATAGCCTTTGTCAAACTCGCGGTAAGTAAGACGATGAAGTTTGTTGGTGGAAAGCGTTACGTTTAAAAGTTCATTAGACGTTGACTAACATTAGTTTACATTGGTCCTATTTATTATTCCGAACAGACGATAATCGTATAAAATAGGAGTCGTTTTCAATAAATTACACGCAACCTTATTACAAGTCAGGTAAGGTTGAAATGTTGGATATAAAGCGTAAAAGTAGTATCCAAGTTGAGCAATGAAATGTTAAGGATGAATAAGTTAATTGGCCCCTAGAGCGTATCGGCGGGGCCCCTGTGGCACAGAGGAATGCATTTAAATTGGATTTTAAGAGTAGAAATCACCGGCGCGCTCTCCGCCTCTCCCAGCCTTGTTAGAGCCAATCTCAAAGTTTACGTAAACGAATAAACCTTCCCGGTGAAACTGAATTTATCGGTATCAATTCAAACTATACCTATCTATAATTAGCTGCCTATTACTTTCGCAACATTTTGCCCATTCAAAGAAAAATGCGAGCTAGGGTTGCAGCCTTCAATATTTTGTATTTAACATAAAATACGAGCGATTATAATCTACGATGGCATCCAGAAAAATTCCGAGTCAGAAGGAAAATATGTTACGCATTTCCTGGAAAATATTTATCGTTAAATCCAATAAGTTATATTTTTATAAAAAATAAAATAAAAAGCCATTGTCGCGGGAATATTGCGCTCTGTAGCAAAATTTTATGGTTTGGTTTCGCTTTTTACTAGTTCTTCCCCATACTCTAAAGGCCAAGTAACACTTATTAAGTGCATCGTGTGGTTTAAGACCTCAAAAATATAAGTTAGAGGAAAGTCCGCACCCTATAGTGAGTACTAAAGAAGAGTAGCTTGAAGCCGGAAGCCCGCGTGACTGCCTGCAATACAACAGTTGTATTTGATAAAAAAAAATCGAATTAATCATATGCCTGAACCAAAATATATTCTGGGGCAATGTGAGTATGTACTCGTTAATACGGTTTTGTATACGTATACGAGTACTATAAAGGTTACTTAAGGTTAAGGTTATACTATAAAGGTTAATTTAAATCCAGATGATTAAGAGAACGTTTTTTTAATATTTTGATACTATATTAAATCTTTATAGTCAAATATTTATTTATTTAGATCTTTATTGTACACATAAAATAAATAAAAAAACCGTGTGGTGTCGTGGGACACCGAATAGGAACGAAGTTCCTTATTATAAAAATATTAGTTTTAAGTTCTATTCGAAGTATAAATAAAATAATTATTCGGGTATACATTTTTTGTTATGATATTTTTATTAATAAAAGTAAAAAATAATAATAACAGTCATCACGTAGATTAAACATTAGACACTGTATAGCCATTATACAAACACTATACATAAATAATAAAAAACCCAAAGATATGAAATTATTATCACACCGCTATTACAGCATGTCTTAATGAACGCGTACCATAATTCAAGTCAGTTAGAACATTAGCCAAATTAATCACGTTTGGTAAGATTATTTTCGCTCTATATAATAGTCATTTGTGCCTGATCGCCCTAATTTTGGATAATATCTACCAAATTGGTGATTCCACCCTTACTTTTTTGGTGACATCACGTGTGATAATGAAGGAAATTATTGTGAAAGATTTTTGTAGCTTATATTATTCATATAGTGCTAGCTAATAAGTGTTTATGACTAATTTAAGTTATCATTGTTATCAAAATAAGCACATCGATATAACCTACGCATAAATTATGGATTTTTTAAAGTTTGCTATATGGGTTTTTAAAGTTTGTCATGAACATATATTTTGAAAGGTTTTTAAGGCATACATTGGGAAACAAAGATCGTATTACACATTATTTTTATCCTCTATACCTAGTAATAATATATTGATAATCCAAAAAATGCTAAACCCGTCAACCGTACTCCACGCTCTCCCCTAACTGCAAAAGAAACAAAACATTCAATAACGGATAAACAAGCAATCATGTCGACGGCAATCAATATTCGACGTCTCCTCAAATCAGATTACACCCGTTTTCTATATCATGGCACTAGAAGAGAAATGCTCCCTGGAGAAATTCAGTCGTGTTGTCTGAAATTTTCACAAATATTCATGCACATCGGTCGCACCGATCGGCGAGAAATCGGATCTTATACAAGACGCCGTATTGTGTCTGTCTTCAATCATGATTTGTTTAAAATTGATAATATGAAATCTCCTTTTGTACTTACTTAAGTATTATAAAATGTAACCACATATAAAGATATGTTGTTGATATGGTCAAAGATCTGTTAATGGTATGTGATCTATAATGGAATCTCTTTGTCTCTTGTTTTTTAAATCACCATCATAATTAAAACAGGTGAAAAGCACACCAATGAATATTCCAGTGTAAAATTTCACCAACGGTAATTGAATTTTCGTAACATCCAACCCGTTGATTTTTTGTTACTCATCCACTATCCTGGCCGGTCCTGTCCACTTAACGTGAATAATGATGTGCGAGGTAAAAGGATCGGAGAGGTGAACCGGCAAAATACCGGAGGTCCGCACAATCTGCCCGCCGAATGGACCGTTCCATCGAGAAACTAATGTCGAACTTTCCTTTTAATCTCTTCCGACTCTATTGTTATTTATAGCTCAAACGGTTTGATACACTTTTAAAGGACAAACTTTTTGTTGTAAATGAGAGCAACCGCAGCGCTCAGTTAATTTTACGCTCTTTATAAAACCATTATACGTGACGTATTACAAGTTAAATCCCATGTTAGGTAACATGAAATTTGGATGAGGCCTAATAATAAAATGTAAGCAGAAGGCGTCGGCAATGTAGTTGCGGTGCGTAACCCTGTGGAAAGAAAACGGCTTTCTTTACGAGCTATTCCGCTGAGCCAATATTTCTCCGCGACAGTGCGCGCCATCATAAAATAAAACGAAAAATTCCACCACACTGCCTCCAGCCGCTATGAAAATCATAAGAGGCGAGATTTTATAGCCTATCGGTGAGGAAACCACTCCTCGCAGGTGATTAATAACATAAACACCACACAAAACATTTGGACATTTACCACACCTTTGCAAAATATATCGTACTGTACCTACTGTAATATATCGATTTATTAGTTGTGTGAGGACTTATTAACTGAGTGAGTCAAAGATGTTGAAGCTTTCCACTATAATTGTGTGCAAGAGGCATACCAGCGCAAACTGAAAGGTTCTCGCTAGTTAGTTATGTCGTGGGCGTTCAGAGTGCACTTATTATGTTGTGCTCTCGAGTCTCGTACGACAACCGCTTGACAAAATACTCTGCCAATTGTGTGGGAGCACCGCCCTCAATTGTTCCAGATGAAAAATTGCCCATTCGGATTGTTCGCGAACAAATGCGTGCCGCGCGGGTCATTACGCTTTGTTTTAGGAATAAGTACACAAAAAAAATTCACTGTGGAAAGCTGAAATTTTCGCTTCCGTTCTCTTGACTTGTAAGCAAGCAGTGTTTAAACTACGGCCAATTGTTTCGCTTTGAAAAATTATCCCCTCAACGAAATGCCCACTAACCATTCTTCATTTCGGTAATAATAAAACACAATTGGACCACTTACGACGTTTTATTGTGATACCGAGGGTTTTTTTCACATTGAGATATAAAACGGCGGAATTAAACGAGCTATATCTGAAGATGAAAGTCGTCGATGGGAATCATAACTAAGATTTTACTACCCGACGTTCGATTGAAGTGCGAATGCCAAAGATTGTTTCAGATCCCGGCCAGATTGAGGAGGTAATAACAATGTCGTCACTTTGCGAATAAACTTCTGTTATAAGCCATCAGGATTTACAATAAATTTTCATTCATCTTTATTCTTTTATTCATGTTTATCAATGAAATATTAAATAATTAAGTGATCAGTGTAGTAATAATTATTGATGAAAATATTTATAGTAAATATATTAAAGTTATCGCGTTAATCAATTAACTTGAAAACCTCTAACGTAAATTTAAAACTAATCAGACAGATTTCACACTGAAATTATCGGGGAGATGAATGGTCATTAATTAATTAATGTGAACCCTTCGCGATACGGCCCAGGAGAGCCATTACTTAATTAGCATTACTCTGGTGCTAGTTGCGGGACACGGTTTCAAACAGCAATCCGATGAGATTATATCAAGGGATGTAATAATACAATTCACTTGAATCAGTTTAGCAATCTGAATTCAAGAAGGAAATCGGCTTATGTCGATAGTGAAATGGAAGATATAATGTAACTTCACAAATCGATTACTATAGAATGGTGACTGTATCTAATGCAGGGACTGGCATTATAAACTTAGAAATTGTTTTTAAACTCTTAACTTTT
The DNA here is from genome assembly GCA_905220455.2 of Deilephila porcellus. Taxonomy (NCBI): domain Eukaryota; kingdom Metazoa; phylum Arthropoda; class Insecta; order Lepidoptera; family Sphingidae; genus Deilephila; species Deilephila porcellus. Next base: position 8,905,789 of record LR999977.1, on the reverse strand, counting down.
TTAAACTAACATCATATTCTAATGAGTAGTCGCCCAAAATTATATTTTGGATTGATTGACATCTCATTATAAAAATTAAATTTATATTGTTATGAAGGTCTTGTTTTATTTACTTATAATATTATTATTCCACCTTTTATAACCCTGAACCCCTTAAATTATCAACAATAGAGTAGTTCGCAGAATCTAACACAAACAACAAACTTATCTTTATTTTAGTTCAATGACACGTTTGACAGATCTCGAGATAACAATAACCAATAAATAAAATCTGCGAACATATTACACGTGTTTATCACTAGAATTATAATATTTCTTAGCTCGAAGCTAGGCCGTGCGTGTAACATATGACCTCGCTTGTTACTGTTATTTCTCTCACAGGAAAGAAAACTGGGCTGGCATTATTCAAAGCCAGACTTTACTAATGCATTTTATGGTTGTGGGTAATATTTACGAGGCCCAGGTGAGCGAAAGAAACGAAGGTAAGTACCTCATCGGGGGTTGATTTTAATATTAGTTTTATGATAAATATGTTTGGAAATGTTACTTTTTGTAATGGAATCTTTTACAATGTTTTGTACAACATATAAGCATTGTACAATTTAAATTATATAATAACGTTTATTGTTATTTCTATTAAGATATTGCTCCTACTTGATAAAACATTTAACTCACACTAATCTAAATGTTTATGAAACAAAACACTAAGATAAATATATGGCCGCAAAGTATAATTTAAAACACATTTCATAACTTCAATTCTTGTTCGTAGTATTTCATACTTTAGCAATTGTAAACATGATTTGAACATAGTATAGTAAAATCATTGTTGCTGACCGTTCAAATATTTATCTCAATGTCGGTATGGCATTTGAGTTTGGCACGTGGTTTCACGAGTGTGTTGCACTGCCGCAAAGTTCGTTCGGGGATTAATAACTATAACTTCAGTAAAGGAGTTCAATTTTTGTAGTTGGCTTTGCTAGATAAAAATTTACGGTTTTAGATATTATATTATAGGGCAGTGTTTACTTTATTAAATATACAACGTTTATATACATTCTGAATAAAACATAAAAATTTAAATATAAATATAAAACACATTTGTCATATTTTTTGTATTTTATTGAAATTCGAATATAAACTAATCTAAAACAAATCACTTACGTATAAATAACAAAAAACAACAAGGTTGTTTGAAATCTCATTGACTAACCACAATATAATAAATACAATATTGCATATAATGTAACGCCAGCTAATTGCTTGTTATCTTCCTTTTAGCACCCAAGACTTAAAAATCCATCGTAATCCGTGTATTAAGAGTTATGCGTGGCGAGGGATTCCAAACGTGTTTCCCCTTATTCCAGAGGGCAAGGCGTCGCCCCGCTATCCTCGGGGATTCCATTCCGAAAAACCTCCATAAATATTTCTTACAGTGTTTGTATCTTCCTCCGAGTATCGTTAGCACAATGTTTCGTTTTTTCTAAGAACGGTATAAACACCTGCGCGTGAAGGAACAGCAAAAAATCATTACCATTCAAGAATTGTTAAAACCACATTCAGTTTGCGAGAACACAAAAATCTGTATAATTATGCCGTTGAGGCTATATTTGCTGACATCATTAACCACAGACGGTAACGTTTTATTTCAATTATGCGACTGCGGTTTGTGGAAATAATCTAGAACATCATGACAGCAGTCATTTGTATTCATTTTGTAATACTGATGAAATCACTTTCATTAAGCGTCTTCATACAAACAAACTAAATCCTTCGATACACAGCTGAAATAGAAAGGAACAAAAATGTTATTCGAAAAGTTTGAATAGCGAATTTTAATATGATAGCAGGGATGTACAATGTACGTGACAAACAAAAACACTTTACTACATTTGCTCGCAACGTCATTACAGTTTATCGCTTCTCTGGCGTGGACCCGAAATAAATAGCCGCTATCAAAGAGCGATTACACAAACTGTTCACAAGCACATAAAAAGACAAACATTACAAAATCTCTCATGTAGAAGAAAAATAAATCGACAATAAAATTTTACAACATCAACGACAATAACGTTAGAATGGCGGCAACAAAACGCCGACGGCCAATACAAATGTCCTGTGACTCATTAAAATAAATTACATCACACGTAGAAACTCATAAATGGTTCAAACATAATGTGATAGGGCGAAAATTGAGCTTTTCATTCCATAAGCGAAAAGTTTGGACGTGTTTCATTTTAGAACCATAATATAGTAAAGACAGATAACAGTTTTCTTTTTCATAATAGCGCGTTAACTGCAGTACCATGCAAAAAGATAATCCACCATAGAGTATACACACACGGCAGAATCCGGTCGATAAAATTATGCTGGTCTACCTGAAGCTGCATAAACGCAAACAAAACCCGAATCGCGAAACTCATGCGGTGAATCTCTACGACGCATTTTCCACAATCTCCTAAGGTGGTCTGGGTATAGCGAGCAATCTCACTCACAGACAGACACTTAACGAACGCTACAGTGAGTCCACGCATACGACCATCTATAGATTTAATCAGCTACAGCATGGCTCTACCACTTCGATCATCGTTTTATTTTACGGTAATTAGCAAATATTACATCAGCCCCTAAAAGTATTTTTTCTTAATATTATAAGAATTTATGCGACAAAGCCTTGTAGCTTTCTCATTGGACAATTTGAAAGTGTAGTATAAATTTTATTGCCTTATATTTTGAAGGTATTGAAACTCGAAGTTAATTGACAATTTACGCCGTTCGCCTTTATGTGCCTGGCAAAACATCTGGCCCGCCTGATTGTTTACGTTTTTATGTGCATTTACACTTTGCTCCTTCCTTATGGAAACCTGTCGAAGTACTCTACCATAATTTTAACTGTTTATTACATCGTTGGATACCTTCGGTGGATCGGTGGATTTCTAACCACCCCAAAATTCGATAACTAGATTATTTTTATTAGCAATCGATTTTTATCATTAAATTTAAAAACAATAACGGAATTTATTATATGATATCTACAGGTTTTATAGCAAGAAGTTGTAGTCGGAGATATTTTTGAAATCATTTTTTTTATTAACCTTTATCACCCCAGTGCTGGGCAAAGGTCTCCCTCCTTTTTTTCCACAAGTCGCGGTTCCAAGCAATTTTAGACCACATGGGCTCGATAGCATCCAGGTCGTCACGCCAGCGTTTTTTTGGCATTCCGCGACATCATCGGCCATCAGGTACCCATTGGGTCACTTTTTAAGCCCACCGATCCGCATGCAATCGAGCCTTATGGCCAATCCCACTTCAGGTGCGTTGTTTTGCGCCCCACATCTGCTATGCCGGTTGTTTGTGCAAAATACACATGTCTACTATATTTCCCTTTAACTGTCCCTTTTTTTATTCCTACATCATCTACTGAAGTCAACATTCCTCTTTTATTATCAACATTAGCATTACCTGCATTCCGTCCTTTGACTCCATCCAACCAAATGCTATCCACAATCCACCAGAGTATTCAGGTTTTTCAAGAAAATACATATACTAAAAATAGATTAAAATGTACACTTTCTTTAGCCTAATGCTAGAAGGGACAAATCAAAAGAGATAATGAATTCATCACATATGAAATACAGAATGAATTGGTCCTGAGACTGGGTGTTCCGAGATTGTGATCTTTGCAGACGGAGCGGCTGCCTGCCAGACTCCATTAGCTGATTAGCCGTGATTACATTAATGTGCCGATCGTTTTTCTGTTGGCCCATTTATAAACGTGTTAATTTCGTGTGGAGTGAACGGAACTGTTCCAGAATTATCATTTTGGTAGAAAGCGGTATTATTCTGCGAAGGAATGTCTGTAGAAGTAGTGTCGTTAAAATGTACTGGTATTTATGAGTAATACGGAACATAATAACCGATAAGATATATTTCGTCGGTAAGGTTCTGCCTAATGCTAAGCCTTTATTTTTATTGCCTTCGTGTTATTTATTTCCCATAGGTATTCTCGTTTGGAATATAAGATTGATTCGGGTCTCACTACATTAAACTAGTAAATTGCGGGCTAGTACTGATTGTATAATACTAATGACCAGTTTAATTTCACAACTTTCAAACCGCCCCACTGTCCGACGCGGCTTAATTACTGCCATGATTAGGTACTGAACGCCAACAAGCAGGCCGCTGGTGTAACTAACTTAGCGATTCATAGAAAAAAAACTCTGATTTTATTGAAACAATTCTCATAAATACCTTGAATCATTTGATGTCTAATGAATGAACATTCAACCTTTTTTTTTTTTTTTTTTGGTATCGGGTTGGAAAATCCTCATGGACATCCTCCGCCCGGGGGAGGCGCGGAGGGGACTGTCAGATTCTTACTGACTAAAAACCAACCCGTGTTCCTCATGTACCCGTGTTTCAACCTGTTGGAAACTGGATTATCCATTATTATATCAAAAGACCTTATTCCACCACTACCACTAATCTAGAATAGCCTGAGATGAAATGCAATACCGATAAGAAAATTTTTCATGGTTAAATCTGGCATCTCTCCGCGACGTTACAAAGAGCATGTGCATTCGAGGTTCCAATTTATACTAATTATGCTAAACTCATAACCAATTTAATAAGCCATATTCTTAGCAAGTAACATTACAGGGAATTAAGCCCTACCGCATAATATGCTTGGAGAACTGACATAATGCGAGTTTATAGTCTGATACAGATAGTGAGAATATTCACCAGAATCCTTACTCGATTCCAGTTATATGCATTACGATGTGGTCTTTATAAACCATGTGTAGATGGATCGCCTTCTAAGAACTAATTGCTTCCTGAAATCTACTACTTGGGTATGTATAGTTTAGTAAGTTTTTCCATAGAAAGTGTGTTAAAAGAGGTAACTTAAACAAAATACCAGCTTTTAATTAAAACGGTTATTGGTTTACCACAGTTGTTAATAAAATTTTAATTAACATATATTTCCAGTTAATTCGCAATAAAAATATGTGGTTAATAATAAGTTAATACTACCGAACTGATGAAGAGAAAATTAATTAGATGCCTCGAATTCAGCTATAAATGATTGTTAACTCGTAAGTTAGTAGTAGCCTTATATATAGAAAATACTTTTAAAATAAGATACAAACTGTAAACGCCGTTGGTTTTATCAATAAATAAAATAATAAACTCATTTTAATATACATATTAAGTAAATGTTTTAATTGCAACTAGACTAGACCTTTTAAGTATGCATTCTTATTTAATAAATAATAATTTTAAAGGTAAAACAGTTTTCAAAAGTTTGAAGGATTTATGTGTTTATATTATGTTTCAGTAAATTAATCGTATATGAATATATTTTCGTATATTTCAATTAACCAAAGCTTTTTCTTTTACTTTCCTTTAAATGTTGAACTTTAATCACCAATATGCTTAAAATATGGCGTATTTTTTGACTAACTTTTGTACCCACCTCTTAGCATTAAAAAAAAACATTACTTAAAAAATCACTATGTTAAAATACAACAAATATTTTAAACTACTTTAAATATATTTAAACATCAGTACAATATACACACGTGCAAGAGTTTCGTAGTATCGACGGTCTACACAACACCTAAATGTTCTCGTAAAAGCGAAATCATGTAATCGAATCCTTCAGGGGATTTTAAGTAGCCGCATAGGGACAGCTGAAAGGTTTGACCATCTAATAAACGATTCGAATTTAAACAATGAACATCAAACAAACCCAACGGATTACACTCCTTCTTTTAAAATATATTGATGTGTTAAAAGGATTAAAGCAATAATATTTGCAACTGATATAACAAAATACCTATCGTTTTATATATCAAAATTAGTTTTTCCATCAATTTCTACCCGGCTTCGCATTTAAGTTATTTGGTCACTTCCATACACAGTAAATCTTCATAACGTAATTTTCTAACGAACCTTACAACCATATTGGGCTTTTGAATTTTTATTAACAAAATATCTGACACAATCATCCGAAAAATATACAATGCAGGTCAATTTATATTTATTCCAATCAAAAACAAAAGCCGGCTTTTCAAAGTAAGTGTACATATGCATTAATCTAACGTAACTTTAAACATTCAGGATTCAAACCTGCAACCGCTGTGCATTGATGTAGTCCGCTTTCATATAGGCTGTCATTAATAGCATAAACGGAATCCTTAAACATGATGCCCAAAATTCACTAAGACAGGGAGACATGTTAGCGCTGTGTTGTGCAACGTTCCGCCTAGATCGTGTATAGCGAACACATTCTCGACCGCACTGATCTAGGATTCACTGGTGTCAGGGATAATGATGGAAATGTGTAAATTGGTAATGAATTAAAGGATAAACAACCTCGAGATGGATATCAAAATCAATGAGGAAAATTTACGCTTCGAGGCACAATGCGCGAATAATAGGCCGCAGAATCGTTCCTCGAATCCAAAAATATTAAAGCAATTAAAAGAGGTTTGTGTCCATTCAACTTGTTGTAGAACTAAAAATCTCGCGCTCTTATCGCATCTTGGAATAGAAATGCGCTTGGAGAACTATGGGTGGCTCAAGTACTACATCCTGTCTACTTTTGGCTTGCCCAGGCCATGCTACAGGCTTGAGCTTCCTGTGATCCAATATAATAAGTTATCATCCTTGTTTCTGTATTCGTCCACTAGTTGTACCAATCGAGCAAGGTTAATCCACACTCACGCATGTAGGTTAGGCTTAATGGTTCATACCAGCTTCGACTCTACCTCTTTGAACTTATAATTAAAATAGCTTTTGTGGGTGTTCGTGGGCGATGCAACGGCGACTACTTAATGCTTCTCATTTGCTCCCTATTAGGTATATCAAATATAATAAGTAATATTATTAAAAATATGATGTAAATTAGCGAAGTAATGTATAAGTAACAAAAAGCATTTGAATAGCCGCTGAGTATGTTAGTTATTCAGCGCGTGACTGGCCGCCGGGCGCGGGCGGCCGGCTGTTCCCTCGTAAATCAAACTCGCCATTCGCTTATGCATTATACAATTTTATTTGTGCGAGTCCGTTGAATAGGTAATAAACTATGGCAGGTGAAACGTTCTGCGTGTCCGAATGCGCGGAGAATTCGAAACGTACGCAAATATTCCTGTCTGTTTACTACGTTATACTCTGTTATGGCGCGACCGGCCGAAACTCCGAGCACTGCATTCGCAATGAATTCATTGTATGCACTTCTAATTGGATTATTACTTTTATTAGGTTTACATTTTTATAAAGTTTTCTAAACGAGGTTTACATAGAGTACTCACCAGAAGATAGAAGGCAGCTTTGCAATGCTCCTGGCATTGCAAATTTCCATGAGTCGTCTCATGGAAATTAGCATGAGTGGCCGCTTACCACCCCAGTTCAAAAATTCTGTCACCAGAATAAATTTAGACAATCGTCTAGCAAAATTAACCTACCAATCCACATTTAGCCAGACAGCCATAAATTTCTTTGATTAAAACTGGGTGTAATACCCAGATCGAGCACTCCTCTTTCCGAGCCATTTTTGATTTGTGAAAACTCATACAAGTTGACGTGAAGCGACATCTTTGCTTTCGCGTTTTGTTCGGTGAGTGAGATTGCGGGATGCCTTTCCTCTTCCCATATTTTTTCTTTGTCGCTCACCTCCCGATTAAAGGGTCCGGCAACACATCTATGATCCCAGCAGTTGTAGCAGTTATCACTTATCATTAAGTAACCTGTTTACTGGACAAATAATACATATAAATAAAAAAAACCAAATAACACCATGAATTATACAGCAGTGCTTGGCATTCCACTGCGCTCGCATCATGAGACATAATATGTTATGTCTCATTATGTCTAGTAGTTACTCTGGCTACAATGTCCTTCAAACCGGAACACAAGATTTACACTGCTACTTGGCGGGACAAATAGACACTGCGGTGTTACCTACCCAGGCGGCCTCTCACATATGAGAGACCTACCACCAGTGGATTCACCAGACACCAGTAATTTTTTTATAAATCACAAATAAAAAACAATACACGTCTTCGTAAAAATTACTTACAATTTTTACATTTCCTTAACATCACCACTACAAACTAAGAGCAAGAGTTTTGATAACCAGTTATCCAGCAGTTTGTCTTCGGCTGACACTTCGTTTATTATGAACTAACTGAAGACACGCTACAGTGCTAAATTTTGCTCGTTCACGTCTTTTCTAGTTATTTTAAAAACTTTTAAGTGAGTACGGTTATAGAAGTTTATTTTTGTTTCGATTTTTGAAACTATTTTATCTCTAAAGATAATATAATATTTTTAAAGAACAAAACAGACCTCCTCCTACTTGCTTCATTCTACTCAATTCTGAGGCTCGCGACCTCCTCTCACCACCTTCCGTCATATAATGTCACACCATCGGTCTCGATTGTTGACATACTGTAGAGCTTCGTATATAGTGGTGTCAAGTGTGGTACGGATCTCTTTTACCCTCCACTGTGCGGGTGATCAACAGATTTCCAAGTTATAGTTCGTCTTAAAAAATACCTAATCTTAAAAAAAATCCCAGTGCTTTCTTAATTTTATAGGTACGGATCATTGTTGGAACACCTCAATTGTACCAACATAACAAAATGAATTCATAATGTAATATTGGGAACTGTTACATAATAGATGCATTTCTCAAATCGGTGAAACCACTTTGTTTAACTTTTCATGGCAAAACACATTATTTTCTCGGGAACTAATAGTTTTCCGGGAAGTTTGGCGCAAGCGTATATTCCTTTAACCATAAGTTATACCTGTATGGTGCACACGAATAATTTTGCAATACCCCAAATATGAAGAAAATCAGAATAAACAGAAAAGTTTTCCAAGACGAGGCCCTTGACATAAAAGATTTTATTAATGTTATACTTTATAAGATCGTTGAGCTGCGACATATTGAACGTTTCAACATTGTCTATATTATAATGGCAGAATACTAAATCCTGATGAGCATTTATGTTAATGAGATGGGAAGTAAAATGATTGTGATTACGAGGAACGTTTTTAATGCATTGTTGGCAGCCCTCGTCGCCGAAATCACCTGGCATTACCGATGCGAAAATATTTCCAACAAATGGTCCATTTATTTGAGTACCAGACGTAACAACTTCGATAATTACGCTAACAGCAATGTCACCCTTCACAAATATCATGTTTTAATTCAAGTATTTAATTGAATTTTAGCTGCCCTACTGGTCAAATGGATTTATACAGAGGCTAGGAATCGTCGTAGTGGGTGCAATTCATATGTTGACTAATTTTTTATGAGAGATAACTTTTTGCCATTTTGATCCAAAATTTATTTGCGTGGAAAGGGGTATAATTATAGTCAGAGTTTATATACCCGTTTAGTAATATAGTTTATATATACCTACTCAATGGACCAGTTATAAAATCATAGTCGAAATATTTCTTCAAGGGCCAAAAAAATCAAGTTGTCCCAACCTGACCTTAAGGATTGATTAACGCGATTAAGTAAAGGCGACTGTATTGAATTTGTAGATCATCTTTTCACAACCATAAGTATGCACAATAATGTGGGTATAAATGAAATTCCATAATATAAAAATATATCTTGAATATGTAAGGGAAATACAAAGGAATTTCTAAGGCGAGCACTGTTTGTGCTACCGAGGCTTATGTCAGCTTTGCGGCTCTAAATAACAGGGATAAGAATTTAGAAAAGCTAGAAATCGGTACAGTTATAACGAAAGATAGTACAAATAAAAATTATTTAATTTTGCTATATTACCAAGTAATGCCCAAGTTGCGTGTTTTTATTTATAATGGTAGCCCAAAGTAACTACATTTTGGCTTTACCACTATAGGTACTATATTTCAATCCAAATATAACCAGCTAAGATGACGTAAAAAAAAGGATTTATAGTTAAACAATAGATGACATGTACCTAATAAAAACCAAGACTTTCGATGTATGTTGTGCTGTAAAGCAATATTTTATTTGCAAAACTCGGAATAACCATTCTGAATATAGGCTGAGGTTTATATTGAAAATGTGCGGGGCAAAGCGCGACGCTCGGTGTCGCAGACTCAGGCCCAAAGGACACCTATCGTACTTTGTTCTTACGCGAAACTTTAAGAAGTCGGTTAACAGATGTTCCGCCTGACTTTTGTCCCCGAGTTACTCATGTATCTTTGTACAACAAATACATTTTTATGTAGCAGCCGTGACATTATTTTGTTCTTCTTTTGTACAAGTAGTTTCAGTGCGCAGTCATTAATAAGTGTACGCTGACAGAACAGCCAAAGTTGGAGAAGGAAGACAAAGGAAGAATGAAAAAGAAAGAAGAAAAATGAACAATAGTATGATTTTGTGTTATTTCTTTGTTTAGCCTAGTTACTAGTACCCAAATATACTTGCTCTCCAAATCGCAGAAATACCTAAGAAGTGCAATAAAAAGTTATCGCTCATCATCATAGCTTTGAATCCCAAGTCGCTCCAACTCATCGATTTATCGAATACACGTTGCACCAACGTGTGGTCAGCCGATAGGCCACTCTAGCTACCGTAGTACTGATGAAGTCGAGAAAGACCCATATTCGTGCAATTTATTGACGAGATATGGTACACTACAGGACAGGTAGCAGTAGGAAGCTGTTTTATCGTAAACCAAGATCAACTTTGGACCACTACGCCATCATAAGTAAGTAATTAATACCAATTTAAAGTTGCAAGTCTCGTGCTCACAACAATAAATAAAAATTCACTCATATAGATCCACGTGGTCAGGTGTGTTCAAACACAGTCAATAATTTAATGAATATGCACGTAATGTTACCTTTGTATACACACTACAGCTTGTTGAGGAGCAGCCGGCACCAAACTTTCAACTCAAAATACTGTTCAGACGTGACTTGCCGATATTGCATCATTTGTATGGTACAAATCCAGCAAAATTCAGCCAAATGTGCATGTACGAATCTCTCTCCTACACACTTGGAACAAGGAAGTAAATAGGTTAAACGCAGCTATAACTTCATCTCTTACAACACTAGGTGTTGAAATGCCCAACATGAATTTTAACTGGCATTCTGTAAATGAATTGACAGACACAGATGCCTTTCCAGCTTTGAAAAAAGGTATGAAAAAAATTGTAACACTACATAATACAAAAGTTTAACATTTTTTCGTAACATGTCCATTTTTGAAGTTATTTCCACATTACAAAACCTTTTAATTTACCTAGCACACCTGAGCGTAATTGAAAAATTCTTACATTTTAATGCGAGTAAAAATGATCTTAACGTGAGACATTGGTATAAATGTAAAAAAGGCAAAATAATAAAACACTTTGAAGTAATTGCTGACATGAGCATCGTAATTTATTGTTAAATTTTAGGAAAGCAAAGACCTCTTCGAAAACTCTCCCGTGTAATGGAAATCGTGCCCCACGGCCCCCAGGGCATCGCGGATTCCTTGCACAAAAGGTCCAACAAAAAGGTCATGCCGTCACATGAACATTGTAAAACTCGCCCTCGTATTCACGTCCCGGCTTACTACATACCAATACCACCTTAAATGTACCCAACATAAGATTGAGTTTCCCGTTCCTGTAATTGTTTTGTAATAGTTTTTTCCAATCCGATAATGCGACCTTAGCGTCGGGATCATGGTTTACTACAAATTGTATTAGAGTAGTAGATTTAACTATTTACGTGATGTTTGGGCCCCACAGAGAGGTGAGGTGTCCCGTTATTTTATCGTAACATAATTTCTTGCTTGTAAAGAGGTCGGACTTCCCAACAACAAGTAATGATTGCTGTATGTAATGAGGATTGTGTTTCTTTAATCATTCTCGGGAATCGCATCATAGAAAGTAAACCAATAATTTGTTGATGTTTATTCGAATTCCAAGAAACCTTAATCCATGTACACGAGGCGTATAAATGTGCAGAAATTCTATGTTCATAGTAGAACTCTCAACGTAGCTTCATGTCGAGTGCATCTCTCACGGGACGAGCTTTTGCCTCTGAGGAATCGATTATCCGTAGACGTCTCGCATTCCACAGATATCGCCTTGATCTCAACCCCGCTATGACGATGTGTATTAAATGTACCTCGGCCAGATGCATGCGTGCTCTGAATGAAATACTATTACCATGTATGTTTTCAAAATGAAACGCTCTGTTATTCCGCCTGGATTTGTGTTGGTCTTCAAAAGTATGCCTCATAATTATTAATTATTACCTATTTTTTTAAAATAACGATATTTTGTCATAGTGGTGGAGCATTCAGGACTGAGCATTTATATTAAATATTTCGTTGTTATTTTTATGTGATATTTTAGTGTCAGAAAGGCTCAGTCAAGACAATACAAGCCAAATGATACTGTAACATAAGCGGAAAGTGTTGTAGCGCCTAGCCAATTTAAGTGTTGGAATTAACAGGCAAAAGAAGAAAGTGTTAATATATTATCAATAATGGTATATATAGGATACACACAATGGTAAACATTATCTTGCCAAAATCCCTGTATCAAGTTTTGCAATCGCCCCGCATTGTTGTCTTTTGTGTTCGAGTTCGCATTCGTTTTCCATCGTACACCATTATTCACATTAAGTGGACAGATCTCGGGTCAGATCCAGGCACAAGAAAAGCACAAAAAGTGCCCCTTTATCCGAGCATGATAAATCTACTTCAAATCCGAGAATAGCATCTTTTATGAAGGAAATTGAAATAAACCGACCGTGCGGATAACGGCTAAGTAAGAAGATCGGGATCCTTTTGGAATATATTGGTGAATCATTTTCATTCATCAAGCCGTACACGGGCTTAAATGTTTCCCAACTCGACTCACATAAAGAAGGCCCTCTAATTGTGTACAACAGTATTGTGTTTTATTTTGCAGAAAAATTAAGACTTGTTGGTGAAAAAAAAATAGGGAGACAGAATCTCAGTCACGTTGCAATATTTTATAAAGCCATTATATACTGTAGCGCATTATAAATCAGTATTTACAATGCCTATTTCTATTCATGATAGTATGATAAAAAATAACATGACGCATTATTAATAATACCTATTAGATTAATGCAATCTATTGAAATTATTTTGACACAACAAAAATAGTTTATGTGCATTATATATTATTAATATTCATTATGATAACTTGTGTGCCTCAAAGGTTATCATACAGAACTTAACCTAATCTTATTTCTTATCTCATAATTCTAGCGAAGTATCAAATATGTTTTGCGTATCTTATAATATGTTTCATAATATCTCGGAAAAATACTAATTCCTGCCTCATATTTATATCAACCCATCTTTCTTTTTCATATTACTTTGTATAGATTTTCTTTTCCGATACAACTGATCATTCGGAAGATACATCCCCATTTTTAATGGTGGCAACAGAAATCGAGCGTGAAATGGTTGCCACAGGAATTGGTTGTCTCGCGAACAAACGAAATAGCCCGCCGTTTGCCGTCGGGGCGTTTGGCGGAAAATTGGCTTGCGTACCCCAACACACTAAACCTTAATAATAAACCTCTACATGCATGTAACTATGTAATACGTACAATAACCATTGTGACAATAGAAAAACAAGTAAGGCGAGTTGTATTGAGAAAATGTTGCGCTGAGACCGCATAAATGTGTGTTATAGAACGAAACCCCGTGACCGCCAGATTTTAGTCATTTTATAAAAGCTGAAAGTTTGTCTGCGCATGCCTCTGACATAGGCATCACACGATCAGCTATTGTGAAGTTCCGATCGTGATGACTTTGGAAGTTATCAGCTTTAATGTGTCAGGCAAGATGAAAGAACCATCAAGTGTCCGGCTGCGAAGGAAACACCTTTTGAGAGTTTTCTTAAAAACATAATATAGTCTCTTTGTAACTCTACACACTTCTCCCAACGATGCTCCCAACTCTCTAATCCGTCCAAATAGTATTTCACGTTTTTCCCTTCAAAACGATTGTTCACGAAGGTGATTGCCTCCTCATTTGACGAATATATCTGTCTTCCGAGCGCAATTTTAGATGAGGCAAGAAAAAGAAGTAGCTTGGGCTTAGATTTGATGCGTAAGGCGAATAGTCATGCAGTTCAATCGGTAATTCATGAATTCATCCGCGTGAGGTCAAACGCGGTACCCAACTCGCGGACAGCTTTCTCATGCCTAAATCTTGATTTAATATGTGACAAACACGTTCCTTGTATATTTTTATAACCTCTGCTATCTCTCTCCTTTTAATTTGGCGGTCGATATTATCGTCAGTAGTTGCAGTTTTTGGACATCCAGATTGTTAATGGTCTCCTAAGCTCTAATGGCCATGTTTATATTCAGCTGCTCAAAATTTTACTGGGTTAAGTGATGGCATGGAGACCCCGTACACAGCGTTCAACTAACCTTTGATGTGCATAAGCGTATTGCCTTTCAAAAATAAAAAATAATGACGGCTCGATACTAAATTTTTTGGATACCCACAAAAACACTCATATCAAAACAATCAAACGGCTCTCGTATAAAAGTGCACGTCCAATTTGGTGAGTAATTCAAACGCAGAAAATTTGGTGAGTAGGTAACTGTTAAAAGATGCACTACTACATTCACTAGCTTTCATTGATGAGTGTTGCTATCTTCACGTTGAGGACGGAAACTTTTCAAACCACCTGTATATTAATAAAGACCATTGCAAACAGACTATCAATAACTCTACCTATTCGTTTATTCATACATAGTTGAAAGATTCCCTACAAAGGTAGACGGAGAAATCTCGACTTACAGGCCTTACAGCGCCTATAAGTTATATCGCGGAGTTCAAATGCGAAATAATACTTTTTCGTTAATCTACCAACCATTTTTTTCTCAAAAAATGACATTATTTGTCACCAATTGTTATTGTAGTTTGTAGATGTAAGTAGGATTTTGTGGTAAAATCATTTCGTGTAATGTTAATTCTCATTATCTAACTCTACATAAAATGTCCGAAGAAAATGCTAATATAGAATCAAACGAAAAATTGCTAAATAAAAACGAGATCAAAAATGATAAAATGAGAAATGCTTTATGTGCCATTGCTCAGGAAATGCTCGTGTTAGTATCTCAGTATTATTAACAATGTTTAAAATATACATCTGCAATCGAACTTGCTAACAGCCCGATATGGCAATAGGCCCGACCCATATCCCATCATGGGACTGAAAATATATGTAAGGTAAAACGTGGGTGTCCTGGTAGCACCTCTGCCTACCCCTTCTGGGAAAAAGGCGTGAGTTTATGTATGTACATCGATGTTATATTTCTAATCTTTTATTTTATTTAAGACAAAATGTTACCAACTCTTTAAAGATATTTTTGTTTAGGTTACATGATTCCACGACGAATATGCATTTAAACACAAATGGTACTGATATTGAAGATATATTCAACAAATTAGTTAAATCTAAATCTGCTCTCACTTTCAAAAGAAAACTTATTAAAAAGCTTAAGGAGAATGTCAAAACGGCATGTAGTAAGTCCATATACTACAATTCATTTTCAACTAAGCCAACGATAAGTATACATGTTATAGTTATGGTCATTATTTCATCAACCAACATCTTTGTCTAAATATCTACGTATTTTCAGTAGCTAATAATGACAAACATCTAACTGTTAGACATCATTATACAGAATATATCCAGACTGCGCCTGAAAAAGCAGCCCTAAGACACAATGCAATTAAAAATTTCGCGAATAAAATTGGGTGATAAAATACATAGTGTCTTAAAATAATAATGTACACCTTTTTATTTTTAAAGACGCAATGGTACGTAGGGGTTTAAATTACCATTTTCGCAAAAACCAATTATTTACCAACCAAACACAATATAAATAACATATTTATTGCATTGTGTCTGAAACCACTAAAACAACCACCTGGCTTCGTTTTCGGTCGCAGTCTTGATATACCCTGTATTATAGCTATTTATTTAAAATTACCATAACTCTCTTTAGTAGTTAGTATGCAGGGGTAAAAATAGCTGATGCAATTTATTATTTTATTTTATATTCAGCAGTAGCCCAAGTTGCTATTTCAGCGGGAGAAAATGAAAGTACTTCTCTTAACGGCCATTTACATCTCGCGAGAACCGAGTATGCGGATTTATATCAAAAACATAGACAAACATCACAAATTATTCAGAATCTTACAAAAGAAAACAAGGTGATTTGTGACGAATTACAAAATATAAACCATGTTATCGCACTTGGCTACAACGAATTGCAAAAAATAAATAATGAGTGTCTTACTGAACACTCAACTGCACAACAACTAAAACAAATTATCGTATCTTGTGGACAATACTACGCAGATTATAACAACGAAAGGGAAAAGAATTTGCAACTCAATCAAAAAAATAGATTCCTTACAAATAAAATAAGCATTTTAAACAATAGTCTAGATGGAATGACAGAGGATCTGAAAAACTTACGCCGTCAAAATACAAAACTCCAGAAAGAAAATATTTACCTCAAGGAAAAAAAAGAAAAATATATAGTTCCGATCTCTTTAGAATGTAATAAAAACTACCAAACCAACTATGTTAATACTATACGGATGAAGAATGACGTAAGAAGAGCTCCAGAATTTGATGTAACAGTCCATTTATCTATCGTAAAGAAGTTACTAAGAGATCAAGACGAATTACTTCGAGACTTGAAATGCTTGTCAGAAAGAATTACGGTTGAATAGAAAACATGTAGATATGCAATGATCCGAAGCATAACTATACTATTTAGCCTTCCTCTCGAATGTTTCGGTTGCAATAACATTTTGTGACTAAAATTGTGGTTCAATTTATGTACTCTTCCAACTAATTAAAACATTATAAATACCTAATTGTTTATATTTTGCTTTTAAAAACACACGATATTATGGAGCCCTGTGGAGTTATACGAGGACAAAAGTGACAAGAATGGAGAAAATATATGCAAGATGAACGTATGAGTGTGTGCGAGTGTACAAGAGAGAGATACTTCTGATCATGATATTATAAAATTGACGATATTGATAAAAAAATAATTACCTACCTGTTCTGACATGAATGCTAGAACAGTTAGCTTTTTATTACAAAGAGCACACGCTAGCCAACTTGATAAACCTTAAACAAGACGGCTAAAACCATAGATGCTAAAACTATAATTATTGTGTTTATGGGGTCGGCCCGACTCCGCCCGGGTGCAGATACATACCTACTCTTTTAATTCACTCTACATCCCGCCATCCCGCATTGTATATTCCGTCCCATGATGTGATAGAGGGCGAGCCTATCGCCATATCGGGCACAAATTCCTGACTCCTTGCTGATAATGAACTGAAAAATCCAATATCACTTTGCCCGACCCGGGATTTGAACCCGAGACCTCAGCTTTGTAGTCGCACCGTAGTACAACTACGCCACCGAGGCAGTTGTAGATACCTACCTGTTAAAAGTATTTTGATACCTAATATAACCTTAGTGGTCTCGTGCTAGCGTGTATGGTGTGTGAATCGTAATGACCTAACTCCTAGGTTCCACTCCTACAACAGGTCCTCTAGTTTATGATTTTTTTGTTATTATTTTAATAAAGGTCCTTAATTTATCTATTGATACATATTTTAATACCAATTCTTATTGATATCATAATTAGTTTGGCGTAACCAATTAACCTACGAGCCCACGAATATGCACATAATAGTCGATTATCGATGTTAGACATTTTATGTTCTCGGGCTCCAGTGTTGCCACCTTGGAGGATTTTCCACCAGAACTGGTGCTTTTTCAAGGCTTCTGGTGGTATTTTCTATCATACAGCGTTTTATTTATTTTTCAGTGGTATTTAGCGGTTTTTCAATATGGAATCTGGCAACACTTTGTTGAAAGGGGAATCCCCTAACGTTTCGGACTATCACAATTGTCTATGCATACTTTATGATCGGGGCATCTCTAGACACTCTCTTAAGTTAATATTTTCATTTTAGCCATTGTATGTCCAAAATTTGGTTTGTGTCGTGCTACTGAAAACTGTTAATTGATAAACTCGTGTTTGAAACAGTGTGTGAAGCTCTAAACATCATCTAGTAATGGAAGTTCCAATCAAAAAGAAAAATTATGCCCAAAAATATAGAAAAGAGTGGGAATCACTAAGTGAATTCCAAACTTGGCTTAAACCTTTACCTGGTGATGATACGAAGGCATTTTGCTCGTTTTGTAAAACAGAACTACTAGCTAAAGTAGTAGACCTGAAAAGACACACAGAAACAAAAAAACATAAACAAAAAAATCAAATTATATCAGGCAATCAAACAATAAAATTCACACCCGCTGAAACAGTTTCAAATTCAAACTCTCGGAAAGCCGAAGCAATGCTCGCTCTTTACATTGCAGAACACAGTTCAGTTTCCTGTATTGATCATCTATCAGATTTAGTGAAATCAGTGTTTCCCGATTCGAAAGCAACGGATGACTTAAAAATACATCGTACTAAGTGTACTGAAATTATTAAAAATGTCTTGGCACCACACTTTGTTGAAGAGCTATTAAAGGACATTGGACAGCAAAAGTACAGTCTCATCATTGACGAATCAACAGATACCAGTACGAGCAAACAACTTGGTATTGTGATCAGGTATTTTAGTCGAAAACTAAAAAAAGTAGTGTCTTCCTTCCTAGCTTTAGAACCACTTAAAGCCTGCGATGCAGTCGGAATTGTAGAAGCTGTTCTGTCTTGCTTACAAAAATATGGCTTAGAGAAAAATAAAATAGTTGGATTGGGAACCGACAATGCGTCAGTCATGACTGGAATCAATAATGGAGTGTACAGAATCCTCAAAAATGATATACCAAATTTAATTCTGATCAGATGCACTTGCCATTCTTTACAACTTGCAGTGTCACATGCGTCAGAACAAACGCTACCAAGAAATATAGAATTTTTGATTAGGGAAACTTATAATTGGTTTGCTCATTCTGCAAAACGTAAAAATGAATATAAAGACATTTACGAAACTATTAATTGTGGTGAAGCACCGTTGAAGATTTTACAAGTATGTGACACACGCTGGTTGTCCATTGAACCAGCAGTCCAAAGAATTCTGGCGCAATGGAATGAGCTGGCTTTACATTTTGACCTTGTGAGAGATCGATGCTACACTGCAGATCTGTTATATTCTATGTACAAGGACGAAAGTAATTATTTGTACATGCTATTTTTAAAAAGTATATTAAATGATGTGCAGATTGCTGTCAAAACCTTTGAAAGTGAAAGTGCAAATCCACTTAAATTACTAAATGTGCTGATTACACTATTCCGCTCAGTTTGTAACAGGATACTGTTACCGAATGCTGCTACCACAGATAAAGATTTTTTAAACATTGACATCGACCGAAACCTTAACCCGGTCCCATATATGGGATACCTTTTTGAATCGGAGAGTCAAAAAACATTATTATCATCTGATGCTGTATCAGCCATTAAACGTCGATGTATTGATTTTAATGTAAAGCTAGCTAAAGAAATTCAACAAAGACTGCCAACCAATTATACTGTGCTAGAGTTGATGTCAAGATTAGCCCCAGAGACTATTCTACGCCAGGGTAAGGACAATTCCATTTCAGAACTCGCTGAAGAACTGGGCTATAATGCTAGTGACATAGACAAGATATTAAACCAGTGGCACAACATCTGTTTTGTCCAGTGGAAAAATACAAATGATGTTGTACAATTTTGGGTTGAAGTAGATGAGTACAGAAACGCAGCTGGAATAAATGAATTTGAAGAATTAGTTGATCTTGCCATATCTTCGTTAACATTACCTCATTCTAATGCGGGTATCGAAAGAATTTTCAGTGTCATGAACATTGTAAAAAATAAACTACGGAACAGGATGGCTAGTCCACTTCTTAATGCCATAATTTTTATCAAAAATAGACTTAAAGTTACCGATGTGAAATGTTACAATTACGAATTACCAAACGATGTCATTGCAGCTATTGGAAAAAATACAAAGTATTCTTACAAAAACCAATTTCAACCAACAACATCTTCCGCATCGGCTTCGACGTCGTCGACAGTAGTGTCGGAGTCTGTGAATTATGATGAAGTTATAGAAGATATAACATTTGATAATCTTGAATTTTAACTTTTTTTAACTTGTTTTTCTTGATTCTTACTCTATTAATTATGTATAAATGTACGTGCGAATTAACACATTTATGCAATTTTATTTCACAACCTTTATATATTTGGATATTTAACATTTAGTAAGTTATACCCTCCGAATATAATATTGATGTTTGACAAATTGTAGGTAACTCAGTTAAAAAACCCTTTATTATATACTGTTTAAAAAAAATAAAGTACGTACAAACATTGTTTAATTAATATGGACAACTACATACCATTATACACATTAGTTCTTACTAAATTTAAATTTTTGTTTCTTTAATAATAATTTAGCGGAATTTAGTGTTTTTTTTTAAATCTAAATTTCATATATCTGGTGATATTTTGCCCATGATCTAGCGCTTTAAAAAAATCCAAGGTGGCAACACTGTCGGGCTCTCGGCAAGTGGCAACTCTGAAAAAAAAAGATAACGTGTGGTGTGTGCATGCGCGCTTTTTATGTTTTTATTTGTGTAGTTGTTCGATATAAATAATATTCTAATAATAACATTGATGTATGTTGAGGAACTGCGGGCAGAAACTAAGTGGCTATTGCAGGCAGAATTTCAAAGTATCAGTTAGTAATACGGCAAAAATGACCTTAGAACAAGCAAAGCAAGTGGCTGCATACCGGGCCGTCGATGAGTTTGTAACAGATAATTGCATTTTCGGCGTTGGCAGCGGTTCTACTGTCGTATATGCCGTACAAAGACTTGCAGAACGGGTGGAATCAGAAAACTTGAAGGTGACCTGTATACCTACATCTTTTCAAGCAAAACAGCTGATTGTAAAACATAACCTAAAGCTTGGTGAGCTCGATACAAATCCCATTATTGATGTAACTATCGATGGTGCGGATGAAGTAGATTCACGTATGACCTTGATCAAAGGCGGCGGCGGGTGTTTACTGCAAGAAAAAATTGTCGCAGCGTGTTCAAAAAAACTAATTGTTATTGCAGACTACACCAAAGATTCAGCCAAACTAGGAGATAGATATAAAAAAGGAATCCCAATAGAAGTTGTTCCTATGGCATATGTTCCTATTAAAGATAAGGTGGTGGCTATGTATGGGGGAGATATAAAGCTTCGCAATGCTGTTGCGAAGGCTGGTCCAGTGGTAACAGATAATGGCAACTTTATTTTGGATTGGATGTTTTCAAACCAAGACTTAGACTGGGAAAAAGTCAACAGTACCATAAAAATGATACCTGGAGTTGTGGAAATTGGTCTATTTGTTAACATGTGTCATAAAGCATATTTTGGACAGCCTGAAGGAAATGTTGTTGAACGATCTAATTAGTATAAGTGTAATATCTTTATAATAACCAGAGATCTGTATATTAAGAATTTACTTTTTTATATCATTTGGTTTAAAAACATTTGAATAAAATATATTTGTAATTTTTATGTTTTTAATCAGACTACATTCAAAAAATCATGTTTTTCAATATATAGCTTGAATTAAAAAGAAGGATTGTGCCCATCAAATTTATTTAAAATGTATAAACTGATGTAATACACAGGCAAATCATCACAAACATCACAAAACTCAAGCATTAACATATTAAAATACTTTTAACTTACAACCTAACATAAATTTTAAAACATTTAGTGCCATATCATGGAATGTATAAAAATCCACTTCTTTTTTCATGATAAAAATGACTACAAGGCCATTCAACTGATAACATTAAACAAATTGTTCTACTAATTTGCATCACTAATGCTTGGACTTGCTGTACTATAATTACTAGTTATATTTTCATAATAATTGCTTTTTATGATTGGCATGTAATTACTAATTGCAAAATAAAATATTAGGTATACATATGTTCATGCTTAAATCTGAAATATTATACTTTCAAAAATTTTGTACATTGACTAGTAAAGTTAACCATTACACATATTGATTAAGTTTCGTTTAGTAAAAGATCAATATGGCAAAAACTAAATTCTATTTTGATAAACAAGAGAATATCTTCATTCAGTACAGTTTTATCAGAAATATTTTTTATTTTAAAACTTACCTATTTATTTACTTATTTCGCAAACTAAAATTCAGTCAAGAGTAAAATGTGTGAACTAACCAGGGATCCAAGATAGGATAGGTACCACAGGCCTCATTTGACTGCTTTTGGCAAAGATTTGGATGGCGGATAGTGGCAGGTGGTGATGCAACCAGCACTGGATGATAATAAGTACATACATCATTCTCTTTTTCTACTGTCTTATGTTGTTGGCCTAATCTACATTATTGATGACACATAATTTTTTTGTTAATATTCAAAAGATACTTTCTTGTTAATAGTAAATAATTGCTTAATTATGTATATAGATTATATTCTATATCAAAATAGCATTGCCTGCAATTTAGTACTAATTTAGAATATATTAAAGCAATTGATATTAGAATATTATCATCTTAACAGTCCGGTGCACTTAACACTCACCCACAGTAAGTAAATGAGGGAGATAAAATAGTACCGAACTTGAGTTGTCGAAAAAATCTGATAAGCACACTGCACAGCAGACTTTAAAAGACCACTATTTCATAGTAAATAACTGCACAATAATTTGAGAGGTAAATTGCAACTATTTATAAAACTTTGTAACATGTATCCTTATAATAATAATTAATACAGACTGGTTTTCTTCATAATGCGTAGAAATTCTTCTTGATTGATTTCACCATCGCCGTCCCTGTCGGCTTCGTCTATCATTTCATGCAGTTCTTCATCTGTTAGGTTCTCACCAAGTTCTCTTGCAACTCTCTTTAGATTTTTAAAAGAAATCTTACCTTCAACAATAGATTATTATTTAATATCTCTATTCTATACTACCATCTATTTATAGATTGAAATTCGACTTTAAACAATTGCTTTTATATTTGTGGATATATGTTTAACATAAATAAAATACATTTTGCTCTATGTTGGCATGGTCTTTATCATAGGGAGAACTATGATGTATTCAAATACTTTAATTTAAAACATTTAAGACTTCTATCAATGAATAATTATAGACATTGACTGCGGCGTCAAAATAGTGAACTACCCACCAAAGCAGCCTGGGTGTATTATGCATGGAAATAACATACCAAACGTGTGATAGCCGCAAACGTGTTGCGCCCGGAATTAATACTTGTTGTGTAGGCCGCAGTTAATGTGCTAGAATATATCTTAGACAATAAAGATGCACAATAACCACTTGCTTAAAAACAATATTACTATGATTAATTTTAATAATATGCAGTCATATCGGGCAACATTAGACTACAAAGGTATATTACAGAACCCTAAATATTTTATTTCATTTCCATTAACAATATCTATAGTGACCCATTGGCCAAATGCAGAAATCAATTTGTTTAAACATTGTTCTGACACACTGTTTATCATACCTAGGCATGTTATTTCCATACACAATACATCCAAGCAGTACTGTTGATAACAATATATAGAGCACAACAAGAATGAATATTATAGGATAGTCACAGAAATCTTACCAGTTTCATCATCATCAAAGAGTTTGAATGCTTTCATAATCTCCTCTTTAGTGTCCTTTTCAGCCATTTTAAACGTCATCAAGTCTAGAAAATCTTCATATGATACTTTACCATCGCCTTTATCTATTTCTGCAATCATTTTTTTTATTTCCTCTTTTTTGGGTTCAAAACCTAGGGCTCTGATAGCTACTTTCAATTCTTTAGTGTCTATTTTCCCTGTATTCTCTGTGTCGAAAAGATCAAAAGCTTCTTTTATATCGCGACGCTGTTCTTCGGTCAATTCAAACTTTGGGCCGGATTTTTTTCGCACTCCCCCTGTCGCATTATTTGAACCGACAGTTTTCTTTTGTGTCGTGATCACTGTGGTTGCCTGAAACCGTTAATATATTTAAATAGAATTTAAAAAGATTTATTAAACGAATAACTGTAAAGAACCTATGGAAAATAATAAAAAATAAAACTTTTCATACCATTTTTCAATCAGAGTATTTTAGATATTCTTAGTCGTATTTGATAATTTATAGCACAATACACTGGCCTGTATCGTAGAAAATAGCTTTAATAGTAAAGTTCAATTTAATATCAATTTTTAACTCTTCTTCTTTGATAAATCGATTTCTATTTCTCTCGTTGACATAAACAAAAACAGTTGACACTAGAGACGCCGAATACGATACGTTGTATCGATATTTTAACGTTGTTGTGGCCTTATGACAAGACACTCCGATTCGTAGATTCGATTATTTTTACAAAAATTGTTGGCCTACGAAGAAGAACTCATTTGAATATTAAGATTTATCACTTAATAGATGTTTATACAATAAATATATATTCTTACATAGGTAGCGATATAAATACTGCGCGTACTTAATAACATATTTCATTTATTCATTCAATAATCTGTGTTGTTTCTTTTGACCACAAAACATGATAGCACACATACACAACTATAAAAGCATCGTCTGTTATGTCTCAAAACTACAACTCGATGTGTTTTTTATTAGAACAGATTACAGCAGAAGCTCTTTTGATTAAGTTTATCTTTTTAGTTATTTATAATAATAAAAAATAGATACAGCCATCATTTCTCATTTTATTCATATGACGGTACGATATATCGATAAAGAACGTAGTTTTACGGTATTTTTGTAGGCGTCTCACAGAATAAGAAGTAAAAGGCGTCTCTAGTCCAGTGACAGTTACTAAAAGTGTGGCCAGCTCAGCTAAAAAGAAGGAAGATAAAACATCCTTACTTCCATATTAATATATTCCTCTAAATTCTCTAATATTGTGCATAATACGGCTGTACTGATTTTGATGAAATTTGGTATAGGAGTAGCTGAAACCTTGGATCCCGAAAAAAATGTAGCGTTTCCATAGGATGAGTAAGGAATTAAAATATACATATATGTTAATCTTTCAAACTTGAATGGATGACACGGGACAGGAGAGGTCAGGATTGCATACTTGATTAATGGTAAAGGATGAGACGGGACAGGACGGGATATAACGGAACAGGAGGGGTTGTTGATGTGGCATGGACTCAAAAAGTATCTGCACCCGGGAGAAGTTGGGCCGGGCTGCTAGTAGAACCCATGAATTAATTTTCAAAATCGATTTAAAAAGTTAATAAAATCGTTTCTGTACTCTACGTGCTTGTTCACGTTAACTCGCGGGCGCGGTCACGAAATATCAAACATATGGGATGTTATACAAGTGTTCACGTTGGAAACGCACGTGTGATGTAAGTAGCGGGCAAGCTCGCGACAATCGACTGCCTCGGCGGCGTAGTTGTACTTCGGTACGACTACAAATCAATTCTTGTATACCAATTCTAATATTTATCATCTCTCACTTTATGTATGAATTTTAGATTAAAAATAAAAGATCGTCGGCCATGTTTACAATCTCTGACAACATGTCACACTGGCGCAAACGCTTGGTGGTCAACGTGAACACGTCAATCACGCCCGCGCCCGCGAGTTAACGTGAACAAGCACTACGGCTTTTTTACGATGTCTGTTAAATTTAAATAAATAAATAATCATGAAAAATAAATGATAATTTATTAAACATTGCTATAATCTGAATTTTATCATGCATAATACTCTTGGTACTAGTTACACATAGTTTTGAGGTTGTTTTACTGGTATTAAATAGGACCATAGTTTAAACTTAATTAATAACAACATTTAAAATCTTAAATTATTTTATTGAGTACTTTATATTATAAACAAATATATGTTCATTTGATGACATTATAAATAAACAGTATAAAAGTACAAGGCGGTACAACAACATCATTGTTGTCTATGGTGCGGAGGGGAGTGTGCCAAAGGACTTCATGAGATGGTAGCAGTGGGGCAGGCGGCTGCGGTGTCCGATCTTGTGGAGAGTGATGGCGGCTTGTGCCAGCATGCCGGCTCGCTCGCCCGGCGCGGCGAGTACGGCGGCGGGAAGATGTTTGCATGCCATGTACAGTGCTACAGCGCGCTCGCCTTCGCCGCCACCGCCCTCTAGCGCGCGCTCTGCGAAAACAACAGACATTTGTAGACATTATTTTTTACGAAGTTTTTAGAGCGTGTATAAGTTATAAAAGTAATATAAAAATTAAATAAATTTATACACCCTATAGTCACGTACATAGTTGTGACCTCAAAGTAAAATCGGTTCTTTTGTCGTTGGTATCAGAAACTACGAGAGCCTATTCGATCTCACAAATATTTGTCTTGGTGCGGGGTTCGAACCCGTCTCGTTTCACAGCCGGCGTCTAACTAACTGCTTACTGCGCCACGGATGCTGTCCAGTTACATATTAACCTGTATAATACACATTCGGTGGCAAAACGGAAACGCACGAGAGAATTTAATACTTTTCATAAAGTTGCCATTAGTGTTATGTTAAAATTACCTTTGCCGCAAATAATGGAGGCCCGGTTAAATCTCGGTCGAAGACTGCCGTCCAACAGCTGTTGCGTGCGTCTTGGCGCCGCACCCGCCATCATGCGGCACACCGCAGAGTGTAGGAATACTCGAGAATTTAACCACTGAAAATGTAACAATCAAAATATGAATTACTAATTTTTATAGTCGGCAATGCAATTTAGTAAGTTAGATACACAGTACAGTTGTTTAAAAATTGTCATTAATTAAATATAAATAATTCGGCGTCCTGTTCAGATTGTTGGGACGCGTGAACGAGATTGCTATGGCATCAATATTAGCTGTTGTCTATAAGCATTAAAGAACTAAAAAAGTGGTCCCCTTTATTAATGTTGCTCGCGCAACCGCGCCTTACATTTTCTACTAATTAGTGGTTAAAATTTGTTCCGTCATGTGACAGTCGTGAAAAGTTTACCGGAAGCTCTAAAATGTTTATTATAATTTCCAATTGCTCCAGTAATTTGCAAATACATACAACGCACTTCTCCTCTCAATCTATGTTCAGCAGCGGACTTCTTGTGGCTTAGGGTGATAACAATGATGAACTATACAGGGTGATTTCGCTGTAACTATTTTGAGTTTCAATTTTTTGCTTTTTTCACAGTTTCGGACTTGGCCATCCACGCCCAATCGAAAATTAACCTGTATACAAGGAAAAACAAAATTAACATACCGGCAGTGTCTGTGAGAGTCTACGTAGTGAGTGCAGGTCTCGTTGGAAGGCGCGCAGGTGCGCGTGTGGAGCCGGCCTCGCCCCCGCCCCCCGCGCACCCGCCGCACCCCCCGCGCCACCCGCGCCGCCCGCACCGCCCGCGCCACCCGCCCCCCCCGCGCGCGCCTCCCACACCCCCGCGCGCACCTCCAGCAACCAGTCGCAACACAACACCTGCATCAACTGAAACATCGCGGACTACGTGTCAGTTCAAAATATTTATTTTTCCCTTTACGGCCTTATTCATAGACAGATTTAAAACCTATTTTAGTTACTGAATGTGTTGTCTTCTTCGCTCAAACTGAATTCTAGATTCGTTCGAAAGGGACAAAACATTATAAAACTAAAATAAACTTTAAGTCTGTCTATGAATAAGGCCGTTAATCTTAATAATACACAATCATAGATACAACAATATACAGAAATATTAGAAAATCAATAGTGCAAGTGGCGGTCGTATCGCTCTATGCGAAAATAGCATAAAATATGCAGACATATACAAAGTAATTTCTATTTAGAAACTTACAACACTTGATATATTGTGCATGCATTTTGCTTACATTATACGCACAAAACGATATTATAAAACAACAAAGAATACATAAAAAAATATTTTAGTTGAAAGTTTTAGTGCATACTGGATAGTGGGGTAGCGATTAATTTATAAGTCACTACATGTACATATAAACAATATTTTATGCGCGCATACATTCGTGCGTATTTTGCTGCGTGATAACAAACATTGCGCTGTGTTGAGGAATAATGCAATATAGTCGGTAATTTCATTAAAAATTACGCCATATTATTTAAAGATTGCGATCGACAATCAGACACTCAATACCATAAATTAAGACGCATGTAATGGCGAATCATGCATTCAATTTAAATTCTGAGAAATAAACATTAAATACGGGTTATTCAGAAACATGTAACATTAACTTTAACGTTAACTTGACCGTAGGGAAAGCATAGATATGGCTGCTATGTCGCTAAACTTATTTAAAATAATAAATAAATATCATTGTGATATATCGCTATTTAAGGAACGTAAATTTATGATCAGCGTACAAATACATTTCAATAACAAAGCGCTATTGCACAACTTAAATACAAAACAAATTTCAATATACTTATTACAACATTTGTAATAAGTATAAGTAAGCAAAATATTAATATTGAATGCTTTAAGAATATTCTAAATTAAAGACAACCAATCCAAAAATAGCAACAACAAAAAGGAAAAAAAAAAGAAAATAATACCAGCAAATAAAATCAGCCAACCATAATCTTCTAAAACAATTCTTCCAAATGATGATTGTAACTAATTCGAGATTTGCTTTGTAGTAATATTGCACGATTATCAATAACAGGTGCAATGCAACTACAATGCACTCTCGTAATAGTCAACAAAAACTTCAAAAAAGCTGCTAAAAATAAAAAAAAAATTATGCAAATTATAAGGAATATTCGTTTCACTTACCATGACGAGTTGTGTTGGTTTCCCGCAGACATAGTACGCCAAGGAGTCTGCTAATCTGGTGCCGGCAATGTCACAAACCTACAGACATTTTGTAACTTTAATATCAACGTTTAGCACAATATTAAATCGTTGTTCCACATCCAGAAATTACATACATACATAAACTCACGCCTTTTTCCCAGAAGGGGTAGGCAGAGGTGCAACCAGGACACCCACGATGTTATAGGGGGCGAGCCTATCGCCATATCGGGCACAAATTCCTAACTCCGGGCTGATAATGAACAGAAAATTCCAATATCACTTGGCCTGACCCGGGACTCGAACCCGAGACCTCAGCTTTGCAATCATACCTTAGTAAAACTGCGCCATCGAGGCAGTCCAGGCTAGAAATTGAACCACGAAACTCAGTGGCGTGCCTAGGGTTTTGGAGTAGGGCAAGCCGAATATTTTTTACGTTTAATTAATATTGTTTTAGAAACACAAAGTTACTAAGAACGAAGAAAATTAATTTATAATACGTAGCAAACCTACCACACAATCAATATTAACATTAAAACAATTAATATAGATTACTTGTGAACATGCATCCGTAACTATTCATTTCATAGCTATTGCCGTCATTATTCTATGGTGCCGCGTTCGACTTCAAGGTTACCTAACCGAAATTGCAGACAGAAATTATTATTAACGCATTCATGTTTAAATGTTTTTCTGAATTTAAAATAAAAGATTGCCTTTTGAAACGACCACCTAATTTAATGAAAATTTAAAGCATTATAATTCAAACAATCTAACACACAAGATGTGTCGTTTAAAAACATATGAATCACGATTGTTTCATAGCTTTGAAGGGAGCATGTAGTAATAAAAGTACGTAGTTTAATAAACTGAACTGAAGATATGTCTATTGTAATTTACCACGACTTACTAAATGTACAAACCCGGCATAGGTTTCGCGCCGGTTTAATTTTCAATATAATTGAATGAATTTACCTTTTTACCGGCAATGAACGCTTTCTCCATCACACTCAAACTATCACAGAAAACAATACAACTCATAATAGTATCAAAAAGTTTAAATAACATAAACAACTAAACATTAACCTTAAACAAAACACATTCACAACTCATAAATCATAATACAAGTGAAGTTAGTAGAAATATGTGCTGTATTGCCAGTAAACGTGAAATAAACAATACAAAAGATACAATTTATTAAAAGAAATATTAAAACTTCATTATTTGTTATAAAAAAATATTAGTAATAATTTCTAAAAGGAACCAACTTAATTTAATAACAATAGATATAATTGATTTAACAAATAATCACGTGACGACCATGCAACGCACGATGTTTTTACATCACCAAGGCCGAAGCCGGGCATTTCGTGTAGATCAAACTGCTATATAAAATATCTATAGCTATACATTCGTAGCGATCGAGTAATATCATTTCCCCATACAGTTCACGCGTTGCTAGAAGCCCCGTAAAAGCACACGAGAGAGAAAAGGATAGATATATGTGCTGTGTGCTCCGTCTTTTCAAGTTCAATACAGTTTTAATGAATGAATATTACGCGGCGCTTCGGCTCAGGCGTCTCATTGAATCGCGGCGCGGTAAATTCAAAAAATTTAAATGCTAGATGTTTTCTCATAAATGACTGTTGTATTGAATGTAATAGTTTGTATTCAGTATGGAGTATATACGTATCATGTAGGGCAAGCCGGGCTTTTGGGCTTGTATGGAAGTACCGCCACTAACGAAACTAACTATCAACTATGAAAATTTAAATTCATATCAGGCATTGTTCTACAGTGGACTTTTTGTGACGGTATTACGTGATGTGGACAACGTGTCCAGGCTTATTGCACCGATTTTGTAACCATTTATTATGGTCTCATTGGGCTGGATATTATGAATCTACATGTATTACTTATTCGGTAATTTATTTTGAAATTAATTACAAATTAAAGCCAGCATTTCTTAAATGTTATATTTTTACCGAATCCGTTAATTTATAGAATATACATAGTCTCAGACAAAAATAACTTTAACTAATTTAAACAGTTCCAAAATTGACCAACTTATATTTCCACTTTATAATGAACACTCAAATGAATTACTGTCACTGTGTCTTCAGTTTTCTATCTTATATACACTAGAACACTATCAAATGAGTCCCACAAACCTTGAGTATGGTCTCGGAGGTCCTCTCGATGGAGCGTTCATCTCGACACTGAGCGAGACTCAATAGTCCGCGGCGGCTTTTGTACGCCATGTGCAATGCCCTACAAGCAATAATCACAATAGCCATATTTTCAACGTGTAATGTTTATGCTACCAAAGACAATAGTTATTAATATCAAAACTATAAACTATACACACGCGTGTTTTATAAACACTATCGCGATTAGATATTCTAAGTTTTCACACGTGTGAGAATGTTCAAATTGTCAATATGATTGTACTGGTTAATTGTTCGTTTTGTATTTTGGTAATATTCGGACGGTGAGGTTGACTAATCTATTAAAATATTAATATTAAATGTTTTAATTGCACCATTTTCATTTTAAATTGAATTTTATAATTTTCAGGAGAATAAAGAGCGCCGATGTTTCAAAAAACATGGTTTCAGAATATTACCCGGGCAGTGGATCTTCGCAGTTGGTGAGTGGTTCCGGTAACATATCTAGTCTATCCCCGATTTCTAAAGCCTTCCCGGTGTCAGCTAGCAACCAAGTAGCAGCGACACCGACAATGTTAGCCCACCATTCCATCACGGGATCCCAACAACCTGAAAATAAATTTATATTTATTGATAAGTCTCGCCTCCTTTCTAATTTAATACACTAGAACTTTTCAAAATTCGTCTACATTCTATATATTCTCATGTATATCATCACCATGGGCCATAAACACCTCAAGTGTTTATGGCCCATGGTGATCATTCATTAGCAAATAACCTGCAGACACGTTTGGCGAATCTTGGTAACCAAAACATTTGAGCAAACTCATCCTAAAATATTATAACTAACTGTCCGGCGTGATTCAGCGAGTATGTAATAAAAATTTTTGCTCCCTTCGACTTTGATCATTCATAGAAGTATGTGTAGTAAGGAAGTATAACTGGTAAGTTAGTTGATAGGTAACCAGGGTCGCATCGACGAAGAAACATAAATTATTTATTAAAATGGCGTCACGTAAATGGCTCATAAATAAACCATATTCTTTGAAAACTTGGTATTCAAAATGAGTAGTTGCAATGTAGTAGTAGTAGTTGCAATGGGGCAGATTAACTTATGTGGAGTGGTACGTAGGAAAGCGTAACCATCAAGTGAGTTCGGTGCGAAAATCCCATTCGTGCAAAACCGGTTTTAACCAGTCTAAATAAAAGGAAATTCTATGTTTGTTCACCGATTTTTCCGTTACTTCTGGGCCGATTTTTGTACATAAATGAATTATTCTAGTCAGTCTTTACCTTTGTCACAAAACTACTTCATCTCTTTCTCGTTGTTCCTAATATTGCTAGAAAAGACGCAATCAAATTTAAGTCGACATGCAAAAGCAAAAAAATACTTTTCATTAACTCACCAGTATGATGAGGCGCATCAGTGGAGACGTCATCGGTAATCAGCTTGATAAGTTCAAGCACGTTGCGGGTATTACTACGCTCGTCCGCGCACAGAAGCATTTGAAGACTCTTCTGCAGGAGTTCCAGGTGATAGGCCTATACATTAAAAACCGTAAGTGTTATATTAAAGACTATATTAGATTCGTACATAGGGTTGAATAATAATTAACGTAGGTATAAATCTGTACCGATATTTAATGTTTTTAATATTTAAGAGCACTTGAAGATTTTTTATGATTTTATGGGCAACAAAATGTAAGATATTATATCTACAAACGCAATAATTCATGATTGCCTATAACTATCAAAAATCCACGCACAAAACAATTGTTGATAAGCGATAAGTAAGGGAAGACATTTAAATTATTTTTACAAAATATTTCTTAACGAAAGGATGCTAATGACTTGGCGTATTAGTTTACGTAACTGCAGGTGTCAACGACCTTTACGTACGGGCACACTCATGCGTATCCCGCAGTTAGCTGCTTTTGCATGTAAGTTACATGCAACATGATGTAACACAAAGATAACGGGAGCGAATTTGCGCGTATAGGAACACTGTTTTCAAATTAGATATTCAATACCTTACTTTTATAAGTTCCTTGTTTACCCTTACATTCTGTGTAGATCGGACAATTACTTATATTATTCGCAACATTAACTACTAAATTTCTTATTATTTTCAGTGTTACATGTCTAATTCCACCCTACTACAATTCACAATATTCTGTATTTTTAATTCCATTCATTTCACACAGTTTCAGTTAATGGATATCACAGTGACAGACTCCGTGCCGTAGTTGGGTAAATGCCGGCTGAGAAACGAGAGGCCGCGGGTTCCATCCCCGCACCGAGACTAATGTTTGTGAGGCCCATAAATATTTGTCTAAGATCTGGGTGTTTGTGACATCGAAGTCTCTCGCAGTTCCTGATACCCACGACATAAGACCTAATAGATCTTACTGTGCTCAGTTCTGTGTATGTTTGGTCTATTTATTTATTGTAACGGTTTCTAAGGGAGATCGAAATTAATCCACCAGATATAATGCATAAATACATAAACTCACGCCTTTATCCCCGAAGGGGTAGGCAGAGGTGCCACCAGGACACCCACATTTCGCCTTGTATGTTCCGTCCCACGATGTGATAAGGGGCGAGCCTATCGCCATATCGGGCACAAATTCCTGACTCCGGGCTGATAATGAATAGAAAAATCCAATGTCACTTTGCCCAACCCGGGACTCGAACCCGAGACCTCAGCTTTGTAACTGTACCGTAATACAACTACGCCAACGAGGCAGTCGAATATATATACCGCCATAATATATAATGATACTGATGAAATTAAAGGTAACAGTTTAATGAGGTAAGTACCCTCATAGCATAAGCGAGCGGGTCGGCCGGGTCGGGCAGGCGCGCGAAGAGCGTGGTGGCGGAGTGGTTGTGCGTGTAGGTCCAGCGGCGCGTGCGCAGGAACGCGAGGCCGCGCGCGCTGCCCACCCAGCGCAGCCGCGCGCCCGCGCACCAGCCCGGCGCGCTCGCGCGGCACAAGCGCAGGTAGTACCTGAATTGTCATTGAAATTTTGTCTGTGGGGCATTTCACGTCAAGCGGACAACAAAAAAAAAATGAGGTCGTGAATATTGTTTATACTCTGGTCAGTTCTACTTCTAGGGGACGTGAATGAGTACACACAATTTTTTTATCGTATGATGCTTAATTGCTGAGTTATGAGCTTTTAAAAAATTACTAACAATGAAATCACGAATTTTTGGATATATATTATCTTTATCAATTAATTTGTAAAAAAAACTAAATAGTATTGTTTCTTATAGTCAAAAAGTTGAAGTTTTTAATTTTTTTATAGAATTCTAAATTTGAATTTTTTTGAGTATAGTAAACCGGAAGTGAACATTTCAAATCGATTTTTGAGTAACTTCGACACTTTTTTTTTTAAATATTTTTACCTTGAATTAAAGCTTTAAATGTTCTAATTCTTTACAAAAAAAATTAAAACGTGATATCCAATAGTTTAAGAATTAGAGTATATAGAGTACATGCACATAGCTATGACAACTTTCTAAGCAATCGGGTTTATGCGCTAACATGCTAAAATACTACGCTATTTGTGTTTTATTCCTTCATTCTAACATGGAAAAATATAAAAATAAACGATTTCTTTAATTCTTCACAAAAATATTAAAACATGATCGCCAATAGTTTAAGAGTTCGAGCGGTTTTACTAATTGAGATTGAAATAGTATAAATAAAATCGAGAGATTTATTTTGTAATTTTCACAGTTTTACTATTCGCACTAGCACTAATTCTCTTTACACATAAGCCCTCGTTGGTTGGAATAAAAGCATACAGTTGTTTAGTTCCTGGAACGGTGATAGCGGAAGCAAAACGGACTCGTAGGAAATCTCGCTTTTGTTGAATACTTTCCTTCAAGCAGCAATAAATAGTAGTCTCAGTAAATGATGAGTTGGGCCATTCATATAATCTTATAACTGTAGTGATAGCGTTATTCGTACACTGTAAACTTTCACGGGTTGCCAAACGTTTAAGGTTTCCCCCAAGACCATCACATGGCTCTTTTCTAT
Source organism: Deilephila porcellus (assembly GCA_905220455.2). Taxonomy (NCBI): domain Eukaryota; kingdom Metazoa; phylum Arthropoda; class Insecta; order Lepidoptera; family Sphingidae; genus Deilephila; species Deilephila porcellus. The sequence continues at coordinate 8,870,702 of LR999977.1, read as the reverse complement.
GAGCGGTGGCATGGAGGTGTAAATGCGCTTCTTTCTTAAAATCTTCATGCTTTAAATCGTCTGAAATCATTATGATGCTTCCATGTTTAATGTCATTTCCATCTTTATAATAATAAACAGATGTCAAAAGCGTGGCTTGATCATTATTCCAATGAAATAATTGGGCAGAATCTTGTACGACAAAACTATAATTTTCGGCAAAATCACATTGAACGAGAATTTCTCCTTTAGGGATGGTTAATTTGTGATCCTAATTTACTTCAAGCAAGATTTTAAGAAAGAAACGCAGTTACACTTCCATGCCACCGCTCATGGAAAAGGCCATGTGATGGTCTTGGTGGAAACCTTAAACATTTGGCAATTTTTTTGTGAAGAATTAAAGAAATCGTTTATTTTTATATTTATCCATGTTAGAACGAAGGAATAAAATACTAATAGCGTAGTATTTTAGCATGTTAGCATGTTTTAGAGCATAAACCCGATTGTTTAGAAAGTTGTCATAGCTATGTGTATGTACTCTATATGCTCTAATTTAAACTATTGGATATCACGTTTTAATTTTCTTTGTGAAGAATAAGTACATTTAAAGCTTTAATTCAAGGTAAAAATATTTAAAAAAAAAAGTGTCGAAGTTACTCAAAAATCGATTTGTAATGTTCACTTCCGGTTTACTATATTTAAAAAAATTCAAATTTAGAATTCTATAAAAAAATTAAAAACTTCAACTTTTTGACTATAAGAAACAATACTTTTTAGTTTTTTTTTACAAATTAATTGATAAAGATAATATATATCCAAAAATTCGTGATTTCTATTTTAGTGATTTTTTAAAAGCTCATAACTCAGCAATTAAGCATCATACGATAAAAAAATTGTGTGTACTCATTCATGTCCCCTAGAAGTAGAACTGACCAGAGTATAAACAAAATTCACGACCTCATTTTTTTTTGGTTGTCCGCTTGACGTGAAATGCCCCCTGTAATAGTTGTTTACATTTCATTTCATTTTGTATCCTTTACAAAGTCACATTGATTTAGCCAATAATGTTGGTAAATTGTATGTACGCTCTAATTGTCTTATGTATCAGAAATATTTAATTTAAGATAAATAACACTGTGTAAAGTTTAAATATATAAGATGTAGCAGTACTTAATAAAATAAATAAATAAATAAGTACCTGCACACACACAACACACGTGCTTAATATACTCTATCAGTGGCCTATATTCTCAGCTTTTTCTATGCATCTGTATCAACCAATATACGTCTCACTGTCATTACAATCGAGAATATGATTGACAGAGGTAAAAACATACAGTCCACCGCGCTGACCTAGTGCGGGTTGGTGGGCTTTATACCGTACTCCATAGAAATGCTTACAAATCGCTATGGCATACATGTTTCCTCACGATAATTTCTTTCACCGTTATAGTACGTTGTGATTAAATACACACATGACTCCGAAAATCAAAGGTGTGCCCCGGGATTTGAACTCGTTACCACCGTGAACATTTTTATTTCCATAGGTTCGGTAAGTAACCACATGCCACATGGTAAATAATTGCCATCACATATAAACATTTACACCACTTGGATCGCAGGTTCATTGTCAGCCTCGTATCCTCGGCCGTCCACTATATTACTCAGTGAGCGAAACATGATAACAAAGTGATCACTTTGTTAACCGATATGATAATGTAATCACAATATCATATCGGTTTCCTATGAGACAGTATCACTGTAATGTGGCTCTATCACTTCTACCACCAACTCAGAGCACATCAAACAAGATGTGAAACAGCAGTAGGTACATATTCAAACAATGTCTTAACAATGTTATTTTATGTATGATCATAAAAAGCCATTAAAACGTCTATTAAATATGACTTTGGAAATGTAATTGTGGAATGTCTCGAAAGTAAAAATTTTATGTAATCCAATTAGGCTACAAAAAAAATAGAAATAATAAATTTCCTTACCCACACAACCAATTTCCGATTTTCGGTGCATAATCTTTGAAGACCAAAGCTGCCGTAACATATGTATCTGCTAGAAGTTGCCTGTTATCAGCTACCTCAGCCAAATTAACAGATTGTAAAGCTAGAAGCACTCTTTCACTCCTTCCGCTGTGGCTCGCAAGAATTTCCAGTTGTGCAAGTTTGTGGGATACAGTAGCCACCTCAGCTGCCCAATGTTTTGTGGCGCGTCTTGCAGGACTGCAAAACAAATATTTTGTTAATTTCTGACTGCCTCGGTGGGGTAGTTGTAGACTGCTTCGGTGGCGTAGTTGTACGACTACAAAGCTGAGGTCTCGGGTTCGAATCCCGGGTCGGGCAAAGTGATATTGACTTTTTCTATTCATTATCAGCCCGGAGTCAGAAATTTGTGCCCAATATGGCGATAGGCTCGCCCTCTATTACATCATGGGACGGAAAATACAAGGCTAAATGTGGGTGTCCTGTTAGAGCCTCTGCCTACCCTTTCTAGGATAAAAGGCGTGAGTTTATGTATGTATGTATGTTTCTGAATTAAAAAATCATGGCACAAATCAAATTTATTACGAAAAATATACTATAATCCGGCCGCTCAGAGAATGCGTTCCTGACACATGTCAGTTGATCATGAGTAGTGATGGGAAATAATTATCATTTTGCTAAACTTTTGAATTATTCCCAGTAAAAGTAGCAAGTTAGAACAATTGGATACTTGACTATTTTCTATAAAGTGTTTTAAAATTAAAGAATGATTATACCTAGATAATCATTCTTTAAATCTTCCAACCGTTAATATATTTTTAAAGAGATCTTTATAACGAATAAACATGTTTTTCTTTATTACTAAAAATATTGTCACCAAAACGGTTGGTCACGTGACTTTTTAAAATTTAAATTTAAATGTTTACTTTTTACGTTTATAATACCAGGAACGCTAGTTAGTGGAGATATAGCTTGGCAATAAAAATAATAAGAAAAGGAGGCGCCACTGAACCGCTTAAATAGTATCACATTATAGATCGGATTTTAATTTTGATTCTTATTATTATTAAATCAATTATAAGTAAATAATATAAGTTAATATTAAATGTTCTTATTTAAAATATTTTAATAAAAACGTAAACTTCAATGCCAAATTTAAGTAAAATTCACAAATGTGAAAGATATTATATTGCTGCCAGGTGAAATAAAGAGTTAGATCCGTTTAATTATTACGTTATACATTATTAAAAACACAAATGTATTATTTTATATTATAACGGAAAATAACGTTATAATAATCTGCTATTTTTTGGCCACATCACTCCAGAAATGAACAGTTGACATAACCTTGTAATGGCGTGGTATGAACTTATAAATATAATATTTTTATTTTTATTAACCGTCAAATTTAGTCCAAAGTGATAAAATTTAACCTAAATTTACATATTATTTAATTTTTTATGATGTTTTATTTCGTAAGGGTAAATAAATAAAATTGTTCGATAATGTATTTACATTTGCTGTCGTTGCATTTGCAACGACACTTCAAAGTTACGTCGTCCGTTCGATTACAACCTTTCAGGAACGCATTCTCTGAGCGGCCGGATTATAAAATAAGTTTTTACAAAAATCTGATGACTGTATAATAATCTGTGCTACAATATACGAGTATGAAATTTTTTAAATCTATTTTTGTAGGTAGGTAAACACTTGATGATCAATTAATTCTGGGCTAGTCACAATTAAGTAAAGCCATATGAAACACACACCTGTCACTAAAGAGGTCTCCAGCCCGTCGTGCAAGGAACAAACCAAATGGCATTCTATGAAGCATCTGCCGGAGTATTGCTGCAAGTAAAGCGGAGTATTTGGCCTGCCCCGGATTGCTCCCTTGCACGCTCTTACCACACGACACTAACGATCTATGAAGTTCAACTCGCGCATTTACTTGATCACCCTGAAACAATATACAGTTTACAAATATTATACCGATTACCGGGTATATCAAGACTGCGACCGAAAACGAAGCTAGGTGGTAGTTTTAGTGGTTCCAAACACAATGCAACTATAAATTTCGCAAAAAATGCGACAGATTATTTTTTGCATTTTTTTAATATCATCGTGTTTGGGTGCTACATACGTACTTATTAGAATAAACAAATTTAAATCCTTACGTACCATAGCGTGTTTAAAACTAAAAAGGTGTACATAATTATTTTAAGAAAACTATGTATTTATCACCCTAACACTACAAGAAAAAAATACAAAAAAAAAAAATTTTTGTTTTGTATAATTTTTAGTTGCATTGCGTGGGATGTCTACTAATCCTACCACCTGGCTTCGGCTTCGGTCGCAGTCTTGATATACCCTGTATTTATTTCAAACTTTACCATAAGATCTATTTAATTATGTGTTAGTTCAAATAGGAATACCTATTATTATTCGATATTGATGATGATATGAGGATGATGGTAAAGACAAGGCGAAGTTTAAGATATTGGGGCCGCAAGTGAACCCTGGCATAGAGGATTTACCTAAGATAGAAAGAAAATAAGGTTTCACTGTAAACTTTTATCATAGAATACTTAAACATAATATATTACCTTCTTCAAATAATTGTCAGCTTGTCGTTTATGTTTGTAGAAAAGTTCAGCTTCTTTAGATTGTGATTTTGGCACGGAATCTCCATAGACTAGTAACTTTACAAGACATCCACCTAACACCAAGAAATTGATCATGTATATGAAGAACATGTGGAACAGCCACGTCGCCCACGACACGCCACTGTATCCTAATAAAAACAAAAGACACAGTTAATACTATAGCATGCACATATTGTAATCTTTATTGTTTAGACATTTTAGCAGTACAGGAAAGAATAACATCATCTTACTATACTTTCACATGTGCTTAATTTAACATTAAGATGAGTTGGGGACACCATGTGGGCATTATTGTCACATTATATTAATTCCTTCTTGCCACAATCTGGGTCTCATCAAACAGTTTTGGGGTGATCACAAGTGGCAGTAATCATTTATAACAATTTGGTGGTATAAATGATATGATGGCAAGTATAACTTACCCATGTCCATTGACTGATCTGACAATATTTTCCTTTGTTCAAGTCTCATAGAGAAATCAGTAGAAGTAGAGTCTGAAATGAAGGTTCCAAAGAATGTTCTGAAGGGGTTGAAGGCTATAAGGCCCACCATAAAGGCACACAGTGCTAAACGGGAATGATCACCCATTCCCATAACAATTTTCGAATATTTCTCTTCAACCTGGAAAACAATAAATAATTATAATAAAGTCAATTCAATGTTTTATTTTGGTTTACTAAATTAAAATAATATCGAAGATTACAATTACTTTATAATTGGTTCCAGTTGTATTGACCTAAGATACCTTTCTTCGAATAATATATAGATTATAGAGCATAAGAACGGCGCTAGTCGAAAGAAAAAGATCCAAAAAAATATGGGGGTGTTTTCAGGTTTAGGCGTTTCAGAAGTCTTCATTACTTACAAAAATAAAAACATTGATATAAATTACCTTATATTCAGGTGAAGCTGGAGTATCACTGTCAAACGAGTGTGGTGAGTGGTACGGTGAAGACACATCACTGTGCGGAGGTGTGTATGGTCCATCAAACACAGGCTCCTTTACACCAGACTTCTGGCATACCAACTTGAGTGCCATATTCTCTTGCTTTAATCTACTATTCTGGTTTTGTAGGTACTTAATATACTCTATGGTTTTTCTTAAAATTGCTGATTTGTTTAACTGTAAATGATTGTATAAGTTCATGTAATAAATAAGTCAACTTGTCAATTAATGCACTTTGTAAGTCTCAACATTTTCAAATATGTATGAGAATTAGCAATAAGTAAATACTTTTTCCAATAATCATTAAGAAAAGATTTATGATTTCAAGTAGTTCGTAAATTTAATTGTAAAGTCTGAACAAATCCAATAAGCAAAATTTCTTGCAGGTTTAACTTATGACATGCACATGGTTTATTTTTATTATGAAAACCTGTAGCTGAGTAGAAATATTTATACAACTACATAACATATTGTAACAGTAATGAAAATTTGATTTAACATTCTTTTACCTTAGCCTCTTCACCCACTAACATATTCTTCAACTCAACAATTCGATCATTAATACTTGTTCTATATCTTCGTTCTATAGCATTGTGGGCACTCCGCTTCACTTCTTTTACTTTAGGCGGAGCTATGTTTGGTGCAGGGTTCAAGGCAATCTTATCACCTTCAAGAACCACTGCTGGTATACCTGCTAGAAGTGTGTGGCCATTGTTGCTTGTGAAAAATGTGTGTATAGGCCTGTTTTCCGACTTGGTGTTTGTGATGATATTTTGAGTTGTACCTGAAAGTGTTAGTTAATTATGTATAGTTGGCATAATATCAACAATTTTAATTACATAATTACTCATTGGGGGTTATTCAACAATAACAACACAGCACAATGACATGGTATTTGTCCTGTCATAACATTAAATTTTATGACTAATATTTACATGACAGCCTAACTAAGTTTGAAAATTATATGCTTTTTATGCACTTATTGCATACCCAAGCAGTTAGAGTCTTGTTGATAAACAACTGTGAGAACAAAATGAAAGCATACAAACAAATTGTTAACAAATGTTATCATAAGAATTCTCTGGCATATATGTGCAATCATACAAAATTTTATAAGAATTCTAATAAGATACAATTTGAGGTTTCACTTTTCACCATAAAATATACAATGAATAGCAAGAAATTAATTATGGCAACTTTAATATGATTCATGTTATAAACTAATATATTTACCTTGTACAGGAGCACTTGTGTACATTAAAGTCTGAGTTTCTGGACTAATTACATTGGATTGCAATAACACTGGTGAAAAATTTGCATCTGAAGTTTTCAGTATAAATGGTACACTCTTAGCATTGTTCTGAATTAGGAGAGGTTGTGTCGGCTGCTTCTGATTGCTTATTTGATTTACTTGTGTGACATTTTCCAACTGGACCAAAGGTGGATGGGCATCTGGGACTTGTTGTAAGTTCCCAGGACCCATAACAAAAAATGGACTCTGCACCACTTGTTGCACAATCATAGGTGATTGTTTTGGTACAAGACTTGGTGGTTGAGGAATATCATTCACTGGTTCCTCTTTAATTTGTTTCCTGTTGTAAGTAGTCCTTGGCGGACTGACTTTAGGCTGTGGGGTGCTATGTGTTGGCTGTTTCACCCTGTGTGGGTACTGGGAAACCAGTGGATTTCCCGGACATGCGTAATTAGGCGACACTTGTGGGGATGATGTAATTTCAGAGTTTAATTTCGTATCCACGCTAAGAAAACCTAAGTCATTGCTATTATCCACAAGTACTAAGTCTTGCTCGAGCTTCTTCATAAAATCTCCATCGCAGTTATTGAGGAAGTCTGTGAAATTGCATTGCAAATTACACACGATGTTAGAAACAAATAAATATTTACTGTTTTTTACATACCTTCTATGTCTGAGATATCGTGGGCATTAAAAATATCTGAATTCATAAACATATCGTCCGACTCCATATTTGCAACAATATATTTATCACTTTGGCAAATATTATTTATATTTTTCAAAAATATTACACTTGTTTACGTTTTGCACCTTTTGGCATTTCATTTTGACATATATCTGGCGATGGATTTCAACCAATCAGAGAACCCTAAAATCGTCGCGCGATATTACGTCACTTGATTGCTCATTGCTCATGGACCATGGTCAAATGTCTACCTATAATATAATTAGAAATCTTATACGAAAAATATTTCTAGAGTTATATTAATTAATTAATAAAAATATACGTTACATGTATTCATCCTATTTTAGTGTATAGTGTCACCACAGTTTGGTTACTAGAAGATTGCGATAGTAGTGACACCTGTTGGCTGCTTTGAAAACAACATTGTAGTCAGTGACAAATAATGTTTACAACTGCCGACTACAGATGGCCAGATTATGGTTCTTAGTGACGGTGTTTAATAATAACATATTATTATTATTAACTTTTTAAAAATAGGTCTGTATACTTATATTCGCATGCAATTTGTGATAATCTAAATTTTGTAGCCACTATAAATTATTTAGTGGCCCATCCTTCAAACTGAAAGATTTTTAAAATACGTACCGCCACGATAAAATATGTGAAGTTACGAAGCACCTAAGTAATGGTAGACTTGCAGAATGTAGATTGAGTATCCATAAATACGAGGTGGCTATTTCTCGTCAGCCGATACAATGAATATGTATGCCGGCCTGAATATGTATATATTCGCAGTTTATATTTGTCGCTATCCGAATCAGAATCAGAAAATATGAATATGATATGGGGTAGGCAGAGGTGCTACCAGGACACCCACATTTCGCCTTATATGTTCCGTCCCGCGATGTGATAGGGGGCGAGCCTATCGCCATATCGGGCACAAATTCCTGACTCCTTGCTGATAATGAATAGAAAAATCCAATATCAGTTTGCCCGACCCGGGATTCGAACCCGAGACCTCAGCTTTGTAATCGTACCACAGTACAATTACGCCACCAAGGCAGTCATGAGTCGAGGCATGTTTTACTATGAATAAATATATTTACTAATTAATATGAATAGGTATGACTCTAAAAAGTCAGAAGCATTCTCGAGGATTCATAGAGGAACATATGAATGAATGAATGACTCGACGTTCGTCAGTTCCGTTACCAAACGGCCAGAAAAGTACAATGATATAAAGTTTTAAGAAATGCAAACACATATGTAGGTACTTTCTTAGGATCAAAATTGAACTTTATTGTTAGCGCTCAGAATTGTAGAGCAAAACCTCTAGAAATAGAAAATCAATTAATATCTAATGTATAGTTCTATACTACAGCATCATTTTTTACTAGCTTTACTCGAAAATAGATGCAGTTAGCAATAAAATTTGTCACGAATTACGAGCTTTGATAAAACTGAAGAAATAAACGGAATACAGATTGAATTCAATACTTATTGTAGTTACTGGGTAGTAGCTTCCATTTCCCATTGAGCGTTAGGTGACAAGTGAACGAGTCTCATCTTCTGAAAATCGTCACTTTCTGAAAAAATCGTATCAGTAGAACTTATTGACGCGACATTAGGGCAGGTAGAGTGCAATGGAGAACCGCCCAGGGCACTAGAGGTTGGAAATCAATGCAGACTTTGATTTACTCTATTTTACACGGGTTTAAATTGCAGATGAAGAGCACGGTAGGTGTTTTTTTCCAAAGCGCTGGTAGTACTAAACCTGTCACTGGGTAACAGAGGTCTAGTAAATACCAATTAGTACGGTAAAATCTATGTGCAATTTTTTCTTCTTATGGTCACTTTGTGGAAGCAGCTACGACCAAGGGGTAGACCGAAAAAGCGCTGGCTTGATGTCGTCAAGGAAGATGAGAATCAATGGCCTTACTATTGAGGATGCCGAAGACCGGGCGAAATGGAGGAGACTCTGCCGGAAGGCGGACCCTGGCACCGGCCGGGATAACGCTTATGTAGAAGGAAGGAAGGGCACTTTGTGGAAGCAGCTACGCCCGCTTCCCTCGCAGAATATCCGACTTAGAAAATGTCAAAAAAGAAACATCTCACCACACTTTCTTAGATGGCATAGTCACGATTTCTTTGAACTTATAGGCATTGGATACCAATAATCACTTACCAGGTAACTCAAAAAGTAATTAGGTGTTAACAAAATCGTATTCATATAATGATATAATATGCGAAAAGTAAAGAATAATTTGACTGTATGAATTCTACAAAATGTCTATAAAAATAGATTAACTGGAATGCCTGATCTTTTTACGTAATTAAAGTAAATCCTAGTATTTTTCAGGTAATTTTAGACTGAATCGTATTTTTTTCTCAATATATCCTTCATAAGACTAATATTATTTACAAAGACTCCACGGTTCGTCTGAGGAATTGGCGGGGGCAGAAGTTCTTTTAAACTTTAGTTGCACCCACGTTTAATTGAGCTCATTTCATTGGAAAGGCGTGATAGTAGGCAATTTTATGACCACGTGAGGTGCTAAATCTCAAATGAAGTAGAGTAAGACCTCCTCGTGGCATTCGAAGCTAACAGCAAAGTCGTCACTGTCAGTAATCGGTTTTTTGTGTAAGAGACATCTCGTTCGGGCCGACCAATGCCTACTGAAATTCAAGACAAAAAGACTCAAAACGTAAAATGATGATTCAAAATCCGGTAACAGCAGTGAACACCGCGACGCTACCACTTTAAAAAACAACATGATCATTCAAAACTCAGTTCTTATTTATGTTGAGGATATTTAGAACAGAAAGAATGAAAATATTTTAAGGATTCATAGTGTGGCAACTTTATAGCCCTTATCCATGCAAAGAACTTCTATGGCTAGGTAGAACTAAAAAAACATCTTAGTTAATCTTCTTCAATACATTAAGACAACTGGAAATTGTGTAAAAGTAGGAACATTCTTTCATATTAAATAAATGATGAAATATGATTAATAATATGATGAAAATAAATAATAATGATTCTTCTTTTTTTTAATTGCAGGAGTTGCGTTGGAGAAAAACTCATGTGTGAAATTTTCACTTTTTTATGTAAAACACATAATGTATCTGCATCAGATTGTTCTTTATACGCATTTATGTTTTGAATTTGTAAGTTAGTACACCTACTAAATAATAAATTATTAACAATTCGTGGTATGCTCTCGTAAGCTAGGTATATTTCATTTTATTACGTTAAGAAATATGGTTTCATGCTTTTGATTTCAGTAGGCAAACCAACGTATAAAATTAAAACATAACTTTCAAGTTTAATGTAGTTTGTACATTAGCAAATATAGTGTCTATTGATTAACAAGAAACTTAGCGCATTCTTACTCTTCATCTACATTGCTTTAGCGAAGCACTAGGCAATATATAAAATCCACTAAATGAAAATTCTAATTCATATTATATTCTGGAATAAATTGCTATAAAAATATATGAAGATTTTGCATTACGTTTATATTGGTTTGTTCGTAGAATTTATGGTCGGTACATTTGTTCAGTTCTGTCTGTTTGATAATGATTAACAAAGATATTTAAAGTTCTATATTCCCTGATGATGATTTCGATTAGTAATTATTATGTTAGGGCTATTAAATAATAATAATTATTCATGTATATGATCATCTTCAGCTATTAAAGGTTTATTGCTACACATAGACCTCACTTGAGAATTTTCATTTAATTTTGACAGCGACTTGTTGAAAACAGTCTGCATCTAGCGACTGCAATCTAGTACCTACAACTTTTATTTTTATATTAATTACAGTTTTGATTATTTTATTACTACAACATAGTTTTACTCAATGCCAGACGTGGTGGCTTTGTTTAATTGGGTTGTGGGTACCTATATCATTCGCTAGCTTGATTGAAAAAAAATCAATGACGGATTGGTTGAATTTTCAAAATGAATTTGGAATTCAATGGGAATAGGTTTAATGAAGAATTTTATTACGTTTTATATTTATAAAAAATGGAAAAATATTTAAGTTTATTCTGCTTAGGAATGGAAGCCTGGATATTGGGTTAGGAAAAATAACAATTTTACAAAATAATTATTTGATATTAAACGTTTAATTTATATTTATAACATTATATTATTTGTAAATATAGAGTTCTTAATATTATTATATAATGAAGAGACGAGATAAACAAACTCAATCTAATATAACTTAGATGTATACATACAATACCAACTACAATTTTAAAGTACATACGATATTTTAAATTCACAAATTAAATATGAAATGTCAAAGAAATCGAAATGTACGCAAATACATATTGAACAAATTATTCATAAACACTAGTGTAGTAACATCTTAACACGTATATTTTAGGCACAAAAGTGGATTGCTAATAATTACATAACACATTATTATTTAACAAAACTGAGATAAACGTGACATTTATTAAAATATTTAATTTTAAGTATTCGTACGTTAGTTGTACGAGACCCCCAAAACTGTGCATCCATCTAAAACACAAAAGTGCATAAAATTGCCTCTACTGGAATGTCCTATCATACACACGTTATGTCTTAATTATAACAAACAAAGGCACAAAATAGTGAGACCTACCAAGTGTAGCTTCTACACACTCATACGTGATTTAACTTAATTAATTACAGTGATTTATGTATGCGAAACCTACGGTAGATATATTCGTATCTATGGCATTTTCAAACTAGACTAAAGTAACAAATCAGTCTTCCAATCAATTACAAAATTATAAGTAAAAGTATTTTCACTTAAATTATCATAAAATTAATATAAACGTATATATTTATTTTCAGTATGTTTTAAAGTAACGATTGAACCAATATCAAAATGGATGTGATATTTATATTTACTCGTATATACAATTTGTCCAATGATAATTTATTTACTGTGACTTTGTACTCTCTTATTAGAGTAAAGTGGTTTAGAATCGATAGATATTTTTAAACATTAGGTACACCCATTCATATTAAAATATAGATACTAGTATTTACGTATAACAGGGAATTGCAACGACGAACTCTACCACGGATATAATTAAAACATTGAGCATTCTTAACTAAGTGTAGTTGAATGTCTTAATTCTAACAAGAACCACCGTGCTTGTGCAAATAGCTTTATTGCTGACGTCAATGAACACAACAATATATCAACAATGAACATTTATGGCATCCTAAAACAAATAAATAAATCTAACCCGTAACGTAAGGAATCTACAGTTGTACGAAAATGTACTAGGTATATCAGCAGAGACCCGACACACGATGCACTTGCACTACACACAAATGAATACACACCTGATAGTTGTCTACTCGTGTGAAACGTCTTAATGTTACCGTTTGACTATTTCAAATATTATGGCATGTACATTGTACATTGTAGTGTACTGCGATGCGGTGGACTAGAGTTCATGTGTAGCGAGCGTGAGGTAGTAGCGGCGTTTCAGTCTATAAACATCACAGTCGCGGACAACAAATTGCACAATAACTCGTCTAGGCACCACCCAAGGCGCGGCTGCGTCGCCGGCGCTGCCTGTCTGCCCTTCGGCCCTAAGAGGTTACCTGTCCTATTAACATAATATTACATACTAATTAAAGCTAACCTATTTTGCTATTCGTTAACAAAGACATAAATGTTATAAAACAAAAAAAAATCAAAGAAGAAATAAACAAAAATAAAATCACAATAAGGCACCGCCCGCCTTTTAACGGAAATTTTATTTCGTTATCAGGCTTCGATGATGCTGGGAAATAAATAGAGAAGAGATATAGAGGTAGAATGAAAGTGGCCGCGGGGCCCATTGCAAATCGCCCGGCCGGAGCGCCCGGTCAGCGTGGCATGCGCGCGCGGCGCGTCCTACCATTAGGTTACCATAATGCCTTACATCTAACTTTGTACGCCTAATTCAGTCTTCTCGAATGTTCGCATCAAACGACTTTGAACAGTTCAATCTCTTTCACTACTGCAATCGAGTGCGAAGTTGCGCGGAGGTACGATGACACCCGTGGGAGGGTCCATATCGCGACGTCGTGATATCGAGAGATCTTCTACGTGGTCCTCTTCAGGCGGAGGCGTTCGAGGCGAGTGCGGCGGTGACCGCGGGGGCGTGCGGGGGGTGAGGGCCGCATGAGCCGCTGCCGCTAACGCCATCGCGTGCAACGCTTCTCGACCGCCGTCTCTTGTGGCTCCCTCTAGCGCTTGTTGAAGAAATGAAGGATCGATGAGAGGAGTAGTAGTATTTCCATCATCATTTCCTCCCGTGCCACTTAACCCATATGGAAAAGCGGCACCATTCGGTTCTCTTTTGACGCCACGACTCATTGGTCGACTAGTTGTTATGCCGAGTTTCTTCACTTTATCGTACAGCGTACGTGAGGGAACGCCGTATTTGCGCGATGCTTGCAAAGCGCTCATTCCATTTCTCACGCACTCGATTGCGGATAGAATATCAGACCTGGTGTATTGTTTATATCGTTTCCATTCGGGTTTCTGTTGCGGCGGAACATAAGGCGCTAAACCAGCTCGGACATCATGCTGGAAATTCGTTGGCGGCGGGGAGGGATGGAAATTACGCGGAGTTTCTTCTTCGAATGATCGCTCCGTGTACGGTGAGTGAGCATCTTCAGAGCGGTCAGAGCGATGGTAATGAGGAGATGAGGCTCGGGAGGATAATCTGCGTGGACGATAGTCAAACGGTCTTTGGGGGCTAGGAGCTCTTTCAGATTCATGAGCCGAACCATTAGAATGCAAGCGTGGCGGAGCCGGTTGCTGATTGACAGGGTGACATACCAAGGAAATGGGTTGCGATGAATCCACGGGAGATGTTTGAGCGAGGACATTTCTTAAGATGGGCGTATCACGAGTAGCTAGCATGCTAGACAACTTCTTGCGTTTCAAAGGGTTCATGTCAGCGGAGTCGTAGGCGGCAGACAATACTGGAGTGGCAGGCGGCGGCGGCCAGCGCGAGGGTGGTGCTGGCGCAGGGGGGGACACGCTGGACGGCGCGGCCGGGACTACCCTGGGCGGCGACACTCCCGGGGTGCGCTCCGTGTTGCCAGGCTGTCGGCGTAGCTCCGTCATGTCAAACAATCCTTTGACTTCCAGTTGTTCTGCAACTTTCATTATTCGCGGAATGTGCGCCTGAGTAACGTTGACTTCACCCGTGTACATGTATTCAAGGAGAGCCCTCATCTCAAAATCCTTAACGCCCGGAAATAGAATACTGCAGTGGTCCATGGGAACATCCGCTAGTATAGATTGAAAGTAAGGCGAGTTGGCGGCGAGCACCACTCGGTGCGCCTTGAATGTGACTTGGTCGTCGACTACTAGTGTGCAGTCGACGTACGTCTCTCCTTTTATCAATGCTTCGAGAATTTCGACCAAGTTGGTTTTGTGGTGATTCCATTTTAAACAGAAAGTTTGCTGACTTTCGTTGCTCTCCATTTTTTTGAATTGAGCTTCTGCGAACAATAAAATAAAAAAGTTGTAAACAGAGTCACTGAAGCAAAATGTTTTTTAAATACATCTAACATCATCACAAAAACAACAAGAAAATATTGCTAGTATTTAAAAAATGCACATGATATTACAAACAGTTTTACTCGCGATTATTTTACAACTGAAATTGACCTACACTACCTATAAACTTTTAATATCTATAAGCAAAAGTTATTATATTAATATCATCAAAAGAAAATAAACATGTAATGCACACGTAGGTATACCTGAGGGAATATCGTTGTATATATTGGCGGGATACATAGCAGAAATAGTGAAGTCACGAGCACAAAACTGATAATGTGTGCGTACACACAACAGTCCACACACACCGCACTATAAACAATACGAGGTGCAGTCAGCAGCGAGCGAGCAGCGGCGACCAGCAACGAGCAACGAGCGTGCACTACTCGCGGCTCCGCGGCACACTGTGAACGTGCTGCCCGCGACAACGATACGTTCCGACTGCACCGCCCTTCCTCCACTACTCACTACGCTCCGAAGCCCTTACATACTACCGAATTGACTTTTTACCTTTATTCACCAGGTATAATCAAAGTTGGGGACCGAAAGCTTTTATGTCCGGTTCCCTAATGTTATAAATTCGGCGCGCGCGAATTTGCATAATCGAATCCTTATTGCGATCGAATAAAAGTCTAAAATTAAATGACGAAATACTGCCCCTCTACGCTGGAAAAATATCTACGAAAAACGGGAGCTTTATGAAGCTTTTGCACAAATTATTTTTCATAAACATGCATGTAAACAGAAAAAAAATATATGCTTACCTTTTATGTATTCCAAGCTCACAGTTCTGTTCAGTAGTTGTTGAAAATAATCGAACGAATCATAGGAAATATTTCGCACTGGCACTGTTCAAAGTTCGTAACACGTATGGGGTTGTTTCGCGTAAGCGAAAATATTTGTGGGCGCCCTGCGTATGGGGGCGGTGTGCTCTCGCGAGCGTCTGGCGATGACTGTAGTGTCTGGTGGCTGAAGGCGGCCGGTCGGCTCGGCGCGGCGGCGGCAGCGGGCCCGTGTCTCCGGCACCGCGCCGCCCCCACGCCCCGCGCCCTCGGCCTCTTGCGTGCGCTTTTTACGCACGCAGCGCAGCGTGCCGGAGTGCAGTGCAATTGCGTGCGGGCGGGAGGACGCGGGGCGCATCGCGCCCGACGAATTGCAGCGCGCTGAGGAGGGCACGCGCGCCTGTGTGCGTGAGTGCGCGCGCGCATCCGACGCGCGCCGTGTGTGTGTGCGTCGCGAACGCTGCCACAGGGCCGCGGCCGCGTCGGCCCTAAACGACAAAATAAAGCCGAAATCAGCTCATAAAAAATTGTAGACGCGCCTCACTGGGCCTTTGTATGTTAACGTTGAACTTAGCATCGTGTGTAGCACTCGAAAATTCTAATACGAATTGTTTAATTTCATTACCTATTATACCCATTGCTTAAAGAAATATCTGTGCCTTAGCTAAACCTTAAAATGTACTTACATTTTCTATTTAATAAATACTGTATTGTAAAATTTTCTCTTTTCTTACTTGTGTTCTATAGTACCTATCAAAGGACGAGTCCAGCAAGCCAGTTTCTCAGGATTTCGTTTAAAATGGCATTCTATGTCTCACTGTTTCAAATTGAGTTGTGTAAAATTACAAGGTACAAAAATTAGGTATTCAATATCACAATAATGCGATCGCTATTAATTAATTATGGAATAACGATCCTCAAAGTAATCTTAAATCCATTGAACACTTTATTAGTATCATAACCCTCGTATACATATTACATACACGGAAAGTATAGTTCGAAACATATGGAAACAATATTCTTTCACGCGTAAATTCGGGAATAGTTCGCTATCTGCATATTGCCCTAAAATGTCCCAAAGTGCGTGAACAACGTTGGTAAACGGGGTCATTGACATATTGCCTGCGGAGGGAACGCCAAAATAGCGCGAAATGCACTCAAAAATAGACCAAGCTTGGTGTGCAATATTTTTTGTTACGAAGCATGGCATCCGCCAAACTTATGGGTGACTTGTTTTTATTTATATAAAATCCTCGGATAGCTCTCAGAATATTTAAAATAGACTACACTCTTCTATTATTAAGATGCACAAAATATTGATAAAGTTAACATGCATTTTATCAGCAGATTATATAAAATTCTCTTTTACATAATCAATTGTAATACCCGCTTACGATACATTTAAATTTCGAAACTGTTAGTTATGGATCTTAATAAAGATTTACGACTGTATTTATTTAGGTATTAACGCACCGTGAAACATAAACGACACATACTTTTTAAAAATTATTATGTTAGACCAAGTATTTACTTCATTATAAAAAACTGAATATTTTCCATCGTATCCATCTAGGTGTAGTGATAAAGAAAGAATACTGCTATTTGCAATCAATATAGTGTCTTGAATTAAATTGAATATTAAATATATATAGTACAGGGAATGCAGTTTCCTATGATTGACATAAAACGTCAATCTTCATGATGTTCCTTGCTATCAAGATAATAAATATGATAGGGGACACGCCGATTGTCATATTATTAATGATGGAATTAAAGGGGCAAATCGATTTATTAAAGCCATTTCATGACTAAATGGTACAATCAATTAATACTCCGTTAAAAGTTTTATAAAGTTGCAAAATAAGAAAAAATATTTGCCATGTTCCCTTTGTCTGTATTAAACTCATTGATTAATTTTCGCTACATTTTGTGAGCGGAAAATCAATTTTGTAAGTGAGTAATTTCATCAAAATAATTCCAGCAAGCATTATACTTGGCGAAATATTTTATTAATTTTTAACTAAACTTTTGAAATATTTTCTCACGATTCTATTATTTGGCTTGCATTCCAACTCCGCAACGAAAACAATGGCAGCAAATGTCAGAGCGGCTCTCGTCCCGAGCTGTGGAGTGCACTTGATGCCTTTGTACGGGATCATTTGCATATCGATGATGGATTTAACGAGGCTTGAGCCATTAACAACCACGTAGTCGATTAACTATATGGGAAATTCAAACATACCACCACTAAAATTGATATTTTATGAAATAGTCACGAAACTACATTGGTTAATGTAATGGAACCTAACTTTGATAAAGCGTTAACATTGAGGTACCATACACAGTCATGCCCTTAAATATTGTCCACACCAACAGTGAATACCAATGCTGCGCTGCACTTATTAATTATTAAATGTAATGGTTAAATCCCTATCTGTGCGTAATACTATGATGGTTTACAGTTATGATACACGCTAATTACTTTGCAACGTTAGCTTAGCCCACACGCGCATGTTTCGTAACGTCAGCGGTCAACCACACGACCGTTAAAAAATTCACGATAATTTGGCTATTACGCCGGAAATACAAATGCAAATGCTCCATTGTCAATACTTAACATACAGTTATGACCTTTGATACGGACGTCGGGCCGTAATTAGTTTAGCAATCCGCGGAAACGATCGTCTCCTCATTAAACAAAGACCAATAAACTTACTAAACTTGTATCGGCGAATTAAAATACGTCGGTATCAATCGATGGTGTATTTTATAAATTGAATAAATTTTTATTATGCTAATACCAGCATAAACCGATTGCCGCGACCTATCCCACGATGTACAGAAACTGCGAAGCGGGGGTTAGGATAAAAAACTAATAAAAAAGCAATAACGCGATCCCGCATGCTGGCTTGTTGAGCGCTGAAATTGACGAGGCAGATGAACCGAAAGCGAGTGATAATATTGGATGCTATTAACACGCACGTTTTAGTTATATCAAAATAATAATCGCCATAGAACGGTTGATGGTTAATCTAAGAATATTAGCCACCAAAAAAACAGATCCATTTATTTGTGAATGCACTGGTTGCATTTAGTTTATCAAAAATTCGAACTTTTCGGCCATTTGACAAAGAAGCATGACTTGTTAATGATATTAAAATGCTAAACAATATTAGTTAGTCGAGCATTCAATGACCACACTGCGAACCAATGATATAAAATATGCGTCACATTTCTTGTTGTTACTTAGTAAAATTATCTGCAGTCGTCGAATGTACCTACTTTTCTATTCTTGAGTATCACTCGTTTAGACAACACAATTAATGCGTAATCATTGAATCCATAGTTTTGGTCCTTTAAAAGTAAAATTATTGTAATATTTTTGTAATACCATATTCAACATACATTTTTACATACAAAATTAAGTTGATCTTCCTATTGTCTTTATCTGGGTCAGAAAGTTTTGTGTTGAACATAACCACTTCATATCTAAATATAATCAGCGTGGAAATTAATGACAATGTAATGTGCTAAGTTTGCATAATAAGTGAAGGGGTGTTGGCCGGCATAAAGAGATAATTGTGATTTTACGCAGCCAGAGCGGCGTCCTCGTCATTTGTCACCAGCATCCTGCCACGCGCCCTGCCCGAATTTATTATTTCATATTATCTGGGGTGCTCTCACCCTTATCTGTAACATAAACAACAAAAGACATTATTGTGCACGGTAATAAACCCGATTTTGCGCACTTGACTCGCTTTTTTGCCACCTCTTAAGTCAACAAACATACTTGGGATCATGCTCATTTTTAACTCATCGCTTTATAACTAATATAATGGATCTTCCTTGTTAATATGGATGGTTGTTTAATTACTAAACTGTAGCAACTAAGCCTGTACATAACAGTGTGTTGGAGTTCCAAATATTATTCGACATCGGAGTACAAAATTATCAAAGGTTATATAAAATACTAAATGGTTCCATTTTGTCCACGATCAACTACATTGCTGACAATGACAAAAGTATTCTCCGCCCAATATATCCATATAATGTTTTCATAATACATTGTAGGCCGCTAGCAAAAAGTAGTCCACAACAATTGAGTGCGTTATAAAAACGCCAACGCAGTGTGGGCAATGGCATTATCTAATGTATTCACATTGGTCCTGCGATCGCGGACTCCGCGCCCGACCCCGGATGCCGCTCATTGTAGCGAAACTCCCCGGGACCGAGGTGAAACAATACTCTCTTTCCTTCCATTGTCTAATATCTACGAATATTCAAATGTGGAATTTTATTGCCGCATTAGGAACCCTCGCAAAATTTGATTATGTAATGATTACGAGTATGTAACTTAGGTAAAGTCACACAAAGCTAAAAAAGATGCAGTAGATATCGGTAATCTAAAAAAGGCAGTTATTGCATTAATTGTGTTAATATACTTCCTGCTCTAAATAATGAAAATAATGTATGTCACGACTACAATAGATAACATCGGTTTTTTCGAAAAAATGTCTTAACGTACTAAAAACTATCAAATTATAAAAAAGGCGGTTCTGCTAAGTGTCGTTGTCAAAATATCGGCGAGCACCTGCCCGCAGACAGGGCGGCGCGTAACGAACTTTTCATATCATTTTTTATTAAAAATATTTCAATGCATGCATCGAAAATTTCGTATGCGTTCGGAATGCAACACGTTTTAAAGTAAAATTAGCCCCTCAAATTATACAGAGGAGTCTCTACCCGACTCGGGGCGATAAGAATCTTATAAAGTATATCCAGAGATAATTCGCTGGCCGTCTCGCGGCCATGTTGCCTCCGCCCGTACCTTTATAAAATAAAACAACCGCGAGCTCTCTACTTTTGGACTTTTTTTATACAGGATCATTTTTCTAACCAACTAGGCCTGGGGATTATCTGCGCTGCACAGCGATCGAATATGGTGCTTTTGTGATAGGGTTTAAGGTGCACGCGGTCCGAACATCGGCATCGAGTGGACGTCCTTGGGCGGACTCGATCTGCTAGCCGCGAGAAATCGTCCCATCGCCGCCCGCTGGTCGTTGCACCGAAACGATACTTTAAAATGCATTGGAAAGTAGAAACGTATTCGTGTGATATTTTGTGAGACTTGGTACTCAGTTGCATCACGCCGCCAGGTATTTTAGTTAACTCACTTGTTTTATGTAAAATAGGTTTGCATTAGTTCGTCACACCCATTACTAATGAGATGTAATGTTTCGCCCTCGGATTTACGAGTTTTCGACGTCGCTAAATGTTGAAAAGCCGACGCAGTTTCGTAACTGAACGAGGCTCCTAACATGTGGCTATGTACCAAATTGGAAACACCTTTCGCAATGGTTATTTTGCCATGTTAACATTCCCTAAAAGGTTGGTATGGCTATCAATTTAAGTAAAATCTATACAAACTTGCAAAGCCATTTCGTTAATTACTGTGTTCGGTACGGGTGTAATATTAGCGAAATGCATTTCGCTTCAAATAACGAAGGGGTAGTGATATGAAGTAAAATCAATAGTGTTATACTATGAGCATACGTTATTTCCGTCGCGCGTGTACAGCGGCGGGGCTGGGTGCGAATAGATGGACACCGCGATAGATACCCGGGCTATAATTACAGGTATCATTCGCAATAAACTCGTTCTGACAGCTAAAGTTCTGAGAATACTCGCTGTTTGTCATTTCAGAATACGTATGCCATTATTTGTTATTTAAAGCCCTCAGCTTATATAAGAAACCATATTATTTTCATCTAAAATTAAATTAACATTTAGAGCTTTGATATAAATATACTCAAGTATTGTACACATATAAGAAATATTAAGCATATAGGTATTTAGTAACATCTTATTTCAATTTCCAAAAATAATTTATGTACTAGATAAATTAAAGTAACATATAATTATAAGCATAGATGTAATATTATTAATGCACAGGTATAAAACTATATATTTTCATACATATTGGTTAAATGCCCAAAACACGGAACATATGTCAATAGAGAACCATAGACTGTTGATACGTTTTACGGTCGCTTTATTCGCGAACACCCCTCGAATTCGTAGAGGGTTGTGGTCAAAATTGTATTTTTATTATAATTGCATAGTTTTATTGAGAGCCGGTCCGCTACGGTAAACATTGTAGGGTTTAAAGAACTAGGCGCGACATGAGGGTATCGTGTAATTAGTTATGAATAATATTACAGCCATGCGATATTCACAACGCAAATTGTAGTGTCCGACAAATTGTTAAACTTGTTTTTAGTTTGTTTTGTTTCCTAAAGGTATATTACTTGTTTTACAAGAAAAACAATGCCTTCTGTAAACAAAGCAAAGTTTAACTGTAAAAGTCTTTCGTCTGCGCTTATTTATACTCTACCAGCGGTGTGCCCGATAGAATTTCCCATCGAAAACATATAGGAAAAGCAATGCCCGTATTTGAAGTTTAAACCGCTACTACTAACTATCTTAATGTCTAAGGTAAGGTATGAATTTAACAAATCATATTTGAATACTCATCTGAATCTGAAGGCTTTGTTTTAAACACCATTTTTTAGCAAATTAGAATTTTTTTTTTCAACCTAAATTATTCGATCAGGGTTTATTTCGGGTCAGCTGACGAAAATAACAGGAAAAAAAAAAACATTTTAAATGGTGTTGTTCTAGGTAGAATGATAACGCATAACGTTAGAGCACGAAAAACGTGTTCCAAATCTTTTATAAAGTAGCATAATACAGTTGTTTATTTTATGCGCAATACGAAAAACAAATAATAAATATTACTTACAATCAAAATAAACTGTCAGTTTTATTACACGAATAACAGCAAAAAACAGACGAATATGCTCTCCTGTCCATATCCAATTGGACCCGCATCAAAGGGCTTACCCTAAACCCCTTTCTCAATTTTGTATCACGAAAAGATTGCCCATGACTATATCGTTGGCAAATATGACTTGATCCTTATGTCTCTGCGTAAACTATTTTATATGAAGGCTAAATGCTCAAATATAAATGTAAAACTGTTTGTTTTTACAAGTTTGTAAGTAAAATTGTTACATATTTCAATTTTATTTGTTCGCCAATATCAATTTAATGCTGCGTGATATCATTTTTAAATGACGTGTGAAAACTGAAACTATTTCATTGTGTGCTAAGGAGTTATTTCTTATTACTTAAATAAATGGAAAATTAACAAAACATTTTAATTTGCACATATATTATGTGCGTTTCCGCATCTTGAATTATTGCAACTTGTCATTTTATTATCGCTATCGGTATGCATTTCTTGGTAAAGATATCGTTATCGTTTACTGGAACCAATGAGTTGAGTTCGCTTACCAAAATGTGGCACTAATCAATAACTTAAACAGATTACTGTTGGTGTATCTATTTTTTTGTAATAAACTCAAAATATTTCAGCACAAGTACATACGCTTCCATATACAGATACATAGATATATTTGCAATGTTTTCCACTCCTTGTTCTTAAAGTAAAATGTAAATATAAACTCCGATTTCAAACATTGACGTCACAGACGTTAACGTTAAATATTTGATGTGCAAAGCAATTAATGCTGATATTGTGGCGTGTTATTGAGGAGCTATTTTGATATAAATGCATTAATTATATATACCTTTTGTTCGAGCTAATTAATTGAAACGAACCTCGGTATCAGCGCGGTTAGTCAACGTGCAACAATGTGCGGTATCATCACAGTTTCACATGTGCGTTACGCACATATGTATTTCTCAACGACTCTCACGTATTGTGAATTCTATAAAAAATTGATAATTCGTTTGCGAAAGCAAATAGCATTTATGTGCAACATTGTTGGGACGTGCGACGTGCGAGTGGGCAGAGTGCGTATCGCGCGAAACGCAATGCACACGCACGATTTGTAGGCGCAGATAAAATGCGTACTACGCCCGATAACGGCGCCCATTGCCGCGATAACACACTGTCCTGTTGATACTGCACATAAATTTGCTCAAACAAATACTCCAATAGGCTCCCACATTCAATATCTTACGCTGTTAACCAATTCTTTATACATAACACTACATTTTTAATAAAGATTTAATTAATTAAGGGGAGCATAGCATAAAAAATAAATGCAACAGTTTTCTGTAGAATGACCTAATGTTTAGTTGTCATGTGTTTAATTGTGTAATGTGTCATAATAAATGTTTCTATACTTTAAAATATTTTTTCTAGGAAATGTTGATTATTTAAAATGATTCAGTTTTAAATAAACCCTCATAAACAATTAAATAAAAATATTACCTATTCAACCGGTGCCATTCTATCAATCCTCTTTATATACGAGTATAATGCCAATACGCAACGGACAAAGAAACTGAATACCTAATCGCCAAACACACATGTGAACATTTGACATACATAAGATGCTAGCGTATACAAATTATAATGATATACAGACAAGGACAAAAGTTGTCTAGCGTTGAAATTCGCACATGTGTTATTCGCATCGTCTATCCGAGTCATGAATGAGGGGTATCCCCAGCCTAGAAAGAAATGCAAGATCGCACTAATAATGCTATGACCACTTTTGTGGTGCAGTCAGCGTAATAATGACATAACAATGAAGGACGTCTGAGTGGCTCGTGCGATTGCAAAAAAATGTTTTGTAATGTAGGCGGGCATGAAATTACGTCAATTTCGCACAATTATACTAGGCGAAAATAAGATTTGAGGAGGTGTATTATTGCAAAATGTAATAACCAGCCCGGCCGAGTTCTCTAGATAGTTTCATTCGCAGTGTGTTCGATGAAACGACTACATGCCTTCGATTAAAGAAAGAAAAAAATTGCAAAATCGAATGATCAAATTCGCACATCTGTACCAGGGCCGCATACATTTAAGGAAGTATACGTAGAGACAATACATGTGATATTGTATGATAGATAATACTTGGATTATTTTTTTAAAAAACTCATCCTCAATCATATAAATCATTATAATAAATTAGTAGTAATTAAGGTAAATGCGGTACAATGCCAAAATAGATAATGTTTTTCATTTATAAACAGAGTAAACAAAATAAGACCTTCAATACAATAAAATTAAGACAATCACTACATTGATGGAAGAGGTAAGATATGTACAAACTACAAAGGTTACAAAATAATGAAGTTTTTTAATAACTTTGTGTCATTTTAATATACGTATATCTTAGACTTTATTAAGGTCACTTTTATTATCTCTAACATTAGAGATATTATTGAAGATATCACCACTAACACATTTTACGGCTATTTTCATGTTTGCGTTGATTTTTTTATAGTAACCTTCAAACCAACGGACAAATTTCTACTAGGATAACATGAACAATAAAGATACATAACGCTTTATTCGGAGTATGTAGTAGGTATCGTGACGTACTAATACCGTTGGGTATAGATGTTCGAGCGAGCAGAGACGACGATGAGTCATTTTGGCAACCCGTATGTGAGGAGGCGTTGCCAATTCGCTCTACCTATCACATATAAGCAAATTCGCACACATCGACATGTCTGATAACACATTATGTTGTCCTAGTACTCATTATACCTACCGATGTTAGATTAAATATTCAGAGTAGGTTAATATATAAACGTTGTTGTATATAACTCACACAGCATCGTTTTTAAACAAAATTTGATATGTTTAGAAAGGGCATGAACGTTAAATACGTCTAGTTTTGTTTCAACGTTAAATACGAGAAAAGATCAAAATATTATACAAACGTATTATCTATTCGGTTGCGATATTTTTAACCTAAACAGATTGTTCAACAACACGCCGACGAGGCTAGTCAGAGATTTTGAGGCCAAGGTTTTACCGCTAATATGTTGATATTTTTATGTAAGACAAATATAAATAGTAACATGGAAAGGTAGAAAAACTCGTATCGCTCATTTAGTGATAGGATTATGTAGATAATGCCAGAACCTTCGCGCAATCCGCGGCGTACAAATTAATGGTAGTTTACCTTAAGCGCTAAATGATTTCTTTTTATCTACTCGAAGTAAACCACTGACCTCGACTACGTGGAACGCGTAATACGTGTACGTCTTTAGTTCATTAATTCCTAAATCAACCCCTTTGGAAGCGCTTTATATTGATAGTTGACAACATGTCGGTCGCTGGTGGTGGGCTGAAAGTCCACGCGTCCTCGTGACCAAAATACGCGTTTTGAATAATTGAAGCGCAGGGCCGCGGTGGCCACTCGGCCGACGAGCCGCGCCACCCTCCACTCCGTCCACTTTCAGTTTTTATTAGTTGATTATACACCGCAAAATATTGACAATCCAAAACAAAGTACATATCTACTCTACAAATGATATTGAAACATGGCCTCGTTCTTATCACAGGAATGTTGTCAAAATTCGTCTGAAAACAACACAATTTTACTCATGACGACTGCCGCAAATATAATGCGATAGTGATACATCCGTTTTTATAATCAGACGACTACATCACGGTATAAACGGTTTAACTGACTCAAGGTGAATTTGCAATGCACCCTGACTATTAACAAGGTTATAGTGAAACTCAGCATTGTCTTATGAAGATTATACAGGCAATATTTGCATAGCGCTGGGGCAATGCATCGCTGAGGAAATAAAGGTATTCTGAGATTAATTCAAATACTTTAAAGTACAACCTCTCAAGTTTATTTTATTATTATATAAATTATTTTAAATTGGAGTCTATTTGAAGGAGACAGTAATGAGGTGCACGCGAGTGTTAACTTTTAAGAACACACGTTCTGTACAAACGAGTTTCACCGCACCGTGATAATTATAAAGAGATATTTCGACCGCCATGCGTCGATCGGTCACTATTTGTCTTCCACACGCAAATGTGCCGTGGAAATTAGTGTGAATAATTGATACGTGTCATTTGGCAACCCCCGGCCCGTGTCACCCACCGGCTGGACGCCTCGTGTCACTAAAATCAACATACCCACGGTCTTCCACTAACACGTCACCTCTAATAATTCGGAAAAATCGTATTTACTACTGTTAGCAATATTGGTTTCAAAGATTTTTAATCCACTCACACCTAGTCACTTTTAAATGTTATAAATGATGTTATTTAAAATAATGCGCTGGATGGATTGCATCTGCACAAAAAATAATCTGACCCTTTCAAAGGCTACAAAAAGCTGAGAAATCGTAATACAAATTAAAGGCCCACGCGCAACTTAACTACAGACTGTAAATTCATTAGATCAATTACGAAGTTACAATCTGAAGTATGAATTCAGTATTGATCTCTTAAAAATTGAATATAAAATTGTAAGGTGGTAATTAGAGTTTCAGGACAGCGAGTACCGAGTGGTGAGTGGGGATCTGACCACGCACACGCACTCCGCGGTGGTGGCGAGGTGGCGAGGTGGTGATGGCCCACATCGATATTTCGTGCATTATTGAGCAGTCGCGTGCTGCCTCCCGAATTTCCAATGTTTGGCGATTGATGTGTAGATTGACTTTTGTCATTTGCTTCGGCCATGTCAAACAGTAAAACGTTTTTCCATGCCCACTCCACAATTTATGGTGGCTTCACGAATTTTACCGTAATGGACTTGAACAATTTATACATTTTTGTACGTATCTGATTGGCACGGGTTGGATGAATAGTTTCTTTATTCGGTATCCATTTAGTTGTATCAGTTGAAAGATCACCGATATCCGGTTTACATATTGTTATGCATGGAAACGAAAACAGAAACACGAAACAATGGATGACAATTAGTTGAAAGCGCTATTCATGTTAGTATTTTTGCAAATTCAGAATAGTTTATTTAGGTGTTCTAAATACAAATACATTTTAAAAAGTGTGCGCATTGTTCTGATAACAAAGCTATTGTGTTAAAAACAGGCAAATGTGAATGATAAGAAGTAGAATTTGCGTAAACGTACGATGGTCGGCGAAAGGTTTGGGATGCCATAAAGCGGAACCTTTGAAAGCAATCATATTAAACGTCGGCACCTTTGTACAAGCATGTATTACTTTTAGAAAGTTTTATTTCTTCGAAACAGTTAGCTCTTTTGTTGAACTTCTTTAAGAATTAGCAATCTCTGAAAAGGATTTTTGAATGCGAAGGAAACAGAAAGGAGAGTGTTAAAAAACATGCGTAATATTGCATATCTATTGTGAGGTTTTTAAAATGGCATAATAATTTAGGTAAAATGTTTACATACAATAGGTATTGTAGCGTAAGTATTGCATAATAATACTTTTGGTTTGTGTATAATTTTCGTAGTACCTACATAAAATAATTATGATTGATATGATAATTTTATTTTAAAAGTAGTTCTTAAATAATGTAAAATGTTTTAGGGATAATATCATTGTGATAAAGTGAGTAATCTCGGCTAAGAATCAATTACATTTGCAAAAGTGATTTGTTACTCTTTATATAGAGCAAAGTGCTGTACCATTTGGCAATAACAGAAACCATTTAGTCGCGTCAGGAAACTTTTAGGTGCTTTAAATCTTTTGATATTAGGCGTTCCTCTAGAGCACAAGAGTCTAAATCTTCTAACATCACAATTTTAATTCATAGAATGATGCATTTTAAATAATCGATGTTTATATTTTCATTCATATCCAATTTAATCCTTAGAAATGTCGTTTGGGATTACTTGGTCACGTCTAGTCTGACGAAAGTCATATGACTATCCCAGAGGCGCTGCATCTGGCGGAGGACCGTCAAGCCTGGCGATTAGCTGTCCGAAATTCAACCAAGTAACAGGGGTCACGATCCTCAGCATTGAGGGAACGATTAGAGAGAGAGAGATGAAAGTCAAAGAGTGGGCTGGCAATATATGCCTGAGCCGCGACATAGAACGAAAGCCTCAAGATCGGGCAAAAGCGGCTGGATTTATGACATCAAGAAAGATGTAGGAGCCAATGGTCTTACTGTCGAGGATGGTAATGAGCTGGTTAAATAGCGAAAACATAGAAAAGCAGATCTTGGCACCGGCCAGAATCATCATAGGTAGGACGAAAGATCTACCTTTCAAAATACAGGTGTGCTAAATACAAGAACAAACGAAGGAATTTTGGTCGCCAACACAAATATTCGATGAGCAAACAAACATTTGATTCGATGCGGGGATCAAAACAGCGGCTTCTCGCATCACAGCCGGCTTCTCGTATACTGCGCCACGGAGACTGTCAAAATAAACGAAGGTTATGATAGCAAACTGCTCCATGTCAGGATTTCGAGTGATTGAATGCAACACTGTATTTATTTCTCGTCAAATTATATTTTTATAAAGGGAAGATAAAGTTATAGGACAGCGACTGGATGCGTAAAGCAGCAGACCGGGCTCTGTGGCGTACCTTGGAAGAGGCCTATGAACAGCAGTGAACTGCAACGGGCTGATGATGATGATGATGATGATGATGAAAGGGAAGATAAAGTGATAACCATTCAGCTGATGGTAACTACACTTGCATTCAAATAGAAAGAAGGCGACGACACAATTATCTTGTTCTGGTCAAAACTGGATATATAAAGTCAGTCATTAAATAAGTAAACATAAACAAAATTTTATTAGGTTTTCTATCATCTTGTAAGCATCTCAATTAATAACATATTCAGTTCTTACATTTAAAATGTAAGCCTTGTAGTTCTTGCAACAACTACGAGTATATCCTCGAAGCATGTACTTCTCCTGGCTTCTTTGTCTAAAATTTATAATTCCTTACAAGTATATTTGAATCATTACCTCAATAATGGAGATAGTACAGTCAAAAAGATGTAATGTCTCGCATCAGTAGCGTTACGGTACGTCAAACTACTCCACTATAAAAGTCTCAAAATGTCAGTAATTTTGTAGCTCCAGTATCTACTAATTATGAATACATTATAACGTTATGTCACAAAAGCTTTTACGTTTAGAAGTATACATTTACCACAAATGTTTCTGTTTGATGCCCATTGCCCAGTTCATGATAAATATTGGTCGCGTGAAAACATTTCACTTATCTCGTATAATGCCTTCCATTACGTACAAGGAGAAATGTTTTAAAAATATTTACCGTTACCCACGTCAAATAGTGGAATAAAAGAGAAACCCTAACCCGCAACATTAAACCCTTTGCGCAAGTTTTCTGCGGAGAATAGCGCAATTTTTATTACTTTATGGCTCGGCTCAAATGTTGCAGAACTGCGCCAGACTCTGCAAAGACGCCGACTTCGCTAAATAAAAGGGGTACAATAAAAACAAACGGAAAGGGTTTACACAATGCGGAAAAATTACGCAATGACTAGTTTTATGATGAGTGTAAAAAATCAACTTCGCAGGTACGAAAAGGGCCCTTTGTTGTCGTGGAGGGTTGGGCGATGCGCACTGACAAAGCGAGATGGTGCGAATACAAGTGCCATTCACCAGTCCGTCTATTGACACTGTATGCAAATAGATGCGAATGTTTTTGCGATATTTGCGACACAAAGCGCTCTTTGTGACAATTGTGCGGCTACCGAAGTCGATTATGTGTGTTGTAAACAAATTATCTATTCCGGTTAAGGCTCGTCGGCTATATTCTTCTTTCATTCCATAATTTTGTAAAACATGTTAAACTGGAATGATATATTTCATGACTACCTATCGTCCACATACTATTATATACCTATTGTTACATGTATACCAATAACAAAATGAAACTACCGAATGTGGCATGTATTAAAACGTTTTGTTTTTCTTTCTTGATTAAACTTTTCTCTTGAACACATATCGCTGTGATGTGCCCCTTTGAACTTGATCTTTTTATCAAACGCGGCTACGAACCCAAAATTATATCAGCGGCGTCGCCGCATTCCGCGCTCTCCCACACCCGCACACACATGTCGCACACACACACCCGATGTGCACACATGTGGACACGGCACATCCATGACAAACAATAGAGGAAGGCTGAAATCAACATTTCAAGAATCCGTGTCTTGTTTGCGATTGACCTTACACTTCATTTTATAGTATTAATTTATATATTTCATGAGATTGCGTGCGACTACAATGCGGTAAATAAACTTAAC
Source organism: Deilephila porcellus (assembly GCA_905220455.2). Classification (NCBI taxonomy): domain Eukaryota; kingdom Metazoa; phylum Arthropoda; class Insecta; order Lepidoptera; family Sphingidae; genus Deilephila; species Deilephila porcellus. Next base: position 8,839,747 of record LR999977.1, on the reverse strand, counting down.
ATTATAAAATGGACTGCTAGAGTGAATGAGAAGAAATAAACGTAAAATTTCAAAACATTTTATTTCGACTCTACCTATTGTTTCCGCCAACTGCTATAAAAGACATCAACGTGCGTGCAAAATTTTGCACTTGCGTAGATCGCAATCTGAATCAAGATTATTTTGAGGAGCAATGTTTTTACAAATCATAAAACAATATATCCGTCAAAACAAAATAAGGCAATGAAATATATTAATATCCTTCTATTTATCGCTATACACACTGATAGAGCAGACGCATAGAGATACACAAATGTGAGTTAGTATTTAATCTATCAGCATGTAGACACAAACACGTATAAAACTGCTTTGCGACGACTCTAGCGCAACTACACACACATACGAACATGTCATAGACGGCCTCTACTATTGGAACTATACTCATGCGTGCAGCATTTATGTTCGATGTTGGTACTAATGCGAGTATGCTCGTGTGTTGGTTTTAGGAGAAGATCTGTGTTGAACGTTTTTGGAGTGAGTTGTGGGTGCATGGTAGTGTCGGTGTATCTATACGCAGTTGCACACAAGGGATTGGCTAGACACGGAATATTGCTCGCTATGCTAATGCGGCGGAGATTGGGCAGGTCGATGGCCGCGCTCCCGGACGTTACAAAGTCATTCGGCAGAACCCGTCGGCCACCCTCGCCCCGCCGCGCGCCCTCACAATGCTTTAATGTCTTCTCTATCGTGACCACGGGCTTAAGGATATTTAATATCCTTACTATTTACATAGTCGTTATGTAGAGATGGCGGATTGTGTAATATATTTTCCAATAGATAAATAAGTCTTTTAGGATCATCGACATTAAACTAAGTTTTAGCTACCATCATAACGATAATGTGGTTGATTCTTTAGCGTCTATAACCGCATAGGTGTACATAAAACCGAAATTAATCAAACCTATTTGGTTATAACAATTTTTTGGAGGCATAATATATAAAATTCAGTGCTCTACCAACGTCCTTTGTCACTTGAATTATTTTATTTTATTTAGATACAATGCAGAAAAATTTGTAATGATTTTCCAATCAATAAAATCCTCACTATACTATATCTTTGGATTACAGATAATACCTAAGTATTCATTGGGTAAGTACTGTACTCTCATATACTTTAATTAGGCGATATTACTACTTAATACCGAAAGTATAATGCATTGGACGCGTGACGCAGTGTACTAAGCAGTGAGTAGTTAAAGTCGGTCTATGGGGCGCGCTCTGGCCAGTGACCTTGAATGGTGCGCGGGCGCAACAGATTAGTCAGACGCTCACACCACGCACACACGCACCCGCGAGGGAGCGTAGGGCTGAACCTCACCCCTCATCATATTCACATATTAATATCATAGTCATTTTCTTATAGCAAGGACTCTTATTAACAAGACTTCAGAAGGCCGGAATGTGTATGCAAAAATTCTGAGGAGCAAGTAAATGTTTTGATTGATACTTCATATTTGGTGCGAGCCCTAGAAAATTGTCGAATGTGGTTAAAGTATCATAAGCAAGCAATACTTTCGCGTCTAAATATGGGTTGGTAATTATAGTTGCCTACGCAATATTTCCCTATTGATATTTAAGGAATCAAGTTATGCAATCTGTTCGTAGGTACGCGATCAATTTAAGTAAGGTTTGTGAAGTAAAATAGCCGCGTGGGCGTGCAACAGGAGAGTCGACTGAAGAGTTCGGCGCATTGGAGATGGCCGCTGGCGCGTCGCATCTCGTGAAAGTGCAGCCGCTGCAACCTTGACGGACCCTTTCCCTCGTCCATCACTGGCGAGCCGGCTCTGCGCTCTCACCGCTCGCCTCTCTCTCTGACACCCTCCATTAAATTATCGAATTGACATTTACCGGATCGCAGCTCTCTTGCATGACTATAATTAAAGCTGTACGTCTTCTTTAACAGAGGTGCGTGTGTTTACTTCTTCGTTTTATGCATGGTACATATAACAATACATAATATAGCTCTAGAAATACTTTATGAATGCATGAAACAGACATGAAAGATGAAATAATGTTACACACACGGGAATCATCAAAAGGGGTATGTTGTTTACAATCGGTTTTAAGTAACAGAACTCCTTCCCCTGAGCGCGCGTGATAGGCGTGCCGAGCATGGCTATAAGGCAGTACATCCTGGCGCGGCGGCGGCGGCGGCGGTGGAGGCGGGCGTCTGCGCGGGCGGGGCGAGACACAGCGGTTATTTCGGTATGCACATTGCATGCAGCGCGGCGGCCATGGCGCAGCGCCGCACTTGCCACTCGAAATAGTCAGGTCAGGGACCGCAAGTATCGGCTCGATCCTGCCTCAAGGTCAAGTCTCTGCACCACGACGCCTCCTAATAACCCCTCCCCCCTCCCTCCGCCACCGGCCTCCCCCCACACCGCCATGCGCGTCGCACCACGCGCCTATGCACTTTAATGTAAATGCCTTACGAGTCACGCCTGTCCGATATTTGGAAACCTAAACACTTGCGTGATTTATAAATTACTATAAAACTTCAAAATACCATCACTGAGAATTACCATTTCAAATAATTACGTAACACAAATATTATACAATGATGCAACAAATATCGCAGACAAACATAATTGAAATTTATAAAAGATTGATGAATAAGCACCAAATAGAAGCTTGTGCGGCCATTGAAACAATTGGACCTTATTAGAGCTGTCGACTCTCAGCCCATTGTTGATCGGGCATGACTGTATCGATCACTTTAATGATAATCCAATAACGCCACTCTCATAGACGACTGTATTTAGCTATTAGTTGATTTTGCAATCTCGTTAATTGAACAAATGAATACAGCGGTTAATGATTCTTTGCATATCTTCTTAGTAAATGATTCTTATCACATCGTTAGTTTGCATCACTGTTATTTTGACCAAAACTAACGCACAATGCAAATAGCCGACACAATTTTTGTTGATGGACTCAAGAATGTTATCAGAGACGAGTGTTGTGCGAACGTGACCTGTCGCCTGTGTAATCGATTCTTAATTGCAAATAATCAATTAAACGGCGCGAGATAAAACCGCGTAGTGCGCAGCAATCATTAAACAGTGCTCACAATAAATATTTCTGTTTATTAGCTTATTTCTTTGTACAAAACCGCTGAGAGTAAGAAGCTTGAAACGTTCTTATGAAGCTATAAATCTTAATGAAGTGAGAATTTAAAATACGCCTTCACTTTGATATATGGATCACGCCTCAATCCCCAAAAGGATAGCTGTAGATGCCACAAGATTTCGCTGGCATCTTTGCTTCAGAATAATCATAGTATGTGGCAAACTGTAATAAGCACACAGGAAACCTTAAATAAATCGGCATCAATTGGCAGAATTTGGAATGTCGTAGCGCACCAGTTTCTGGGCATATTTACAGGTAGTTTTGGACTCTGCTATAAGAGACATTACTTAATAAACTGCATAAAGAGTATATCCTTGAATAGAAACACCATATCCTCAAAGAACCGATCAGTAATTGAAATTCACATAGTATATATACAAGTGTAGTAAGTAAAATAATAACAGGATTCACCCTCGTGTTACGCGGTGGACACTTCTGTGGCTTCAGCTTCCCTCCGTTGGTCATCGACACCGACTCCAAATGTCACTAATTAAAAAGCGGTTCAAATACTCGCCTCAGAAGTTGATAACAACACCTATTAAAATACTTCCTAAAACATACATTACGACTTAGTAGCCTTATTTCTTTTAGTGCAATTTGCAATCAGCAAGACATATTGAAAGTTTCATCTTTGTTGAAAAAATGTGATAGGATTCAAACAAGAAATACGTGAAATTTTGTACAAAACTATGGGCTAAAAGACAATTGAACAGGTGAGTAAGTATTAAGTAAGTAAGTATGTGTACGAGTAGATGCATGCATTTGCTCATCAGGTTTATAAACTTCTCGACTTTTATTATACTGTCGGCTATCAGTTTCAATCAATTCTTATAACAAAAACTTCAGTAACATTATTGAATTATATTTAGCATCTCTCAACTATGTAAAAATCTATCGCTACAATCACACGAAGCCTTTCAACACCAAATTCTGAAATATTTCAAAACTGTATAACAAAATAGATTCTGGTACGTATAAACGCAGTAGATTCATGTCAAAAAGAACACAAGTAAGGCGTCCCTCCGATGTTAGCGAGGACATTGCACTTCTGCCGCCCACTACTGCCCCTCCCCCCTCGTCTCTTGGTCCTTCCACCCCCCTACTTGCCCTGCCGAATCTCGCTAACCAGTATTGCTACTCGCCAACCGGATTTTACTATTTAGTCACTGTTGCTTCGGCCCTCGAGTGTTTGTTGAACGAATCAAACTGTGTCCTGTTTTATAAATATTTTTTGACGGAAAACTTTGTGTTTTTTATGTTCAGATGTGCAACATCCTTACTCTATGCAATTGTAAATGGGCTTAAAATACGTACGTAATATTATAGTGCAGATCCGTAATGGGCTTACGCTGTTTCAAATCCTTTCATATTTTACTTGTATAGCTATGGATCCTCTTACTGTAAAAATAAGAAAAATATAATGTTTCACTTTTGCAGTCATACGGTCAATAAAATATAATAATAATCGGCACATGTAGCGATGTATTTTCGCCTTCATCTGAGAATAATTTCAGAAACTGAAAACAAAAATTTTAACATATTCCTTTTTTAATAAAGACAAATTATCTTTTAATCATATTATTTCAATACCTCTGGAACATATAAACTGTTTTACATTCGGAAAGCTATAAGTAAATGTATGTAAAGCTGAATGAAGGGATTGCATAGATTGTCTGTTGGAGCGCATCGAATGCCGGCACCGCGCCGCGCGGCTCCGAGACAGGCGCATCGCGTACCGTTACCGACATTATGTAGTTACTATGTACTGGTCATTGATTTGTACCGTCCACAACTAAAGTAACACCTTCTTGAACCAACTGTGAAAGAAAAAAATATTTTTCATAAGTGATTCAGTGTTTGATCAAATAATATATATTTTTAGTCTAGTGTTTAGATCGAACCACCATCTGCCCCTGTATAATATAAAACTATAAATCCAAAGAGTACAAATGACAGTCTTGTAACTCTAGGCAGTTTCTTACCGAATACCTTGGTATACCTAGATGAAAGAAAAGGGGAGATAGAGAACATTGTACAACTTATGTAAATACAATATCTTTATATTTCATTAAACTTAAGAATAAAAAAACGTAACTAAAGCCAAACATTTCACTTCCTGAACTAGACCGGACTCTTGTAAGACTAAATTGATCTAAGCCGTCTTTATCAATATGTAAAATCGTATAAACCAACAAATAGCTACAGCATGGAGAAATATATTTAAAAAATCTAGTCATAATAAATTACTTATTACATAATGGTTTCTTAGATTTACACGAATGTTACACATTAAAATAAAACTAACGCGATAAAATCCATAAATAATAGTTTTATTTCAATTACTTATTACATTTCTGCTGACGGTATATGCAGTAAGAGCGCGGCGGCGACTCAGGCCTGCCTCAACATGCAGCGCATTCGGCGCGGCCGGCTGCGCGCGCGGCGCACGTCACACAAACTTCCTGCGCCGAGCCGCTTCCACACACTGCTGGAAACTGTATTACTAATAACGGGAGATGGCTATAGATATATCTGTATTATATATACTAGGCTATGCATCTATAATTATACAATATTAGACCGGCAAGTGAGCAAACGGCTCACCTGATGGTAAATGATCTCGCTGACCATTAATATTTACACTTGGATTTTAGATAAGTAGCTGGCCTCACAAAAGATGGAAAAGGGCAGGAGGAAGCATCGTAAGCGAGTATTAATGGTTGCTTCATATCAGTTTTCTGATAGACAGTTGTACCAACCCGATCAATCTGAATCATGCCTCAAGTAATGGATGCTCACTAAAATGCAGCTCTATCATTTTGAAAAGTAGGATTCAACTAAAGTATTACAGCCAAAGGGCTGTCGTAGTGTATGTGGACATGAGATCGTCTCAAATTAATTGTTTATCATATTAGCACCTTCCAATTAGCAGATATCACACAAATGAATTCAAAATATGCTATTACATGACGAAAATCAATTAATAACCGTATATTGCGCGACTATTTTCCCAAAGTAAATCACCAAAGCCATTTGGTTTTACATCAGTAAACTAAACGCGTCATATTCGAGAATAGGTCGATAAAATTGGGAACAAAGAAATAGCAGTAATTGTAAATATGAATTAGATACACAATGTGGTGAATTATGTGACAATATTTACGAAAGATTACCGAACACAAAAGTAAGTGTAATATAAACATTGTTGTTAGGTTAGTATTCACATTGCGACGCAAATTATTTACTAGAAACAGTATATTAAATTAATTAATAACTATCAACTGTCTTGATTAACTGCAAGAAATGTAATGACGTAAGAAATTAGCATCAAAGTTGGTACAGTAATTCGCAAACATAAGGAATATTTTATAAGCTATATAGTTTGATGAATATTTAAACTTAATTCTAAATATTTAACTTCCGTAACTTGTTTAAGTTGATGACTAATGGCATTTATTACTGAGAAAATATGCTAGAGCACTCGAAGTACAAATTTCATTCCAGGAATTTCTTTACTGTAATATAGGATTGTAAATATAGGATCGAGAAATGTAGGCACAAAATATTCCTGTAATTAAATGTAAATTCATACGTGTATTAGTACGAGTCCAACGCTGTTAACTATCTTATTGTGGTTGGTGAATAGATTGACTTGTTTATTTATAATTCTGCGTTTATTCTTGTATTCAAACACACAATCTATGACTGATCTACTATATCACTGAACTGACAAAGAAATGACTGCACAAATCGAAATCACAAATTGAATTCCGTGCAAACGTAATCCGATTTATTGAAAGATTGGCAGAAACAAAATGACCATCCCGTAGATTAAACTTGAATCAGCAATTTACACTGCTTCTAGACTAATAAGCCGAGGTTTTTCATATTAAATTACCATTACTTGCACTAAATAATGCATAAATTATAAATGCTTATTGCTTGTATAACTCACTAATTAGCCTGTAATAAATTAGTTTTTGTCGAGCTTTTGTCTAAGATTGACTGCCTCGGTGGCGCAGTTATACTACGGTAAGATTACAAAGCTGAGGTCTTGTGTTCGAAACCCAGCTCAGGCAAAGTGATATTGAATTTTTCTATTCATTATCATCCTGAAGTCAAGAATTTGTGCCCGATGTGGCGATATGCACGCTCCCTATCACATCGTGGGACGGAACATACTAAGCGAAATGAGGGTGTTCTGGTAGCACCTCTGTCTACCTTTTCTGGAAAAAGGCGTAAGTTTATGTATTTGTGTAAGATTTTATTTTAAACACATTATTTAAAAGACTTATTGCATTTAAATAGTAATACTGCATTATTAAACAATCCTTATTAATAAACGTACTATTGAACCTAACACAACATTACATACTTTGAGTTTGTACTGATAACACTATCAGCCTATGCAAATTGCCCTTTAAATGGCCAAATCGCTAATTGACCAGTGTTTAGCTCAAATAATGATAAGTGCTGTCCCTATTATGCGTAGGTATACTTTATTTATATAATGAGGTCATTTATAAACTATGACAATAGAAATGAAATACTTAACCTATTGATTTTATTCTTACCATTTTTATTCAGATAGATAATAAGAAATTTAATTATAATTTTGATATATTTTGATTAATCGGAATTGGGCCGAAACCAGTAAACATCGGTTTAAACCGTCTGATCCAAAGATAAGTTTAACCACTATTAGATTAAATATTTATAACCGTACCTAATGTGAAATTACTTCTCCCCTTCGCCACATAAGGGAACGGATAAAGTCGTGTGTTTAAAAAGAAAAGAGTTTAATTATATTTAGCAATCGCCCCTGTAATTACAGCGTATATTTCCTTAATTACAGTTCCCAATAAAACGACTGCAGCTTCCTACTTCCCACCACGCGAGGGCGAGCTTATGCTCGGCATGTGTGCGATATGGCTTATTCATACAAATTCATTTATAGAACAAGGCAAATCGTCTTAAACTTTTGCTGATATATAGCTTAGATTTGAACTAGTGGTTTTTCAAGTCCATCAGGATAGCAACCACATATTTGTCTCAATCGCAACAGAAAACAAACATTGTTGGCAATTTGATCTGGATTGTATTACATTGACTAAAAATATCAGAAATAGTCTAACTGTTTAGATGGGAATATGTTATCTCTCGTGATTCGATAATTGGATATTTCTTAAGCTATTTACTATGGTAAAAATAAGTTTTTAATTCACAAAGAAAATACTTGAAAGTCAGCAGTGGATTTCTGAATGTTAAAGATGATTATAGTTCATTTACATGTTCATTATTCAAGTCTTCATTTTTATTTCACTAAATTAAATAAGCAAATAAGTAATAGTTCAGTCTATTGATAGTTTTCTTTGCCTTGGTTACTTTTTAATGATATGCATCGATAAATGCGCTCGAATCTCATCGAATGTTTATTATGTTTTGTGTTGAAATAATAGTTTATTAAATTAATGACTTATTCAAAATAATATCATTCAGATCAATCTAAGATAGTTTTTTTTATTGCGATGAACGGCGAGACGAGCATGGCATTAGTCTGATGGTAAGCGATACGACTGCTCATGGACAGTAAACAACACCATGAATTACAAGGCAATGCTTGACATTCCACTGCGCTCGCCATCCTGAGACATGAGATGTTAAGCCTCATTATGTGCAGTAGTTACTCTGGCTACAATGTCCTTCAAACCGGAACACAATAGTGCATTTACACTGCTGTTTAGCGGGAGAAATAGACATTGCGGTGGTACCTACCCAGGCAGCCTCTCACATATTAGAGACCTACCACCAGTAAATAATGTTAGTTAAATGTATACAATTTAAGAAAATTAGACCATTCTGTACACATTATAAGTCTACGGTTATTTAATAGGTGAGGTACCGAATAAAAATAATAGTTCCGGCAACGCATAACACTGAAGCTGATCTATTTATGACTTGTCAACTTCAATCTAAAAATGAAATCATTTACCACGTGACTTACTTTTATAATAATTGTGAAGCTTTGTGCTAACGATAAATTTAATATGAAATATTTTCTCAATTGTCTAAAATGCTTAAACACAAACTGGAATTAATATTTTCGGTACATAGTAGGTATCCATTTTTTGCATGCGGGAACACTTTGTTTTTAATTTAATAATTGTTGACAAAGATCACATTTGCCGTTTCTGGGCAGCCTGGTGGTAAAATAAAAATATTTAAGAATAATTACGCGTGGGCATTGACTTTTCAGCCATTACCCGACAAACCGTGTCAAGTCGATCATTGAACCTCATTGTAGTGTGTTGCGAAACACGCAATTTACATATGCTCACGTAGAAATGGCAACGTTAAACGTATAATTAAACATGCAAATGCAGACATTTGAACTACATCAATAATTAATTTACATATTATAATGAACTGACGCGGTTAAAATAAACATTATGACTTTTGCCATCGCCATTGTAAGCTTTTCGCAAACCACCACCGCTGAAAACAGTCAATTCTAAATTGTTTCACATAGTGCCCTGTGTGCCGCTGCTTCCTTATTAAGAATATCCTAACTAAATCTGCTTTTGCAGTTCACTAATTCGACTTTCTGTTCTCATCTGTACTAGTAATAAAACCTGATCATGCATCATTATTCTATTACCTAATTATTTTGATTAAAATGGCATAAACAATAAATATTTTTGCATACAATTTCGAGCTTCAGATCATAAACAATATATAGCTACTCCGATTGAGTGGCTTAAAAACGGGATTCAACGAATATTTAATAATATCAATCTCACAGTCAATCGATTCAATTGCATTCTCCTTCTTAATAGCGCAACCCTATTGTGAAACTTTCAAATGCATGAATTCTATGCACACGGAGTTGCATTCGTTGGCGGGTCAGAGGTGACCAACGGGCAGTACTGCACCCTTTCGCAACCTGCGCCTAGACAGATGACCAGAGGGACCATTGTTCAAGTACGTTATAAAATTATAATAATAAAGACATCGTGAAAAGCAAAGAAATCGGTGATAAAAGTTTGAGGGAGAACACAGCGGTAGTCTTTAATGGTTAATGTACTGGGATAGTTTCGAGAAAAAAGTACTTTCCGTATTTTTGCGTATAATTTATGCATTAACTAATGAAAATATTCCGAGTAAGTACCAAGTTCTTTCGAAGCAACTATTGATCAAATTATATTACTATCTAGTACTTATCTTGAAAGAAACTGTGAAAGGAACTACTAATACCGAATGATACGATTATGAAGCATTCTATTTTACAGCAAATATTAAATCATTATGTGTTGCTTAAAATACAGTGAGCATAATTTCCAATTTTTTATAGTTTTTACATTCACCAAAACTTGAGTGAATTTTCATTACAATAACTTTAATCTGAAGGAAAACAGGAAGTTATACAACGGAACTTATTTCTTTAGCATATAAAATTAAAAAAAATGATCGCAAAGTTCAATGTCACACGAAGTTGGCAAGTACAAGTTGTGGATCCCATGAGGTCAGCGGTCAGTGGTCAGGGGTGACCAACGGCCGAGCGCTCGGAGGGGTTGCAAATAAAATTATTTGACCATGACCAACTAAATCTGTGTAGTGTTATTATACTCACGGATATTATGTTTTATGGTCAATTTATACTTAGTTGCTAATTGATAACGGGACTCAAATATTTGTTGGTTCTATGAATATTTATATTTCTTTTAACTCTATGATTTACGACATTCTTAAATATTAATTGCTAGTATTACGGTCTAAATCAATATTATAGGCATAAGTGATGAATAAAATTAGCAGATTGTTTGGATAATCTTGTCTTATTATTCTGTTTTAAATATGCCAATTGATTAATTTGCAATAATATAATCTTGGTGAAATTTTTATTTTATTTATTCGCAGTAGGTAATATCTATCTCCAGGCAATTTTAAACATAATTGCTCAGTCGCACTTAATCTTAAACAATATTGACTGTTATAGGGATACTAGCGAAAAAACTTAAGTTCAATGTTACTTTAGTTTCTCAGTCCCATAGGGTCAGTGGTCATCGGTCAGAGGTGACCAACGGCGAGCGAAAATCCCGATGCCCTTAAACCTGTTGGTTGCAAAAAATAACATACCTTCACCCCACCTGTATCCGAGTTGCATTGTTGAACGCACAATAGCGTGCATATTTGGATTTTTTTGCAACATCTCTTATCATTGTTTAGTTTTTTAAATTAACTCACAAAGGAGAATACGTGTGGTAATAGGTTCCAAACAAAAACGCGGCTTTCGCCTTTTGTAAAATAAACTAAAATTAGGAAAAGTCAGGATTAACCAAAATATTTTTTTAACAATTGTACCTATATATATTTTAAAAAATACTAGTACAGTTACAAAAATATAGGAGAGAACGACGGATAGAGATAAAAAATCTCCTTGTAAAACCGGGTTTGTCTGTCCGTTCGTCACCTCTGACCCGCGTATGACCAGTACTGCTCCTCGGAAGGTCCGCCAATCTCTGCATTAGCAAGTTCACACACGTAGCCTTGATATTGAGCGCTCTACCCATGACCAGGACAAAAGACTAATTGAATAATAGTGAGGGTTACTATCTAAATATGATTTTGTACTTTTTAAGAATCAATATTACTTAAAAAATCTTAAGGGATTATGTAAGCAAAAAATCTTAAGATCTTTTTAAAGTAACAGTAATGTATGTTGTTTTCTAAAGAATAGGTATAGATATTCAATTTTACTATTTAAAAAATCGGTCTGGAGTTACGAAAAATGTTTAATTAATTGTTTTTGATACTGTTTAAATAGTTTTGCGATTTTATCTGAAAACATTTGTTAAACTGCCTCGGTGGCGTAGTTGTATTACGGTACGGTTACAAAGCTGAGGTCTCGGGTTCGAGTCCCGGGTCGGGCAAAGTGATATTGGATTTTTCTATTCATTATCAGCCCGGAGTCAGGAATTTGTGCCCGATATAGCGATAGGCTCGCCCCCTATCACATCCTGGGACGGAACATACAAGGCGAAATGTGGGTGTCCTGGTGGCACCTCTGCCTACCCCTTCGGGGATAAAGGCGTGAGATTATGTATGTATGTATGTATTTGTTAAAGAATGTCACTTAAAGGATTTTGCAAGGCTAATAAACTATAGCGATGTTTGAAGAATGCGCTGTATTATTTACCCACATCACAAACACCTTAATTTTAAACGAAACGTACGCTTTCTTCAACACACATACATAAACGTCATATCAGATTTCACACTAATGATTTAACATGCAGTGGTCAACGGACAGCGGTCATTTCACCGATTTACGGCTTTTTTATTTACTCTAAGCCTATTAAACCCCTTACTATTGTGTTCTAAGGAGGGTAATTAATATGTTTGGTATTGTGCGAATCCACCGCCATTGTTCTTCATTGTTTAGATTCTTTTTGTTGGGACTTAGGGCGTCTTTTGTGCAATGTTTTGTGATCATTAGCAGTGGGCAGTTTGCACTGACCGCTTCGTTTAGTTTTTTCTCACACGCAGAGAGGTGACCGTTACCTTGTATTTGCATTCGTGATTAATTATTGCATTAGGAAAATAGAAGGTAATGATGCGAAAACTTTGGCTCAGTTGCATAAACTAACTTTGACTATAACATTAATTTTGATAATGTCCTCCCCATACATTTGTGACGTATTTGACATTGCTAATGTATGGGATTGAAGTTCTATAAGTCAAAGTTATGGGCAAAGTTAGTTTGTGCAATTGGCCCTTAATGTTTTCCGTAAACGGCAAACGCATGTGTGTATGTACTGGCGTGAAGTTATTTACATAAGCAAACATTCATCGTCAACAAATTCGTAATAAATACTTTGCGATTAAAAGATATGGTATCCAAATGGTTGATCTCCGTTATGTCTCTACTGGGGGAATCAACAAATTTCTATACGTTGCCCATAAACGACTGCGAAACAGGTTCCGATTGAAACACGTGTGAAATGATAACAACGCATATCTTTTCAATAGAACCTATTAGCATTGGACAACCGGATTGGGGCAGAAACATTATCGTAATTTTTGTTTGAAAACATGTGAATATTGATTATGGATAATAAATCAATAGCGATATCTACGGAAAATAGCATATTTGATTCTGCATAATACACGTATATTATGCGTATATATATGTGTTTGTTTTGTAGTTTCAAAACTTCCGCAAAATTAATTTTATCTTCGTCTTCCTACTTCTAAACAGACTTTGCTAATTGGATTCTATTTGTAGAGGCGCAATAAAATGTCTTATCACGCTAAATGCCAAATATAAATGATAACATGTAAACATCAACCTCAAATTCGCTGTTCATAACAATACTTCAACAAAAACACAAGTTTAATACAATTTATGTTCGCCTAGTATCCGCGAAGCACAAAACTGCTATGCCTACATACAAAACAATATATAGTAACAGGTTTGAGTGTGTGCGCCGCCGTCCGTGTATTTACACAGGACGCCGAGCGATTTGCCAGAGTTGCCTATATAGTGAGTTGCGAATCGCATCATGTGAGAGGAAGGAGGATCGCCCTCCCGCGCGCTCGGCCAATCATACGACGTGACGCCGCGACCACGCTCCGTATCGCCTTGTACCGATATCGCGAATAAATTAGCACACATGTGTACATTATATATCTATGTCCAACAGATATTTTTTATACATTTGATATATGTTATATTGTAAGGAACTCATTTGCAAGCTTCTGATTGGTAGATAAAATACCTACAAAATATTTTACGTTTTATATGATTAGCGCGTACGTTGTCCGATGTAAATAGTCATCGTCACGAATGACGCACCGCTGAGATATCTCCTGCGAGTCATGAGGCCTTGGTAATTCAATGCGAACCTAAAGTTCTTTTTACGTTTAAACACATGCGGTTTTGCTTTCATAGTTTTGTCAAAACGTCAAAAGTACTGAATTTTGTACCGGAAACACAAAAACAAAGCGGCAAGGGGTGGGTTGTATTAAGAATGCCTATTAAAATGGGATTATTTGAAAATAATGCCGCGACGAGAGGGTTGGACTCCACCTACCTATGTTTAGCAAGGCGACATGCGGGAGATGTGAACACTGCAACCCTTCGGTGTAAAATATCTCAGTTTAAACGTTTCAAAACACGTGTTTGCTTAAACAGCGATACTATCGGCTACGGAACAACACATCCACAGCGCCCGCGGCAGTTAATTACAACGTATGACGTCAGACCACGGGAACGCTACCGAATGTGTGTGCAATTTTGATATTAATAACTTGAATATTTAATATTCATAAAAGAACATCATTGTTTGTATTCTAACATGCAAAATTTAACAATACGTGCGCAAGATAATAGTATGCAGTATCGCCAGGAAAGTTTGCAAACTATAGCGATTTTGGAAAAATTTCGGCGTAGAAATGTTTACACTGCAGAATAGTTTCATGCAATCGCGTAATCTCTAGCCAGTAGATGATAAATGGCTATATACTCTTAATTATGATAGTAATATATATTATTTTATGTGTAGTTTTCTTTAAATAATATACGTACCGAAATATCAACATTGAAAGTCGACCTGTTAGAGTAGTTCTCTTGTTCATTTTAGCATCAGAGCCAAATGTTTACCAAAGTAAACCATACAACAAGTTACAAGAGCTCATTAATCACACCTTTTGAAACAATTTAGAAATACCTACAACTAATTCAGGCTCAACCCCTTCTAAAGAGGTGACAAAAAATGTCGCGGGGTTGTCGCGAGATTAGCCCTCCAATGTTGTGCTGAGCAAAAACACACTGCACATGGGCGTTTTTCAATTAACTGTCAGTATGTCGACTCTGTGCCATTACTTAAAAGACGCCGCTCGCTTCTGAACTCCCGCCTTGCAGTTAAAAATAAAACCGCTTAATTGTTGCCATAGGTATCTGTTTTGTTTTTACATTTTAGAAGAGTTCGGCGATGTATATTTGAATATGATGCGAGAAGCTATGAAATGTAAATAACAATTTCGGGTTTTTCTCTTTTCAGTTCTGCAGGGTGACAGGTTCGACTGGTAAAGAATGCCTCAGGCATTACGTCCACCTTTAGACAATTCGTATTAAGTGTTAAAAAGAATATAAATATAATATTACCTGACAGGCACAAAATTAGCTTTCAATAGATCGCTTTGGAAATCTTTGGAGGAAGCCTATATCAACAGTGGACCTGTTGTGGCCGACGAGTATAATGATGATGAAGAAAAAGACGCTTAGAATCGGTAATTTGTTTCAAAACTTAGGTATTTCTTTATAGACTAAATAACTAGTGGTAGGTCATATGTGAGAGGCCGTCTGGGTAGGTACAACCGCAATGTCTATTACTCCCGCTAAAAGCAGTGTAAATGCACTGTTGTGTTCCGGTTTGGAGGATATTGTAGCCAGAAAAACTACTGTACATATTGAGACTTAACATCTTATGTCTCAGGATGGCGAGCGTAGTGGAGTACCAAGCAATGCTTTGTAAAGTGTAAAGACACCATTGTCCTCTAAGTTTTGTCCAACCTTACAATAAATCGATTACATGGCCTTGTAAGATTATGATTCTTACATCAAATTCGAACGTAAATGATCGATTTTACCGTGAAAATTACGGTAGAACATAAAGGTACTATACCGGGTACACCTACGTAAACGCTTTTATCGATCACTTACACAACGATTATTAAAATACGTTTGGTAACGCAATCTCTGATTTTTTGCCTAAATATTAACCCTTTAATGCAAAGGAAGTGTAGGTAAGTAGGTCAGATAGTAGATTGTGCATTGCACATGTTGTGAAAGCGGCAAAAAATACCCCTCTTTATTGCGCTTTGTTTCCACACATAAAAACTTTGATTATTGGCTGCAATTTGTACGTTTGAGTGTGTGCTGTGGGGATGTTTTGAATTGCCCTATTTTAATATTTTGGATAAGCTTCAACAATGATTTAAAACATTTTTATAAATGATTATATGGTAAATGTTACAAAATAATATTACCTATTTATTTCATATATTTATAATGTATTTGTGTATAATTCACGATTAAAAACATAAACCAATTTGGATTTCCAGTGCAAATAAATTAACACTCCAACCGCTACGCATTACTCCTTTCTCTCTGCGGTTTCAAAACTGCCTTTGCCACTAGTAATTTCTTTAATTGATCTTAATTAAGCGGCCAATACAAAACGTCGGTAGTAATTTCAATAAAACAGCATTTTATCATAATTTTTTGCCTGCTCTCATACGTTCAACCCTTCCCGCGGTCTTGGCAGCCATTCTTTGCCTACCAACCTTTTTTTGTTCATCTCCTTTTTAAATGGCACATGCAGAGAGATTTTTTAGACACATCAGCTATTCGATAAAATGCAATATCATCAGACTACCTGGATAGGCTTTGGTTTACATCTTTAATAAATTTCACGTAAACGATTAAGGTATGACGTTCGATAGGTTTTTGTCACATTTCTTATAAGATCGAAGGGGAACCGCATGAATAAAAAATATACGTAAACCCAATAACGCTATCATTAAAAAAACTATTACAAATTCTTTTTCATCCTTGGTTAGTTCGTTTAATAGATCTACAAAATCCAAAACCTCTACATATTACATTTGCTGACTGAAAGATTTTGAAACAAGCAAGACTTTTGCAATAACTAATCCTCTTAGCAATATAATCTTCTGCCAAGTTTTTGTTGCAGCTAACAGTAAACCAAAATCCAGGGATATCGTTACCAAAACAAACGGTCGTGCAAAATGTCAGATACGGTGGAATCTGAAATGTGGAACAAAAAACGCTCACAGGTAAAAAGTCATATACCGGTATAATTGTCACAAATTAAAGCAAAAACTTGCACACAAAAGATATCAAAATTCTGCAAGCCACACGAGCAGGTAGATGGGACTTATAAAATTTAGTTTTTTCCTATATAAATTGTGCAAAAGCGTGGGACGGGTCGTATAACTGTACTCGCCGAGACGAAGGCCCGCGAATCGACCCGGAACATTAATCTTGTGTCTCATTATTAAAGACGGCATTGTGCACATTTTTTGTAAGATTCATGGATTAATAGCATAATATATTTATAGATGCTAGCACCGTACTTTGTGCCATTACCTTGTAAACTTTTCCTGTGAAAATATATTTATCAGAGGTTACATTTTGCCTCACAAATAACAAATTTTGTTTTTTATAATCAATGCCACGAAGCTCTATTATAATAAATCGCATTACATTTGATTAAAAGGTTATTGATAATCTCAAACTATAATACTTACCAATCCACTTTTAAATAAGAGAGAAACCCAAAATCTATATTATATCCGAAAAGAAGTAGACTGTCAAAGTGGGTTGTCAGTTGCAGTTAACGTTTGCCTGGTTTGTATAACATTTACATTAGCAGATCCATACAATCTTCATAAGCCCAGATATTCAAAGTCACGTTCCATTATTCGTAAAAATATTTGGATTCAAGTTTACTTTGTCACTAAAATAAACAATGCAGTCGCTACGAAAAACGCTTAATATCCCCTTTTTTGTATAACAGAATGTTGTGCAAAAAGCGCACACAAAAAATAAATCTGCTCCAACTTTCGTAGTAAGGCGATAAGTTTATTTTGAAATGGAGATAGAGACTTTGTGTCTTTCCCGAATTCTTCTACTTTGATTCGAATACGAATTTAAGATTAAAAAAGAGTCGGCTTAGAAACTGACATAGTTGCAAAGAAACCCCATTATTGATACTTAGTACACACTTTTTTCATTCACTTACAACCAATGTTTTATTGAAAGACGCAGATTCGTCTATAGAGCATAGTTTTACAACAAACAAAAATTAATCGAAAAAATTTAAATTAAGAAATCATTCCTCTTTGCATGTGTGGTATTGAAAAATAAATACAAAAGCAACTACATCTACTTACAACACAGAAGCCCACACATCCGTGAAGCGAACATTTGCGCGGAGTCGTTGAACCCGCTGAACAAAAACTCCCCCGCGAGTTTCAGCGTACGCGTTCTCACGCCAGCTCTGAACTCCGACACCGGTAAAAACTCAGCGAACTATTCCTATATTATATTATACAAAAACTGTTTACAGATTTCGCGTGGAGCGACCGAGTTTGAGCATGTGCGGTTTTAAATTAGGTCCTTTTTTATGTTTATATGCATTTTTTCTCATAAAGAGGCAAATAGTCACAAGGGTAGGTATTTATGTATCAGCCCATATACGTCCCACGACTAGGCACGGGCCTACTCTACAATCGAGAGAATCGATTGAGAGTGGTTAGGCCATATAGTCCACCACGCTAGCCTAGTGCGGGTTGGCGAACTTAGATACCGTAGATATTCTTTAAAATCGCTGTTAGTGAGAAGGGTAATAATTTCTAATAAGCATACAGAATTTATGATTAAATCCAATAAAGAATTCTAATTAACAACTACAACATTTGCATTAAGGTGTTTTATGTCAAATTGAATTTCGGGAAAGAAGCTCTATCACGTAGAGACAAACACGGCCACATTCTTAATAACAAAAGACCAATTTAATTGTTCGATCGCTTTTTTAGAATTATGATGTGAATCCCATGAGATAATTTAAATAAAAATAGTGATACCTACAATAAACGTTCAGGGATTTCTTGATCGCCGTTTAATCCATGGCATTGTCTTTGAATCGAAAATAGTATCTAAATATTTGATAAGACACTAAGCCACATAATTCTATGTTTTCTCGTCCATTCTAACAATAAATTGTTCTTTGGGGTAGAAAAAATCATAATGTAATATTTTGAATTTCTGTGAATGTAATTCACTCACTTGTTTGCAAAGCCGTGCCACATCTTATATCAGGTAATTGAGAACCTTAGAATTTCTCTATAGAGGATCCTGTGTGTTCCTGAACCAAAGATATAAAGAAACACTCAATAGCATAATTGTGAAGCCATATGACTTGTCCGGAAGTGGCGTTTCACTGCGAATGTTGCATTTCCGGCGAGCC
Organism: Deilephila porcellus; assembly: GCA_905220455.2. Classification (NCBI taxonomy): domain Eukaryota; kingdom Metazoa; phylum Arthropoda; class Insecta; order Lepidoptera; family Sphingidae; genus Deilephila; species Deilephila porcellus. The sequence goes on along the minus strand of LR999977.1, from coordinate 8,820,524 downwards.
CCCGACTGCGATCTGTCATTATTCTTTCAGCAAATATGTTTTGACTACACCCTTTACTTTTTACGACGTGCCTGCGGGCGGACGACGCATGATGTTGGATGTACCGCAACCATTATTATAATTACGTCATTATCAATCATTAATCATTAAGATTCATCGTCCCTAGCAGGAAGCCAAAGAATAAGTAACCGAAACATAAGGGTTAACAAGTAACTTTCTAAGTATATCCGAAGTTAAAAACATCTTAGCTTATAAAAAATATGTTATAAATAGTGTTCATTGTACATGGGTGTACAAAGAGAAGTAAACAATTTGCAAAACCATTTCCATTTAATTTATATGAACCATATATGCTTCATAATATTATATATTAAACCATATTATATATTAACACGCAGACATGTTTCATTTAACATAACTCATTAGGAAACAAATTACAACTATAAGTTTCGTAGTGTATGACTATTTGACCTAGCTATTGACGTAAACACTAATGTGGCTGAAATAAAACATTGAAATAAGTTCGCTCGTTAGCGCGAATGAAAACATTTACGCGACATCGCTACCGGTAATCAAATGCATTTTTAATTCAAGCAATTACGTCAATGATTACGGTACTTTCGACCCTTTTTTGCAAGAACTGTTAAATCGCGATTGAACAATCTCTAACTGTCATCACTTCCCGATCGAATAAATGTGGGAACAAATTATCGCAGACACTTCGCAGTTGCGCAAAAAATATTCGTACAATAAATTGTATGTTGGGCAAAAAATACACTCCCACGCTTCGAAAGGGTTGAGTATGCACCTGACCTATTTAGTGCACGCCAAAAAAATGTTTTCATATGCCTTTTTTGCTTATTGTTGTAGATATCAACATGAAGCGTTTGATTCCAGTAGGATGACAATGATCAGCGGACTAGTTGTAGTTTTTCATCTTAATATTATTCATACAGTTCGGCTTATTTAAAATTGTTTTAGATGTTTATATGTTTTATTATTTAATATGATGATTCAAACTCAATATCTTCTATTATCAGTTAGTTCTGATAGCTTGGTATTCTGGATTTCAGTAGAAATATGCATTTTGCAGTCAAAGCAAAATATTTTGCATTTTACCAGGTTTATTTAAGAATCAATTCTGTATTTAATATTTATTTTAATCTAACTATGAATATAACAAATTACCTAATTTGTTACATAAACATACTTCAACGTCAAAATCTATCTCCCAAAGTTCATAATGTTTGTACACCCCACTTACGCAATCTGCGTAGCGCAACAATAAATGCATTGTGGATGCGCCGACGCAGGTAGCCGCTGAAGGGTTATCCGCTTATGCAAAAAACACCACTACTATCCGATTAACACTCGCACAAAACACGACTTACCTTTTTAAAATGATAATCATTGTGATAATAGCTTTATCGTCCTTTTTGCTGAGACGTGTGTTGTCTTTCATAAAATTCATGAATTTATACACTAAATTTGTAAAATTGGTTCGGGTTTATTAAATAAATTGGGTCAAGGTATCAAGCCTTTTATTTTTCAGACCATGAAAAGTACACATATAAGAGACAGAAACAATAATTTTTGACGAAAATACTTAGCTTAAAATTAACTTATGCTGGTGTAAATTATCTACCTGTAAATGCTACGAGAATAAACAATGGATTTCTTATAAATTTTCTCAACAATATTTTGTTAATGAAACCAATCTATTATCCTTCGACCTGACAAACTTTTTAGGAAAATTGTTTGGACAGCTCTAATGAGGTTGTGCATACAAAATGAGTGCGTGTCGATGTTTTGGATAGCGCCTCGACAAGAAGGGGTTTTGTGAATTTGGCGGCCTTTAACGATCGCCGCTCATTAAACATTCATCGACGTGAACGCGTTAGCCGCCAGGGTAGGGTGAAAAGGCCGACAGGCGATGTGTTGCAAAATGAATAAATACTGGCGAGAAATAGGGGCAGTTCGCTGAGGTAACTACCGTTGTAACTTAATAATGCACGTGTATGTGCCATTTAGAACCGTAGACCCGCTTTCTTAACGTGAAGCAAGCGATCGATGGGTCTATTGAAACTGGACACTCGGTTACGCCGCGAAATACGGAATACTTAATACGTATGAGTTTTATACGCTGACACGATAATGTCAAGGCAAACAGTTGCAATCGACAGTTTGCACACGCCCCCTGTCTCGATGAATTACACAGGACAATTGCCTATCATTAAAGTTCTATTTACAACTTACCACCTTCATACCTAGAAGTTTGCACGGTCGTTACTAAGAAACCTTTACTTTATCATGAAAACATCAGTCTTTCGTATTATAGTTTTAGTACGTACTTACGACTTACGTGTTATAGTTAACAAGTGATAGCTTAATTGTCTAAGGACCGGATTTACAAAGGTAGGAGTTTTGTGCCTAAAATACACTGGGAATTTTGGACAAGAATTTGAGAGGTGTGTTAAGTCCACCAAACCGCAATAGATGAACACAGTGAACCGCCGAGAATCCCTCTAAAGTATTGTGGAGGCCCTCGCCGTGCTGAAGAATATACATGAGAAATATAGGTACATCATTATAATAAATTAGCAGGTTCCATAAGGGATATAAACTTCGAGTCCATCCGTTCGGAAGTCCAATCATAAAGGGGTGGAATAGGAGTGTCGTGGTCGTATGGTTTCCTGTTTGGAAATCAGAGACATTTAATCGATAATTACATAAATCAATAGGTACGACATGGTCCAAATAGCAACTAATATATGATTTTATTAAATTATAATATGTGAAAACGAGACCAACATCAGTCGAAATAGATCTAATAGAAAAACATAATTAATTATTTCAGAAGGATAGTCGAATGACCATTTCAAGGTGAATAAAACCGAATTGAGGAAAGACGCGTGACATTGGAGTATAATTTCTATGGCATGAGATACATATGTAATTTGTATGCTACGATGAAGTTGTGTTTAACTCTGACCTATCGTGGTAAGGCCAACGTTAACGTTGCTATTAATAACAATACTAACGAAGGAATAAAAACATATTGTAGATAATTTTATAACATATCAAATTTTATAAGCAGCGTCTTATTAACACGGACAAAAATACACCAGTTGCATAAAATTAAAACCTTAATATTTTATGCCCACATCGCAACATGCGGCTCAAGTTATTTTTTCGTTTCATATTTCCCTCATGTCCTCATCCACTAATTTAATACACGAACTAGGAAAGGAGTAAAAAACTGCATTAGACAGATACGTCTGCGCAAATGTATAAAAAACATATTGGGTGAGCAACATGTGTAGTCGCAGGTGCCCTCCGTTCCCACACAACCCTTTCAGCGGCCGAGCTCTCGGCGGCACCGCCCCCGCGCACCCTTCAACCCCTCTAAACTGCATAAAACCAAACTAATACCCACACACGCTAAATTACTCCAAAATACATGCGCGACACAAACTAATTTTGAATGCTGCACGAAATTGATCTTAAGTCATTTCAGGATTTCGTGTCGTCATTAGCTCCGAATTCTACCTGTTCCGATTTATAGTCGCTGTCGTGTCATTAGATTTATTGTGGATATAATGCAATCCTCTCTGTATTTTTTTGCTTTCCGATTCATACCAAATATCAGCGAGGTTGATTTTTTACCATAATACATGGTCTTTAGTTTTTATGTATTTTTATTTATGTCCATATACTTGTGTTTTGATAACTCCAATTAGCACAGCGATGTTTTAATTTTCACAGCATAATTTGGCATGAATGACCTCACCGTTCGTAAAACATATTTTGCATTTTTTTCTATGGTAATCTTAGATCCACGCACTTAGATTTATTACCTAATTAACATAAGTTGACGGGTTTTTGCACGCTCATTTTGCTGGGTTTATCTAATACGCCATAATTGAAGGTGGTGAGGGGGTGTAAGGGGCACCATCCAAAGCCATTCAGAGCCCAAGCCATTTTCGCCTGCTATAGTGCGTACTGCTAGCGAACGGACAAAACTCTTCCCCTCGACTGATGGCGAAATACATACATACATAAATTCACGCCTTTTTCTCAGAAGTGATAAGCACAGGTGCTACCAGGACACCCAAATTTCGCCTTGTATGTTCCATCCCGCGATGTGATAGGAAGCGAGCATTTCGCCCTATCGGGCACAATTTTTTGACTCCGGGCTGATAATTAATAGAAATATCCACTATCAGTTTGCTCGACCCGGGATTGGAACCCAAAACCTCAGCTTTTTAATCGTACCGTCGTACAACTACGCTACCAAGGCAGTCGAAATAATCATCACATAAACAAATAACATACTGAGGAAATGCAGCAGCCTCTTCAACGCAAAGATTTATATCCTGAGGCCGCAAACCCGCCTACCATACATGACCAGTATTACCTCAGCCGTCCCCTAAAACTACCGAGGAAACTTTTCAGAAGACCTTATTCTCATCACGACTACCTTAAGTATTTAGCTTAATTTTTTAGCTAAAATTTCATTGAACTATAAAGCTTTTAGAAGTATTAATTTTCGTGAAGTTGTTTTGCAAAGGAGTCAGATTTTCGTACTTTATTTGACATAAGTTACCACGTCATGTGGGTTTGAGAAACTAACTTTAATCTTGTAGAACCTGAACTGCAACCTTGGAAAACATTGAAAACACACTGTAAATCACCACGGGCAATTTATTTACCTTTATTTATCAGCAAAACACGCAGTTTTTCCTGTGGCAAATAAAAAAATTCCCTTTTAGTCATATTTATTGCTCTACATTGCCCACACTCTTTCCGTGAATTCATTATAAATTATGATTACATAATTGTTTTACTTAACAAAGGGCTCACATTCGCCATGAATATATTTTATATAAGTATTAATTCTGTTCAAAAAAATTCAAGTTCCGTTATCATTTGGTCTCTTTCTAAATGGAGTGTGTTTTGTAGCCAATTAAAGACAAAGGGACACCGGCTGTTGTGGTCCGGAGTGGCCGCAATAAATCGCAACCCTACACAACAGAAAAGTTTCCGCTTCGCTTATAACTGCGCCTATGTGGGTCACCTGATATAAATTATTTTACGCGTCTTCCTGCCGCCTAATTAGTGATTCTTCTTATGTACTCTTGTGTTGTTAATAACATCGTTGGGTATTTTAGAATTTATTTTTATAATTTTTAAATCATCTTAATATGTACTAACTGAAGTGACAAATGAAGATGATTCTCCGAATTATATACAGGGTATCTCAAGACCGCGTCCGAAAACGAAGCCAGGTGGTAGTTTTAGTTGTTACAGACACGATGCAAATAAAAAATTCACCAAAACAGCGACAGATATTTTTTTTTTAATTTTTTTAAAATCATCTTGTTTGGGTGGTAAAAACCTAGTTTTTGCGAAAATAGTAATTTAAACCTTTACGTACCATTGAGTGGTGAAAAATAAAGAGGTCTGCATCATTATTTTAGGAAAACTATGTATTTATCACCCAAATACGACGATAAGTTAATAATTACAAAAAAAAAGTTGTCGATTCTTTTTGCGAAATTTTTACTTGCATTGTGTCTGAAGTCACTAATACTACCACCTGGCTTCGTTTTCGGTCGCAGTCTTGATATACCCTGTATATTTGTAATAAATTATTTCATTATCACGTTAAATATGAGCCGGAAAATATTAAAGCAACGTTAAAATATTTTTACTTTTTCCAATTTATGGGTAATTGGTTTATTTTAAATTAATGAGGCTGCCTATTACGAGTAGTTTCTTAAAAAAAGAACTAACAAAAGCAAAACTGTTTTAATAAGTATATTATGACATTTGAAGAACACTGGCATTAAATGCCGTATAATTACTTATTAAACATGGCCACAGGATAATTTAATAACCTCACTTAAAATAACCGAAGTAATTACAAAACACATGCTTTCGACTTTCTAATCATTAAATCGAAGGATGCTAATAAAATGTATTGATCCCTTGAACCTTGACTTTTTAAAATGGCGGCGGAATTAATTCAGTGGAGCGACCACCCCATTGGTCAGTGCAGTCAAGCTGCGCTGCATTTGTTGCGCTTCTCCTTGCAGATATACCGCCTATTGCTTGCCTTACACATCTGCCTGGCCAACACATATGTTCATTCACGATTAAACGGCACCAATCATTTTAAACTACATCAGTTTCTTGAGTCGTTTGAAAGGCAGAACCATTAAACTATGCGCGAGCAATTATGTGACAAAGTTGTTCTTAAGCTTTGATGAAATAAATATATTTATTGCTTTATTATTTTTACTTTTACATTGAGACACTAACTAGTTTCGCGTGACATGGAGAACTTTAATCAACATTTCCATTCACTCGATTTCGCTTTTAATGGGCAGAAGCAATCCACACGGTATGGTTTTCAATTGTTCTATAAATATTGCCGCGACAGTAAAAAATATGGAAGGGTACCAATATTTGATAATACGATATGTGCAGTGGAGTATTTCCGTAACCGATATTTCTCATTAAGTATGTTTGCTGTTCGATAAAAAAGCTATGTCCGATGGCCGGTGGCCGAAGCAAGGGTTGAGGGCTATCTCCACCCTCGAGGGCTCTGAGGAACTGAGGTAAACAGACAGATGTTCGCGCTCTCAGTTACATTATCAACAATTACTATTCAAATGAACGTGAGGCGAGGGTCAGTGCGGCGGCACATATACAATCAGAATTCAAAATCAACTCTTTTAAAATCCGTTCTTAATTGAATTTGATATACAATTATCACATAGTGTACTCAATTTTATATAATCCAATCTGTTTGCCAAAATATTCGCAAACCTTAAACTAAGTTCAGTTAATATAATAGTACCGTACTACAGACTGATCGTTAGTTCCATTGTTATAACGATAGTATCATTATTAACATCAATTGAATATTATGATTGCTTCACAAATCGAAAACGAAAGTCATAAAGAAAGCAAAAGATTCATAATATTATTGTAAAGTCACTGGAGCACCGGGTAACGATTGTTACGCTGATGCAACTAGCGAGTTCTTTTGGTACATTGTACAACCTAATCGGGTTTCGGAACGCACTCTAAACATTACCTGATACATTGCGGTGTTTGTATGCCGGTTTTAATCGTAGAAAGTTCTCGAACGTCGATGATATTTGAAATAATTATAGAACCGTCTGGAAGTATTAGTGACTGACTCACAGGGAACTGACCTAGGGGCATGCAGCCGAGTGCATTGACGCCGCCGACGCACTTATCACTGGCATGCCTCTTGAGAGATAATGCAGAGAACATGCTCTCCCAGCCTGATGAACAACACGTATATTTGACACCACGGAGTTAGTACGCACTTGTGATGCATTATTGTTTAAAATTATTGTAAGGGTACCTGCTATTGCTAGTTTCGCCTTATTTTAAATACACCAAGTATAGTTTCATTAATGGCAGACATGATTAAAGTGACACATATTCGACCTTGTATAATTAATTTACTATTTTATGAGCTATTTTTTTCTTTATAATTTTATGTTACCAATCCATGATAACTGACTTCGTTAGCGTGTTTCAATTGAAGAACCAGTAGGTATTACATCCTTGAATTTCCTTAAAACAAAATGTTCCACGCACATTTCAAAAACGTATAAAATTGAGATAAGCTCACACAAAATGGATTTAAGTATAACGTGTGTAGCAACAGATATTATCATATAAAAATATTAATCGTGAAATCGTCAACTTGACCGTAATTCGTATGATCTAACCAAGGCCCAAGGCGGATGATAAGGCGTGTTTCACAATAGCAGAATTATTTGCGGCGGAGGGCCACCCGTCGCCTTGAGATGCGCCACAAACAACTGTAGCGAACGAGGTCTGCTGAAATATTGTATAATCACATGCTAAAGTTGTTTCTATGTGCATACTTTATGCTAGCCAACTCGTTTGTTTCGTATCACATACAAATAAAATACAAATAATTCTACATAAGATACTTATAAAAATGAAAGAATAAAATGTGTATAGTCTTGTGTGGCCGAAGGGCCATCTGCTTGGTATAACTGCTAAGCGTCAGAATAGTCATTTTCGGCTAGCCACCGCTCTTTTTCTTTGCATTTTGTGATTTACAGAGCTATTTTTGAATTAGGTATCTGTATTTTGTTAGTATCTTTCACGTATATTACAAAACAAATATAATTAATTGTAAAACTTTATCGTTGCCAATTGCCCATGCCTGAATTTTCAAACTATTTACACACAACGACTACGATGAGAGCATACTTAAAAAAAAGAGGTATCGCTCTACAACACAAACAAACCACATTTAACTCGGCAAATAGAATATTGGCACTTTCATTTTTGCACAAGGTAGCTTAACCTTGCCAAACCTACGAAACGTCGGCTTTACGAGTGTACGTGACAGGGTAGGGCTGCGCAGGGCTTTCGTCGGCGACGATACCTGGTGCGCACACGCCGTGTAGCTGTGTCTGTGTGTGTCTGTGTGTGCTGTGTAGGTATGTGTAAGTGGGTCAATGGCGGCGCGTGACGCTGTCGCGGCCCTTCGCGAGCTGCGCAGGGCTCGCCTTGAACCGCCTCTGCCGGCTTGACTCTATTAATTTGCGCTCGCATTATGCTAAAAATAAAAACAAATTTGTAACACATCTACTGACTCTTCAAAATCTCTTGAATACCTAGCATATTCGGGCATAAGCTCGCGCCTGTGTCCTGTTGTGTAGGTAGAGCGCCAAGTGTTAGGATCTATGCTTCTTTGGCTACATTAACTGTCATTAACCTCTTTAGATGAATAATGTGGAACTTATTTTATATGTATTATTTATTATAACTGAGTCCTAAATAAACCAAAACTCATGTCTTGAGTACCCATAACAAAAAATGTAAGCAGATTTAAGGTAGAAATACAAAATAAATACTATCAGAAGCCACATACAACAGGAAAATACCATGAAAATATACCTACTCATCCGTTCCATTTACTAAATCAGTAAGAGTGCTTGTAAATTAAAGGCAATATTAAAATGTGATTTTCATTAACAATTTGCAATTGAAATAATATATTCGACTATTTTCCGTAAAAATAATAATTCAAAAACTCAACGAAAGAAACTGAATTTCAATACATTAAATAGTAAAATTCATGATTAAATATTTATTTTTATTCAAGTGTAGTAACTCACATGTTTCGCAAAGTGAATATTAGTGAATTCGTTTAAATTGAACTATCTGTCAGACTTCAACGACTGTACGTACTACGAGTATATCCAGCTCAGACGACGTGTCCTCTAAACGTAGATAGGATATCGATGTAGCAATAGCCCTTTTGGACTTTCAGTACTCACCATCATACGGTCGCAGTATAAACTCTATTGTTATTCATGGTATGCTGTCCGAAAATCTGGTATTCAAAATAATTCAGGTTTTTTGCGGATATTTTTCAAGCATCATATGACCTCATCCATGGCACACTAAATATTAATTCGCAAGAATATTTGAATACGGCCAATGAAATTCACTTCATATTAAACTTGCGTCCACTATGGCGTGCTTTATAACTCAGCAAGTACCACGGCAACGAGGTTATCATGAGGAAATCATGCGAACAGCTGACAGTCACGACTAGAGTATCGGCCGGGTTGAAGGCTTAGAGGAAGAACGAGCATCTAAAATATAATGATGAAGTTAAAGGGCTGTATGTACAAGCGACGAACCAAACTCCAAGCGTCGAGTGCCGGTAGTGTCACCGAGCACGCGCAAAGACGATTTGCATAAAGTGCCGTCGTCAATGTTAACACTCGTGGGCAATGGGTAATGGACAGAAGGTCTCAACGACCTTCCGCTGCCGTCGACGAGGCCCTTTGATTTGCCATGAAGCTATTTATCGCTGCGATAAATTACTGTGGAAATAGCCGAATATTTTTTTATTGAACTGTATATGCGCCATGCAAATACGACTGTTGAATAAATTTTGCAATTCAAACTTCCTAAGACGGCATGCTGAATAATGGGATACAAAGTAGCAATAAAATTCTATTACCAAGGAGTTATATGAAATCCAAAAAAAACAGCTTCTTGGTACACCTAGTTACCATTAAATCAGTTGGCAACAATGTATGCACAAAACACATAAATTACACTCTACCAAGTAACCTAAGGGGTGGTAAAGGTACATATTATACTCGTAGTAATAAGCTTTAATGGGACTAGTGAGTGCGTGAGAGCGGTGTACTGGGTGGCTAAGGGCCCAGGGCATGTAACGCTCGGAGTATCCACACTAAGATGTCGGTGTGTCGGCGTTCCATATTATTCGCGAGCGCAAGGTTGAGTTACGCAAGCGTTACACGTGTCGCGCGCCAGCGCACGTCGACCTCTTCCCAACACTTCCGATTCGCATGCACACACCACAACAACAACTTATGAATATTTTGAAAGGCAAAGGTGACGTACATACACACAACATGCCACATACGGAAACCCTTCATACCAACATCTTAGAGGTAATTATTGCCTGGCTGCCTGCATGAAGGCACATGCGTAATTATCAAGTGATGAATCTAATACTAACGTACGAAGCATTTGCATTGAAAATCGTTGATACGAACCCGGTAAAGTATTAGTATGAAGGATTTAAACAAAAAATATTTTCTTATTATTTTATCGATGGCCTTAAATGAGACAAGGTTGCTAAATAAGTGCGTACGGTTTAAGCACGTATGTATTTATTTCAAGATATGGCTATTGTTTGTACTGCGATACATAATTTTATAAAGGAAATGATGTATTTAAGAATACGTCTTAATGCAACAAATAAACCTTCAAATTCAGGTCAATTTTTGCTCGTAGACCAATTAAAACACTTCAATCAAATAAAAAACTGTGCAATCAATAATAATTAATTTGAATTTAGGTCAACACATTCAAAATATTGTTTCTAAACGGTTAGTTAATTAGTAAGCCGATTAACATTATGCAATCGTCTCACTAATATTCATTATGCCAAAAAACACACACGAATGTGGCAACACTTCGAATGCCATCCTCATCTTAGTAAAGCAAGGATACATTAACATACACGTGCACACCTGTTTTATAGAACTATAGAAACATTAACTATATTAAAATATCTCTTTAACAAACAATTTGCTAGCGTAGAAAGAGTTAAAGAAAATATTAAAAACAGTAGTGCCAAAATATCTTCCTTTTTTCTTCCTAACTACTACTAATCTACTTCTTTGGCATAAATATCTTCTTATATCATTAAGAACACTGCTTCTGAATCTTTTTGAAAGCAATTGATAATTTTAAACTAGAGCTTTTCACATGCTAAATTTTAAACCACGATCACAATTTTATGCAAAGACTGCGGCGTTGGTAATTCATTTAGCTCTATTTTAGTCTTGTAACCACCACAATAGGTACTAGGAACCGGCCTTGGTGTCAGCATTTCTTTGAATTAGTTATGGAGTAGACAAACAGCTCACGGAAAACAGAGGTAGAACATATACATTTTAATGTATCATTATTGGGTAAAAACTCTCTATCAGTTACTAAATGAACTACAAATCGCTTAGATCACAATAAAATATGCGTCAAATGTAACTCGAAACCAGTTGGCAATCAAACGTAGTTGGTTAAAGTTTAATGGCGCAAATGCAAATTTCGACGGTGACCCATTTACACCACTGTAAACAACTCGCCGAGGCCGATCATTCATCTCGTTGCCGGCTGTAGGGCGGCCAGTTCTACATCAACTTATTCCATTGTTTCTAGAATATAAACAGAATGCTATGGAAATTGGGGAGAGATGGTTGGCAGACGACCTGATGTTTGGCTGCGTGGAGTCGCTGGATGCAAGGAATTTCAGCAGATTGCAGTTTGATATTTTTGAGACGACCTATGTTCGTCCGTGGACTGACCATGACTGAAAATAATGGTGATGATGATGATGTTCAACAGTGGACTTGTCGTGGCTGGTAACGTTTATATTATAGTGATAGTACCAGTCATTATTCGCTAAATCATTTTATAAAACTTCGGGGCATTCGTTAATATATTCAAGTCCCAAATATTTAATAGCTCATAAAGTCGTGATTTTAATTAATGGTATACAAAATTTTGAATAATATCGATAAAATTAAAGTTTCACCTAGTTTTTACAGCATTAAACCGTGGATACATTTTGTGGTTTATGCATTTGCATGTTATTTTTATTTTGAGCAATTTGGGTGCTAATCGCATTTAGGTAATCATCAGACTGTTACATGGCTTTAAAACCTATAAAACACTATATTATATCCAGATAAGAATTATTGACGTTCAAAATTATAACATTGATTTTAGATTCCGTGTCATGTAGAGTCGATAGAGCACAAAGAGTGCCCATGACTGCAGCCAGATACCGAATAAAGGGTTAACTATATTAATTAATATTGTTTCTATTTTTTTCATTAACTTATAAATAAAAATCCACAGTTTATCCAATCTAACTTTACTCTAAGGTTCACAATCTAGTTTTATGAAAAAAAACATATAAAACTGCCACATTGCAGTGTTAAAAAAGGATCAACCAACAAACACTTCCACATGCATAAACAAGACTAGATTGCGGCAAATAAACAATAATTGTTTTGGGGAACGAGACAATACCATTAGCTTATTAATTCTCATGAAATACAGTTAAATACGTTGATGTTGTTAATTGGCGCGAGCTCAAGAAGCGCGGCGCACACTGTAGCGGAACGTCGTAACCGCCCGCGCCTTAGATATACATCTAAATAAACATGTAGCATGTAGCCTCATATAATAAGAATAATAATGCTTTTTAATAGAGTATAGAAATAACAATTACTGTGTTTAAGAGTAGTGTTAGGTTGGAGTATTTGATAGTTACAAACATTGGGTGTGTGTTGGAATGCGAGCTTCATTCATCAAATATGTTAAGAAGTTATGAATGAAAATCGTGATATATATGATATGCGATTTCTTTCAAGGTCCGCTTTGGAGCAGCCTATACTCCGTAATTCCCTACAAGATTAAATTAGAATTCTATTTATCTAAGAATATCTACAGGAGATTACGACATGGTCCAAAGCGTTAGCAAATTAAAATGATATTGGACAAGAAAAATTTAAGACCAATGAAACCAAAAGCTCTCAAATTTGTTACATATTACCGTAAGATGTTCGTTATGTAATAACAATTGCTAGAAATCTTTGGATGCAGGGCGCTTCCAACAGGTTACTGCAAAACCCTTCGCAGGAGTCTTGTGCTTCCTATAGTTGAAAATGATAATATCATTATATAAATGATATTTCATGCAAAATGAAACCCTAGTTACGTAAACATTTTATCGTGGATGAATGAGTATGCGAGTAAACAGCGTAGAACAGCTGCTACCATCTAGATTGTAGGTTTTCTTGCAATATAGACACATTTATTCACGTCTACCTATAAAATAGAATATTTACTTGATAGACTCAAGAGCCGCAAAACACCTTGTCATTTGCCACTCGAAATACTGGAATGTGTCGAAATATGACAAAGAGCATATTACGATTATCAATATCAAATGACCTCTATTACATGGTACTGTGCATAACAGAGAGAATATTGAAATTATCAAAGAGGAAAAATGCTTTTGTAATTCGTCTACACTTAAACAGTAGCAACACAATTATCTCGGTTTGTTAATTAGTTTTGCAAAAAGTCAACATCCAAACATATTTTAGATAAACGTACTTAGCAAACTGTCATTCAACTTAATTTGTTTAAATCTTTAAGCGCTATTAAAACTTGAAATTTTTAAATACTACAAACCTCGTAAAGCAAAAATTTTAATCTTGTGTTTTAATAAGAAATTTCGACAAAATTTATTATCATATCGGTAAACGGGACATACCTAACCAGCCTTTAAATCGATACTTTCCGATGTGAATTTCGAAAAGCGAATGTACAAACACGGCCTCCAATTTTATAACATACATAAATTATGCATGGAACGTTTCGTTATATACATACAGAGTGTGCCAAGTTATTCGATCGCATATAAGTGGTAAGTAGGCGACCAATGCCAAAGCGCGTTTGCATTCTGTGCCGAATTCGACGTCCACTATCAACGCTACCGTTCTTAACGGGACCTTGTTTGATGTCTCCAGTGGGCTCGGAGTCTCACTGTGCGCTGGTCCAGTTTCACTCATCTGTTATCGAGTTCTCTTTATTTGCATGCTTCACATTTTTGTGAATTGTAATTTGAACGTTAAGGGGGTACCTGCTGGGGGAACTGCGATGGGGTTACCAGATCATGCGTAAAATAGCTTCTGATTCGTGCTTAGGTAATCGAATTGCCTAGCTATTTCTAAAATGTAATAAAGCTCTAACTGTAGTAGGTATTCTTTAACACCGTGTTAATATGTAAATACGTTAATGCTCGTTTCTCATTCCGTTGAATAATGAGAAGCGATAAGTATCAATGAAGACCACCTACTTTTCTGCTGATCTATTAAAATTACGTACGCGTCTAAACCTTAAAACGTTTAGTAAATACAGATTATGGATCACGTGTTTACAACGATACTAATTGACAAACCACGGACGGCGATATCGGTTGAGGAAAATATAGCACAGACATTATTAATCAAGTAGCATTGCGCTTCAGCGGCACACATAAGTGCTAAACTGGCGCAGAAGTGTAGAAATGGTGGCACACAGCGAAAGCAATGAACTATGAAGCATTGTAGTGTGTGTGAAGATTGTTTTGCCGTGGAGATTCGCGCGTGTTGCGCAAGCGCATGCAGGCCGTTGACTCCGCGCACGCCGCCATATTGACGCGAGCGGCCGCGGTAATGGAGCGCGAATCCACCCGCTTGACGCTTCTGTTCCGCGTAGTTTTGTAATAGTTCACGCCTCTCCAACACCATCGCTGTCGAAAACTATGATCATGATCTAAATACACTAGTCTTGGTTGTCATCGGTTTGGAATCTCTGTTTTCATAATGTCTTCTTTGATAGAGCGTCTGAGCTGATATTAATCGTTAACAAAAAATATTGAATCTAGATTGTTACCGAAGCAAAGAAAAAAGCAAGTAGATAAAAACAGCTGGTTAAAAAAATGGTTCAGTTTCACTATTCTTAGTACCTACCTTTCGATCAACCATTGTTGATCGAAGTACCTAACTCCATTCAGAGGTTATTCTTTTTAAAAAATTCAGTTACATATGCCAGTTATTCTCACTGAAGCTGTAACGAAATCTATAAAAATATTAATTTCTACATCTCCTCCTATTCGTAATACAACAAAAAACACAATATATAACTAAACACAGTGTACGATCGATCTTAGTCTAATTTTAAATCGGAAACAATCGTTTCCCTCCACCAAACAACGCAAAAGTTGCCCAAATCACCGTAATTTCCACCGCCGCTTACAGCCACTCCAACATGTAATTTAATAATTGATGTCGCATCGATTCCACCTGTTTTTAACCTAAATTATTGTCCATTACTGAATAATCAAATACGCTCTACTATATTGTACGAAAATTTCGTAAAAATCGATACCCGTTCACATAAGTTTGGTGTATAAATGTACGTCATTTGTAAGCGCGGAGTGCGAACTTATTTTGCCTAGTGTACCTTGCGCAACAATATTCGCGAACAGATAACGGAGTAGGTAAATATAGCGAAGCCCCTCCGTCCTCCGTCCTCGCAGAATCCGGTCTTGGAGGGACCTCTCGCTCGCTCTGCCGCGGTGAACGTATCTCCGTCCCTTTCCAACGTAATGACATAGATACGAGCCAGTTGCGAAACAGCGCGGATTATATAGCAGGTGGATTGTGCCGTAAACGAGTTTAAATAACTGCTTTCACATGCCTCTGAATATCTGTGTATACATTCAATTTGTCGCTGAATATTTGGACTCGTGTAATGTGTAACGAGTGCAAATATTATTGCACAATTAGGAAATAGTTAAATATTTACGATTTGAAATCACATTTTAGTTGGTATAAAATATGTAGTTGGATAGCTTTTAATCATTTTACGAAAGATTCGTATCTATGTAATTTAACTTACATAAACGGTTCGCACTTAAAACATAATCTTGAACTCCATGTATTTATCGTATAAAACGAGGTTACTAGTGAAAATGTATAGGCACCCAAAAAAAGGATGACTGCATTAAGCATGCCAAATCTCATTTAGAAAGTCATAAAAACAAATCCGCTATATTAATTAAAAAACAGATTACAGCTCATTTCCGTTATACTAAGTCAATATCAACTGCATGCACATTAATCTTTATATAATAGAAACATGTATTTCCAAATCCCAACCCGCTGTATGTGACTTGAATAAAGCGGGGGAATGCAAATAACTGAAACGAGCCGCTCATTCCGAATGCCATTACATCTTGCAAACATTTTGCAATGCGAACAACGGTAGGCGGAGCCTTGAATGTCCAATACAACTTGGCAAATGACGCATGCGCTGTGACACCAACCAGCGGTGTTGGAAGCGGTGCGTGAGTTTGAATCCCGCTGTATACCAGCGACACGCCAACGATAGCCGCCGATAAGATAAGAAATAATCGATATATTCGCGCGATTCGCCGCCCGCCAGCCGCACGAAAGGTCACCAGTTGCGAAATAATGTACTGGCACTGCCGCCGATTTATAGCACACGAACGCTCTAACACGATCGTTGTACGTGAAACTGATAAGGGAAATTTGTTTCATGAAATAGTAAAGAACACCTTTTATTCAATCAGATAAATATCGCCATGATAAATCGTAGAGGAAGTTTTGATGTACGTTTAAGGTTAGCTTGCTACTTAGTCGTTAATGCACACATTATAATAGTAATTAATTACAAAGATTACTTGTACATCAAACTGTATATGAATTCTTGAATAAATGTTTCCTACCATGATATCTTCATTAATCTCGGGACCGATCTAGTGATAGAGGCTAAATCAAGAGTTAACCATCTTTCGCGGGATGCGCTGTTTGAATTACACTGCACTTAATATGAGGGTCAGTAATTGTCACTTTTCCATGTTAGCTCAAAAAAGCTCCCGAAAAGTTTTCTGATGCAGCTTAACAACTGCTGCGTTTGTAAAATGGCGATAACTGGCGCGATCCAGAAACTTGGAGGCATATAAAATATTTGGCCATAAACTTGGTCGCTCCGATACCTCCACTAATCAAACTACGTGGCATGCATCGTCGTTTGCATATCTACATTCTACACTCCCATTTAACAACAACGATAACTTCAATAATTAATAAATTCATTTAGCTTAAACATTTACAAGACATTCCTTCAATATATTGCATTTTACTTTCCTTATTTTTAGAGCAAACACCACTGCAGATTTTAAAGAAAATTCTACAGTTTTCTGTATATATTACCTTAGTTAGTCTTATACCTTAGTCAAATAATATATATACCTTAGGTACTATCGATGACATTATCTAGATATAAAAAAAATTCAATTACTATCTTAAGAAGAATATATTATTATATTAGCCTAAGTATCTTCAGCCTTCCAACATTTTCATAGGTCTACAAAACCGTTAAGTACACAGTGTACCACGAACAAATAAATCAACAGAACAGCGTGCAAGAATAAACCACAATTGGTCATTTAACATGCAAAGTAGGTAATTTTCTTTTCTTTGTCTATTAGTCGATTGACTACGGCAAATAGGAAAGGAGGTTTATTGGATGTGTAAAATGTGGACGGTAATACTGCAATTTCCAAGAAAAAGACAGCCCTTAGGACGTGCATATACCTGCAAGATTTCGTTTTTCTTTTTCTATTTTATACTAGCACAACAATAAAATCATAAAACATTATACATCCGAAATGCGACAGTCCTGCGTGAGTCCGTTTAAAAACTATCCGCTCCCGTGAACACCATTCTAGTAGATATGAATGTCTTACCACAGAATTTGCAATGCATTATCCAATTTATAGATTCTTGATGCATCTTTCTTCAATTCTATAATCTTATTCTGAAGTAAAAAGAAAACAATAGTTACAAAATACAAACTCCGTTGGTTTAATTGGTAGAGCTACGCTGTAGCAAATCTTCATTGTAAAGGAACCGGCTCTACGGGAGATGTAACACTGTCCCGCAGGAAAATGACGTAAAGCTTACTTACTTGGTAATTTAGTTCATTTAACGAATTGGATTCCCAAAGATCTAGCAACTTCTACCTTTACGTTCCCATTCTCAAACAGTTGAGAAATTTCCTCCGACGCTCAGTGAAGCGGATGTTAATGTGCAGCGATAATGACTAAGAAATTGAATGGATTATCTTGAGTATTGACCATTAATGTATTTTATAATGGACTCAAATTAAAATAAAAACTAGTTGCTACGAAATATATCGCATTATTTAATCTCTTCATAACATTTTATTAAGCATTGTTTTAGTTACCTTCCATCGAGATAGCTCGATGGGAATATTGTAGTTGTCACTGAACGAAATTAAGCAATCAAAATATAGCTAACATGAAAAGGACCTAGTCCTCATCAATATATTGTATACTATA
This sequence comes from Deilephila porcellus, assembly GCA_905220455.2. NCBI lineage: Eukaryota > Metazoa > Arthropoda > Insecta > Lepidoptera > Sphingidae > Deilephila > Deilephila porcellus. Next base: position 8,801,944 of record LR999977.1, on the reverse strand, counting down.
GTTGAAATAACATTTTATTCATATTTTCAAAATAGGTAGAACTATACAGCAAGCGAAGTAAGTGTGTAGATTAGCTGTACCTACCTGTACTTTTTGGTACCTACTCAGTTGCTATTACAGCATCAATAAGCACGCTGGATTGGGATGGTATCACTGCCTAATTAGTCCCACATGGTAACATTTCCTATTGACTATCATGTAATGATTAACCTATATTATGTTGAAGAAATTTAGCGATCGGCTAATGATCCAATGACGCTTCATAGGCTGCGACTAATCTTAAATCTTTTAAGAGTACTGTGTATCACTGTTGTATAATGTTAATATACTAGTAACCACTTTTTACATGGTTTATTCATAAAAACACTTATTGCTGTCCAACCAAGTCGCTAGTGTGCGCCAAACCGTACTCATTACCTTGTCTCCAAGTTGCAATAACGTTTGACATTTTCTCTGAATAATAAATAAGCTAAATGCTGTGACATGTAAATGGCATCAAGCCCTGTCTGCCACATTTGTGTCTAACTGTCATAAACCTTGGATGACATTTCGTCCTTTATTTTTTTGCCACCGCGATCCTGCTAATGGTATAAACCGTTTTTATGTGCATCTTAGACAAATACTTTCTTGTAGAAATGAGTTTTTATGGCGACTCTCCTGGTAATATTTTGGGTACATTATTTAGTAACAAATAGGGGAAGTACGGACAAAATGACATGTATGGACAAAATGACATAGTCACCTTATTGAAAAATTGGGGGGGTTTAGTTACGTCTCCGCGACTGTATTACGTGCCGGCAGTCATATTTAAAATCCTGTGAGATTTTGAGCGCCATTGTCACAGTTGCGTCGCAGTAACTAGTTCGAACGTGTTTCGCGCCTTCAAAAGTTTATTTTATAGATGGTTTTCTCCTGTTTTCTGGTGAGTTATTTGTTGTTATTTTTAATTATTTCTATTAAAATCGATGAACCATGCCAGTACCCAGTGATTTCGATTAACTTTATTGCAATCATTAGTTGTTTGATGGAGTTATGATTTTTTATTCGTTTTTATTTACATATGGACAAAATGACATACATATACAACGGACAAAACGACATGGTATGTAATTTAGTACGTAGAGTTTCTGTTAATGAATATTTATTATTTTGTTTAGGTGATATGCCGCGAAACTACGAAAGAAAAACTTATATGCAATCATGGAGCCAAGAATCCATGAGCAAGGCTATTGAAGCATGGAAGCAAAAAAAAAGTGGGAAGGGAATTGGCCGCAAAACGTTTAGCAAAGAGATTGAGAGCATCCAGACAGCCTACAACTGCTCTGATATATGATAGCTCAGGAAGCGAAGATTTCATTTGCGAGACAGTAGACGACAATAGTGACTGCGCTTGCATTTATTGCAATGACCTCTTTTTCCCGTTCTAAGCCCGGTGAAGATTGGTTACGATGTATGATTTGTTTCCTTTGGGCTCATGCGTCATTTGCTGATGTCCCAAAGAAGACCAAGAAATTTATTTGTGAACTGTGTTCTTAAAAATGTAGTTTGTCCGTACTATATGGACAAAATGGTTTTTGTGATTAGTTTCATTTTTTCTTCATATATATTTTATTATAGTTCCTACTTAATTAAAAGACTGTGTTACTGATAGTCAATGAACCTAAGATGACTTAAAATGATTGAGACTCATTATAAGACTGTAAAATAAATAAATATGAGTAAAAAACAAAACACTATGTCATTTTGTCCGTACTTCCCCTACTTCGCATGCCCTCTTATCAGAAATGTAGTCATGCAGAGTAAAATCCATATGAATTGACAGAATAGAAACTAAAAAGTAAATTAAAGCTCATTAATTTGTCTAAATTATTCAAATGTTACACACAAAAAGCTTTAATAATTAAATAGTTACATAAATAATTTTACCGAATTGTTTTGAAAGATGCATATACTCCAATGAAGCTTGCTCTTTTAGGCTTTATTCAAAATTCGCTACAATATGGCTCTACCACTTCAATACCGGCGTTTTCTTATGTTTCACGATTACACAACGGGGTACACAAGACAAATACGGCTGTAAAACTGAAATATACGCGTCGACTATTTTCTGCAGCGACATGCAACTCGACGATATACCAACACGAACGATCCATGCATCATCTGTCACTCAATCAGTGATTAACGATCACAGTCAAGTGAGATTTGCGATGTTTCCTCAGAAAAGTAATTGAGTGATTTATGAACTCAAAACCATTACGTCTGACACGGCTTGTTTCCGAAGTGACGAAAGAATCTCCAATTTCATGCATATGTTTTGGATATTTTGATTATTTTTAAAACTTAGGCGCAGTGTGTGTAGGAGGTAATTTGTATGACGTAAAATTAAATACAAAATTAACTCTACATATTTGAAAATTATTTTCGATTCAAAATAAAAATACCTATTTTTTAAGTAGTATTGTAGAACATATTTTAGATTAGTGGGCGAAAACAGGCTACTTAAGGGTTAGATAGTCAACGCCTTCTCGGGAAAGCCTAAGTTCAACAAACGACAACGAAAGGTTGAGGTTAAACATGTATAAACGTATAATCAGGGAATTCACTCAGCAGTAATAAATTATATTTATTCTTCGTGCGAAAGTAAATTTTGTTAGTTTTTTGTGAATAATTCAGTAATAAACAGTAAGTTATGACGTTGTGACTATATCTTAGAAACATAATATAAATATTTCCTTTTCATTCCAATACCTTGCCATAAAATGCACATTATAAATTGATGCAAATGCTCTAGCTTGCATTAATCCTTTACAGTAATACCTAAAGAAACATATCGAGTATATCAGAGTAAATTAAACAATATCAAAGTAATGTTTAACAACCCCTCAGAAAGGATTAACCAAATACGTACTCACAACGGCATGTTAACAGGAATAGATTAAGAAACACTTTATGTGAATATAATCCCTAGTGTTAATTATTGTACAGATATTATTTAGCGGTGAATACAAGTGTACAAACATCGTAAAATTATATTACCACCGAAATACTTCTTATTCTTCTTATTCCCCCGTGTGATAGGGTTTAAATGTTGCCATGTGGACTGCGTGAAATAATATTACTAACGCTGTTAATAATTTGTCTTAAGAAATACGATGCCTTAAATTGGGTTCACAGAATCATTCATTGTAATCATTGCCTTATGGTGGTATATTTTTACTTACATTAATGACTGAAAATATGTCCAAAATATACTTATAGGGCCAACCCGCACTAGGCCAGCGTGGTGGTCTTTATGGCCTAACCCCTCTCAATCGTACTCTCGATTGTAGAGGAGGCTGTAGTGGGACCTATATGGACTGATACAGTATAATATATTTGAAGGCCTCATTTTGTCTTTTAAAAAATCTATTCATGGTTAAGAAAATGTAAAAGCAACGTATCGATATAATCTCTATTTATCGGGTGAGCACACAAAAATGTTGATTGCTTCAATTAAAAATGTCCCAATGCCATATAATTACCTCAACTAGTTGGTTTCCAACTGGTATCCAATAAGAATCTGGAGAATTAAGTGTTTTAGGATAAAATATAGCACACGATGTCAAGTTATACTGTCGTAAATCACTTGTTTCATTTATATTCAGTAAGTTTGTAAATAAGAGACGAGTTGGCGGGAAATCTCTCTCCTGACTTCTAACGTATAACGAGTTTTTACCGCAGTTTTTTCACTGTCTGAGCACAAACAGGTTGATGCAGGGACGAACTCGGCGCAAACCGCGAATCAACGTGCTTAAAATATTACATCCACTTTTAAACACTATCTTGTTGTGAATGCATGTTTTAAAAAGTAATATAATTTTTTTACCTAATTAACTTAGCATAATTATTTCTAGGATACAGTAGAAGCACAAGAGGTAAAAGAACTATCAACACCGGCGTCCGCATAAAGGGTAGTAAATAAAAATATTCATTGCTAAAATGTTGTCGCTAACCGTTAATTAAAGCTTATTATAATTTAAGCCGTATCGCGGTCACGAATCCGCCCCGCGGCTCTGTTGAGTTATTTAATAGTGTTTTTTGTGCGGTGGCAGGCGATTGCGCTCCGCCACCCTCGGGCTTCGCGCAAAAAACCCTCTGCTTCACAAATATTCAGAATGTTGTTTTGTAGGAGTGCGGGGCGCGCAGGGCAAGGGCCGAGGGGCGCGCGGAGATCGCTATCGCACGCACCCAATGCACGCACTATCCTAAACCTAGCCACTTAATTGTTATGTACGCGAGAGTAACAAATTACTTTCCACATGTGGTAGAAAGCGCGAATTCGTACATATCGTTTTGATTAAAATGTCAGTAGAAATGTTGTTATGTAATGACATTTATTGCCAATTCGTCGGCTTATACCTTTACTGATTGATGAGCGAAAATCTCTAATTGTTATGCACGCAAACTTACATGGTGGTTGCTATAAAATATAAACGTTGGATAGAGAACTCGTAAGCGTTGTACTTACAAAGAAATCATACATTCTGAGATAATTTCGATGAATAAATCTGTAGAACAATGCAAGTGGTAGCAAGAGCATTATATTTTCATCAATCATAAGCTTTCGTATTTGTTTCTCGATTATAACAGACGAGACGACAGGTGGTTCGATCAGCAACCTGTTTCTGTTCTCATGATATGACAGCAAAAACTCTCACCAACCCTTTCGTTGATTTTCAATATTGACCATAAACCTTATTGTTCTGACGTGAAGAATTTTTGTGACGTCATTTACGTCAATATGAGACGTATTCGTTTTATTAAAACGTATATTTTGGTAACCATTTCAGGAAAAGTTGCCGAATGCAAAAGTACACGTCCGTCCGGAAGTGTCACCCCTTGTATGCGACCCTCATGGCCAACGGTGGATCTGTTGGTAATCAATCTATAAAACTATTAGCCGAATAAAAAAATACATTTCTAACCGTTTTTAGATTAATTAAATGTGACTCATGTCTTAAATGAAGGGTTTCGTAAACATATTGTAATATTGGAATAAACAATAATAAAGTTGTGATCTGAACATTATATGCATCGTTTTAAATTGCCTCTTGGTCAATATTTTGTGTTAATGTCCCACGAATTTTGATATTAAAGTGAGTAAAGTACAAAATTGGCAGCCTCAGTAGCGCAGCGAACTAAGAGCAGTTATGAATTAAGATGCGCTGATTTCAATCCTTACATAGAGACAATTTTACCTGACTTACATATATTGGTTCGGATCTAGATATTGCAAGAACAGTCCCTCATAATTTCTGATACGTATCTACAACACCTAAAGTCTACTTGTTTAACTATGGCATATACTAAACGCAAAAGTAAAAAAAACATGTGAATTAGGTATATCAAATATTCTCGGCTCATTTTTTTCGTACGTTCGTTTAGTGCCGGGCATTTTTGTTGCTTGGGATTCGGTGCACAGAAATGCGTACTGGTTACGTGCGTGTTACGAGACGCCGATGGGGGAGCTCATTAAGGTAAAAAGCCGAGTGCAAACGGTGGCTAATGGCGAATTACACGAAGGGGACCGATAGCCGACGATACTACACCCATAGCACAATCTTTAATGCAAACACAATCAAAATTTTTTCGACTACAAACTTTGTGGGAGAAAGGACAAACCAAGCATTTGGTTTTGCGAAACTATTTTATAAACATTATGTACTTTATAACTGAATTAACTTGCAGATGGAAGATAGATTGTGACTATTGTGTTTAAATTGCTAAGAGTCTACCTCTATTTATCCAAGAATTACGAAGGTATATGAACTCTACCAACCGCATTACGTCAGCGTGGTAGACTAAAAGGCCTACTCTCAAAATTCTATGTCAAATCATTTTGCAATATACATGAAAGGTCATTTTTGCGCTTGGATTGCATAGGTTTTTAAAACAAACCCCCCACAATATTGAATAAACTAAACCTAAATCTATATATCTTAACCCCAAAAGCAAAATACCTACCAAATATCACCTATTGTCATACGTAAATTGTAGTCATATTTAAATAAGTTAATGAATAAATATATATATTAAGTATACGAATCGCTCGCCAATGTGACTAATTATTCCGGCTTTGTATTTTCCTTCAGTTTTATCTATACTCGAGATAACATTTAATGAGCCGCCGAATATTTAGGTCAAAACCATTAATTACATACTATGCACTTTTTGCCTATTCATCAAATATATTATAATTTTATACCTACATGTAAATTTTTGATGGGTGCAATACTTGTATAAAATTCTTAGTTTTGTCTTTCGTCTTGCTATCAACCTCAAATTCTGACGATGCAAGTGCTACATTCTTAAAAAGGGTCCCATTCTAAGTATATGCTGAACGCCTGTAAAGTTCAGGGTTCATTGCGGTGAGAAGCTAAGAGTGGCGGCGGGGTGCGCGGGAAGGGCGGCGCGGGGCAGAGGGCTATCAGTATTTCGGCGCGTCCGCGTACACCCCCGCCCCCTCCCCGCGCGCCCGCACCGCGCCGAATTCGCCCTGCACCTCGCCAGTCGCGATGCTCCCCTCCACGCCAGGCTAACCTTGAAAATAGTTTTTACCGGCTTGAGGGTATTCACCCCGAACCCGAATTCCGGGGCCTGTTGCACACGGGCGCTTTCTTACTCACGCACCCGAATTTCTTATAGGAATACGAATAGATTTGAAATAATCGGCCCGTGTGTCCACAGTTGCATGCAGTGAGTTTACGCGGACCGCGGCAGGCAAAGGATATTTGACTACGGAGTTTTGGAGTTTTTTAGGCAAGCCGTGAGCACGACGACCGCTGTCGGGATTTGTTTGTGAATTGTTAGTAGATACCTCCTTTTTATTCTCCACAAGAATTTATATTGTTATCAATATTGATGATTTCTGAACAAAGGTATTTTATGACTAGACTCTATAAAATCAACTGTGGTTACATTCAATCTGCTAATAGGTAATGGTATAAATATATCGAATCTTAATCATTTATCAACGTATTAATCAATATTTGAAAAATTAAGCAGTCATTTTGTATTTTGTGGCTTATGTAAAAAAGTTGAGCCATAAAATAAATTTAACATCGCAAACGAAACACGTTCACTATTAATGAATATCGTATGCAGTTCCTAACGCAGCATTGATTTATGAGCCTTTAAACAAGTTTAACATTTTTTTCTTAGATTTTTTTAATAAAGCGATGAAAATGTTTTCAATTTCAGCACAAAAAATACACACATATAATATATATTTTTTTACTTGCAACGGAACGAAACTATTGGCCTTCTATATGATTGTTTTAATACATAACATAGCACTTCAATAGAATTCAGTATTATATGCAAAAAGCTCTACATAGCTACTGTACAAAAAAAAAACAAAAGAATATATCTTATATACCTGCAAGATGCAAGTCGTGTCCAGGAGTGAAATAAAACAAAAAAGACGATCGCTTTTGTACATAAACGAGCGAAGCAAGGGTAGAGCGGCAAAAAAGGTAAAAAAACAAGGAACGCTCGCCGCCTACGCGAAGCCACGCGGCGCGGCGCGACTGCCCAACATCTACTTTATAAGATTTTATAAAATTGTGTGCATATAAATTCACTTTATCAACGCATTCGAAATTCTTTCTTATAAAAATCCTATTGGAAGAAAGTTCGTAATCGGACGAGATTCAAACGTAGGTAGAGTGCATTTATTACCGTGCTAAAACAATATAAATTGAATGTTTTTTTTAACACAACTTAAACAACAAATAACGGTGTTAAAATTCTCATGAAATAATTACATATTTATTTAAATTTTACAAATACTCGGTCCTTTGCAAACACTGCAAAAATATATTTTATTACACACAGAACGTAACGTTATTATTAAATCTATTATGAATTTATCCAGATATAGAGTTACAAGTTAAGCAAGTACAACAAATTGGTATTGAAATAGCGAACGTTTCAAGACAGTTAAATTAATGCTATAGGAGTAAAATCAATAGGGTCATACACGTGCAACCTTTATGTGATTTTCATTCTGTACTCCGAAAACAATGCTTCGATGCGGGTCGTCTTTCTTATCAATTGTATTTATTCATGCGGTATTTATATCGTTCATGCAGCCATCGTTCTTCAAAGAAACAACAACATTATAATTATAATTACGTCGCATGTGCATACGCAGACAAAGCTCCCTTTTTCAAGATTACTATTTAGGGTCCCTCGTTAGGCTTCCTTAATTTTGATGCAAGCAGAAATAATAAAATACGAATATATTAATTAAGTCAAAAGTAACAATCCTTCGTACTTGGTTGGTTCTTTCACCAAAATGTGGGATAGCCATGACGCGTCAATTAAGTCAGGGCAACCCCCGCACAATGCACATTTTGATTGGTGGGCAGCTGCCCGTGGCGGCAAAAAACTGCTTTCTAAATTACTGCTATCAAGCACCGACATATCTAGTGTACACCCGCCTTGCTCGAGATCATAATCGCCGCTCCAAGACCATGCTTCCGTATTAAATGTACGTTGGATCACAAATTTTCATAAATTACGCTAACGATTTTTAACTATTGTTGTGTATTTTATTTTACATTCTTAATCACGATGTAAAAACGCACACAAGGTTCCTTATAATTGAATAAGTAGTGTGCTATGACATTGATTTGGAACTACCTTACTTTTTATGAGTTGCTATTTATTTTTAATTGATTACACATTCAATCAGATACATACATCTATTTTGACATGGTAGAGTCAAAACTGCTCTATTGTAACACTTAGATAATTGTGGGTTATTTTAATATCTTTATTTCTCATCAATAATTATTTTACAGCTTGCAATTTTCAAAAATATTTAGAAATTGGGTATTTCTTCAAAATACAGGACAGGACATAGTTCCGAACATAATAGGCAAGTATGAAGTTTGTCTAAGTACAATTCTTTTTTAGATAAAAGCTGGCAGCGAGTCGGCGGCGGCGGCGTTGCAGCGAAGCTCGAGATAAGGAACTGTTTACACTGCTTGAGTCAATGTCCTCCTCCTGGGCGAGAACAAGGAAAACCTTGGAGCCGCGCGTTAGCACTGAGCCCAATGTCTTCCGCCTACAAACACACGAGAAGCAAATGAGGTCGTTGATCTCTGTTTGTCGTCATTAATCGCTTATTGTTCTGTTGTATCAATTATATCCGCATAAAAGAATATGTATAAACAGAGGAGTCGTTAAACGTGATTACTCAACCTTAAAGTACCTGCACAAAAGTTGGTGTCGTAACATCGGTTTTTCCTTAAGGACATCCTTAGCTATAACCTTCTAAATGTATACGTTTATTCTCGTCTAATAAGTTACGATTAAATAAGATACAGCAATATTTTATTATATATAATAGTATTTTATGTAAACATTACGTTGTCGCAATTCATTCACGATACATACGTGTGATCCACTTTGAAATGTTACTAAATCTTATTTATGTGCCGATATTCTATAGTTAGAAAATATATTTACTACCATTCAAAAGTTAAGCATCCCGAAAAATACCGATAAGATTAACAGCATTTTTGATATTTAAATAAATAAAAACAACCCATTTAGATATCTTTATTTTTGAAAACTGAAATTATGTTCTATTTTTAAATACAAAGCTACTCCATTAGGAGCTAGTGTCTGTTCACATGCGCCCCTAGTGACTGGCTCGTAAATAAATTGAGTCTGCATTAGTGGCAATTGTTCGCTATTGTCGCTATGCCGCGCCGTTGCACGCTAAATGCACCTTACTCTTATGATACCATAAGTTTATTTAATACAGTAGTATGTAGTATACATTTTGTTAAATATTCTTCACCGGTCTGTTTTAATTATAAGCTTACATGCCCTGTGGGATGCGACAATTTTTTTATGCATGTCGCAGAAAGATTTGACTTACATTTTTACGACTGATCGCTTATCTGGTATGAACTCCTACGAAATATTATGTTAAGTTTAGTATTAGCAGCTAGTTTAATAGTTTTTATTACATGCAAAGGCTGCGGAAGGTAACTTTTAGATATGTACTTAATGGTTATTTGTCTATGTAAAGTATTTTTTGCACGGGAGTAATATTTGTAAAAGTTGATATTATGTATATTAACTCTTTACATAGTATAGTATATGATTGACGATAACTGCCACAGGGCCTACTAATGCACTTACTTTTTATCCAAAACAATCCCAAACGAGACAATCAAGTTCGATGTACTGCACGTCTGTACCATTCTACATATTATGTTCATACATACAAAATAAATCGATCGTATGCTATAACATAATTAACTCAACTTAAAAAATATAAAACAATTTTTACGAAAGTGTGTATTTCTTAACATAATGAGAATCTGATTAAGAGATTGGCATAAAAGTGACTGTATTAAAGCAACGAAATATGAATTTTCGTGCTAAAAAGTAGTTGTAAGTCCAATTTTAATGTTGCGGGTTTCGACGTAGACCAAACAATCTCACGAACCGAATCTATCCACGAGTTCATAAACTATGCAAGTAAAACCGTTATTTAATTGCCAATCAGACACATTGTAAATATTTGAAACTTATTTGCTTACAGTTTTTCACATCTAAGTAAAACAGCTGTTGTTTTGACATTCTGTCACGAATAACTACTGGAAATAATGAGGCTTAACATCTTATGTCTCTGGAGTCATCCAGAGACATAAGATGTAGAGCACAGTGGAATACTATACTATACTGAATATTTGTAATTCATGGTAATGTTTGGTTTTGCTACTATCCGTGAGCGGTCGTAACGCTTACGTGAATGTCATGTTCGTCTCGCCATTCATTGCAATTAAAAAAAACGATAAACCGACTACAATGTATCTAATGTTAGGTTGAGTGCAATCAAAAAATGTGGAGTCTCAGTTGGTGGGAGATGGTTATCTCTGGATACAATTGTCCCCTGCGAAAGCATACAGTAATTGATAGTAAATATTCGTATATTCCAATATATTATGTATGTGATAGTTGGGTGTATTATTATTTATTTATTATTACTATTTTCCTGGGTATTATTCAGCATAATCAGCTAATAAAGGCCTGTAAATAAATATATAGAAATATGTGATGCCATAACCTATACAGTACAATACTAAATACTTATAAAACATCTACAAATATTGTTAGTAAGATCTAAGCTTTTCATAGTAGTTTTTCTACCCGTAAATATATGCTTTTCAATAAAAAAAAATGACAATTTAAGAAGCAATAAGCCATATTTTCATCGAAATATCGGTCGGCAAGTCATTTAAAAGCCACCCCCACTGTTCCAACCCATGCTCATAACTAATTGCAAAAGGCAACGAAATCTTACAAACAGAAATCGCAGATACGCAAGCCATTAACTTTTTTATACAAGAAATATGTTTTTTGATATAACGGGATCGCCCTAAATTATTGCGTGTAATCTTTTGTTATTCCTTTTGTTCTTTCGCAGAAAAAAGTATTCCCACAGTTTTTCATTCGGTCAATTATGATTTTATTGAGTAAAATGTGATTCTGTCTTTTTTTTGACTGCTCGCATCTAAATCATGCCTTAATTTTAAATATAAAGGATAATGATTGGAAAGTGCGAATTTTACTTAACGAATTAAATATGTTACTTTGAAACTTCATCAACTTTCACTTGAATTTTATATTATTTGGAAGAAATACTGATGAACAATATAGACTGCACTTGATGAATGTAAATTGGCTTTATCTCAATGATATTACCATTAGTCTATAGAACCAACATTACCTACCTACTCCTTATAAAGAAACTCTTAGGGTTTGCATTAAATTGGTACCTACAAGGGCCATATATAATTTAATTTTATATTTAGGTATGCTTTAGCTCTCATAATGAATACAAAGAAAACCTATTACGTATCTCTACGTACATACATACGTAAACCATCTCACATCTATTTTCAAAATACCTACTGATGAATATCTCAGCTGTTTTGAATGAAATACCATCGCATATTATAACGGTGTACATAAATAGTTTATTGGGTATTTAATTTTGAGATTAAACACTTAGGTACGATCCATACATTTTAAAGCTGTTTGAAAATCAATAAGATTCGTACTTGCAAATGCTTGGAACCATATTTAATTATATTATTCGATAAATACCTACCATCCCATAAAATACATACGTGATTTTACTTGAGTTAAGGTACTGTACATTATTCCAATAACTTATCAGCTCCCTTATATATATACATCGAGTATATAAATATCAACCCACATACCTACTAAAAATCGATCCACCTGTTTTTTGTCAAGGCGAATAAAGTTTATTAGGAAAGTGGGATAAAGGTTTGATACAAAAAATGCCATATTGTGAAAGGTCGCCTTGTGTCGCTTTACAAAAACCGCTGTGTTATCGCAGACCTCTCTCATTTGTATTTTTTTACGTTTTGATAGAAGCGCGACGGCAGTCGGCAGGTAGACGGACTCTCGCAAACTTTGTATATTTAATATCCACATTTTTCACGGCTTATATTTTTATTAGAATATCGAGTGACGCATCAAAATTTTTGTATCAAGTGTTCCTTTGATATAGTATAACAATGATACGATTTTGAGCTATTCTATTTCGTTTTTTAAATAATAAAATAAAGTAATATTTTAATTTGCAACCTTACCTCTCTTGAGTGATCAAAGTAGGGGTATGATAACAAGTCCTAATTTATAAAATGAAGATCCACACGGGCTTTTTTACTCAGGAAAATCCACAGAGTCAGTCATCTCTACAATTAACAATAATACCTACTCTTGGTGAAACGGCAAAGCACGCGGAAATTAAGATTGTTAAAACTACAAGTACGACTTGTAGGAGGAGGCTACTCTTGATCAAGCTAAGCGTAATTTACCTATGGATAATTTTATCCTTTGAAAAAGAAAAAAATGTTTAATTATGTCGTTATTTCATTCAAAGATACCAACGCACAAATGGTTCTCATAATGGAAAATTATGAAGGATAGGTAATTGATGGAAGTAATGACACCTATAGTTTTTTATTATAAAACTACTTTACTTTTCACACAATTCGCACTTTTATTTCAATAAAATAATACTACCTGAACCTATCACACTTCTTCTAGTACCTAGTTGCTCTTATACCATACTTAAACGAAGTCGGCGTAACAAGACTTCTCAGCCATGTTGCCTGCATGCATCGATATCAATGTTACACTAGATAAGACATTCAGTACAAAAAATGTGTCCCACTTACTTGCGGTGCATGCACCGCACATGAATCAGTTGACTTTGTGACAGTGACAATGCATTACGCCTTATCGCATACGTTTAAAAGTAATAAATGAATGTTTCGCCGTCAAACCGAAAGCAAATCATCTGAAGTTACAATATTTTAATAAAATACCAGGTAAGTGATGTAATATTGCAGTGTGCTTTTAAAATACGGAGGCACTTGATTTCTTTGACGAGTCTCGTCTATCGGTAGAATATAAGTCAATGCCTGCATGACATGAATTCTTTCGGAAGTAGACCTTTTACTCTTCTAGTTGGCTTATTTCAGCTGGTAGAGTTCACAAACATTCAAAATACTAATAGATTTTTTTAAGTAGTATCATTGATGCCTCAAGATAACTTCCTTCGCTGTTAAAGCTAGCGAAAAAATTAGCGAATTGAACCCACAATCTCCAATTTAGTAGTTCGGTCCGCACTTAATTGAGCTCATAAGCTCCACCGCAAAGTATATAAGGACGTGTACTCTAAATTATAGTACGCGATAGATGATCATTCATATTTAATTTTTAATTATTTAATGTGTAGACTGATCAAAACCTACAATAAAAATAAGTGCCTACCTCCGCAATAAGTTTAATTTTCTCTATCAATTTAATCCCTTATCTGTATGATGTATGTTTTATGGTGAAGGCAAACATCGTGAGGAAACCTGCATACGGTAGCGATTTTAAAGAATTTCTACGGTATATAAGTCCGCCAACCCACACTAGGCCAGCGTGGTGGACTATATGGCCTAACCACTCTCAATCTTTTCTCTCGATTGTAGAATAGGCCCGTGCCCTGCATGCATTAGGAGTATTAGGACGTATATGGGCTGATATAGATATTTAGATCTGTATACCGAGAGATGGCGTTAGTGTGATTTTATACCATTCAGTTCAATTCATGTTGAATGTTTAAACATTGCACATTAGTTTATTAAAATATTATTAATATCTTGTTAATAACACACGCAAGCATTAATTGCAAATATTTGGCGCCTTTCTGCCGAACGATAAAATGTAAGTAATTTTTATCTTGTTTCAGTTAAATTACACTAGATGTCATTTTCGTCAGCAAACAGAGTCCCTATAGCAATTAGTAATAGGATAAGCAATTATTACCTCATTGTTCTGTGGCAATTATATTCGTATTTCAAAATACAATTATATATTTTAATTTGTATTTCGTTTATTGTATTCCTATAGTTTTAAAAATCCATAGAGAACGCTTCTAGGTGTCGTGAAAGCTGGTATCCCTAAAGTTGACAGTAGGCATTGACAAACGTCAAGTGCAAAACAATGTTGAAACAGCTGATTTGCATTTTAGCAATAAATTAAATTTATTTTTCCGATTGTTGCTACTAATAGGCAGAGAGCAATCATTGGTCGATATTGGTTTATCATTCTGTTTCATATACATACATATTTTTTGGTTATTAGCTGCACAAACTTATTTACGAAGATGGAGTTATCTAAGACGGTATGTTTTGACAATATGTTGCTTTTTATGAATATTACCCTTTATTTTAAACAGTACATGTGCTTGAAAACAGGATTTTCCAGTTTTAAAGAACGACAGGCTCCTTCGTGCAGCGTTGGGTAAGGAAGTGGACAAAGTTCCTGTATGGGTTATGCGGCAAGCCGGCAGATATTTGCCGGAATTCCAAGAAGTAAGAGCGAAACATGACTTCTTTACGGTCTGCCGCACTCCTGAGCTGGCGTGTGAAGTTACGCTTCAACCGCTCCGTAGATACGAGCATTTGGATGCTTCAATAATCTTCAGTGACATACTTGTTATTCCTCAAGCACTTGGTATGACAGTGGAAATGCACCCAGGCGTGGTATGTATAACTATATATTATCTATCAAAATTTTACACATTCGCGTACTGAATTGAACATTACAAAACACTTAGTAATACAGCAATCTGTGTAAAATCAATACTTTTACACTTTATAAAATGTTGTGACCAACATAACTTTCAATACTATTGTATCTAACCCACGCAAGTGCAAAGGCAAATAAGAAAAGACTGTTTACAAACTTTCAAATTTAATGTATTTTTTCCATAAATTTCAGGGGCCTGTTTTTCCAAAACCACTACAAGATCCTTCTGAAATAGATTCACTACAAGAGGAAGGCGCTGTTGCTAGACTAGAGTATGTTGGTGCAGCCATTACTTTGACTCGGCACAGAATTGAAGGCAAGGTGCCACTGATAGGCTTCACTGGAGCCCCAGTAAGTTTTGTATCCATATATTTGTGTTCTATAAATAATGCATAAGTTGTTGATATTGGCAAATAGAATATTAATGTAGTGTTATGAACCAGTCCACCTTGATGTTTGAATTCAGTTTTTTTTATAAATATAACTCTCATTATCATATGTTATGTACAAATATTGGCATATAAATTAGGCTTATACCATAAACAACAAATATCCATGTGATTCTTTTTTTTTTAGTTCACTCTAATGGGCTACATGATTGAAGGTGGTGGTAGTAAAACAATGAGCAAGACAAAGGAATGGCTTGAGAAGTATCCTAAGGATGTCCATAAACTACTGAGGCTTTTGACAAATGTTATCATAGACTACTTAGTTATGCAGGTAATAAACTATATCATAATATTATTTATGTACCTTATTCTAATGCTGTAGTTATTTCCCATCAGGCTTAAAAATATATTAGTCAGATTATTTTTTATTATCATTATGTAATACAAATTAAAAATAGAAATTATAGTTAAATATAGTTGATTTCTTGTTTCCTGTCAAAATGAAGATTGCTCTCAGGCATAATACTATGTTACAAAACATTTATTGCCTAAATATGAATGATATTTACTATCTTCAATTCAGGTTGAGAGTGGAGCCCAGTTATTACAAGTGTTTGAATCCAGTGCCGATCATCTTACAAGAGAACAATTCATTGAAATATCTGCACCTTATTTAAAAGATATAAGCAGTGGAGTTAAATCAAAATTGCAAGAAAAATCTCTGGAACAAGTTCCCATGGTAAGTTTTTTATAAATAAATATATTTATTCAATATTGTCCTAAACTATGTGCCTAGTTAGATAATGTAGGAGATGAATTTAGAATAAATTTCAATAACAGTGGACTTCTTGTGGCTGAAGAGAGAAAGAGAGAGAGAATGTAGACAACAACAAAATTCATATATTATATTGGATTTGAAAAAAAATTAAGTGGCCAGCACTAGAATTAGTGTCCAAGATGGGAATAGGCTGTCTCTATTCAATCTCCATTCAGAACTAATCTTGACAAACTGTGGGAGGGATTACCTCTGCACATCTTTTCAAAGATACAGGTGTAAACTTATCTGTATGTTACTATTTTCAGACAGTTTTTGCAAAAGGCGCGGGTACGTCATTAGACATACAAGCAGGATTGGGATATGAAACAATTGGATTGGACTGGACAGTGGATCCAGTGGAAGCTAGAAAGATTGTGGGCGAAAATATAACATTGCAAGGAAATCTCGATCCACAAGATCTGTATAAAAAACCAGTAAGTTCCACATATTTCCTATATCAGTATTCTTTGTACGAAAGCTCAGCTTTCCTAATATTACAATGTAAAAAAATTACATTATAAGACTATCTTAGAATAATAATTACTTTAATTGATTTCACTCACATATTATATTATGAAAATTTCAGGAAGAAATTAAAGCAATGACCATAGATATGGTGCGAAAGTTTGGTAAACATAGATATATAGCCAATTTGGGACATGGAATTACACCACAGACACCGTTGGAGAGCATGACTGCATTTACAGAAAGTGTGCATGAGGCATTTTAAACTGCATCTCTAGGTTTCAGGATGAATATTTGGTTTTTATCATGGTTGGGAATAAATGTTATTGTTTAAATAAGGCTTTTATTCTTATGAAAAGTTATTTTACATTGAGTAAGTTGTCTTTGAGTTCTGACTAGTGCCGGGTATGTCTTCATCGTGACTTCCAGCACATTTCTTCACATACTGAAATAAATAAAACAAGAACTAGTAGCACAAGAAACATATTAAAGAGAAAAGCTAATTATAAGCCATTAGCCAAGTTACCACTTCAAGAGCAGGGTAAAATCTAGAAGGTTGACACTCCAGAATAGAACATTTTAGAGTTTTATACATATGCCTATCTATATTTTTTATATCATAGGATTTAATAATGTAATTAATTTTTCCGATTTTATATGAATATCCCCTATGCCTACTCTTAAAATTGTCATGCTTACTCATTGAAACGTCATCGTAAATTTAAAATGCCTAAGTTATACCAACATGTTTGGCACTCATACCTGAGGGTTTACTTGTATTTGCTCATCCATGTCTTGTATGTACTGGTGAAGTTTTGTGCAGGCTGCCATTTGTTGTTCTAAGACACACAGAGTTTCGGCCGAAGCATACTTTTCAGGGCTGTCCAGGAATACCACCATGCCATCTTTTTGATTTATCATTGCATATATTTCACCCTCTTCAATCTTGTCAAAAAAGTACATTGCAATTAGACCAAATTACATGTTATTTGTTTCTATAATTTAAATAAATATGCAATAGATAAAAAATTGTCTTACCATATTCAGTATATAAGCCTCCGCATGTGCAGGTCCTACTAACTGCACTCTAGATGCAACATCACTTAGAGAGAGAGTCAGGAAAGTCTTTGTTAATCTTTGAATGTTCTTTTTATACATTGAGCTTAATACCTGAAAGTTACAAAGGCTTTGTATTCTGTTATGTTTTAATTTTGCTATATTTTATAAATAAACAAATTGTTTGAAAAGAAAAGTGGCATAATTTCAGGATCTGCAAACTAGTGTACAAATTTTTGTCAAAAAAATGAGAGTAGACTTTATTGGGAAATTCAATCTTTTGCTTGTATTTGCACATATTATATAAATTAATACAATGCACATACTTGACTAACTAATCCCATATTTTTGTCCCTTACAAATGTATCTCGGTGTTTTATGGCTGCATGCTGAGAAGTGGCTAATTCATGGTATGCTGCAGATAAAGGCTTAAGGAAGCGACACACTACTTGTGACGTGTATTTTGGCATTGGTAGTATCTGGAAAAACAATGTGATATGTAATAAAAGCAATGAAAAGTATAGGTACACTTTTTTTTACTAAAAGTTTTTACCTTTCCATGTACAATGAGAGACACCAATATATATTTTTTATAAGCCTCTAGCATTATATGAGAGACAACCATAGCTGGAACTGTTACAACCACTTCAAAGAAATATAGAGCTCTATCATAGTTTTTCATTGCTGTGTAGATCATACCTCCATAGTAATAGTATAGTAGAAAATTTTTAGAGTCATTGTTTCCACCAAGCTGTAAAATAAACAATGTATTTTAAACAGATGACAGCAAAATATAATTTTATGACTTCAAATAAAATAGTTAATTCAATAATTATCTGACTAAAGTAACCTTTAATGCTGTTAGGCAATAATTCGCAAACACAAAGCATATACTGTATTGTCATGATCAAATATTATAGCATACAAAATTAAATAAATATATTTGATACTTATAATAATTAGTAGACCTAAGATTACCTCAGACCCAATGCCTGTAACATCCGTGTTTAAAAATTCTAGAGCAGGCTTCATACACTTAGACAACAAACACAGCTGACAAAGATCTGCATGAATAGAAGTTAGTTGAGAATCAAACAACTGTATCTTTCTTATAGCCTTTTTCAGTATTTCTATGCCTCTGATTGGTTGCTTCAGCTCTACAAGGTGGTTCGTGAGGAGATGGCACAAATCAGCATCTGTGGACACAAGTTTACAAGTGCAGTAATATTACTTCATGACTCTAAAAATATTCTTAAAAATTTGATCATGAAGTATCAAGATCTTATTATGTGCCTGAAAAAGGTGGTTAGAAAAAACACATATACCATCAAAACTTGGTCTTATAGTATGTTTTTCATATAAGATATTATGTCATTATATTTCAAACAAATTCAGAAGCCATTATTATCTGCATGTTCAGTACTATTAGGTTAATATGGTAAATATAAACAATTTTTTTCAAAAAGTGTTTAGTTATCTAAAAAACAGCATTCTGTTTTAGGATATTCAATTAAAATGATTATTCAAGTAAGATGGAGACCATATGAGATGTATAATTTGTATGTATTTACACAGATCTGGTGAGAAGCGAACTTGCTCTCCATTGCAGTTGTTGATGAAATCATGGATTTGTTGGTACATTGTTGATTTGTCTACTTCAGCACTCTGGAATGAAAACAGATTTCATTTACAAATGCCATAATTATTAGAACTTATGTTTTATTTATTTGGTCTTATTGTTGCTTGAGCTTGTAGACTTCTTAAGCCATTGTTAACATAAAGTTCTTATGTTAACAACTACTGTTTCGATGATTTAGACAATTAATAGAATTTAAATCTTTTGTGTTTATACTACACAATTACAGATAAAATTCTTACGAACAAATCACCTGTGGTAGTGAAAACTTAGCAACAAGTACAGCCAGTACTCCTAATGAATGTTGCTGAATGTCAAGAGTTTCTAACACATTGCTAAGGTGAGCACTGTTCCGCTGCAGAACCTCCTCCGATTTGCCAATAATGTCGCATAGTTCTCGAAAACTCCCTGAAGACAAAAACGATATTATACTTACATGATCAGATATGAACTGAAATATGGAACTTTTTATTTTCTTTAGCCTCCATTGAGCAGTTGGAAGATTGGAAGAAAGTTGATTTTCGATACAAAACCACTGGTTCGATCCCCACTCATTAATGTGAGTGTGCTACAAATATTTAATTTGGGTCTGTGTGTTTGTCAAACCTAAAAGTGTTTGATAGTTTCTGTTATCTACAACGCAAGATTTTAAAGTAGGATCAGGGCTATGTGTGTGACCAGAGGCTGTATGATTTATTTATTATTATATGTATAGATTAAACTTTTTGTGAAACTTATTTACCTGAAGCAGACAGTGTCCGCACATTGTTCACAAACTGTTCGAGTGGCGAAGCCATTTTAACAAATATATGTCAGACAACAGCTTATGAAAAGCAAAAGAGAGAAGAATTATTAGTTATATTTAGCTTCTACAGCTATTGTTTATTAATTTGCTCTATAAAATCGCAATCACAGTTCGCAAATCGCAAATTTATCCGGATTGTCTGTCAAAGTTATGACATTTGACACTTGATGTTGTTTTTTTATTTATCTAATCGGAAAGGCTTAGGTCTGAGCCATACAGCCTAGATTTGACACTTGACAGAAATAGTGATTTTTATTAAGGCTCAGTTATAAGATAAAATAATAAATAAGAACAAACCAATTATACTTTGACTGTAACATTCATTTTGATAGCCTCCGTGATACCCACGACACAAGATTATATCTTAGTATGTGAATTTAGGGTGTATTTTATTTATCTAAACGCTAGACAATTGAAATACCAAATGTATTTATGAAATCATGAGGCTGACATCATCCAATTCCAAGTTTGAATTATCCTCAAAGTAATTTGCTGCACTGGTCCCAAACAAGTGTGTCCTTAGGTAGTAGATGCAACAATAATTAGGTTAACTTTGTCTTTCAACGAGCCAATGTGGTGTACATTGGCTCATTAGTAGGTGTTTGTTATCTACTTCTTAAAGTATTCATAAAATACAAATTTGGTAGAAAATCACTAGAAAGGTACCTAAAGTGTTGGCCTAAGAAAATAATTATCTTCGTAAATACCTACGTTGTTAAAAGTGACACATATTATTAGGAAGTCTGAGATATAAATAAAAGTTACCACTACATAAAATCAAAGATTTCTGCTGTCCATAAGCGGTCGCGTCGTATCGCTTATATCATCCATAGAGTAAGTAATCACTACGTTCTAACATCATCAGGCGAATGGCATGCTCTTCTCGCTATGAAATGCAATAAAAAAAACCCTAAACTTGGTGGCACAGAATTACATGCCTATATTTCCAGTCAAAACATTCCCCTTAACTATGAATGAATGCAATTAACGTAAAACGAAGTAAGATATACGTACATGCGATCTAATCTCACTCTTTTATTATATCGGGTATCAAGGCGGTAAAAACAAACAAAAGTATTAAAACTAAAGAAACGGCCGGTCAAAGTTACAACAGTTGACTGTACGAGTAGTGCTGGGCCAATACTTCTCCTACAATTTTAAATTGAGTTGCACCAAGTAACTTTAACAATATCGACTGTTAAAATCGCTATCGGATTTTACAATTTATTCAGCGCCTTAGAATTTTTAACAAACTCAGTGATATAATAAATATTCTACTTATTATTTGTGAATAAGCCACAAAAATATTTTTGAATTACTACAAGATGATTTCAAAATATTTTCTGTGTACCTCCTAAAGTCAAATGACAAATGTGAAACGTGAAACGTCAAATTTGATCGTGAGCTATTTTCTGCTGATTTTGCTAAAGTTGATAAATAAACATGTTACCTGCATTTTGGTTATTTGCCAATAAATGATCTATTTATATCAGAAGTTTCTGTTTATAGAATTCATTGAAAAAACATTGTCGAATTCTTTTGGAGATTGGAAAATAAAATAAAATGGCTATTCTGCATAGGGCGCTGTTTACGTGGTTCATATTTTTAGTTTTTCTAATATTACTATGTCTGAGACTGGAATCAAGAACACATTGGAACTGGTTCATAGTTTTCATACCTATGTGGGTTTACGACAGCATACTTCTGGTATACGTGTTGTTTCATATGGTGTCCCATTGTAGAAATGGAATCGAAAGATTCCGCGGGACTATCAACAAAAACGTTTGGTATATCGCCGCAATTGGTCTGAAAATGGCCGCACAAATTATCATCTGCATACGGTTGGAATATACCAAAGTAAATCTACCAATCTATGTCGTGATGACACCTATTTGGATGCTTCTACCAGTGCTGTGTATAGAGGTGTTTATGCATTTAATAAAACATTCGAGTGGAGGCAGTAGATATTAAGAATGGAATCTTAAAACAACCTTTGCACTGAGTGTAGTGAACTGTGGAAGAGTGTAAAGTGAAGTGAAAACATGTGACTTCATGGCTGTGTTAAATATGTGAGATAAAATTAAACTTGGCACTCATTCATTGACACTGGATGTTTGCACATGTCAAATTTTCAGTGCTGGCGTCAGAAACCTTGGTGATATAACAATACCATTGAAGGTGAAAAATCAATTTGAAAATGTCCTTTTTCTCGGGTAGTGTGCCTGATATTAAAAGTTTAACTGTAACTACTGTGCCTGCGGGTTCTACTGCTGTGTTGAACTGTACAAGTAATGATTATGCTCACAACTTCATGCTGTGGTTGTTTAACAAGACTAAAGTGATCAGTCCTGGCAATGTCTATGATGAGAAAAAGTATAAGTATGAAGTCTTATCTGGGAAATTACATATTGATGTAAGTATTATTAATTGCAAGTTATTTAAAAACAAATAAATAAGTGTTATGAAAAATTACATCATAATGAAAAGTAAATATTTAAAAGTATCATAAATTAATGAACAAACTTCTTATCAAATAATTGTTTACTTCTAAATATCTGTTAACTGTAGTAGATGTTTTGTATGATGATCACGGTAAATAATGTCATTAATGTTTGTTTTTGTAATCACCGATTTATAGTTAAGTTTTAATAGTGTGCTAATGTATATTACCAATTTATAGAATATGCTATATTTTAGTATATATTACTCTTCCGCTATTACACTTATGTGATACATCTCTGATATTATTGTATATACCTACTTTTGAAATAATATTTTTCCATGCCACATGAATAAATCAAATGCAATTAATATTATATAACAAACTTTATGTTTGTATTTCATTTTATGGGTATGAGGTAGTGCCGTGTGGGTATTTGCGGTACGCTGTCGGTGGGAGGAGTGTTGACCCGCCGGCCAGGGAGACCCGTAGAAACGGTTGTCCGCTGGCCGCCCGCGGTACAGTACAGGGGCCCAATCGTAGCTAACCACTACGAGAGGCTGCCTCACCATGCCGCGCATAATCTTGGGTGGGTCCGTCATGCCGGTTGGTGACCGGATGTGGGGTCCCGGCGGCCCATCCCGGGAGGGTACGGGGGCCCTTCCGTCCGGCGGATCAATTCTCCTCCTGCCAACTCCCTTGTCCCTGTACCCGTTCGGCCTTCTTAGTGCCCTGATACAGGCTCCTCGATGCCTCTTCACCGAACCCAACCCTTACCTTCATGACAGTGCACAAAAAGAAAGCAGGTCCTTCAGCGGTGTATAACCCCACCACCGCGTTCACTATGGAGTTCGCCAACATCCGCGGACTCCATACAAACATTAATGCCGTCCACCACCATCTTGAGACGGCCCGGCCTGCTTTGCTCTTCTTGACGGAGACGCAGATTCGTTGTCCGGCCGACAATTCTTACCTGATGTACCCCGGTTATTCGCTTGAAGGAAACTTTAAGCCAAAAGCCGGGGTATGCTTGTATGTTCGGTCGGACGTCTGCTGTCGCCGTCTGCGCTGCATGGAGGACCCCTCCTTCTCCGCACTGTGGGTGCACGTGGATCTTGGTTCTCTGAGCCGCATCTACGTGTGCCTCTACAGGTCACACAACGGGGACGATGAGACGACTCGGCTGTTCAGGTACCTTAGCCAGGCGGCAGATGACGCGCAGGTGCAGTTCCCGTCAGCGGAAATGGTGGTCTTGGGGGATTTTAATGCACATCATGAGTTGTGGTTGGGCTCCTCCAAGACCGATCATGCTGGCAGAGCTGCCCATGCATTCGCTCTGACACATGACTTGTCACAACTGGTGAACCAGCCCACTAGGATCCCGGATGTGGCGAGTCATGCGCCTTCTCTGCTGGACCTTCTGCTGGCGAGTCACCCGGCCGGGTATAGTGTGACCGTTAGTGCTCCTCTGGGCACTTCCGATCACTGCCTGGTTCGGTCGTCGGTACCGTTCGCTTCTCCTCCACGTCCCGTGCAGATTAAGCGAAGGGTCTGGCATTACTCGTCGGCGGATTGGGATGGCATGCGGGAATATTTCGCATCTATCCCTTGGCGGCAGCGCTGCTTTGAGGGAAAAGATCCTTCTGCGAGTGCCAACGCTATTGCTGACGAAATCAGACTAGGAATGGAATATTATATTCCTTCCTCTGAGATCGCCAGTAAGGGCCGTGGACGCTCCTGGTTCAATCGGGCATGCGCCGATGCTGTCGGTGACAAACAGGCGGCGTATCGCGCTTGGATCAGGGGTCGCGCTAACAAGGATCCTAATATCAGTTCCCTCAAGGAAGCCTATAATCGAGCCGCCAAGGCCTGCAAGAAGGCCTACGTTAGAGCGGATGCCCAGCGCGTTTGCAGGATTGGGCGTGCGTTGGCCAATCACCCAACTAGCAGTCGTGCTTATTGGAGTTTGGCCAGGGCCGTCCAGTCTAACTTCTGCCGTCCAGCATTGCCACCGCTGAGGTACCCGGAAGGTTCGCTGGCCCACAAGCCGCAAGAGAAAGCCGCCTTACTGGCAAATCTCTTTGCGGCTAATTCCCGCCTCGAGGACTGTGGTTCCCGGCCCCCGCCGGTGCTGCCTGATTGCGGATCCTCAATGGCGGATATTCGCATCAGGCAGTGTGATGTGCGGCGTGAACTACGGTCTCTCGATGTGCGGAAAGCCAGTGGTCCGGATGGAATACCGGCGGTGGTTTTAAGGAGTTGCGCAGCGGAGTTGTCTCCTGCACTGACACGCCTCTACCGAGTGTCCTACCGCACAGGTGTTGTGCCGGAATCTTGGAGGGAGGCCAATGTGCAACCGATCCCCAAAAAGGGTGATCGGTCAGACCCTACCAATTATCGCCCTATCGCTATCACCTCAGTGATGTGTAAGGTCATGGAGCGGATCATAAACGCTCAATTGGTCCGCTACCTGGAGGATCACTCGTTGATCAGTGCCAGACAGTACGGATTCCGTCACAACCGATCAACGGGTGATCTTCTGGCGTTTGTCCTGCATCGCTGGGGTGAGGCGATAGACCGGCGTGGCGAGGCTCTTGCTGTGAGCCTCGACATAGCCAAGGCGTTTGATAGGGTCTGGCACCGTGGTCTCCTATCCAAGCTTCCGGCATACGGTCTGCCCGACAACTTGTGTTCGTGGATTTCTGGCTTTCTGCATGGGCGTAGAATGCGTGTCGTCGTTGACGGACACGCTTCGGCGCTCATGTCGGTAAATGCCGGAGTTCCGCAGGGCTCGGTGCTGTCGCCCACCCTGTTTATTCTGCATATCAATGATATGTTGTCACTTGGCAACATTCATTGCTATGCAGATGACAGCACGGTTCATGGGCGATACTGCCATGGGTCCCCAGGTTGCCGGGTCGACACTGTGAGTGGGCGCGAGGATCTTGTCATTGAGCTCAATCGGTCCTTGGATCTCATTTCTACATGGGGCTCCAGGAATATGGTTGAGTTCAATGCCAGGAAAACCCAGGTGTGTGCGTTCACGTGCAAAAAATCCCCGTTCTCTCCCCTCCCCATTCTTCAGGGTATTCCCCTCTCAATGCGGAATGACCTGAGTATCCTTGGTGTGGATATCCGTTGTGATCTTAATCCAAGGAATCACATCGAGGGCGTAATATCTGCCACTTCCCGCAGGGTTGGGGTCCTGAACAAGGTGCGTCGGTTTTTCGCGCCCGGTCAACTCTACCGCTTGTATAAAGCGCAGGTTCGGCCGGGTATGGAATACTGTTCGCACCTCTGGGATGGATCCGCCCAGTACTTGCTCGATGCCTTGGATGGATTGCAGCGGCGGGCCATCCGCATTGTGAATGATGCAGACATTACGGGCAACTTAGAGTCGCTACAGTTACGGAGGGATGTCGCCTCTCTAAGCGTGTTCTACCGTCTGTATCATGGCGAATGCTCTGAGGAATTGTTCAATTTAATCCCTTCCTCTCCTTTCCTTAACAGAACCACGCGTGCTGGCTTGCGGAGCCATAGCTTGACTGTTCAATCTATTTCGGCGCGAACCAAAAGGTTCTCTAATTCTTTTTTTTGCCGTACAGTCAAGCTGTGGAACGGTTTGCCACCGCACGTGTTCCCTCCTTCCTATAATCCTGGGTCCTTCCGCCGTAGCGTGAAGAGGCATCTCAGCGGGCCGGCATGATTGTGTCGAATGGTATGAGACTACCGTCTGATACCATTCGATACTCTATCTGGACGGCATTAGCACTTACCATCAGGTGCAATGCAGTCACTATGCCGTGCCAGTTTAAAAAAAAAAAAAAAAAAATGTGAGTAATTAAAGTCTAAATTTGGTATTGAAACATAGTTAAGGTTTCTTGCACATCCAACAACTATTGTTGACAAATTGTGTAATTAGTTTTCTTATGATATACCATTTAAAAAAGCTAAAGTTTTTAAATAATATTAAATTAAGGCTTTTTCCAGTTAATTACAAATATTATTTTCCTAATTTCAGAATGTCTCCCCAAATGAAGCTGGCAACTACATTTGTGTTTCCAAGAACCTGGATGGTACAAAATTCTCAGCGAATGTTGTGGAAATGTTAGTATCTGGTTCAGCATTTTCCGCAGGAGATGCAGTGAAGTTGGTTGCAATTATTGTCTCCATTATTGTAATTCTTGGTTCCGCAATCCTGTATTACCGTTTAAGGAGAGATTGGAAAAGATATGAAGGGAGAGCAATAGTCCCAGGTATGTCTGTCATAGGTTGCCAATAGTACATTGGCTGGTCTGGCTTGTGATAGCTACACACACATTGCAATCAAAATACATGTGGGTACCACAGTTAACAAGTTAGATGATGTGTAAAAATATTTACTTTTATAACAGCATGTAAATTTCACCATAAACTGAGAAATAGGCAATTATCGAAGGTATTAAAGCTTCAAATTATTCACATTTATCAGAACATTATAACATTGTGTTGAGAAATAAGGTGAATAGAAATGAAATGTTAGAAACCGAAAATCATTAGAAATAGTAATAACATTATTTTCTTTTTCTTTCTTCCTTTATATGTACTAATATATCATTATTGCAGTGGATGATGAAGATGAAGATGCAGAGGGTGATGAAGTATATAACCGAACGACAACAAGCATCAACCAGCCTGTTCCAGGACCCAGCAGAAATCAGTCTTCAGAGCATCTTCTATATGGCATTGACAACCAAGGCTTAGACACTGATTTCAATTCTGTTTTTGAAAATATCCAAATTAAATCACCTCAAGGCAGTCTCATTTAGGTATATCTAAATGTAGATTGTGTTTATTTCATAAGGGTTAGCAATTTAGAAACATTATGTATTTGTAAATATATGATAATTGTTACATAAGTTTGTAAAACTATATTTTGTTACATAAATTATTAAAAAATAACCTTTCTTTAATTTTGCCTAAGCTAGAATTTATAAACCAGTGTAAATATAATCAGTTGAAATGGAGTTGCCTGCATTTGGAACAAGCACTGCCAGTTATATTATTAATCCATAATTTAGCAATGCACTTACATATTCACATCATTCTGCACTGGTGCA
Organism: Deilephila porcellus; assembly: GCA_905220455.2. Taxonomy (NCBI): domain Eukaryota; kingdom Metazoa; phylum Arthropoda; class Insecta; order Lepidoptera; family Sphingidae; genus Deilephila; species Deilephila porcellus. The sequence continues at coordinate 8,774,051 of LR999977.1, read as the reverse complement.
ATGTAAATTATAATCGCTTGGCAATTGTATTAAAACATATTAATAAAATTAAAGATGCAAAATTGTGACAAAATACTTTAATAATTGTTATTTCTTAGAAATTAATATCTTCTGTGGTAATGTTTTTCTTGTTAGGTGAATCTTGACTGTTCGCAATTGATTGTGGTGTTTGATCAAGAGTGTCATCTTCATCATCATCGCCATCCACTTCCATTTCAAACACTTTTACTTTTCTGTGGGTTTTTGATAATACTATTGCAACTTTTCTACCACCAGACACAGCTATGTGGAGACCACTCATTTTATCAAGGACTTTATATACAGTTGGTTCTAGTAAAGGCGCAATATCTTTCTCTGAAGTTTTAACATTAAACAAACAAGACTTTGATTTTATGTTGAATTCATTAGAATTTTCTAAAAGAATTTTTATTGGAACTTGGATAAATACTGAGCTCTCATTGATATATGGATGATTTATAAGTACAGATAAGTAATCGGCTGAATAGAATTGTAAATCCAAGATGTCTACTTGATCTTGACCTAATTCTCCAGTATTATCTTGTATTAAACTTGATGATATATGATATTTCATGGCGGTAGCAAAAAATGTACGCTCTTTAACATCAACCGACATGAAATATATGCTATTTTTACTATTAGTGCCATTAATAAATGCTACCATAAACTTCTTTTCACAAGAATCAAAGGCTTGTGATATTCGTAAATTACTAATTATGTCTTCATTTACTTGATCTTGATAACATCTCACATTGTAAAGCACAGAAAAGTATTTTGCTGTATCTTTATGAGATATATCAAAAAATTTATTAATTGTATCTTTTAAGAATTTTTGTTGTTGTATCAATGAATATTTTCGAAATTCTGCCATAGAAAAAATTGTATCATTATCCTTGAGCAGGCATGAATTTTCTTTGAGAAATTTATGCCAGGGGTTATCATCATCATCTGGCAAGATTGTTAATTCTTGATCTTGGAGGTACTGTCCTAATCTCTCTAAATTGAACTTCACAGGTTTTTCTTGCATTGGATCTGCACTATCCTGTTGAACATTGTCAAAATTGCATAAAAACTCTGCAATGTGACTTTGTTCTTGTTGGCTGATAGTTGCTAGATCACTATATGTAACATTATCATCATTAAGTCTTATCATAAGAACAAATAACCATCTGAAGAATGCTTTATAATTTCTCATAGACACATCAATAACTTGCTGCAGTTCCAAGCACTTATTTAAGAATGCACAACATGCTCTGAGGCCAGCAGTCACAGCACTTTCTTCAATTCCTGTGATCTGAAAAGACAAAAAAATTGAGAGATTTTCATGGATACTTTTTTTATAATGTAGGAAGAGATAAGCTTACCTTATATCTATCAGGTATTCTAGTAAGACCTCTTAATTCAGAAAGATGATATGTCAAGCTTTGACCCACAATGTTTAACTGTTTGAGAACTAACTTTTGAATTGTTGAATAACTTAATTCTACAGCAACACCAAACTTCTTAAGTTCATATGTTTCTAATTTTTGTAGTAAATATACTTTAAACTCGTCTGATGGTGATCCTGTGTACAAAAGCATAATTATTAACAGTTATTACTGATCACAACAGTGTCAAAATAATAAATGTATTATAAAATTACCTAGCATGTGTAATTCCAATAAATCAGCTGATACACCACCATCCGGCACTGCTGCAGCATAATATGCCATCTTTGCATCCATTTCTAACAATATATGCTCCCATGCTTCAGTTATTGAAGTCATTGTGTTGTCAAGGTGTGACAGCAGTTGAGTAATCTGACCATGTTTTTTGGCAACTGAATATATTTCTTCTGCATATGCAGACAATACACTTGTATTTACCAAAGATAAGAGAATGTTGTTTGTCAATTTGTCCACATAAAGAACTTGCATTATGCTGAAGTCATCAGATAAATTCATATCCAATATTTTATATTCTCCAAAATCATTGACTAACTGAGATAAGTTTATAGTTCCATAAGGATATCTGCCAAATATAGTTATAAAAATGTTTCCTGTGCCATATGCAACTAACAGCATATTTAGCTGAGTTGGTTCCTTTACTTCCTTCAAATCTTTGGAACTATCATTTGAACCATGATTTTTATATGTACTGTTTTGTGGTAATTTTTGAAGAAATATTGAAGCATCATCCTGCAAATAAAATTTATGTTGAATAACCTATTATATGTTCATTCTAAAGTCTAAACAGCAACCATTATAGAAGCAGTTGTTACTAACATATAGATTATACTCTGTTGCAGTCTCAAGAACATCAGATCTAATGGCCCATGTTATACATGTGATGCCACTACTATTTGATGCATCAAAATCATCACTATTAAGTTTCTCTTTTTCTAATTCATATTGGTCCAATACTTCTTTGTCTTCAATGTCAACAACAGAGACAGTTCCTGTACTGTAACCAATAGCCAATGCCTGAAAACACATGTACATTCAAATATACAACAGCATATTTTTCAAGTTTAAATAATCTTAGCATATTCAAGTAATGCATAATAAAATGCTTCTGGTCAAAAAAAATTGTTTTGATTAAACAATAAGATTAATTGCTAGATGTAAACCACTTCCAACAGCTCACTGTGAACCTTGAGCTCTCCCAATAATACGCCTCTGGGCCTATGTTCATATGTGGACTTGCTGTTGCTAAAGAAAACTATGAATAAATTATGGGTTTACCTTTCCATCTGGTCTCCATGCCATAGCTTGAACAGTGATATTTTCCTTTGGAGGTGGCAGATTCCATACTTTCTGCCAGTGCAGTCTGTGCACTTGGACTTCACCTGAAATTTTAAAAAGAAATAATCATTAGAATATTAAATTTATGGTAAGAGAAACCAGACATTAAAGAATATTAAATGACATTGTATAAAATTAAGTTACAATTTCAATTGTGTGAAAATTTTAAAATTGTCTATTTACCTTTGAAATTGCTCAGAGCTAAGAGGTCAAGTCTATTGCTCCAGACCATGAGATCCACTTGAAATGGAACATGCCTTTCGCCTACTTGTCTCATTCCACAATGATACATGTTATTTTTTACTATTTCAACAGCCAGTAACCACTAATTAACATTTTATTTAGATGAATGAATTACGATTTGCAAAGCCGGTGCTTTTGACTTTTATTTTGACGTTATTTTTGTTGTTTTTAAATGTTCTCAATAGCTGTTGTCCAAAGAAAAGGCAAAGGAGTTTCGGACCCTACAGCCCCATTTGCTGCTCCTGTTACATACTACATAGGGGAAATACAATAGAATTTTTAATAATATTATATTCAAGCCGCGTTCCTCTCACATATACGTCCGAATATAACCAACATTGATAAACGCGGGCGGCGCGGCGCGGCGCGGCGCGGCGCAGCGAAATTAGTGTTTTGAGCGCCGTGGACGCTTAGTGGAACGCGGCCATGATAGTCAGGCAACTGTCAATGCATTGTATTGTGAGAAAAACGAAAGTTTGTTTATAAAATTGTACTTTATTTAGGTATTTATCAAAGCATATTTCTATCAAAATGTCTTTACCATTAAATCCAGACGTCTCCACACGAGAAAGATTTGTAGAATGTTTGTCACAACAGCTAAGTGAAATCGAGTTATTGAAATCTATGTACCCCAACCATGGCGAAATTGTTATTACAGATAAAAACATTTTACAAGCTGTTGAAGAATTTGTTGCCTATCAAAATGAGTATCTACCTGGGCATTTAGATTTAACGATAAACCTTTTCATTAGTGATTATAAACTAGAAGTTTGTGTCACATTGCCCAGTTCTTATCCTGAGGAGGAACCAGACATATATTTACGATGTAATCAACTCAATCGCCAACAAGAGTCGAGTTTAAATACACATTTAACAGATTACATTAAAAGCATTGAAATGGGTGAAGTGTGTCTTTTCTCTGTTATAACATGGTTGCAAGATAACATCGACAGCTATAAAATAAATTGTCCAGATAACAATGATTTGAAAGAATTTAATAAATTAAACATAGAAGAGGATATCTTTGTTAGAATGTGGATAGTTTCCCACCATATATACAATAGGAAGAAAAGAGAAGAAATTGTCAAAAAAGCTAAGGAATTCTGCTTGACAGGTTTTTGTTTACCAGGTAAGCCCGGTGTGATATGCATTGAGGGCAGTAACAGAGCTTGTCAAGATTGGTGGAGACACATAAAGTCCTTGACTTGGAAGAAAATTATGCTGCGGAAGACAGAAAGACTTGAGTTAATTGATCAAGAAAAGAAGTTTTCTAGTTTTGAAGAGATTGTATTTACAAATAATGCAAATAACAAACATTCCAATATGAGTGAATTTTCTAAGTATATGCATAGAAATGGATTGACATCAATATTCAATGAGCTGTTTGGAATAACTAGTGAATGATATTCTGCTCCAAGAAAAACAAAAACAAAACTGAAAAGAAAAGGCAGAGGAAAAGAAAATTAATGCTACTTTTCCTTGCAATGCAAAGACAAGACTTTTATGTGAAGTAATAGAAAAATAGTTATTTTCTCTCTAAAATAAGAAAAATAAATGTGATGTGATCAGTGTTGTATTATTGATATTTATTGATTTTATAAATTTTCTAGTAGATTACTATATAGGATATGGGTCACATCCAGTGGCGGCGTAAGGTAGGTTGGCACCCTGGGCGGTTTCGTATTGAGCACCCCTACCTAAAATATGACACCAAATAGTAAATACACGTAAGGTAGGTTGGCACCCTGGGCGGTTTCGTATTTAGCACCCCTACCTAAAATATGACACCAAATAGTAAATACTATACATGCTTACTCCGGACTTTTCGTGCTCGCATAATGGCGAAAAAAAAAAAAAAAAAAAAAGGTCATCCTTTGTAGGCGGTGGCGAGCAGGATCGTTTCGCCCACGATCGTGGTCCACGCTCTTCGTTTGTTGTGTTTGTTGTCGCTTGTCGTGTTGTCGTTGTCACCCCTTGGTGCTTGGTACCCGGGGCGGACCGCCCCCATCGCCCCCCCGTTACGCCGCCACTGGTCACATCTAATGCAATATGAATGTGTATCCCATCTATGTGTTTATTTCTTGTTAAATAATGAAGAAATGTAAATAACATTGCTGTCTAAAAATAAATTATCTTTATTAAAATTGTTATTAAAGTGTACCAGTCATTGTTTATGATGTTCTTAGGGCTATTTTTATACTAGTCTATGTAATATGTTGTTTAAACATAGTACATTATTTTTTATTAAATGTTTATTTTTTACTGTACCAATACTTTTAATAAAATTGTACTATACCCTTCACCACCCTTCACTATTAACAGGCGACGATTCATGACGTCACATGGCACTGATCAGTGTTCGAAGAATAGTTCGAAATAGCGCCACCAGTGATCATAGTACCAAAATGGCGTTGTTTCATGACGTCACATAGCACTGTACAGTGGTCGCAGTGTATTCGGTAACACAGCCTACATCTTTTTTGTAGTCCTTAGCAGTCTGTTTGAGGATTATTCATTCTATAATCGGTTAGAGAAGCACAACTGAATCTTCAAGCATTTTTGTTGCACTAGAAAATATAAATGACGTTCTACCTTAACCTTTTCTTAACTGAAGCATATAAACCAATAATATTTATTTTTGAATCGGAGACTATAATAAATAAATAAATACACCCAACAGTCACATACATTTATAAATAATGATATATTATGTACATGATACATCCTGAGTTATAATAAGAATAGAATTATTAGTACACAAAAAAAACCTTTTTTTCTGTTCAGATTGTAATTTTTCGGACCTGCTCGGACTGTCAAAAATCAGCTGAGTCTGAGATCTGACAAATGACAGATGTCAAAAGTTTGCCGGTCGATGTGTTAGAATTCGATAATTATTTAATAATATTTCAGTAATTATTAATAACATTTGTAAAAACAAATATGTGCTGATAAATTGTGTTTGTAGAATTGTAGTTTAAGGATCTCTGTAAATAAAATACCAAAACATTTTTTTTTACCACATGCTCTATACTTTTACCCAATCACAACATTACAAATCAGTATGATTATTCAAATAGCAGTGCTTATAACATTTTTTAAGTTATTTTTTATACCTTTATAGTAAGTAAAGAGAATTACAATGAATTTGAACATGTAGCTATCCAGTAAGAAGGTTCTTATTATGCTCTGTAATTTTTCAGTTATTCGACAGATTTCGAAGTGCATCGGAACTGGTTAGCGATCACCCACAATACTTCTATTAGTGAATGGTATTACGAATCGACATCAGAATGGACTTTAGACTATCCCCCATTCTTTGCTTGGCTGGAATATGGCCTCTCTCTGGTGGCTGAATGGTTTGATCCCAAAATGTTGGATATAAACAATTTGAATTACAAATCAGAAATGACAATTCTGTTTCAAAGATTGTCAGTGATTGTCTTGGATTTTATTTACATTTATGCTGCAAGGAAGTAAGTAATGCACCTAGAAATAATACAAAACGTGCTACTCCTGTTTATATATTAACATGCTGATTGTCGTGTGTTGTGTGTGTTATTGGGTGAAACATATGTGTGGCTATGGAACAACAGATGAGGTATTACTTTGATGATATGCTAGAACTGCATGGGAACATAATTCATTATTATTTTGGTTCAGCAATCAATGTTCTAACGGCCTTATTCATAGACAGATTTAAAACTCATTTTAGTTATAGAATGTTTTGTCTTATTCACTTAAATGGAATTCTGAAGTCGTTTGAAAGGGACAAAACATTTGAAAGCTAAAATAGGTTTTAAATCTGTCTATGAATAAGGCCATAAGTGTACAATATTCTTAATTGAAAGTATTAGTATGTACTAAGTATATTTATATTTTACAGTTGTTCACGTCTCGTTGATGGTGGAAAACTACTCCAGTATATATTGTTGGTGGCTAGTCCGGGTCTTCTAATGGTTGACCATATACACTTTCAATATAATGGTTTCTTATATGGAATTCTTCTATTTTCTATATGCAATATCATATTGGTAAGTCAGATATAAAATATTATAATTTGTTTAAATTTATTTTATTAATTCATTGTGTTGGATATCAAATTTTTTAATTATCTGAGTTTGGGTTTCCTACAATTTCAACCACCAAATGAAATAATGGTAAATATATTAATTCTGTCTGGAAAGTTTTGTAAAAAAATATTGATATTTTATAAGATTTCAATAACATTTGTTTTTATTTGTTTCCAGAGCAATGATTTACAGGCTGCATTATGGTTTGCAATATTACTTAACTTAAAACACATATTTTTATATGTGGCACCGGTGTATGCAGTGTATCTGCTGAGAACATATTGTTTTATGGTAGCTTCAACAGACGGTATCCATACAGCCTGGTATTCTTTCTCAATTACAAACTTCTTGACATTGGGTGTGGTTGTTACTGCAGTGTTTTGTGTTTCATTCGGACCATTCCTAGAACATTTGCCACAGGTTAGTGCATGCCTACTTTTGATATAAAGTTGTGTAAGTAATCTAACAATAGCCGTAAATCATACATTGTTTTTTGTTTTTATTGCATTGTATGATGAGACAAGCATGCCATTCGCCTGATGGTAAGCGATACGACCGCTCATGGACAGTAGCAAAACCAAAGAACATCATGAAATTACAAAGCAATGCTTGGTATTCCACTGCGCTCACCAACCTGAGACATAAGATGTTAAGTCTCATTATGTCCAGTAGTTATTCTGGCTACCACAAAAGTGCATTTACACTGCTGCTTGGCGCGAGAAATCGACATTGCGGTTGTACCTCTCCAAGCGGCTCCATATGAGATTCCTACCACCAGTGTTTTTATAACTTACCCGAAATATGTACATATTTCTAAGGAAGTATTTAAAATTGGTCAGTGATACTTATTTGATTATTTGCAGGTATTTTCACGATTGTTTCCTTTTAGAAGGGGTTTATGTCATGCTTACTGGGCCCCAAATTTCTGGGCACTTTATAATTTTGCAGACAAACTATTGCAACATTTTAGTAAGTGTAATATGAATGAAATATTTTATTCATGTTTTCTCCATATGGTTTCTGTATATTCTTATAATATTTCAGTGTTGAAGGTAGGAGTTGAAGTGAAGAAAACTGAAGCGTCCATGACTGGTGGGCTTGTACAAGAATTCAGTCATACAGTCCTGCCTTCCATAACCCCAAGTATCACATTTATCTTGACTTTTTTATCAATGTTGCCCGCATTAATAAAATTGTGGCATCTATGTGCTGATAGAAGATACCGGGCTATAAGTTTCGTAAGGTAAGCTGTAAGAAAATGTTACACCTAATTATGAAAGTATTTTTCTTTGTGACTGATGTATGAGATGTACAATTAAACAAGGTATTTGAGGATCATACTAATTTTTTTAGTGTTTTTATTATCTTCTATCTTCTAAAAGAAAACCTTGTACGATCACGATAACAAAGAAAAACACTTTAAGTATAGCGATGTGTGAATGTCTGCGCGGTAACTACTTGCTTGACCTATCTTAAAAAAGTGCGTTAGGGCTGTCAGTGCTTTACGCTCACTTGCATCCCATAGTAGGAGACCGTATCGTCACGGACATGCTTTTGTAAACTCTTCTTAGAGTTTTATTGATATGTTTTAGAGATATTTTGGATTGAGAATCGAATACTGAATAGCCTCCGCCGCGGCCTCGAACCTCCTGTAATACAACCGTCGTTTAGCATTACACTCTCGGCCTTATTCATAGACAGTTTTCAAACATATTTCGAATGTTTTGTCTTCTTCGCTCCAACTGAATTCAAAAGTCGTTCCCAAGGGACAAAACATTCGATAACTAAAATAGGTTTTAAATGAGGACATGAATAAGGCCGTTTGTGTAAACATCTTGTTTGTTTGTACAGGTGCATCGTAGTATGTGCCACTTGCTCTTTCATGTTTGGGTGGCACGTTCACGAAAAAGCGATTCTTATGATGGTGATACCGTTGAGGTAGGCAAAATATCCTTTACGATATTACGCTTTCTATTTTATTTCGTATTTTATTATAACAAAACTTATTGTTTCAGTTTTCTTTCTGTATTGGGGGACGTCGATGGTAAATTATTTTTGATATTATCAACCGTGGGTCATTACTCCTTATTTCCTTTACTTTACCCAAAGAATCTTTTATCAATAAAAATATTCTTGTTACTAACGCATTGCGCTATCGCTTTCGGGAACATTCCGATATTATACACACCACCAAAAGCGAAAAATAAAAGGCGCGGTTTCCTCCGACTGCCTATGCTTAATCCAATAGAGTCTTTTTACATTTATGGACTAATACTTTTGTGTCTTTACGAGAATGTAGTTCATGTGGCTTTGGGTTTAAATAAAACGCTACCATTTTTACCTTTGATGTTAACATCAGTGTATTGTGGTTATGGTATTCTTTATTTTTGGATTTGTTATTACCATTATTTCTTAACGTTTAATCTCAGTAGAGTTCCAACCTTCAGCACAGTAAATACAGGACACTTTTCTATTAAAAAGAGTAACTAGTAAGTAATAAGAGGCATTATTAATGTAAAATATGTGAATTTATTAGAATTAATATAAAATTTGTTAATATTACAAATGAATTTTATTTTTAAAACGAACTACCTATCCGATATGTAACCAAAAAAGAAAACATATAGTGTGCGTGAGTATTGTAAAAGGATTACTTTTACACGCCGACTTTGAAGTTTATCTTACATTAATACCAACGAAATGGGATAGACGGGATCGATGCACCCTCGTCAAGTCCCCCTGAGTGGCAAACATTCTGAAATCCATAAATTTTCTCAGACGTATGGAGGTGGGTAGTTTCCTTAATTTACAGCACTCGCTTGTCTGCATTTTACGTATTTCTTGAGTGTGTTGTGTATTAAATTATTTAAAAGAATTGATTGGATATTTACGTAATACAGGAAAGACTGAAAATGACACGTACGCGTGTTTACAATGAATAAAGAGAAGGCGCACGTCGATCGCGGTATGAATATTCATCGTGGGCTACAGACAAGGGCGATGCAGGTTATTAAAGACGTGTTTGGTGAAGTTTTTGCTATGTTATCTCACTTAATTTCTTCATATAAATCGTTTTCTTGAAAATTTGTCATTTTCATACGGCCATAAAACCATGAAATAACCAATTTGTGCCTTTTTATGATGTAATAAAGTAACGATTACATCTTGCAAATAAGCTTAATGTTCCAACTAATTTGGACCACCAATGTCAAATAATAATATAAATAGCATGAACGGAAACAAAACAATTGTAACACGCATACGCATACATGAGTGTTCGGTGGCATGTTGGTAACGGAACAGAGACTACTACTGAAATGGTTACCGCAGGTTCGAATCCCAAGACACACATCTCTGACTTTTCGGGAGCTATGTATGTATTCTTAGTCAATTTCCACGCACTTTAAAAGAGTTTTTGTGTAGTATCTATTGTTTTCTCTGTGCTTTAACTCATATCCAGTCGTATCTTAAAGAATTTAGTGCTTTCAATATTTTACAAAATATCTGAAAACACTTTTTGAATTCACATGTTGATTGAACCTTACGGGTTGAATAGCACCAGTAAAATATTTTTACGAAATATTCTTGCTCTTTACCATACTATTTTGTAAGTAAGAATGTCAATTTAACTGTTCCATATGTAGAATATTTTCAACATTGCAGTTCGAACAAACAATTTCATTGGAAATAGATTCCCTAAGTGCCTAGTTCCATTGCGTTGATTCCGGCGGTTGACGACAAGGAAAACATTTAGCAAACGTTTTATTATTTCAATACGAACCTTATCCAGAAATCTGAATATATTCTCGTTCACACACGAGTAGATAGGTAAAGTTATTCGTAATAGGTTCAATCGTTCGATTCATCGGATTGGAAGTTTGAAAATAAAAGTGAAATGGAGCGGAAGTAGTTGTTCATTCAGATTGGTGATTCAGCGTTTTATTACCTATCTGCGCACGTATTATGCAAGTGAACAATATAAACCCCAATCAAAATAAACAAATTAATTGATACACTGGGTTTATTTTGATTAACAATACGCTTCATGAATATCTGGTCACAATGAACTAGTAGTAAAGGCAGACCTTTAACCGTTTGTGGATTGAGATTTAAGGACTGACGCTTACACTTTGTAAAGTACTTATACGATATTGATGTCTTATGAGTTATTTTTAATGAATTATCCATCTTCGTTTCCACAAACATGCATGATGGCGCGGCCCACGGTACTGGTTATCATTTATTGCTACCTATTGACACAATTGCTTATATTGGTTTTTAAATATAGCTTCTAATTTCATAACTATGAAATGAGAAAGAGTTGAGGCATTATAACAGTTGAGGCAGTATATACAGTGAAGAAAAGCATTCAGAGGAAACCTGCACACTCAAGAGATCTCCACAAGGGTATCAAAGGTGAAGTCCACCAATCTTTACTGGACCAGCATGGTGGTTAAAGACCTAAATAGTAAATTCAGCCAATTGTAGAGGAGTTTGGTTCTTCGCATTGGGCGTATATAGGCTGATATTTAACCAGATTAGCTGTAACAACATTTTCAATTCAGCAATATGTAAAGTTTCTTAGTAGGATAGTTATGCCCTTATCTATCTACAAATCAAAATACTAAAGCATGTTGCAAGTACGTTTTTCAATTAATATTAATAGAGTACTGTGCCAACGATGAATTGGCCTGAATAACCGACAATTATGATCGTAGAAATATTGAACACAACTAGGTACTAAAACTCGTTAAACTTAAATTGCTTGATGGACGGAGAATTAATTGTTTAGATATAATATTTTCATCAACACATAGTTTAAGGGACTCATAGAAGAATGGAACTTTTTCATAATATTTTGTTAGTGTGAGATTGTTTCAATTCGAGGAAAAGTCGCGGGGCTGATTTGATTGAAGAATTTACCCTCCATTTAATGCCTGTGGAAGTTCGATTCTATCGGCTTTGGTTATTTTTATTATGGTTTTGACTATCGTGGGATTATGAGTCTAAAAAATATTAATCTTTAGATTTAAAGGTCGGAAACTTCGTAATGGATATGATATTAGTTTTTGCTTGAATAATATTTAAAAGCAGTTGTTAGTAATATTTTCGTTAGTAATTTGCAAAGCACCGCACATCTCTTATTAAAATGATCCAATCCATGAATGAATACATGTAGAGGAGGTGCGCTATATGCAATATTTACCACCCGAGCTAGCAGGGCACGTAGCACAGTTTACGTCCGCGGAACACCGGTTTATGACTGCCGAGTAGATTGAACACCGCTCCGGGCGAAGGATTATACCCGCTCTGTAGTCTATACGTGCTCTCCGTCCAACTTCTATACTTCATTTCTGTGCCAACATCGGCGAGTTTTTGATTTCCGTGCAATGAACTTGGCTGTACTAGATTTTACGATCTCAACGGCGAATCAGTGCACATTGATTTATCGAGGATACATAATTGTATGGAGATGGAATCTATTACTTGATTGCAAATGATTGATTTATAGAAACGACATTTACAATTTTATTGCGTTCGTTTAGTCTTAATCTAAATTGCAGTGGTCATGTTTTTTAACGAAAAATGAACATAAAAAAAAAATCCTCGCTGCATAGGCAACAAGAGTAAAGTTGAACGGAATTGAAAAAAATGTTCATCGAGTTAGAAGAGCATAGGCGCAGTGATGCGTTTGTGCTTTCTACACTGTAAATGTTGCTGGATCGATATAGATTGCACACAGTCAACAAGCAAATATGTTAACTGCCGCCGCTTTGTATTGATCAATAGTTTTGTGGGACATTCTAACATATTCCATGGCAAAATACAACTTCTTTTCGACAAATTTAAAATTAAATTCTTACAAAATGTCGATTTAGAAACAAGTACTTAATTGCCAATTCTATAAATACTAAAACTTTATTATAAGAGCGGACGACACAAGTACAGAACTTGTGCATTTATTCGTAGAGCAAGCGACTCTTCCAGAGGAACCTGATAACCGTTGTTCATAAATCTATAATATCTAGGAAATCGTAGAGGTGTTGTCGGCCTTTGAAGATGTAGGATGATAGAGATGAAGATAAGAAAGGATAGAAGCTGGATCATCGCCAATTTCACTGGAAAAAAGAAATACATCAGGGCAGCAATGTTTTCACATTTAGTTTCTGGATCACTGGATCTACAAAATTGAGTCGAATTATTATAGGTACAAAACATGTTGTCAAACTTTAACTACGTGGCTCTATCACTTACGGATGTTAACTTTAGATAATCTACAGCTTTTCGAAAATGATTCTAGAATACAGATGATTGCCAAATACATGCTGATTTCCCACGCAATGGACAAAATAGGCAGGTAAATGGTTTGCTTATTATCCCCTCATTCGTCTCTGTTTTGATGGTCTTAAGTATATTAACGCTTTGTAAACAACTCCAGCGTTAACCCCTAACCGCGTGCTAGCTTAAGTAGATATTCATTTAATCACATGGCAGAGCGCACACGATCAAAGTTGCGCATCCCGGCCGTACATGCGCGATCGTCTGTGATGGCAAATTCAATGAATTAACACACGTGACACACTTGCTCGAAATTTAGATGTTTATTCATCTTACGTAACGTGCCGTGTTTATTTAGTGTTTCAGTAGAGCTAATTTTGTCAATTTTACCTAATAGGTACTCTTTTTGTCAGATAGCGTCCTGGTTTATGGCTTTGATTGCTTTTACCGAGGAAAATTGAATTGAAAATAGATGTGCAGAAAAACTTATCCTAGTTTATGATACATCTATGGTTATTTAATTGTGGTAATTTATATAGGTGATTACAAAAAAATAATATTTATACATATAATAAATTTGTAACCGATCGATGTCTGTACATGCAAGATAAATGAGAAAAACTAATATGGGGGGTCTGTATTAACGTAATAGGACCCCAAACAATGATTTTTAGAATTTTTACCTGTTGGTCGGTTTGTCTGGGCGGTTGTGCGCGATGAACTCAGGAACGGCTTAACGGATTTTGATGAAATTTGGTATGGAGATAGCTGACACCCCGGATTAATACTTAGGCTACTTATTATCCCGAAAAATTTAGGGTTCCCATGGGATGAGGAAGGAATTCCAATATATTTGTTTCTTTTTTATACTCAAAGGGATGGGATGGGGTTGGATTACATGCCTTGAGTGAGAATGAGATGGGACGGGGATATAACGAGATGGGTCGGGAAGGGATGCGAAATTCCAAATAAAGTTAATTTCAATTAAAGTTAATCACGCAGACGGAGTTTGCTGGCCGATATGTGTAAAGAATCTGAACCAATATTTGCATGCTTTTTACTTTTTTATGTTGCTTCAAAATCTATGGAAATCTGTGAGCACACTGTGATCTCATTTTAATGTGCTTCAAATTATTCTGTATCAGATCACATACGTCCCACTGCATGGCACGGGCCTCCTCTACAATGGATAGTACGATTGAGAGAGGTTAGGCCATATACTCCGCCACGCTGGCCTAGTGCGGGTTGGCGGACTTCACATACCGAAGAAATTCTGAATAAAGTCTGAATACTACCAAATACATATTAAAATTAAGAAGAAATAAAAATACTTGCTCTTATACCCAATGAAAAATAGTATTGATTAATTGAGGGGAAAATTTTATCAAATACCTATAAACAGAGTGGAAGAACACACAATAGGTACACATTTCTTGTTGTCATGTAAGAAGGTAAGTAGGTACTTTGCATAGTATTTTGTATTCAAGAATAGTGTCCATTCCGAATTGTGAATAACTTAGGACATTTTATAAGTTTTAAGGTTTAAAGTTAGGTACGCTAGTAACATTAACATAACTTTATATTCAATGGTGTCGAGAGCAAACTAACTGGTGACATCGTAAATTCTGCCAAACTTACAAACACGCTGAATGGAAATTCCGATTTTTAAATTATAGTTGTCTTGAACTTATAATCGTGAATAAAAATTTATTAACTAAAATAACTTTGTATGGAGATGAAACCGAAACGGGCTAAAACCATAGATGTAGTATAGAACTGTGCTAAATTCATAGTGGTGTATTATTTGAAAACTAGTCAATGTAATGATGACTAAAAACTTATTAAAAGCAATAAAAGCTCCTTAAAATATTTGTCAAAAATAAAATGAAAAAAATATCTCATATTGTGACATTTACTTCATAAGCTCAAAAATATAGTAATTCAACGAACGCAATATTAACTAATTTTGGAAGGTACCTAAGTATTGAGAAATGGGCGATGAAGATGACGAGGGAGGATTTGGTGGGCTCTATGAAGATGGTCATTGGGCTTGGGACGACAACACTGAGTCGCTTGTTTTTGTCAGGTAATTCCATTGAGTTGTAATACCTCAATGGGTTATTCCAAATTAATTAGGAAAACTTGTAGGGAACTTGATAGATACAATGTCGCGAAAGTGGTTTCATAACACCGTACCTTTGCAGCGATTTGCCTCCCAAGCCGGTCGAGACAATCCAGATATTGACTAAAGCTCCAACCGGCACCGTCGAGTTTAGGGACGACGTTGATTTGATTGAACAGGTGATATCAAATAAATTATTGAAAAACCAGCCCTTATTTTACCAAGTTTTGTCATTTCGCCTGTGCCTTTATAGATTCGATTTCGGCGTCGTTACCAAAGAAAGGTAAAACCTGGACAGGCCGAAGTTATTACTTTGCAGGTGACTTACGATTAGTTTATATATTTTGAGATTTCTCACTTTTGGTCTATACTCGGTAACTTATATTGAACATGTTTTAGGACGTAAAAGACATAGCACTTTTTACAGCGCCCGTGAGCCTTCTGAGTCCAATGCTTATAAACATGCTTCACCTGCCGACTACGGAAAGATTTATTCGAGCACTTGTACTTTGCTGCCAATATTATTTGCAGGTAACTCATTTCCGTAAAAGTTTCTTCCTAAAATACACGTTTGCTTTCCGAACAACATACATTTATTTAGAGGCAGAGGAAAAATATTTCGGATATATTTGTAGATTGCGGACGAAATGGCGAACCGCATTATCGAATTGGAGAAAAAAGTACGAACGCCCGACTGCGAGATTTTTGAAAAAGAATATCGTGATAATTTGTCGGATTTACGACTTCTAGTTGCAAAAGAATATTGCACAATGCTTGTTGGTAAGCAGCGTTTGTTTTCTTTTTCTTTTTGTAACAGCCTCGACAAAGCTCTGAAATAAATCATGGTAAGACAATCGTTTTATAACATTTTACTAATAATAGATAATTATATATCTGAAACATCGATTATATTATTTATTTTTATTTATTTATTTAGTCTTTATTGTACACAACAATGAAACACAATATACGGAAATAACAAAAAAATTAAAAGTACAAGTGGCGGTCTTATCGCTCTAGGCAATGTCTTACAGACAACCATAGGATGGATTTAAGAGAAGGAGAAAGAGAGGGCAGTGTAGATATAAAGTTAAATAATACTAGTTTAACATATAAATACACAAACATAATATACATATTATGACTCATAAATACATAAATAAAAATATAAATAAATAAATATACAAGTACATATATAAATACTTATACTATAATATAATACCAATTGATTCAGACGGAGGAAATAACACTAATATCTGTTTAAGGAGAAAGGTAGTGTTCTTTAACCAGCCTTTTAAATGATGACAGTGTTTGTGATTGTCTCACCACAACTGGAAGCGCATTCCACAATCGAACTGCTTTGATAGTGAATGAGTTGTCCGTAAACATTGTGGTGTGTGCGGGCATTCTCAGCTTTAGGTTCTCAGACGACCTCAGGGACCTCGAATGTGAGTCATGAAGAAAGATAAATCTATCTTTAAGATAAGAAGGGGTGAGAGGATTGAACAAAATATTGTAGAGAAGAGAAAGAGTGTGAGTATTCCGACGAAGCCGAATAGGTAACCACTTGAGCTTAGCACGAAACTCAGAAACATGATCATATTTGCGGAGTCCAAATATGAATCTTATGCAGAAATTTTGAAGACGCTCAAGTTTGTTAAGTTGGTCTTCGGTGAGATCTAGATAGCTGACATCGGCATAATCGAGAATGGGGAGAAGGAGGGTTTGCGCAAGCGAAATCTTCGTGGCGATGGGCAGAAAATTGCGTAACCTTCGCAAGGACCTAGCTGATATGAACAGCTTACGGCTTATTTCACGAAGCTGAGGACCCCAGGTAAATGATTTGTCTATAATTAGACCCAGATTACGGACGGTGTCACTGTACGGGATGGTAATACCATCACAATACACACTAGGAAGCTGGGTCCAATCAAGCTTCGAGATCATTCTGGGACTGCCGACAACAATGACTTGGGTTTTTGATGGATTAATCTTCAAACCATGAGCTTTACTCCAATCACAGATGTGCTGTATGTCTGAATTAATTCTAAATATCGCATCAGTCAACCTGTCTAAAGGAGCTTGAGTATATACCTGGAGATCATCAGCGTAGAGGTGGTAGGAGGAGTGTAGGAGATTGGTAATTGAGTTAATAAATACAGCGAAGAGAAGAGGAGACAGCACGCCGCCCTGAGGTACGCCAGCAGATACAGGGCACCAGGAGGAAAAACTTTCCTCCACATGGATGCGTTGCCGGCGTCCATACAGGTAACTACGAAACCAATCAACAGCCATTGGAGATATGTTAAGAGAACGTAGCATAGAAAGTAAAACATCATAGTCGACGGTATTAAAGGCATTGCTGAAGTCCAGCAAAGCTAAGACAGTCAGCTTGCCTTCCTCCATGCCAGATCTTATGCCGTCTGTGATATGGGTCAGAGTGGAAGTCGTACTATGCCCAGGACGAAACCCAGATTGGAGAGGATTTAGAAGGTTATTCTTAGAAAGAAAATCATTAAGTTGGGTATGGATTAAACGTTCAAGGACTTTGGAGAGGAAAGGAAGTATGGAAATGGGACGAAATTCGGTAAGTAATGAGGCGTTGGATTTCTTGGGAATGGGGATAATGTGGGCTTCTTTCCAGGCTGTAGGAAAGATCCCAGTGGAGATGGAGTGGTTAAGAATATGGGAGATGATAGGAAGGGTTTCGTCTAGGACAGGGAGAATCATGTTACGGCTAACATAGTCACTACCCATTGCGTTAGATGACATGAGATTAATAGTTTTCTTAACATCACAAGTGGCGAATTGTTTGAAGACAAATGGAGTACAAACGGGAGCCTCAAGGGTAGAAAGATATTTTACAGTGTTATCTTTAGTCATTTTATCAAAGTAAAACGAAGAAGAGAAATGAATGTTTAAGGAGTTTAAATCTATGGATTTGGGAATAGAATCTTGTCGTGATTTACCCACTCCCAATGTTTTGAGAAATTTCCAGACTTTCGCTGGGTCACCATTTTCGACTGAATTGTGAACGTATCGGCGTTGAGCATTTCTACACACCTTACTGCAGTGATTCCGTATGGCTACATACTTTAACCAGTTTGACTCATTCGGACGACGATTATACTTCGACTTTGCCGACGATTTTTTTGATAATAAATCCTTAATGTCCGCAGTGAGCCAAGGTGAGGGTAAACGCTTAATTTTAATAGGCCTGACAGGCGCATGCCTATCAAAGAGAGCTGTCAAATTGGTATTAAAAATATCAACTTGGTGTCAACACAATCTGTATGAAGAAGGGTGCCCCAGTCAATGTTGTCAGCATCCTTGCGAAGATTATCAAGATTCATACCTCGAAAACTCCGTTGCATGAGGACTTTAGGTAAGGATTTAGGAGGACGGACACGATAGGAAAGGTATAACAGATCATGACAGGAAAAGGCGTCAGCAGAACATTGTCCATGTTTAGCGACTAGGTTTGGAGAGGAGACAATGATGAGGTCAAGAAGAGAAGGAGTGTTGTTAGGGGAGTGGTGAGTAGCTGACAGAGGAAGAATAGAAAGATTGCAGGATTGGAAGGTATTTAAGAGGGAGGAAGAACGACGGTCGTTCTTGAGGAGACAGGTATTGAAGTCACCCATGATTATAGTTTGACTGTACAGTGGGACAAGATTTTCGAGAATAATTTCGATAGAAGAAAAGAAGTCAATTCGAAGGGAGTGACAGTAGTATACACCGAGTAAAAGTTTTTTAAGGGAAAATTCCACCTCCAAGAAAATGTGTTCGCCGGCATTAGGCGGGGGAGGTTGTGGAGATGCACTAACAATAGAATATCGGAACTGTGATCGGAGATAAATGGCAACCCCACCACCACCACGAGCCGTGCGATCATTTCTGATGAGGTGGAATCCTGGGAGGGAGTAAGTGGATGAAGATAGACATGGTTTTAACCAAGATTCAGAAACAAGGATAGCATGTATATGAGTACAGTCAAAACTAGCCAGCATATCAGGGAAATGGGCCGGAATACTTTGGGCATTTATATGGACCACATTGAAATTAATTATGTTTTATTATAATTTATGGTGTTAAGTTGCCAACAATGTTGCTTTAGAATCTCTACGTATAGCTTTTTGAAATGTAATAATCATGACAAATTTTATGGAATATGGATAGGTACTTTATTTTTTCTGCGTAGCTTTATTTTCCAATGCCAGGTATTTTACTATATTTTTCTACTTAGCCCGGGAAGTTCCATATGCTCGATTGGATCTTTGATGTTTATATTTTTAAAAAGGTCAGGCTAGTGGTTTACAGTCGATTGCGGAATAGAAGGCAAGCTTGATCCCTGAGTTCGTGTAAATTTTTGAATAAGTCGTATTATAGTTCAACATCACTGCCTTTCTTATGTATTCTAATCCACACTTGGCAAATGTGATGACCTAAGGATTAACTTTTCTCAATGCTAGAGAACTCTATAAATGGGATAGTTAATACTATGGCTTGTATTACTCGATAATATCAGGTGGTGGCGATACACGGAAGTTCTATCACATGGGGCCGCACAAGAAACGAAGGTCGCTATCAGATAAAGATGCACGGTTATTCGAGACTTTGCTGCGTATGTGCGTTCAAATCGTATGGCTAGCGTTAGGCCGGAAATCATTTAACCAGATTGGTTAGTAACCAACATTATACAATATTTATTAACTAAATACATTATTTAATGTAGGTATAACGTTTTATCAGAGTTGGAAGTGAATCGAGTATTTAAGTCGGAAATATTCAATGCGGTGGAGCACACGTTACAAACAGGATATGTCGCTAAAATGACGAAAGAAGAACGGGGAGTGTTGTTAGGTCACTGCGTACGTCACGACAAGAAGCTAAACACTCGTTCGCCCCTTGTAAATGAGGTATTTTGCCACAGGCAAATAGACTATCGTATGTTGGGCTTAGGAATTATTCAATGCCCGCAGTAAGTATCCTCTTATCCATTTTAACTTTTTGTGCGGTATAAAAGACACAATTATGTCTATACCTACTTATTAATGATTTAATCTATTTTATTGACTTTATCTCTTGTAACAAGCATAACCACCCGGCTGCAGTACATGCTAATAGCGATAGCTGGCGAAGAAGAGAAGTTTCAGGAAATGTCTGTGGTGTTGGGCATAATTGGAATGCCAAGATCTGCTTTTGACACAATGTTGCGACCACTTCCAATTGCTTCGGAATCCGGAAAATCTAAAGCGTCGATGTTAGTCACTTTGATTTTTATGATCAATATTGAAGTTCTACATATTTTTCTCCTGCAGACGTCTGGCTAACAAGAATATGCCTCACCTGTTGGAAAGTGATTACGGCAACCCATGAATATCTTCCACATCTGGTTCGTAGATATGTACCATTCCGGACGAGTCTGCCAATTTCAATAATGACCAAGGCGTGTGACTCTACCACTTTAAATCTTATTAGCTTTCTATAGTATTTACATGATGTTGTCTTTTAGATTAATTCAAATAAAAAATATCTATAATATTTTTCCGTTGGTTATTAGGTCTTCTGCAAGCGGTTACAGTTCGAAGAGTACTGGGTCTATGAGGAAAAGTACTATTGCAGCTCAAAAAATGTATCCTGATATGGTATTACCGAGAAAAGAGACCAAAGAGTGAGTAAAGCTCCAATATGTTTGTCCTAAACATGCATATAAAAATTGATTCGATTATATTATCAACAAAATATATTCATCCATATCCATATAATGTGATAAAATTACAAGACACAAAGAAGGTTTACATAAAATTATCAGTCACTAATAATATTCATAATATCCCACATCATTTTCGGAATGCACATCAAACCCTTAAATGATTCCTAGTGGGAGGTATACTCGTACTCCATTGTGTTATTTTCCATTTACAGAATATATTTCCCGCCTTCTTTCCCCGAGGAGCTCGAAGTAATTCGTCCATGTAGCGAGACTCAACGTCGTCGTTGGCAGAATAGGCTGCAGAAACTCATACATCCACAACAAACAGGGCATTAGCTTTTTATTAATTAACCACCGAATATGCGGTTATGGTTTTGACTATTCGTCGCTAATTTTAGATTCAATTTTCTCTTAATTGTATTGGGTGCGGGTGATATCTGTGATTTAGTTACGTTTATACATATTAACTTATACAATATACAATTATATTTATACTGAGTTATTTTATTCTAACCAATAAGCACAAGCAAAGAACATTTTCCTGCTGGCTATCGGCTAACTCATCGATTTAAAAGTTGACCTATGAGTCAGCTATAAGTAGGTGTAGTACTCGAGAAAAATGAATTATTCCGATGGGCGCATGACAGGATAATTGCGACATGAAATGCCGTCCGTTTGTGTAAAAGCTGATGACTGAAGTAGTAACGATGAAAACTACATAAACTGCCTTTGATATTCACTTGTTTATTATTTACGAAAGGCAATAGGAGCGATATCGTGAAGGTAAATAAAGACATTAATTAGCGACATTAGGCTTTTATTGACGAATTAACCGATGCTTGTTTATGTTTGTGCTTGATATTAATGCGAGAAGTACGGTACAGCCACTTCCGTCTTTGCACTTCATTAAACGACCTCCGAGGGTATGGGGTGGAGGGAAAATGGCCTGGGAAGTATTCACTGTGAACAAAAAGTAGTATTCAATAGTAAGCTAAATCTAGAGAATTATAACACTTGCATCATTTCACTAACATAAAAATATTTCTAATGATTATTCAAAAGCCATGCGTTCGGATAGGCCGTTATTTTAGCAAAAAAGATGAGGTTATGCATAGTAATTTTAGGAATTTGAGAACCATTAGAGGTAGAATTCTAATGTTTTAACTACTGTGCCGCAATATTGTTGTCTTTCTCTCGTTGGTGTGCTATCGTTGAGTTTTGTCTAAACTTTCGCCTGGGTAAATGACTATCAATTAAGGATCATATTTTACGTGTCGTCAGCTATTGGCAGCATTATGTCCTTGTAAATGTTTAGCTGGAAGCCACCAGCGCTCTTTCGTAAGCCGGATGCGCTTGCACGAGACGCCCTCGAACCCAGCCTAAAATAAAAATAAAATATTATATATCGTCGCGCTTGTGTCGGCAATGTGGTAATCAGTGATGATATGAGTGCTCTTATACTTCGCCAGCGATATTATTGTTCAGTGAGGATAGGGGAACTTAACAAATTGCCATATCGGATTCAAATGAAATCCATGTTTAGTAATTTATTCCAATACAATAAAAATCTAGGAATATGATTGATACCACGGAGATCGAACCTTGTATCATTCATACTTTAACTGTTGTCAATCAAAATAATGTGTTACTACGTATACATAGTAGGTACCTACTCGTAATATTAGCTCAATGGTTGTTCAATTTAAAATACTTAGCCAAAAATATACTCGTATGTCGTTCAAATGGTCTAATCGTAGCGTGTATTCTCGGAACCGGAAGAATCTGGGCCAATTCTCACCTTGGGCACTTTAATTTTTGGTTTGAGATATCTTATTTAAGTTGGCGTGAGCATTTTGAGGCAAAAAATAGGTTGGCGAAATGTGGTGCCACAGTTCTACGAGTCGGATCTCTGCCTACATCCTCTGAGATACAGATTTGTGCGTGTTTGAAGTGTGTGAATGTAGTAGGATAGCCAACTAACCTTGCCATAGAGTGTCGAAAACTAGCTGAAGATGAGCTAGCTGTCGACGCTGGCACTTTTATCTCCTTAAGCATTGTGTCAAATCGAGACCGAGGCATCCCTATGATCCCCAATGAAAAGTCTTGTTCCGGAAACTTCGCCTCCGGAGATACTAAAGCATATTCCAAAAACCAAAGCCGTGGCGTCAATCTACCAAATAAATAAGTAAATCCTTACTTTTTTAATGACGCTACGATAGTATGAATACAATGCAAGTGATGGTAAGTACTAAGTGCTGAGCAGTCGTCATAGAATAATGAAAAGGAATAATGAAAAGGAATTATCAGGGTCAGGGCTTAGCATGTTTGTATGCGGTTTCGAACAGGCCGACATAATGCTTTTGACCACTGCGAGATAAGTCAATAAGAACGCTCATGGAAAGTAGAAAACCAAATAACACCATGAATTACAAAGTAATTCTTGGCATTTCACTGCGCTCGCCATCTTGAGACATAAGATGTTAAGTCTCATTATGTCCACTAGTTGCTCTGGCTTCAATGTCCTTCAAACTGGAGCACATCAGTTTAACACTGCTGTTTGTCGGAAGAAATAGACATTGCAGTGGTACCTAAACAGGTGGCCTCTCACATATGAAGACCAACCACCAGTAATTATCATTATATTAAAAAAACCTAAAACTAAATTCACCATATTATGCTGGTTGCAAGTAGTGTTTCTTCCAAAAACAACATTACATTCAAGATTGATCGAGACGGATTTTACAATACGGATTTTAAAAGTTTATGCTCCGAATAGGGTGCAAAATATTAGACGTATCACGTAGTAGAGAAGATCAAATA